>CM057344.1:439326577-439926577 GCA_030015575.1 Agapanthus africanus
TGGCAACCGATCAAGTGAGACTAAACTGCTATGTTTATAACATCCAAATCAGTTATCTCATAACTACTTGTGGATTCCAAATATTGTATCACATTCCAGATAAATAGACAATGTTAAACTTTTCGATCGAACAATCAAACACCTAAGTTTTCCCGAAAAGCTCAACACATGAAATAAGTTTAAAAACATCCACTTCATGCCACAGTACCAACGGTCCAGCCGTAGGAGGGTCAAGCCAACGCCTCACATGTGGCACGTCGTACTGCCCCAAACCCTAAAGTTCAAAGGGTAGTTCAAGACGGTCACATAATCGAGTTAAGGTTTGTTGTCTTCTAGAGGGTCCATCGCGTTACTTGCACTACTTAGACGTTCTTAAACTACGGAAAAATCCAACACTTGGAAATTTTCCGGCAGGGGAAAAAGTGGGTTATTTATATTCGGTCGAACTTTTTAACATGTTCTAAAATACCCGGAAAAACTTAATAAACAAAGTTAAATAATCCGATCGAATCATCGAGTCCCCAAAACAACCCAGAAAACTCAACTGTTGAGTATAAATTAAAAATACCCAGAAAACAGAGGAATTACAGAAAGGAATTACTGTGCAAACCACGTGGCAAGATTCACTATTATGGCCGCGGAACCGCCGCGCAAGCCAGGGTGGGGCCGCGGTTCCGCGGCGCATTGGTCGATATAGGCGCACGTGCTGCACAGTAACTCCTAAAAAACCCTGCTGAATTTTCTGCATATTTTTAATTCACAAAAATCCACAGTTTCAAAAATTGTACAGAGAAGGGTATCGATTGGGGTTTCGGGGTTCGATCAGGTTTCTAACTTCGTCTACACTTCGCCTAAAGCTCTAGCTAGGATCTGATACCACTGTAGGGTTCCTTGGCACACTCATGAGGTTCCACAAGGCATCTACCATGCCAAAATCAAATTTTTACATGTGCCGAGAAACCCTAATGCTAGATCGTTACTAGAGGTAAGGCGAAAAACATGCAAGTTAACTACTTTAACTACAAGTGAAAGGGACTACAACCTTTGTAGATCCGGTCCTCCACTTCCAAAGCTCCGTGACGACGTCCCTTCCCTGCGATCATCGGGATCCCGGACTCTAGCGATGGTTTCGTCGGAGAAATAAGCGGGCTAAGTCGTTGACTTCGATGCCGAAGATGATCTACGTCGAGGCGACTCAAACTCAAGCTCCATCTTCACTAGGTCATGAAACTTGTGATGATAACACACTCTACTACAAAGCAAGTGGTAGAGGATGAAGAAATAGGAAGTGGGTTCACTTTGGATTTGGATTTCTCACTTGATTTCATCACTTGAAATTTTCTAGCAAGCTTTCTTCTTCATGAAGGAGAAGAAGAAGAAAAGAAAATGAATTATGTGAAAAGAAAAATTCAAGTGAAGACTTATCATATAGCAACCATGGGTGAGTTTTCTTTTGTAGAGAATAAAACATAGTTTAGGTAATGGTTAGGTTAAAGCATAAAACAAAATGGTTAAGACTTTTCAAAGATGCTAAGAAGCTTCATGAAGCTTGAAGCTAAAACAAGAAAAGCCACCATTTAGTTTTAGCAAAATAAATAAAATAAATAAAACCCTAACCATTAACCTAAATAATGGTGTAAATCATACACACACCCCAAGTTTGCATGTATCATCAATCATGATACAAACTAGTGCACAAACATATATCACATATACAACTTGTGCACATCAAGTGAGAAAATCCATCTTAAGTGAACAAATACTAGTTAATGTAAAATAATATATCAAATATATAATTATACATTAAATCATTAAATCAACACTTGATTTAATGATCCGGTCATACTGCATATAACCGACTAATATCAAGTGTATCAATATATCGAATCAACATTTGATTCGGTAACCCGGCTATATCTCATATAACCGTCCAATGATACAAATCGCGAGATAGTGTTGGATATAGTGCCCTCCGAGTCAATTATTGGATCACAGGCACGTGATTGCAATGATTGAGGAGGACCTATGCCGGTAGGACAGTCTTACTCGAGATGATAGTATGCTATCTGGTTTATCTTTATCATCGTGTACTGCTTTAGGTGACCTTACAAGTCGCTATTACACGTTGATAGAGCCCCTAGGATTCTTGCTTGACTACCAGCAGTATGAGGGCGATCATATACGTGAGAGCTGGGGTCTATAAGCACATCCTTAAAAGGTCCCTAGTCGTAGGAGTTTCGAGACAGGGCATCGATTCTCCAGAGTAAACTAGTGTATACAGTCGAGACCCCGACGAGGGGCGGTGGCCGGTCTCACAAGCCACTGGTGTCAGTTGGTTCACCTAAGATGTATATAGGTGCTCATTGGGTTATGAGTACACCGGACAGGACTCGCCGGGAACCTGCTAGTTGGTATTATACCTGACGTCAGATAGCAGTTCCCTGGTGACATGTGTACAGGTTAGTTCATCGACCTGAGATCGTCATTTGTCTCGTGTGAGTTCCCACTGTGCTTTGATTACTACCCTACCACGCTCAAAGGAGACGTGCAAACAGGTTTTAGTTGGGTACAGTCCCGAGCCACATGGAAGCAGTGAGCGGATCTGCAGGGGTTCGTCTCTCCCGGTATTGGGGGTGAGGTCGCGCTGTGTCTAGGAGAGCCAGTACATGAAAAGTCCTTGGCCAAGGCAGGAGATTTGCTGGTAGGTATTCCAGTAGTATCTCAGGGTGTTCTGGGCTACACTCCGACACGACTTGTACCGCTATTGGGGGTCTGACTTTTACCAACCCCCTAGGCCCGCCATGCGATGCTCATAGACGAACGGACCGGACTGTACGGATATTGTCACTGATAGGCTCAGTAGGGTGTCAGGATGAGTTCGCTCATCGACGTCCCTTTTGGTCAATAGCTGGTAGCCCGTCACGTATGGCTAATAGCTCTGACATGCTAGTGGTTAAATCCACAGCCATAGTATTGACGAGTCTTTAGAGTCCACCGCACACACAGTTACTCAAGTTTCGGGCGAAACGCTGTAGAGGCCGTATGGAGATATGGCAGGGTTCGATCAGATACGTACGGTATTGCACGGATCGTGATCGGACGGATTTTACTAGCCGGCTTTGGCTTAAGCCGGATCCTAGTATTAGACAGTGTAGATTTTGTCTCTTTGCATTTGTGTTCAGTGGGAATATAAATGCGGGCATGTATATGCAGTAGCGGGGTTTTCCTGTAATTCATTACGGGATCAGTTTTCTGAAGTTGCCAGTTTGCATTCCGTTCCGGCCAGTTTTCCTTTGTTCCTTCACGGCCGGAGTTTCTGATGGAGGGGGTTATTTGCTGTTTGCAAATAACTTATTTGTGGAGGGGTTTCTTGCATTTGTGCCTTCATAATCATGAGATTCTTTTTCTATCTCATCCATTGCTTTCTTTATGATGGTTGGTGAAAGGATGTGAGCTTGAAATTGGTGTGACCATTTTTCTCATTTATTTCTTCCCTTTCTTCTCTTGATAATGATTCATTCATTTTTTCTCCACCATTCTTGAATGGCCGGCCACTTTGAGAGGGGAGAGAGAGAGTTCATTTTTGAGGAAGAAAAATATTCATCTCATGCTTGCTTGCTACAAAATCTCTTACATCTCTTCAATGTTCATATTGATTCCTCCATCAATGGAAACTACACTAAACCCCAAGAGACAATAGATTCTACACTAGTCTACAGCAAATCTTGGACGCGTCGGCTTGCCAACTTCGCGCCCGAGTTGCCTCGGTCCAGAGGTGGGAGCCCGTAAAAGTATTTGGCTACGTGGTGCCCTTTCCGACGAGGAGGTGACGGACGGAGATTCCGCGGGAGATCGGAGTGGAGACGAAGACCGAAGGACACAGATCGCTTGGTATAACTCTCTACCCATCTTTTAGTTTGCTAGTAGCTAGGTTAATGGCCCGATCCGGGTTAAAAGTGCGCGGTGGTGCCGGTTTGCTAGTTTGCAAAGTTTTTCGTTTCCGCGTTTCCAGCGTCGGATCGACGGCTGGGACGCCGCCGTGCACTTACATTGGTATCAGAGCCACGCCATTAACCATGCCTAGCTTGCTCTAGTATGTTTAGAACTCGATCGAACAAAAATCCCGAAAACCCGATTTCAAGTTGCACAGTTTCTGTCGAAATTTTTTTGGAGTCTAAAAATTTTTCAGGTTGTTGCAGAATACTGTGCAGGGAATTCTAAGCACTCTGTGAAAAATTGGTCACGAGATCTCACCATACCACCGCGGAACCGCGGCCAAACCCATGATTGGGCCGCGGTTCCGCCGCGCTTTTGACTGTTCTTTTTACCAAATTTTTGCAGAGAGCTTCTGAGTTGAAAATGGGGGTTTTGGGATATTCTTTTTGGGCCCAGATTTTCTGTGAGTGCTACAGTAGTGCTTGGGGCCCACTTCGATAAATTTGTTCGATCGGATATTTTAAACATGCTAGTTCACAGTATTTACATTATATCTGCGACCGTGAATGTCATTCGATCTGTAAATCCTGTCTAACTGCTATAGCCCTTTTAGACGGATTTGCGAACGTGACATTCACATTGATGTTCTGTGTTGTGCTGTGATGTTGCGGATTGGTCGTGGGGGATAGCCTGGATGCAATGTCAGTACAGTTTCATTTTATATGTACATTTGATATTGCGGGGCGAGCGTCCGACATGTGGACTGCCTTCACTGCCTGTTTGTATTATTCTTTTGGGGCACGACTGGGTCGAGGTCGATGTATCCGTTGTATGTATATTTTACTTTCTGTACTAGGATTACCCCGCAGAGGGGTGCACGGATAGCCCGGTTCTAGAGGGCAACGAGCCCGCATCTCATGGCATTGAGACGGAAGGGGCTTTACTCTAGAACTGGCGGGCTATTCACAGCACTCGTAGGGGGTACAGGTTGACCCAGGAGGGGTGCCCAAGTTACCGGATTCCGTGAAGTGCTGGGTGGTCCATTCACGTTGCTGAAGGGGGCTGCCTCGCTTCAGGTTTTGGCAAGTAACTTGCCGCGCCCGTAGGGGTCTAGGATTTCATTGCACAGGCTATCCATACGACCAGGGGAACGTCGGGTTTCAGTAGCGGCTCTATGAAACCCGGGGATCCCAGATATCTGTATTGTTCTGTGATCCTGGTTACATTTCTGTGATGCTGCATTTTTTATCACGCCTTGAGCGATATTATATATTGATATATATACTAGTAGATGTTGTATATGTTTTGCATCCGAGCTAGTCCAGTCCCCGCTCTGTCGTTAGTTAGCTAACCTAACGAGTGATGACGGGACCCAGTGGCGAATGCGGATGGCATATATGTACGTCATTATTTTCGTTCTTTATTGGTGTGATCAATTGATGGGACTGCGTTGATTCGGATCAATGCAAGATAAACAAACCTATTCTGATGTTGTTGGAACACTTTTCAAAAAGCTGTTATTGCAAAGGCGTTCTCTTTTGTTTTGCACAGTGGTATTCAGTTGGAATATCCTGCTCCTCAGTTGACGAGGCAAGGGCCGAGATCCCTTCACCGGGAGTGACCCCTTGGACAAAAGTTTGTGTCAGGGCAATAACTTCACTATAGCCGATTACTTTTGCTTTGCATCGTGGTATTCAGTTGGAATATCCTGCACCTCATCCTATGGGGAAAGAGCCGAGATCCCTTCACCGGGATTGACCTATTTAGCAAAGGTTTTCGTTACTATATTTTTATAAAGCTATCAGTCCTTCAACGATATCAAGTTCATTACGTTAAAGGTTTTCGCCAGAAACCATTCGTAGCCCTCCGTCATTTCAGACGGGTAGCACGTAGTATTCATGCTATGTTTGTTGGCCTTCGTCAAGGCATAGTGTATGGTAGCTGCTTGTTACCTTTCTGCTGCATAGATAGATGCGTTGGTTTGGGACAGTCGTATAGCCTTGTTGACCTTCGTCAAGGGCTTATACGGGTGGGTTCAAATTAACCTGGATAATGACGGGTAGAACTTGACATGTGACTTATGATTTGTTGACCTTCGTCAAGGTCATAAGAGCATGGGGCAAAAATCCACATCGGGAGTTTCTAAAGAAACTGAAACTTGCCAGATATGCGCATACCTTCTGGAGTGTGATGACGTGAGCGGATTCCGTCACGTTATCATGCGATGATAGTTGGATCCCGATTCACACTGATGAGTTGGTTTACTCCTCGGGTGATCCCGGCTAATTCTTCTTTCAGGTTTGGGGAAGAATTTGACGTTACAGTGGGAGGTTTCCAGATTAGATAAAGTGATAACCGTTCTGATCTAGGTTAGAGTGCAAGCTGAGTGTTTCTTTTCTCTCTCTCTTTGGCAGCGACCATTGACCCGACCCTAGACTATGACTCAGTGACCAAGTTGACCGAACCTTCTTAACACTGGCTTTTGGATTGTCAGAGTTGCATACCTCATTGCCACTCCTACTTTTACCCTTTTCTCCAGGACACCCCATATTACTACGAACGTCCACTTCCATTGGACAAAACCATCGTATGGTTATATACGAACTCAAAGGAATTCGAGGATGGTTTCTGGTTCTGTTGAAAACGAATAGGATTATTCAGTTGTCTTTTCCTTTTACCTTCTCTCAGGTTGCGAGTACTCCTTAGATTAGGGGATAGTACACCCATTACGCAAATTGGATAGTCTTCTTCCAAACCATAGGCAAGTGCCGACCGGTAGGGAATGAAGAAAACCAATTAGCCTAAATGGTGTACAGAAGGTATTAAGTTAAGACAAAGAAAGGGATTAGTAAGAGGGCAAAGTAAATTGCGACTACTATTCACGACCAAACCAAATATTTCTTCGCCAATCCTAAATCACCTTTGTATTTCTCCAGGACACTCCGTATCACTACGAAGATCCCAAGTTTATTGGATAATCCATCGTATGGTTATATACGAACTCGAAAGGAACTTGTTCCAGTTCGGGGATGGATCCTGGTTCAGGAGAAATAGGAATAAGGTTTATTCGGTTGTCTTTTATCTTCACCTTCTCTCGCATTGCGAGTGCTCCTAGGATTAGGACAGTACACCCATTATGCTTATTGGATAGTCTTCTTCCAAACCATAGGCTGGTGCCGAACGGTAGGGAAGGAAGAAAACCATTTGGCCTAAAGGGGTGTACAGAAGGTAATGACTAAAGACATATAAAGGAATTTGGAGAAGTGGCAAAGAATTATACGGTTACAGTTGTGAATCAGGATAATGGAAGAGGCATTACTAGGAATACCGGGATACCCCATCGAAACATTTCAATGTTTCAGTTTCACTGTGTACTGTTAAAAGAAAACTGATTTCCCAATTAGACACTTGCTCCAGGGTATGTATTTACCAAGTTTGATTCTCTCATCTGTATGGTTTTACAGATGATGAGTAGGAGTAAGTTATTGGGAATTAGGTGATCATCCTCATTATATCGGGATTCGTTGTAATTGGTGATATTTGAAGAAGCCACCTGGGTTGTTTGCCAATCGGCGAATATTTGGTTTTGAATATCCGTTGCTATGTACCAATTTCAAATTGATATATCTGTACATCTATTTTTATAGAGTGAGATATACCTTTTGAAATTATGTCTATGACATTTACCTATATCAGTGGATGGTTAGGTAAGGAGCATTGAACAGCGGTGTAATTCTTCTTAACCATAAGTACAGTTTTCAACCTACGACATACAGTGAATGAGTTACTAGACTCAGGGGACTTATACAGAGTATTGTATATTATCCAGTGTCTATTAGGACAGAGGGGTTGGTCCTCGTACTATATTCTGTTTACTTATGACTTCTCTAGTTCTTAAACATGTGTTTCGTAGAAATGCAAGGTCTAAGTTTTGAGGAGTTATAGGTATAAGAATAAAGTAGAGAACCAGATGTTGCATGTATCGGGATTCTTCAAGGTGATCGAAGATGTAGATACTTGTGAATGGTATTCAGTTGATAGTAATCATTAAGAGAACTAGCTTCTCTTTCAGGTTACTCATAATTGGAAGTACTCTTAAGTTGAATAACGCTGATCGGCCTCTCTTCCATTTAGTTGACATGCACTGGAGACAGCTGCATGATTTGAATCTGGTTCAATTAAATCAGTGCCTCTGTTTCTATATTGGATATGGAACAGTTCATATCTTGACTTTGTTAAGATACGGGGAGTTTTCCGGCTTATGCTTAAAACCAGACTCCGGATAACTCAAGGCACGTTTCTGTAATGGCTGTTTGTGGGTTGACCTGGGCTATGACGAGGGTTGATTTTCTACCATCTGGAAGATCAATAGTGATATTGTTCTTGACTCGCCACAGTTTTAATAAAAATGGATTTTTTCAGAAAACAGTAGTGGGAGTATGGTAGAACTGGAAGTGATTCCAGAACCGCAAACGATTACTGAAGATTTGATAAGAACTTAAAGATTCAATCTGGTTTGACATTCCATTGGCCACTCCGCAGATATGGTGGGTAACCTCAGGCACCCGAGAGGTACTTCGGTATGCTCAGGGACGGTAGCAGGGAGGTTCTTGTTTACCCAGACTTGCCATTGCTGTTGTTCCAGACTGTGAGACCCGGCAGGAGGATGAGTATAGCGTCGTTCTAAACTAGTTTTAGAAGTGCACGTCTATATGACTCTGCCAGAGGATTGTCGTAGTCAGTGGGAGCAGCGGAAGCATTGGTGGACATCAAGCTTATGTCTATTTATAGACTAAAGCAGATATAGCGGAGATAGATCATCTATTTCTGATGTGACAGTCATAGGTTTGACTTCATGAGAATAGGGGATGGATCTGTTAAGAAGGTAGTAGGGTGTGATGTCCTGGTATTTGGATGACATACACAGAGTAGGAAGTAATATTCCTATACTACGGTCGGTTATACATTGGTTGTCACACAGTAGTTTCTCCACATGGGACTTGGATATTATATCTGACATTCTGGTTACTAGATCTATGGTTTTAGATCTAGATTTTGGTGGTTTCCCAATCTGGGTACTTAGACAGCATTCTATGAGTATTTAGAATGGATGACTCCGGGCATGGTGGTGTACCTGCAGGTGATGGAGTCACCCTCTCTAAAGGTGTCTTACAGACTAAAGGGGAGATGGATACGCATGATTGGCAGATCACTTGCTTAGGCAATTGAGTCAATCATGAGATGTCAAGTACCACACCAGATGTTGTTCTTGCAGTAGATGCAATAAGTCGATATTGATCCAATCCTGGAGAAACAGTCGGAAGCATTTTTAGAACATAAGTGCATGTTCTTGGGATTTGATAACGGCAGCCTCTTTTAAGAGACGGTTATCATTCCAGGCTTCCAAGGTGACATGGACGACAGGGTGGCCGTCAGAGTTATAGTTTTCCCTCTGACGAGGGACAGTATTTTGGACAGGTGGTCCAGGTGGATACTGAGGGAAGGATGGCGCAGGATACTGATTAAGTTCAGTTGACGATACAGTCTAAGAAGTTTGGATTTGGAGTTCATTTATGAGCTAGGTCCCATCAGACATCCAGACACATTCTAAGATAGGTATTGCTCATTTCGGGAGATGGTTTGCTCCGTGAACTTGAGATAAAGAGAGACATAGAAAGAAACATCAGAGCGGATCCACTCTCTGAGGCTATTCCTCGAATGCAATAGTTTCGCAAACGAGCTTTGTGAGACTGACTAGTAGAGGAGTTGGGTGTTCGGTATCACACGGGCTGTGAGTATGCGACATCGCAATAATTAGCCTTGAGTGCAAGTGGGAGATTGTTGGATATAGTGCCCTCAGAGTCAATTATTGGATCACAGGCACGTGATTGCAATGATTGAGGAGGACCTATGCCGGTAGGACAGTCTTACTCGAGATGATAGTATGCTATCTGGTTTATCTTTATCATCGTGTACTGCTTTAGGTGACCTTACGAGTCGCTATTACACGTTGATAGAGCCCCTAGGATTCTTGCTTGACTACCAGCAGTATGAGGGCGATTATATACGTGAGAGCTGGGGTCTATAAGCACATCCTTAAAAGGTCCCTAGTCGTAGGAGTTTCAAGACAGGGCATCGATTCTCCAGAGTAGACTAGTGTATACAGTCGAGACCCCGACGAGGGGCGGTGGCCGGTCTCACAAGCCACTGGTATCAGTTGGTTCACCCAAGATGTATATAGGTGCTCATTGGGTTATGAGTACACCGGACAGGACTCGCCGGGAACCTGCTAGTTGGTATTATACCTGACGTCAGATAGCAGTTCCCTGGTGACATGTGTACAGGTTAGTTCATCGACCTGAGATCGTCATTTGTCTCGTGTGAGTTCCCACTGTGCTTTGATTACTACCCTACTACGCTCAAAGGAGACGTGCAAACAGGTTTTAGTTGGGTACAGTCCCGAGCCACATGGAGGCAGTGAGCGGATCTGCAGGGGTTCGTCTCTCCCGGTATTGGGGGTGAGGTCGCGCTGTGTCTAGGAGAGCCAGTACATGAAAAGTCCTTGGCCAAGGCAGGAGATTTGCTGGTAGGTATTCCAGTAGTATCTCAGGGTGTTCTGGGCTACACTCCGACACGACTTGTACCGCTATTGGGGGTCTGACTTTTACCAACCCCCTAGGCCCGCCATGCGATGCTCATAGACGAACGGACCGGACTATACGGATATTGTCACTGACAGGCTCAGTAGGGTGTCAGGATGAGTTCGCTCATCGACGTCCCTTTTGGTCAATAGCTGGTAGCCCGTCACGTATGGCTAATACCTCTGACGTGCTAGTGGTTAAATCCACAGCCATAGTATTGACGAGTCTTTAGAGTCCACCGCACACACTGTTACTCAAGTTTCGGGCGAAACGCTGTAGAGGTCGTATGGAGATATGGCAGGGTTTGATCAGATACGTACGGTATTGCACGGATCGTGATCGGACGGATTTTACTAGCCGGCTTTGGCTTAAGCCGGATCCTAGTATTAGACAGTGTAGATTTTGTCTTTTTGCATTTGTGTTCAGTGGGAATATAAATGCGGGCATGTATATGCAGTAG
Source organism: Agapanthus africanus (assembly GCA_030015575.1). Taxonomy (NCBI): domain Eukaryota; kingdom Viridiplantae; phylum Streptophyta; class Magnoliopsida; order Asparagales; family Amaryllidaceae; genus Agapanthus; species Agapanthus africanus. Next base: position 439,337,615 of record CM057344.1, read on the forward strand.
CGGGGTTTTCCTGTAATTCATTACGGGATCAGTCTTCTGAAGTTGCCAGTTTGCATTCCGTTCCGGCCAGTTTTCCTTTGTTCCTTCACGGCCGGAGTTTTTGATGGAGGGGGTTATTTACAGTTTGCAAATAACTTATTTGTGGAGGGGTTTCTTGCATTTGTTCCTTCATAATCATGAGATTCTTTTTCTATCTCATCCATTGCTTTCTTTATGATGGTTGGTGAAAGGATGTGAGCTTGAAATTGGTGTGACCATTTTTCTCATTTATTTATTCCCTTTCTTCTCTTGATAATGATTCATTCATTTTTTCTCCACCATTCTTGAATGGCCGGCCACTTTGAGAGGGGAGAGAGAGAGTTCATTTTTGAGGAAGAAAAATATTCATCTCATGCTTGCTTGCTACAAAATCTCTTACATCTCTTCAAAGTTCATATTGATTCCTCCATCAATGGCAACTACACTAAACCCCAAGCGACAATAGATTCTACACTAGTCTACAGCAAATCTTGGACGCGTCGGCTAGCCAACTTCGCGCCCGAGTTGCCTCGGTCCAGAGGTGGGAGCCCGTAAAAGTATTTGGCTACGTGGTGCCCTTTCCGACGAGGAGGTGACGGACGAAGATTCCGCGGGAGATCGGAGTGGAGACGAAGACCGAAGGACACGGATCGCTTGGTATAACTCTCTACCCATCTTTTAGTTTGCTAGTAGCTAGGTTAATGGCCCGATCTGGGTTAAAAGTGTGCGGTGGTGCCGGTTTGCTAGTTTGCAAAGTTTTTCGTTTCCGCATTTCCGGCGTCGGATCGACGGTTGGGACGCCGCCGTGCACTTACAAATAGAATACAGTATTACATACTGGTATTATTCTCGGTCCCGCACATATCTCATATGCGCTCCTATTTCGTTTCGCTTGAGCCAGGAAACCCCTGTGTAGGACTCTAAAGACTCATCAATACGCCGGCAGTAGGTGATGATCATATCAAACACCCATAAGCCGCAAGCGGTCAGCTAAACGTAACGGCCACCCGGGTATTGAGCGATCAGAAGATCAACGAGCAAGCCCGCTCACACTCCTGTGAATCCAACCAGTAACACTTACCGTACAGTCCGGTCTGTTCGTCTGATATGTCGCATATCTCGCCTAGGGATGGTAAACGTCAGACCCCAGTAACTTGATAAGTCATGCCGATGTAAGGTCCATAACAAGCATGAAACTACTGATAACACTTACCAGTAAATCAGTGCAACCCTGGCCAGAGATTTCTAGTTATGGCCGGTCAAGCATAGCGCAACATCAACCCCCAATACCGGGAGAGACGAATCCCCTCCTATCGCTCATTGCCTACATGTGAATCGGGACTGTACCCAAAAACCACCTGTTTGCAAGACCCAGTAGAGCCGTGGTAGGGTGGAAATCAAAGCACAGTGGGAGACACACAAGACTCTATGACGATCTCGGGTCAACAGACTAAGCTGTACCAATGTCACCAGAGAACTGCCATCTGACGTGAGGTATAATACCATCTGGGAGTTCTCGGCGAGTCCGTTCAGTGTACCCAGTCTCCACTGAGCACCCGCATACCGTCTCTGATGTCAAACACCAATGGATATGGGATCATCCATCGCCCATCACATGGGTCGAGAAGATATACGCTAGTCTACTCTGGAATATCGATGCCCCGTCTCGATATTCCCACGACTAGGAACATTGAAGGATGTACTCATTGACTACCCAGGCCCCACTAGTATGATCTACATCATAGTCCTGGAAGTCGAGTATACATCCTAAGGGCTTTATCAACATGTAATAGAGAGACTGCAAGTATACATGTTAAGATAAAGAGCAACCAGATAGCGTACTATCATGTCAAGCAAGAAAGTCCTACCTATGTATGTCCCAGCATCCAATACAATATACATCTCATGTACAGTAATGGCCTTTAGGGCATACATATAACTAACACTTGGATCAACTCAGAAGTTGAAGAGGCGGTTCAATGCCTATAAATAGGACATTTGGTCCCTTAAATGATTATCATCTTCTTTCTTTGAGAATTTTTGTTCAGGGCACAGCTCCTCTGTTTAAGAACTTCTCAAGAGTAAAAACTCTTTCCAAACTTAGGTAAAGTTATAAAAAATATTTAATAAATTAGGGTTTTACTCATTAACAGAGCCTTGCTCTTCATAGATCTTTGATCTACAGAAAACCCATTTAGGGTTTTATTAGCAGAGCTTTGCTCTCATGAACCCATAGATCTAAAGAGATCTTTTGGGGTTTCTTAGCCCATAAACAGAGCCTTGCTCTTTTGAATCGTGTGTAGATTTCTTAATCTTTGATGAAGAACTCTTAAGAGTTTTTTCATGGATCTTGAAGATCCCATAAAAATTAACTTTAATTAATTCTTGATGGATTTTTTTTCATCATCATTACAGAGCCAGGCTCTTAAGGAATCTTATTCCTTCATGATCAGAGTTTGACAAGTGTCACTTTGTCATAGAGCTTTGCTCTCACAGGGAGATTTTCTCCTTTTCCCGAGGGATCTCTCATTCAATGAGAATTTTCTTGAGGATTTCCTCATTGATTAGCAGTCTCATCCAATGATAATGCTGTTTTATTAATTAATGCATTGTCATCTAGATTTTGTGGGTCCCCCTTTGGTCCCCTTTCCACTGCATTGCAGTGTGGTACAACTTTTAAAGTACCGAGTGTCAGAAATTTAAAATTAAGTTATAGCACTGACAGTTGATTTTTGTCCCTCTTTTTCGCAGGCGACATGTCTTTCGATGCTTCGTTTCCGTTTGTCCGTTCAGAGGGAGGATTCCCTGGAGCACCTATAGACCGGGAAGTCCTAGCTTTGATCAAAGATCATGACCCGGAACATAAGAAACTTCACCTCTGGGGGACATGGTACAATCAGATTATTAAGGGTCGACAATGCTTCTAGTGCACGGTACCCTCGGAGCCTATCATAGCGATCCACTACGCCAACTCACCCCCGGTGAACTACGCAGTGGAGATGGTTAATTGGACTTCAGAAGGCCTTCTTCAGCCCGCTATAGCTTCGATACCCGTTCAGCCTCCCATGGCTTTAGATACCTTGGGACGATGCATTTGTCAAGGCGAGGCGCGGCTATGGGGGCAACCATATAATATAGGTCTGATTCCTCGTCATCCGACCGGTTATCTGCAATGGGCCCGCTACATTCTGTCAGCGAAGAAATCGCAGTTGTTGAGGCTTGGGTTGTATCCCGCCATTTATGCTTCTCTCTTCCAGTATCCTACGCTTCCCACCTGGTGGGTTAAGGCATTTCTGGAGCAGTAGAACATTCCTACCCACACCTTCCTTTCGCTGGACCGAGAAGTTTCAATCTCCTTAAAGGAGTTTGCAGAAGTTTCTGGCTTACTGGTCATGGGGGAGCATTATGAGGAGCTGCTTCCTACAGATGAATACGTTTTTGGTGCCAAGCCAGTGATAATGGGCCTTACCTCGGAAAACGCCGTTCAACACCAATTTCCTAGTCTGATCAAAGTGTTGAATATTTATGAGGGAATTTTCCTCGAATCTGGGAGCCGCGGAGTTAGTTTGAGGACTTCATCGCTCGCTTTCTTCACCCAAAGGTTCTCTCGAAGGAGGCTGTTAAATTCGACACGCTTGACGACCCTTTCGGCTTGGGTTTAGACAACCTGCCAACGATGGAGGTAGATCAGAAGAGTTTCTTCCTTCCCAACTCTCCAGTTGTTCCTTTTGCGGAGATTGCAGTCCCTGGGATGGATGAGGAAACATTCTTCTTGGGATTTCTTGGGCTATGGTTGAGCTGGTTCGCGCTCCCGATGCACCTTCGCCGTATGAGGCCGTCTGCCTTTTATCCGGCTCATCGAATGACTATTGGGGTGAAAGTAGCTATCGGGGTTGCTAGTTTAGCCCATTTGTATTACGGCCTTTGTCAAGCGGCGGATACCGCAGAGCCCGAAGTGCAGCATGTGAACTTCTCGATGCATTACTTCATGTCATGGCTCGAGCTATATGCACTTGGCGTTTTTGGCATTCACAAAAGGCCTTCATTTTATGACCGGTGCAGCTTTCCCCGGATTATGCGATTAGTCGGTGCATCAATTGTAAATCCATCACCGCGGGATGCTAGAGGTTTGCTCCTTCGTCCCCGTACAGTTGGAGATGGCATGACCTTCACCGACAAGGTTTTAACCATCGGAAAAGAGTCCGCCACAACGGTGCGGCCATTGCAGGATATTTTTAAAGATGGAGCCTCAGTTTTGAAAGCTCGGGAGATCCTCCATTTATATTCTATTAGACCGGGCTTCCTAGTGTTTAGGAAAAATGATGCGGCGATTTTCATGAGATACAATCCGCATCGTTTTGCCTAACAATTGAGCTATAATCAAGGAGTGCCGCTGGAGGCTTTCTTGCTAGAACCCACTGCCACTGAAGAGGAGATGCGGAACGTGCTGCATCACTTCATGCGTTTGAATACGGGCTCTCACTTCTTTATCAGCGAGCCAAGTTGCGTTCCGAGGATCCTTAATGTGTACATGGCGTGGTACCAACATTCGATGGGCGCCGTCATTAAGGAAGAACGGCGGCGGCTGCTCGATCGCAAAAGCGCACCTCTTGCCAGTGATCGCAACGTCCCTTTGAAGTGATGGATCACTGTCCCCCCTCCGCTAAGAAAGGTCACTGCAGTTGAGCCTCCACATGTGCTAAGCCCTACGCATGGGTTGCCCCCTTCCAGCGCGCCTGAAAAAGAAGTGTCTGCCACGTTCCCCGAGGACAGGCCTGAGCCACCGGTGTCCCGTGCTCCCGTGGAGATGGTAAATGTAGCTTCACCTGAATCTGGCGTGAGCCCGGATATTGGGACTCGTCGCCCCACAGTGCCCGTCAAGCGTAAGCTTGTACTTGCTGCGACTGGAGCTCGCGCATAAAAGAGGAAGAAGAAATCGGTTCTATCCCTAGATGTTGTACTAGGCCTAGAGCCTCAGGCTCCTTATTGCGAGGGTCTGAGCGAGTATGGGACCAATGAAGGTCTCTTTATAGCGCCAGAAGACACTGATCTCGAGGCTGCCATTTCCGCTACTGTGCGATCCGCAAGCCACCAAGCGGAAATGGCCACCCTTGCGCAATCAAGTAAACATCAGTCGCACCTTCTGTTATTCCATTATATTCTTATTTTTACTATCATATCCTGACTGACATTTTTCCTTCCGTACCAGGCTTTACCACTGAAGAAGCTCTCGTGGCTTCCCTCAGGACCTTCGAGGGGGAGGGGAGGAATCGCGCTTTCTTGAGCATCGGTATGTCTTGGCTCATTGCATCTTCATCTTCCTTTCTTGTGGACAACCTATTTCTCTATCTTATTGCAGGGACCACAATGCTAATCCCGCAAGGTGATGCGGAGATTCTTCCCGGGCCAGCCACCGAAGTCCCGGCCTCTTCGGCACTGCCGAAAGAGGCTTTACTCAAGCAACCAATGACGGCCGCCGTAACGGCTCCAGAGGTAGCTCCTGGCGTGGATGATGACGTCCCATTGACGGAGGTCTTGAGAAGATCGACTCTTACGGCCCGGACGGAAAGGAATTGCAGAATGCGTGCAGCAAGGAAGCGTAGTGCTGCCTTAGCCATGGGTGCGGGTTCGAGCTCCGCTACCCCTGCCGCTACTCCTTCAGAGGAATCTCCGGCTGCCTTGTCCACTGCCTACAGACGTGCAGCACGTGCGGCTCAGGAAGCAAACGGAAGCCCAACTCAAGGTAATGTGACATGGGGTTCCGTTGTCAAACTTTTAAATATCAGTTCTCATATATCTTATCTTGCAGGGCCGAGTCCTACGGAAGAAGTGGCGGCGACCGCTGGGCCTGGGGCAGCGGTAGAGGAGGTAGCCGTTATTGCCGAACCCAAGGCGGCGGTAGGCGAGGTGGCTGCGATCGCTGAGCTCGAGGTAGCGGTAGGTGAGACAGTCACGATCGCTGAGCCTGAGATGGCGGTAGGTGAGATGACCACCACTGCCGAGCCCGAGGTGGCGATGGATGAGATAGCCACAATTGCTGAGCCCTAGATGGCTGCTCCCTCTCAAGAGTTGGGCACCGCTCTAATCATCGCTCTTTCTGCCTGCGGCTCTTTGCCATCTCCGGGCGTCGCAAGCGTTACGATGGCTCTCGTAGAGTCAGGGAATGAGGCGATGGGAGGTGAGACCATCACGATGGGAGAGGATGAAGCAGTTGATGTATCAAGTGACGCCCTCGTCGCGGTTCCGACTGGCGACTCATCAGGTAGATTTTGGGTCATTGCTTTTCTTTTTATTCTGCAATCTTTTTCAATCTTTCCTGACAGGGTTTATTTTGTTTATAATGCAGGTGCGGCGAGCGCTGAGGTCGCGCTACCCGAGGCAATGCCATCAGCTATCGCCTTGACGGTGACACCTCCTCTACCCTCTCTTATACCATCTCAGATGTTGGAAGGTGCGGATTCGTGACCCATCAGTCTTATTTTTAAGCTGTATAACTTATGTACTGACGTTGCATTACTGCGTCTTTGCAGGAGTCCTTTTTGACCACCTGTATCAGGTGCTGCACCCTCACTTCTCCTTCCTGTCAGAGATTGATCCGCCTGGTGGTGTCGGTGAGTATCCTTTCTAAATGATGTCTTTTCTTTAACGGGCAGTCACATTATTGCTAATCCCTCTTTGTATTGCTTGTAGCCTTACAAATCGAAGGCGGAGACAAGGCTATCGTTGCGCCGCCAGTACTCCCAGCTCTGCCCCCTGTTGCGGCTGGTATAGTAGACTCTGTTTTCGTGTATCTTCTTTATTTCCTGAACCGACATCTGACTATGATTTATTTTACAGCGATCACATCGACACCAGCCCCATTCGAGTCTCACATTATTATGCCGGCAGGGCCCTTTTTCCAGACGTCCGTCCTCGAAAGGCACCGCAAATAGTCTGCGCATGCTGAGCGACTACATTAAGGAGCTCGACGTGGAGACTCCCACATCTGCTGCGGATTTTTCCGTGGAGGTTAACCCTATGCTAGCGACGCTCGTGAACTTTCATGGTGAGGGAGTCGTTGAGTCTTGGGTTAATCGCTGCAGAGCAATTGAGGCTTGCCTGCATGAGCTTGAGCTTAGGCGTCCTGCTCCTGAGGTTCTGGCTGTGAGCACTCAACGGGCTGCATGGATCGAGCAGAGTACCTCTTACTTCCTCCATCTTGAACAGGAAGTGGCTTTAAAGCGGAAGGGATGTAAAGAAACTGCAAGCGAATCTACTCGACTGCACGCTCAGGTTGATGCGAATGCTTCCCAGTTGAAAGTTATCTTCGAAGGCCTTCTGCGATGCATTTCTGACGGGTTATCACTAAGGCAGAAGTTCGACGTCGTCGAGCGGGATGCAAAAAATTGGGAAGCAGCTCAGCGGGTCGTCGAGGAACAACTTTCTTCTTACTTGCAGCAGCGAGCCCAGGTCGAAGCAGAGCTGGCCGCGGCAGCTGATCAAGAAGAGGGGCTGAGGGAAGTGCGCGAGCGGCTGATCGAATTATTGAAAGCGCTTCCCTCTCCATAATTTTTGTATAATTTGTAATTTTGAATAAAATGTATTCATTCTTTTATTCCTTCATGTGATGTATTTTGTGCCCAATTGAATTCATGAATAAAAGATACATTTCCTTCGCAATGTCTTGTGTTATCTTTCTGCTTTCTTCTCTTTTCTTTGTTGCCGGCTTGTTTCCTTAGTAAGCGTAGCCTGTGAATGATAGAGAGCATTCCGTCTTGAACTCTTTGAGAGGTAGTGATGGCATAGAAAGCAGGTTCAGATCTGCTACCTAAGACTTTTCAACTTCATGAGCCGTGAGGGTCTCATAAAGACTTTTCTCCCTACGAGTCAAGAGGATCTCGTAGGTGTATTTTCTCCTTAGGAATCGTGTGGATTCCTAAGCGCGTTTTCTCTTGAGAGTCGTAAAGATCTCATAAGAGAATTTTCCCTCTTACAAGTCGAGAGGACCCGTAAGCGGTTGTTTCCCTCCTTGTCGAGATTCGACTTTGGAGAGTGTGGCCTGTAGGGTTCCTAGGCACCCTAATGAGGTCTCACAAGGCATCAACCATGCCAATTTCAAATTTAAACGGTGCCGAGAAACCCTAGAACGGATCGTTGGCTAGATGTCTAGGCGAAAAGCAAACTAGTTAACACTTAACTAAGAGAATACGGAAATACAACCTTTGTAGATCCGGTGCTCCACCTCCATAGCTCCGCAACGAAGTCCTCTCGCTGTCCAAATGAAAATCCGGGCTCTAGCGTCGGCTTCATCGGAGAAAGAGCGGGCAAGGTCGTCTGCTTCGTGCCGAAGATGATCTACGTCGAGGCATCGCTAGATCAAGCTCCAACTTCACCAAGTCTTGAAAAATTGTGAAGGAAACACACTCTACTACTTGGCAAGAGGTAGAGGATGAAGAAATAGGAAGTGGGTAGACTTTAGAATTGGATTTCTCACACTTTTCATCAATCCACCATTGATGAAGAGAAGCTTTCTTCATTGAAGAAGATGAAGAAGAAGTTGATGATGATTATGATAAGTTAATAAAAATAGAAAAGAAATATAATACTTATCATAACTTTAACCATGGTAAAGTGTAGAGAATTAACTTTAGTTAGGTGGAATGGTTAGGGTTAGAGAAGAAGACAAGAATGGTTGCTTTGGTCAAAGTTGCATGAAGCTTGAAGAAGCTTCTAAGAAAGCAACCATTTGTTTTCTTTTCTCATTCTTTTCATCCAAAAAGAAATAGATAAATGAATGAATAAATAAATAAGCAAATAATAAACCCTAACAATTTCATTAACCAAGGTTTAATTCTTTATACTTAACCAATTTTACATGCACCATCAAACATGATACAAGCATGTGCACAAAATCATATCACATATATAATGCGCACATCCGAGCGAGAAAATCCATTTAAAGTGAACCGATACTAGTTAATGCAAAGTAATATATCAAGTATATAATTATGCATTAAATCATTAAATCAACACTTGATTTAACGATCCGGTCATATCGCATATAACCGACTAATATCCAATGTATCGATTTATCGAATCAATCTTCGATTCGATAACTAGGTTATATCGCATACAACCATTCGACACATTGTTCGCGAGAATGAAATACGGTATCACATACACGCATTATTCTCGGTCCCGCACATATCTCATATGCGCTCCTATTTCGTTTTGCTTGAACCAGGAAACCTCTGTGTAGGACTCTAAAGACTCGTCAATACGCCGGCAGCAGGTGATGATCATATCAAACACCCACAAGCCGCAAGCGGTCTGCTAAATGTAACGGCCACCCGGGTATTGAGCGATCAGAAGATCGACGAGCAAGCCCGCTCACACTCCAGTGAATCCAACCAGTAACACTACCGTACAGTCCGGTCTGATCGTCTGATATGTCACATATCTCGCCTAGGGGTGGTAAACGTCAGACCCCAATAGCTCGATAAGTCGTGTCGATATGAGGTCTATAACAATTCGAGAAACTACTGGTAACACTTACCAGTAAATCTCAGCAACCCTGGCCAGGGATTTCCTGTTATAGCTAATCGAACACAGCGCAACATCAACCCCCTATACCGGGAGAGACGAATCCCCTCCTATCGCTCATTGCCTCCATGTGACTCGGAACTGTACCCAAAAACCACCATTTTGCACGCCCTCTTGGACGTGGTAAGATGGAAATCAAAGCACAGTGGGAACCACACAAGACTCCATGACGATCTCGGGTCAACAGACTACTCTGTACCAGTGTCACCAGAGAACTGCCATCTGACGTAAGGTATAATACCATCTGGGAGTTCTCGGCGAGTCCGTCCAGTGTACCCAGTCTCTACTGAGCACCCATATATCTCCTCTGATGTCAAACACCAATGGATATGGGATCATTTATCGCCCATCTGTATGGGTCGAGAAGGTACACGCTAGTCTACTCTGGTATATCGATGCCCTGTCTCGATACACCCACGACTAGGGACTTTGAAGGATGTACTTATAGACTACCATGTCCCCACTAGTATGATCCACATCATAGTCCAGGTAGTCAAGTACACATCCTAAGGGCTTTACCAACATATAACAGAGAGACAATTAGTGTACACGTTAAGGTAAAGATCAACCAGATAGCATACTATCATGTCGAGCAAGAAAGTCCTCCCTATATATGTCCCAGCATCCACTACAATATACATCCAATGTATAGTAATGGCCTCTAGGGCATACATATAACTAACAATCTCCCACTTGCACTAGGGCCATCTGATAGCAGTGGTTGTAGTATCTCATACTCAACCGTCCCATAAAAATCTCTCTCTAGGAACAGGCCTTTGTGGGTGGATCCGCTGTGTTGTCCTCTGAGTCTACTCTCCAAACCTCGATCACCCTGGAGATCATCCATCTCCATGATCAGGTGACACTGCCTTAGAATATGTCTGGATCACTGATGGGACCGGCGTTCCTTGGCATAAGCCACAACTCCATTGTCACACAATGGGAGGAACAAAGTTCATCTTATGAACTAATATACACCCAGACTTCCTCTTTGGTAGCATCTTAAGTAGCGATGTATCCTGCCTTTATCGTCTAGTATGCCACGGTATCTAGCTTGGAACTCTTCCAACATACCGTCCCTTTACTGAGGGTTAAGACAATGCCTGTGACTGACACTCAGTCGTCTTTATCACCCTGGAACCCTTCCAGTGATTCTCCCCAGGATCAACTGATGCCATCTCACTACAACTAGTGAGTAGCCTAACATCCATTTAGATCTATCTCATAGATCCAAAATCCAGGATTTAGTAGGTATCACTTTGATCCTATGTGGAGAGTCATGGTGATAAGCGGAGATTGACCGAGCGTAGCATAGGAAACTCCTTCCCCATCAAGAGTATGTCATCCACGTACTCTACGAGGATCGTCACCATACTCCCTACTACCTTTTTGTTTATACAAGTTTCATCTACTATTTTGATGATGTCAAACTCTTTGACTAATTCATCAAAAAAGATGTTCCAACTCCGCGATGCCTGCTTTATCCTATAAAGCATCTTGCACACGTTTCCGCTGCTCCCACTGTCTACGAAGCCCTCTGGCTGTGTACTTATAGACGCTCTCTTCCAAAACATTATTTAGAAAAAGCCAGTCATGACACCCAACCACCAGATATCGTAGTCATGGTATGTAGCCGTGGTAAGTAGGATCTGGATGGACTTAAGCATAGCTACTTGAAAAGGTTTCATCATTATCCATGCCTGGTCGATGACGAAAAGCTTTAACAAGTCTAGCTTTGAAAGTCTCAACTTTTCCATCTACACCAAGTAATCTTCTCAAGATATACTTGCTCCTGATGGGGATTTAACCCTTCAGATATAGCAACCAAAGTCCATACTTTGTTGGTACATAAGTATTCCATCTCAGATTGCTAAGCATCCAGCCATTCTTACAGAGTCTCACTCCTGATGTCCAGCTCGAAACTAGTTGGGTCATCATTTCATGATGCAGTCCTCGCTCCCACTGTTATAGAGAAACCGAAGTATCTCTCAGGTGGGTGAGGAACCCTACTAGATCGGCGGAGAGGCTGAGGTTCGTTGGTAACTATTGAATCATTTGGTTTTACCAAATCATCTGCTGTAGTTTGTATAGCTGGAACCTTTCCAGTTCTACATAACAGACCTTGCCTCGAGCTTGTCCGGATTTTGCTTTTAGACATAGGCCGGACAACCCCAAATCTTAACTAGCTTAAGACATGGGCTCTTCCCATACCATATCTCATATGGAGCGGTAGGCAACTGATTTGATTTGAACCCTATTCAATAGGTATGCAGCTTCTCAAGTGCATAACTCCCAAAAAAGGAAATAGGTAACTCAGTAGTACTCATCATAGAGCACACCTTATCATATAGGGTGTGATCGCTCCGCCCCGATATACCATCGTGCTATGGTGTATACGGAGGAGTAATGCTGAGAGAGAATCTCATTCTCTTTTAGAAAAGTCCAGGAATTCCGTGCTCAAGTATTCTCCTCCTTGATCTCATCAAAGGACATAATACTTATACCCGTATTTTGGTTCTCTACTTCTCGCTTATATTCTGTGAATATCTCAAAAGGCTCGGACTCATGTTTCAACAGGAACATATGTATGAATCTTGAGAGATTATCAGAGAATGTAATGAAGTACAAAGAACCAGTCCTGGCATATGTAGACAGGGGACCTAACATACATCAACATGTATCATCCCAAGAGTTCACTAACTCTTTCTCTGTTTCCAATAAACAGAGCTGTGGTCATCTTATCTCTGTGACATGACTGGCAAGTTTCACAAGATGTAAATTCAAACTGATTTAAATATGCATCTAAATGTAACTTCAGCTAGTCGGGTCGCATTGATATGACCTAGTCTACAATACCTCAAGAAGGATTCGTTCATTTCTGAACTCTTCCTCTTGTGTGTGTTCCGTATACTAAGAACTGTAGTTTGATTTAGAACATCAATGCTTTTAGATAACGTGCCTGAACCGATCAACTTTTGATATAGGAAATGTTCAAAACATTATCCAACAATACAAAATTTTATCATTTCTTTACTGATAAAGAGACTGATATGATTTTGTATATCAGGTTCGGTATCTAATAACATTCGTTCAGAATCAATGTATTCGTAATACAGGGTGACAGTGACCAACAGACTTGGCTGCAACACTTGCCCCGTTTTCTGTCTCATGAAACTTATCACCCGTTCTCAGTTCTCTACCTCTCTGTAGCCCTATGTAACAGATTACATATCTGGGATCCTGATCTGGTATCAAATACCCAGGACGCAGAGGATACTGAGAAAGAGTTCTTTGTAATGAACACACCCGAAGATGATGCATCAGCATGCACTCTCTTCGTTTGGGCGGCACGGGAATTCTGGTAATCCCCAATTTCCTGCTCGGTCTTATAACAATTATAAGTTGGAGCGGGACCAACGTTCCCCAGCTCAGTATAACAAGCGGGTTCGGTCAATAATCCGTATTATTATCTTGATTAAGGCGTGATATGGTCGCTACCTGGAGAGAGAGAGAAGAAAACACTCAGCGTGCGCTCTTGCAAGAATAGATTGGTTATTATTTTATCTAATCAGGATGGCTCCCACTGCTTTTTATCAAATCTTCCTTCAAACCCTAAAAGGAAAGACTAGCCGGGATTAATTACACACTACAAGTTCGCCAATCTTTCAGCCAGGCCAGTGTCGGTACTTTGAGGGAGGTCCCCCGTGCTTTCGCACGAACCTAATTAATGTAAACCTCGTTTTCCCAGAGGCGTAACCCCGTTGACACCTTTCTAGACACCTACTTGATCGGCTAATTGTAATGTATAAAACTCTCCCAGGAGTAACTCTTACTCGCAGCGGGTATCGGGATCCAACTATCTCATAGAAGGTATGCAATCTCATTGCAAATTTCAACACTTGAAATTCCCGATAATATTTTGCCCCTAGCAGCTATATGACCTTAACATAGTCAACAAATCATAAGTGCTAGTCAAGTTCAACCCGTCATTTCCCGATTGAATTAAACCCACCCGCACGACCCTTAACATAGTCAACAAAGTCGCACGACTACCCTAATCCAATCACATCATATGCTTATGCAGATAAGCACTAATTAGCTACCGCACACTACGCCTTAACATAGTCAACAAACGTAGCACGAATACCAACCAGTACTTATCTGAAATGACGGAGGGCTACGACAGGTTTTTCTGAAAACCTTTTGCGTAATGAACTTGATATCGTTGTAGAATCAAATGATTTTAAAATGGAGTGTTTTTGAGGCTTTTCTAATTTTGCTAAAGGAGTCACTCCCGGTGAAGGGGTCGTCGGTCCTTTCCTCGTCGAATGAGGTGCGGGATATATCATATATATCACTGTGCAAAGCAAAAACTCTTAAAAGCAGTCAAAAGACAAACCGAGTGTGTAGCATCTGCCAGTTATTGCTAAAGGAGTCACTCCCGGTGAAGGGATCTCGGTCCTTTCCTCATCGAATAAGGTGCAGGATATATCACATATACCTCTGTGCAAAGCAAAAACTGTAGCTACCTGTTTTATTTTGAAATTCGATTCTACAACATCTTAGGTTTCTTTTACTTTCATTAATCACATTAATGAAGTCCCATCATTTAAGTACCTAAACATCACAGATAAATACGACGTACACTTATGCCATCCGCATTCGCCTCGATGTCCCCTAGTGCACCGTTAGGTTAGGTAACTAACGGCAGAGCGGGGCAGGGCTAGCACGGGTGTAAAACATAAGTAACGTCTATATAATATATCATATATACTATATACTGTATCTATCACAGAACATCACATGATCACATCACAGATATCGCAGCAGAAGAAACATATGAAATATTGGATATACTAGGACGTCCGTGTTTTCAATACGAGCCAGTATAAAACACGGATTCCACGGTCGCGATGAATAGCCAAACCCACACCCCTAGACCCCTACGAGAGCGGCAAGCAACCCTACCAATTCTGGAGTTAGGAGACCCGGACTCGACTCCTCGAGTTGGTCTCCCACTGGACTGCAGAACCCGGTTACTTGTGCCCTCCTCCTTGGGTCTATCCTAGTGCGGAAAAGTAAATAATATACAAAGGGTGACAACTTCCGCAACCTGGAAGTGCCCCAATAAAATAATATTACATACAAGTTTTTACATGAATGAAAATGAAAAACACTCATCTCACATAAAAAACCCCAGCTATTCAAACACGACGATCCAATATAACATATCCAGCAACACATAACATCACATGTCATCAACGTAAGTAAATATGCGCATCCCAATTGTCGTTGACATATAGCAACGAAACCGGCGATATGACATATTACACTTACGGTCACAGAAAAGAAAGTGTAAAACTACAACAGTTGGAATCCGCAACCACCTCAGACATCGCATGCCTGACCAAATGAATTACTTAGACATCGCATGCCTAACAATTATAAACCCCGCATTTTAGTCTCAAAATCGAAAACTCTTTTCAATATCAAGTCGGGTAATTCAACAAGATTCCCGACATCCTGATCGAATGCTCGTCGTAAACTTCAGTAGACGGCTGCACCCCTGATACCGTCGACGAAGTGCACCAAGGCGGAACACCGCTACCGCGAGCACCCGAACGGATGCTTTCGGCGACGGGGTTCTCCTACAGTCACTTGGTCGGGGCTATGGAGTGAGGCTGTCTATTAAGTTTACCCGGCGAGTATCCGCGTACGCTACGTGATTGCGACGGACTTTTGATCACATCAAAATTCCGTGGCAACCGATCAAGTGAGACTAAACTGCTATGTTTATAGCATTCATTCAGTTATCTCATAACTTATTGTGAATTCCAATTATTGTATCACATTCCGGATAAATAGAAAATGTTAAACTTTCCGATCGAACGATCGAACACCCAAGTTTTCCCGATATAGATCAACACATGAAATAAGTCTAACAACATTCAGTTCGTGCCTCAGTACCAACGGTCCAGCCGTAGAAGGGTCAAGCCAACGCCTCACATGTGGCATGCCGTACTGCCCCAAACCGAAGGTTCAAAGGGCAGTTCAAGACGGTCACATAATCGAGTTAAGGTTTGTTGTCTTCTAGAGGGACCATCGCGTTACTTGCACTACTTAGAACGTCGTTAAACTACGGAAAAATCCAACACTTGGAAATTTCCCGACAGGGGAAAAATTGGGTATTTATATCCGGTCGAACTTTTTAACATATTCTATAATTTATCCGGAAAGCCACATAGACAAAATCTGATACTCCGATCGAAACACCGAATCCCCAAAACAACCCCAGAATACTCAACTGTATAATAAATATTAAAATATCCCAGAAAATACAGCACAACTAAGGAGGAATTACTGTGAAACTTTACTGTGTCAATCGACCGTACGGCCGCGGATCCGCCGCATGAGCCATGCTCATGCCGCGGAACCGCGGCGGTTTAGATGAATTAGGTCCACGAAATTTGCAGTAATTCCTACAAAACCCTGCTTGATTTTCTGCATATTTTTAATGTTGAAAAATCCCAGATTTTTGAAAAAGGACAGAGAGCATGTTTGGAATTGGGTTTCGGGTTCGTTCGGACTTCAAATTGCGTCTAGACTTCGCCTAAGGCTCTAGCTAGGCTCTGATACCACTGTAGGGTTCCTAGGCACCCTAATGAGGTCTCACAAGGCATCAACCATGCCAATTTCAAATTTAAACGGTGCCGAGAAACCCTAGAACGGATCGTTGGCTAGATGTCTAGGAGAAAAGCAAACTAGTTAACACTTAACTAAGAGAATACGGAAATACAACCTTTGTAGATCCGGTGCTCCACCTCCATAGCTCCACAACGAAGTCCCCTCGCTGTCCAAATGAAAATCCGGGCTCTAGCGTCGGCTTCATCGGAGAAAGAGCGGGCAAGGTCGTCGGCTTCGTGCCGAAGATGATCTACGCGAGGCATCGCTAGATCAAGCTCCAACTTCACCAAGTCTTGAAAACTTATGAAGGAAACACACTCTACTACTTGGCAAGAGGTAGAGGATGAAGAAATAGGAAGTGGGTAGACTTTAGAATTGGATTTCTCACACTTTTCATCAATCCACCATTGATGAAGAGAAGCTTTCTTCATTGAAGAAGATGAAGAAGAAGTTGATGATGATTATGATAAGTTAATAAAAATAGAAAAGAAATATAATACTTATCATAACTTTAACCATGGTAAAGTGTAGAGAATTAACTTTAGTTAGGTGGAATGGTTAGGGTTAGAGAAGAAGACAAGAATGGTTGCTTTGGTCAAAGTTGCATGAAGCTTGAAGAAGCTTCTAAGAAAGCAACTATTTGTTTTCTTTTCTCATTCTTTTCATCCAAAAAGAAATAGATAAATGAATGAATAAATAAATAAGCAAATAATAAACCCTAACCATTTCATTAACCAAGGTTTAATTCTTTATACTTAACCAATTTTACATGCACCATCAAACATGATACAAGCATGTGCACAAAATCATATCACATATATAATGCGCACATCCGAGCGAGAAAATCCATTTAAAGTGAACCGATACTAGTTAATGCAAAGTAATATATCAAGTATATAATTATGCATTAAATAATTAAATCAACACTTGATTTAACGATCCGGTCATATTGCATATAACCGACTAATATCCAATGTATCGATTTATCGAATCAATCTTCGATTCGATAACTAGGTTATATCGCATACAACCATTCGACACATTGTTCGCGAGAATGAAATACGATATCACATACACGCATTATTCTCGGTCCCGCACATATCTCATATGCGCTCCTATTTTGTTTTGCTTGAGCCAGGAAACCTCTGTGTAGGACTCTAAAGACTCGTCAATACGCCGGCAGCAGGTGATGATCATATCAAACACCCACAAGCCGCAAGCGGTCTGCTAAACGTAACGGCCACCCGGGTATTGAGCGATCAGAAGATCGACGAGCAAGCCCGCTCACACTCCAGTGAATCCAACCAGTAACACTACCGTACAGTCCGGTCTGATCGTCTGATATGTCGCATATCTCGCCTAGGGGTGGTAAACGTCAGACCCCAATAGCTCGATAAGTCGTGTCGATATGAGGTCTATAACAATTTGAGAAACTACTGGTAACACTTACCAGTAAATCTCAGCAACCCTGGCCAGGGATTTCCTGTTATAGCCAATCGAACACAGCGCAACATCAACCCCCTATACCGGGAGAGACGAATCCCCTCCTATCGCTCATTGCCTCCATGTGACTCGGGACTGTACCCAAAAACCACCGTTTTGCATGCCCTCTTGGACGTGGTAAGATGGAAATCAAAGCACAGTGGGAACCACACAAGACTCTATGACGATCTCGGGTCAACAGACTACTCTGTACCAGTGTCACCAGAGAACTGCCATCTGACGTAAGGTATAATACCATCTGGGAGTTCTCGGCGAGTCCGTCCAGTGTACCCAGTCTCTACTGAGCACCCGTATATCTCCTCTGATGTCAAACACCAATGGATATGGGATCATCCATCGCCCATCTGTATGGGTCGAGAAGGTACACGCTAGTCTACTCTGGTATATCGATGCCCTGTCTCGATACACCCACGACTAGGGACTTTGAAGGATGTACTTATAGACTACCATGTCCCCACTAGTATGATCCGCATCATAGTCCAGGTAGTCAAGTACACATCCTAAGGGCTTTACCAACATGTAACAGAGAGACAATTAGTGTACACGTTAAGGTAAAGATCAACCAGATAGCATACTATCATGTCGAGCAAGAAAGTCCTCCCTATATATGTCCCAGCATCCACTACAATATACATCCAATGTATAGTAATGGCCTCTAGGGCATACATATAACTAACATGGCCCGTGAATAGTATGCAAGAGTCCATTTTGGACCGACTTGCAGGGCCCCAGTGCTTACGAAACTGGTTCTTATCCCGATTGCCTAAAGCTTTTCCCTACGAGTCGAGATGAATCGAGCATTTCTCGCAAGGATATTCTAACGTCACAGTTAACCTCTTCTCTTTACGACAAAGGTCTGTTAGGGTTTGTGGTACTAGGGTTTTGTCCATCGTACCATCGCGTTGGCTGATGTATTCCACGATAGGCAATCTTGCTTGTTCGAGTAGCCTTGCGACTGGCGTGTCTCTGATCCCTTCGGGGGCTGGACAAGACGTCTTCAAGCAATCCTCTTAAGCAGTTTGACCGTCGGAAGAGCAAGCGTTAGGAATTTTTCCATGCCGCTTTTTACTTGAGGTTAGGCCCATTTTGGAGAGCCCCGATGAGTCATAACCACTCCGCACTGGTATGGGATGATCTCCGATAGTCTTTCTGGTTTTATATGAGTTGTCGTCAAGACCCTGAAGCTAGGAATTTGGCCTTTGCTTCGTTTGCTGGCATTGCGTCTACTGTATCAAGACGACTGTCGCGGTTGTCTCTAGGTTGCTGGTGAACCGTCGAGGTTTGCAACTAGGGATTTTGCCGTGGCTCCATTGTTTGATTGTCGCGTCTGAATCCTGCTGGAGGAAGAACGCCGTGGTGACATCTCGTCTGCTGTATCGAGAAGAATGTCGAGGTGGTGACCACTCTATGCTGGTGTGAGATGATCTCCGATGGTCTTTCAGGTTTTATATGAGTTGTCGTCAAGACCCTGAAGCTAGGAATTTGGCCTTCGCTTCGTTTGCTGGCATTGCGTCTACTGTATCGAGACGAATGTCGTGGTTGTCTCTAGGTTGCTGGTGAACCGTCGAGGTTCGAAACTAGGGATTTTGCTGTGGCTCCGTTGTTTGATTGTCGCATCTGAATCCTGCTAGAGGAAGAATGCTGTAGTGACATCTCGTCTACTGTATCGAGGCGAACGTCGAGGTGGTAACCAGTCCACGCTGGTATGAGATGATCTCCGACAATCTTTCAGGTTTTATATGAGTTGCCGTCAAGACCCTGAAGCTAGGAATTTGTCCTTTGCTTCGTTTGCTGGCATTGCGTCTACTGTATCGAGACGAATGTCGCGGTTGTCTCTAGGTTGCTGGTGAACCGTCGAGGTTTGGAACTAGGGATTTTGTCGTGGCTCCATTGTTTGATTGTCGCGTCTGAATCCTGCTGGAGGAAGAATGCTGTGGTGACATCTCGTCTGCTGTATCAAGGCGAAGGTCGAGGTGGTGACCACTCCACACTGGTATGAGATGATCTCCGACAGTCTTTCAGGTTTTATATGAGTTGCCGTCAAGACCGTGAAGCTAGGAATTTGGCCTTCGCTTCGTTTGCTTTGGCGTGTCCGAATCCTATTGAAGGAAGGATGTTGTAGTGACATTTCGTCTGCTGTAACGAGACGAATGCTGAGGTGGAGCTGGGATTTTGCCATCACTCCGCTTTGTTTCGACCGTGAGGTCTTTTTGTTGACGTTGCATCTGCATCGTGCTGGACTATGAAGGAACGCCGTTGTCGACATTGCGTCTGCTGTAACGAGACGAATGCTGAAATGGAGCTGGGATTTTGCCGTCACTCCGCTTTGTTTTGACCATGGGGTCTTTCGTTGACGTTGGATCTGCATCCTGCTGGACTGCGAAGGAACGCCGTTGTCGACATTGCGTCTGCTGTAACGAGACGAATGCTGAGGTGGAGCTGGGATTTTGCCGTCACTCCGCTTTGTTTTGACCCCGGGGTCTTTCGTTGACGTTGGATCTGCATACTGCTGGACTGCGAAGGAACGCCATTGTTGACATTGCGTTTGCTGTAACGAAACTAATGTCGAGGTGATCTCTAGATTGTCTATGAACCATCGAGATTTGGCTTCGTTTTCTGATGAAGCCTGGGGAGGGAAGGTGTGATTCCCCCTTTGTTTGCGCCCCTGGATTGTATACAGGGATTGATGTGATATCACCTGTAGGGCATAAATTTCATCATTTTTTTTATTATTTTCCGCGATGCTCTATCATTTCAGCTTTTATGTCGCGAAGGTCGCGATTGCCCAATCATTTCGGCTATTTTTGGCGGTGCCCAATCATTTCGGCTATTTATTTTATTTGTACTCACTGCTTTTTATTATGAGTTGCCCAATCATTTCGGCTATTTTGCGTGCATACATTTTTACTTGCTAACTTTGTTGCAAGTTGCCCCATCATTTCGGCTATTTTGTATGCATGTGTGGCTCGCTAGCTTCTTTGCTGCAAGTTTGGAATTAGACACCGATTTCGGCATCAGCACCGCTACAACTAGGATATTTTCAGGAGCGAATCATCATTTGTCTCTGTCGATGTCGAACAAAGGTAGCTTAGCGAACAGGGTTAGGATCCTGTCGACTAAGGCTTTTGGCTTCATGAGCCGTAAGGGTCTCATAAAGGTATTTCTCCCTGCAAGTCGTGAGGATCTCGTAAGTGCATTTTCTCCTTAGGAATCGTGAGGATTCCTAAGTGCATGTTCTCTTATAAGTCATAAGGATCTTACAAGAGTTCCTTCTCCTTATAAGTCGAGAGGACTTACAAGGGCTATTCACCGTGTAGACATATCCCTAGTCACGGATGGGACTTTGTTAGGGAAATGTTTATTCGCGCCCGTGGATTGTATACAAGGGTCAGCATTGAGCCACTTGTAGGGAAAAATTGGAGGTTGTGGTGGCTTCTTAAGAACAAGTTCAGATCCCTATAGCTTAAGACTTTTGAATCTTATGAGCCGTGAGGATCCCATAAGAGGGTTCTCCTTACGAGTCGTGAGGATCTCGTAAGTGTAATTTCTCCTTAGGAATCGTGGGGATCCCTAAGTGTGTTACTTCCTTGTGAGTCATAAGGATCTCACGCAGGTGGTTTTCTCCTCACAAGGTCGAGAGGACCTTGCAAGTGTCTTTTAACGAGATTGCGCCCTTTCGGGTTTTCACAAAACTCGCCGGTAGCCCTGCTGTTTTTACTCACAGAGCCCTCTCGGGTTTTCATCCATGCCCTTTTCGCTTATGGACGTACCGTTTTCTTTTTTCTCTTTTTTTTATTGTCTCTTTTTTTGTATCAGCCTTAGGATGCTACGGTCTGTAGTAGTTTATCGACGTCTCGGTCAATATCTAGTTTCAGGACATAGTGGTCCATTGTTAGTTTAACGACATTTCGGTCTTTGGTTCATAGGTCGGACATGTTTGAAGATCTTTCAGCACTCTTTTAGTTTTTTGCCGAGAAAAAACAATTTCTCATGGAGCCTCCCCTATAAAAGAGCATGATGCCCCCGGCGTGTCCATCCTTTTCTGAGCATGTGGTTGTGGCGGGTTTACCTTCCAGTTGTCAGACAACGCGAATTTTCCCTGTTGGTATTCATCCTCAATCCAGCCTTTGAAGACGTAGCAATCTTCGAGTGGGTAACCCATTACTCTGTGGTAGGGATAATAGTTAGGATTGTTAACGTCACCCGGTTGCGACGGATGTTTTGGATCTGGCAGCATGATGAGCCCGTTGCGCACTGCCAATTCGAACAGTCTCCTTGTTTTATCCCTGGGAAATGAGTAAGAACGTTTCAACTTCTCATTGAGGGATCGCGGCTTGTTGCTTTGACGAACAAACAGTCTCGGGTTACTCGCCTGTTGCTGAGCGTTGGCGACAAAGGTCGCTTTTCCCTTCCCCTTATCCTTTTTGCCTGATCCCTTCTTTGCGGGTCCGAGATCTTTTTCAAGTAGCGTGCGATTGCGTAGCGGAATGTTCTCGCAGCTCATCGTTTCTTCCTCTTTTCCTGAGGTGGATTCCTTGAAGAGAGGGCTGAGAGTAATTTCTTCTTCAGAATTGCTCCTAAAGGTGAGAACTTGCGATCCCCTGCTATCAACCATGTGACAGTTGTCGGCAGCTCTTTCTCATTCGTCTGTCAGATTTTTCTGCTGTCGACGAGTTTCACGCTCTATCCCCTTGAAGTGCTGCCTGTGAGCGACATACCCTTGCCACCAATTTTTAAAGGCGTTGCACTCTTCGGTGGGGTGCGCAATCCTTTGATGATATAAACAGTAATTAGGATGCACATCCTCATCATTAAGGCGTATATTGCCAAGAGAATTTTCTCTAAAATAGGGCAGCTTCATTCCCATCGATATGGCTTTGGCGAACCTTTTCCTCGTCTTGAACCTTCTTTTATTTGCGGTAAATGAAGTGCTTTGACCTGGGGGGGAGTGTTTTAACCCTTTCGTCCAGTCGCCGGCGTTTGGCCTTTTCAAATAAGGTCATCTCACGCTCTCGATCAGCTTTGCTTTTAAAACGGGTTTCGTTCAGGAATGCATCAATCATTTTCTCTGATGGTCCTAGAAGTTCTGGCTCAGGATCTGTCCCCAATTTCTTTGCGTCAGGAGCTTCTTCACCGTTTATTAACGAGTGAGAGATCATATGGCAGCTTGCCACATAATCCTCAGGTTCATCTGACGAGTCTTCTCTATTGTCATCACCTCCGTCCTCAAGGACGTGACTGAGGAATTCTTGGAGTGTGACTGGGGTCCGCGCCTTCTGATTATATTCTTCCAGCGCGTCAATATGTTTTTGCAGGTCCATGCGTTTGTCATCAGGTTTCACGGGCTTCTTGGTTTTCTTCTTGGAAGACTTTGACGGCTGGGTATGAGCGCTTTAACTATCACCACCAGTTTTTGGAATTGGGCGCAACTTCAGCATTCCCTCGATAATCTTGGGTTCCAGCAGATTCTTCCACCTGATTGCCAGGCATGTTTGGAGATTCTTCAACATTCTTTTAGTTTTTGCTGAAAGAGCAACCTCCCATGGATATTCTTCAATGAAAGAGCATGATGCCCCCGGCGTGTCTGTCTTCTTAGGAGCGTGTGGCTGTGGTGGGTTCACCTTCCAATTCTCGGACAGGGCAAATTTGCCCTGTTGGTATTGATCTTCAATCCAGCCTTTAAAGACGGAGCAATCCTCAATTGGATGGCTTACTGTTTGATGGTAAGGGCAATAATTGGGACTATTAGCCTCGCCGGGTTGCAACGGTCGTTTTGGATCCGACAGATTGATGAGTCTGTTGCGCACTGCCAGCTCGAACAATCTCCTCGTTTTATCCTGGGAAAACGAGTAAGGACGTCCCAGTCTCTCCTCGAGGGATGGGTATGGACGCACGTTGTTTTGGCGAACAACCGGCTTTAAGTTGCTCGGCTGTTGTTGAGTGTTGGCGACGAAGGTTGCTTTCCCCTTCCCTTTTTCGTTTCGCGGCTCTGGCTTCGAAGAGGAAGGCATGTGGTCCGTCTGGTCCATTTGAGCCAGCTTGTCAATCAAGGCCTGGAAAGTGGTCGGCTTGAAAAACATCATGAACTGGGAGATGGTCGCCTGCGGATCAAGAGTACCCATGAACATGCCTACCGCGGGAGCTTCTTCGATGCGCTGCTCGCATTTCGACCATAAATTCCGCCACCGTATCGCGTATTGTACCCAAGTTTCGCCTGGCTTTACCCTGGCGTTGATCAATACGGTGATCGAGGTGCGCTCGCTAGAGCTTGCAAATCTCTGTGTAAACAGCGGCTCCATCTCTGCAAATGTTTTGACAGAGTCGTTGGGCTGCTCCGAATACCATTCAAAGGCTGTTTCCGCCAAGCTGCCGACGAACTGATGAAGTAACAATTTGTCGTCACCTCCGGTATTGCCGCAAAGAGCTCTAAACTGGGCGACATGCTGGTGGGGATTGCATGTCCCTTTGTATACATGAAATTTAGGGATCGTATATCCCGGCGGATACTTTATTTGGTCATACCAGTCTAGATACGGTCGCCCGTTTTTAACAACTTGACCGGCCGCTTCATTCGCCTGGTGAGCTCGTATTTGCTGAGCAATATAGTCATCCAGAGTAGCCTTGGAAATGGTTTCCTCCTTGGCTGTTGAAAGAGCCGGAGGAGGGTTAGATGTCTCCCCTCTGTCGTCTTCAATGATGATAGGAGGGTCTTCAGCTGGAGGTTCTGGTTGTAACATCATCCCGACCATGTCTTGGAAGAGAAGCGCCATTCGTTTTATATTAGCCGCTTATTCTGCTGCTTCTCTGTCCTTCTTTTCGAGGACTCTGCGGAGGAAGTCAGCTTCAGTTTCTTGTTCATGACACTGCTCTGATGACGCCTCCGGGCTTTCTTTTGGCCTGGTAAGTGCGTCCATTTGCGTTAGCATTTCCTGAAGCTTCTGTTGCTGCTCCTGGGCTTTTGTCACGGATCGGGTGAGCGGTCGGTGACCTGTAGAAGCACGGCTTTCCTCTTTTCCGGAAGCCATATAAACAGTATGCACCATTATGCCCCCAGACTTGGGGCGTTTGGGCTCAGCGTCTTTGTGGTCTGTCGTAGTCACAGGGGCTTTCTCTGGCCTCCTTCTCTTTTGAGCAGTTGACGTTGAGGGGGCCGTTGCAGCGGGCACCCAGGCAGTTGTTGTCCTTTGCGGCTTGACAGGACGGTTCTTTTCCTGCTGAACCTTCAACTTTTTCTGTTGGCGAGGGTAATCTTGATCAATCACTGACTCCTGGACCTGCCGCCAGACTTTGTAAACTTTGGAGGACAGCCGCTGAGGGGGCTACTCCGGTTTTGTTTCTGTAACATTCTCCACCGGTGAAGGAGATCTTTTCAGTATGGCAGTAGGAGAGTTCCTGCGCACCTTATTCAGCAATTCAAAGCTGTTCCCGGTTGGAACAGCAGCATTGACTTCCACCGTTGGGGCTGGTGGAGTTAACCCAGAGGGAGAGTTGCCCCCGGCCTTTATTACTCGGCGCCAATGGCGACGTCGAGCGTGTCGAGCCGATGGTGTCGGTTCGGTGATGGGGATGGCTTCGTCATGCCCCCTGTTCTGGTGAGGCGTTGCCGGTACCAGCCTCTTGAAGACCGACGTCCGTTGAGTAGCAGTATCCAATCTGTCAAAGATAGACTTTTGAGCAGGGACGGGAGCCAGAGTGGGAGCCGGAATAGTCAGCCTTGTAAAGACCGACCTTTTGGCAGGAGAAGCCGCCTTGACGACTTCGGAAGCAGGGATGGCAATCCTCTTCGGAATAACCTTTTCTGGAACTGCAGGCTTCATCATGGGCCCGCATGAACTTTGGCCCAATCTAGCGAAGACTGAGGCGCTGGAGCTGGACGACCCATTGAGGGGGGCCGCGGTAGTAGCAAGTCGATCAAAGACCGACTTCTTGGGAGCTTCTGGTGTTGGTACAGGGGTGCTGAAGCTCATCGGTAGGAGCATAGTCCTAAAGAACAATCCAGTGGTGGCCTGAGTCACCTGGTCCACCGGCATCGTGAACAAGGAGGCCGCTTGGGGCCCATAGGCTATGCCTCCAGATGAGGCGGAGTGCGAGTTGCAATTGCAGTTGGAACACTTCACGCAAGTGGATGCCATTACCGTTTCGCTTTCTGCGCCGAGCAAGAAACCAAATCTTAATACCTCGAACCCAAGGGCAACCATATCAAACCGCGATTCGTTCGCGAACACGACACACGAAGTGTGGAGTGGAAAGAGGAAAACGTCCCATCGGGCGTGCCAGAATCTGTTTACCGCCGGAAACCGGGAAGATGCGATAAACGTCTTGCCTGAATCTGGGGGCAGATGCTATTTGGTGCTATCCGTCCACCTCTCCGAAGATGCCAAGTTGATTTATGGCACCATGTATCGAAGGTTTAAACGGATGCGTCCGATGTAGCAGACTTTGTCAGATTCCCCCTCGTTTGAAGGGTTTTTGATTGTGGGGACGCTCTTCCCTGCAGGCGCAAGCCCCTGCAGTTACTTACGCTACCACATCGCGGTAACAACTTTCTCCTTCTCCAGATGGTCACTTCGTGTCGTGTGTGTTTGTTTTGTTTGTGGTTGCCCGTGGATTGTATACGGAGACTAATTTATGTTGTCGCCCGTAGGGCGTGGATTAGTCCAAATCCGTATTTTCTTAGATTTGGGTTTTGGTTTGGGTTTAAGGATACGTTAGCCTCATTTGAAACTAAGATCAACTTAAAAGTTTGTTAAGGACACGTTAGTCTAATTTTAGACTAAGGTCGACTTAACAGGATCATTTAGATCCAACAAAAGAGCATTTGAACTCTATTGTTTAGTTTAGGGACATTGCAGTCGATTACCGGTTTAAGGACATTGTGGTCCAAGGTTAAGGACATCATAGTCCATGGGCTTAAGGACCCCACAGTCCGAGGTTAAGGACATCATAGTCCGTGGGTTTAAAGGGACCCCACAGTCCGAGGTTAAGGACATCATAGTCCATGGGCTTAAGGACCCCACAGTCCAAGGTTAAGGACATCATAGTCCATGGGCTTAAGGACCCCACAGTCCAGGTTAAGGACATCGTAGTCCGTGAGTTTGAGGACCCCACAATCCAGGTTAAGGACATCGTAGTCCGTGAGTTTAAGGACCCCACAGTCCGGTTTAAAGACGTCATAGTCTATGAAATGTATGGTTGTCAGGACCCATCACCTCTCTGAAGACGTTGAAGAATTACAACGACAAATATCAGAGGAGTAAAGAGATGTACCCTCGAACCGGTGTGAGTTGGTCGAAAGATCTGTAGTCCAATTTGGGACTAAGATCTTTTAAATATTCATGAGCAGATGGGCTCAATTAAATATAAGTTGAGGACTTATAGCCAATATTGGGCTAAGTCCAATAAATGTTTAACATTTTTTATCCTGGCTATTGAGCCTTTATTAATAATGCTGAGCATTAGATCTTGACACTTTTTTTGTCTTGTACTGAATGCAAAGCATTCATCAGATCAATTTATATTCTGACAGCGCAACACGTGGCGCGCCAGGCGCTTTGCGCCAGTTAAAGAGCGCGGTGCGCTTCTGCCAAGTAGCGTACACGAGAAGGACACGTGTCGCGCTTGGCGCTAAGCGCCAGATGATGGGCGCATTGCGCCAGTTTATGAGCGCTAAGCGCTAGTCCATGAGCGCATTGGGCTATCAATTCAGTGGCGCCCTCGTGAGTGACACATAGTGCGCTTGGCGCTGAGCGCCAGCCCATGAGCGCAGTGCACTATTTCAGAAGCGCAAAGCGCAAGTTGCATACGTGGTTAACACGTGGCGCATTTGGCGATGAGCGCCGATCCAAGGAGCACAGAAGCGCAGTTAAAGAGCGCAAGGCGCATTTCAATAGCGCAAAGCGCATCTGATCAAATTTATGATCAGAGAACAAGTTTATGTTCTTCTTTTAAAGGAGGCTTTGCCACAAGACTTAAGAACAAAAGTTCTTGTTTATAAAAGGGCTCTGCCTTTGTAGATCAAGGATCTGTGAATGAAGTAAATACTTCTTTTATTTTTATGATTAGATCTTTTGATCTTTTCCTTTTTATCAAAGACCTTGGTCTTTTGTAGATCTATGATCCTTTAAGAAGATAGTTCTTCTTTTTTAATGAGATAATTTCATCTCTGTTGTTCAAGAATTAATTCTTTACCTTGAAGAAATGATCTTCTTTTTCTAAGAGCTTGCTCTTCTTTCTTTTTGAGTTTTTCTCAAAGTTTGCAGGGGGTTTCTCTATATTTCTGTATATATCCGAGACTTGAAGTCTATGGGCCTTTTTATAGGGCAAATTGATTTGTTAAATCAGTTAAAGAGATCCTTCTCTGATTGATTTGGGGATGTTTCCCCACCATTGGATCATTGAATCCTAGGGCTTCTGTTTTACGGAAGACAATCTTCTTGTTTTTAACAAGATTGGAAAGATCTTTCCATACAGAATTTATTCTGTCTTTTGGTAATTTTTATTTACCATTGGATCATTGATCCAACGGTGCTCTGATTTACAGAGCACAATCTTGTTATTTGGAAAGATTTTGAGGAATCTTTCCTTAACAGATTTTAGTTTCTGATTAATTAATGATTTTTCATTATTATTAGAACTTTTGATCTAACGGTGGGAAATTTTATAATTCCAGCGCTGGCGCACCCGTGCTTTGCACGTGGTGCGCTGCTCAGAGCGTAGCGCACTTTGCACTAGCGCACCTACATTTGACACGTGGCGTGCAACGCAGCTGGTGCTAGCACATCCGTGTTTGACACGTGGCGCGCAGCGCAGAGTGCAGCGCATCTGGCGCTAGCGCATCCGTGTTTGACATGTGGCGCGAAGCGCGCCTAGCGCTGGATCTGAAGCGTTGCTTCAACTTTTAAATTTTGAATTTTAAAACAAAGCTTTGCTCTGATTGAGGGAAACACCTATCAGTCTCTAAGTCTCACTGTCCAGGTCGTTAAACCTATCGTCAGTCCAAGTGTGAGCGTCAACCACGCAGGAGTATCTCCAACCCAAGGGTAGGGCCCCAGGGGCAAGAGAATACGTGCCCGAATCACGCACGATAATAATCAGTAACACCATCCATACAACTCTCAAAATCACGGTATATGCCGGCAATGGGACTCCCGAGAATCCGTTGAACTCACACTCAAACTACCCCATGCCCCATGGTCTACATCAAACACCGATCATAAACCCAAATACTAGTCGGTCCATGACAAGTCTACGCGAGAACTGGAGACAGGATCTCCATCAAGCATGTCTCGACTGGTACCAAAGATAAATGGACTGTGTTTGACGCCTTACCTATGACACTAATATAAGTGCTTCCATAACCGTCCCATACAAGTTATAATTACACTTACATATGCTCCATAGGCGTCGACAATGCAATAAATTAACAGAGTCTGCTGATTGAGTACAAGTACGTGTCACTTCACTTATTCATTCACGCTTTAACACTAACGTACTTGCCACAATCAAATCACTAATATCTATCACTGGGTAATGTATATGATCACTAGGTTATCAATGCTTCATGACCGCTATTCAATAAGGGTATAACCGCTTCATGACCGCTATTCATGATCACTAGATTTCTCTGCTATGTTTCCAACGCATCAAACGGATTATCAATAGCAGTTCTGTATTAAAAGTTATGTCCCGTCTAGTGTAGCTATGCAAGAGGAGTCACTACAGAAACTGCAGAACACCAAAGTACGTTAAAATGCAAATTAAATATCAAATGATGGTGAAACAGCACGGGACCAGATTCAGATGTTAGATAACTAAATTATCTACGTGATCGTATGGGGATCCGTGCATTTTCAGTTTAAAGAAGGGGTATATAGGTATTCCAATGCCAGGTATCCAAAACGAACGCTGTCCCGGACTACAGTTCAGGCCGTGAATCGCCTCAGTATTCATCGTTACAACTTATCAAAATGCAATTGTAAACTATGTGGTGATGTAGTTTTATCTGTTGGTTTCGATATGAGCCATAGAACATTAGGTTATGAGTTGTATTCAATTTAATATAGATTTTAGAACGTGGCATAGGCGGTAAATTCCAGATTTAGCTTAGCTTTTTGGGTATGACATTACATGATGTAAACCTCACTATTTTCAACATAAATTCCTAAATGATGTTTGTTACCAGTAAACGGATCTATCTATAATAAGTTCCGCCGTTTTAAGGTAGATTTTCGCTTAGGGTCTAGCGTCAAACACTTGATTATGTTTACAGCAACTGAAACTTTGGTTTCGTGTAATCGATCAACGCGGGATTTAATTCATATAAGTTCTTAACGATGTTAAAGCCAGATTGTAGACCCGGTTCATATTCCACGTCAAGCTATGCATAATCACGGATCGTAATACTCGTCCGAATCCATGACCATTCGAATGTAGCCAATCTCTACCCAAGAAGGCGGTAAATTTATATATAAATGTGTATCAGTATATAGCATATTAGCATGTAAAGAAAGTGAGGGGTTCACTTGCCTCGGTCGCTTGATATGGAAGCGACGAACGTGCAGAGTTTGTCTCGACACACGGGATGG
Source organism: Agapanthus africanus (assembly GCA_030015575.1). Lineage (NCBI taxonomy): Eukaryota > Viridiplantae > Streptophyta > Magnoliopsida > Asparagales > Amaryllidaceae > Agapanthus > Agapanthus africanus. The sequence goes on from CM057344.1 coordinate 439,367,986, forward strand.
CATGATGCTGGACACGGTTCGTGGTTCGTGCGCGAAGCGCGGTGACTCTGTACTAGATGCAGTGGCGACACGGGCGCGACACGTTGCTGGGCACGGTCTTGACTCGGTGCATGGTGCGGGAGCGGCACGGCGCGTGCACTAGATCGGGCATGATGTGGCACGGGGCTGGCATAACGTGGGCACGCAGGTGGGCTCGAGCTGGACACATAGCGGGCATGGCGTGACATGATCTGGGCAAGGTGGTGGGCACGGAGAGGCAGCAGTGGGTCTTGGCGGCCGTAGGGCTTAGCTCTCTAGTAGCAGGTGGCAAGGCTCTTGTGGAGGACGACGGAGGTGGCCGGAATGGTGCTTAAGCGGTGGAGCTCGGGGTTTGTGAGGAGTTGGGGTGTTGTGTCGAGGAGGAGGAGGAGCGAGTGGGTGCAGCGAGCGAACGATGGTAGCTGAGATGGTGCAGCACCAGGAGGGGCTCTGCTAATGAAGCTTGGCCATTGAGAAGTTGGGTTGGAGATAGAGGTGATGTGGTCGAGGACGATGACAAGAGGGAATGGGGCAGGCGGTGGCTATTGGAGGAGAGCTCGGGTGTGGGAGTGAAGGGGGTTGTAGAGGAGGTGAAAGGGTTGCAGAGCTTGGTCGATAGAAGAGCTGAGACGAGGTCGATGGCGAAAGACGGTGGAGGTGACGGTGGTGGTCACCAGGGATGGTGGAAGCTCGGTTGTTGGGTTGTGAAGAGAAGAAAAGATGGCATGGTGAGCTTGATTGTAAGGAGGTGGCGATGTCGCTGAGGTGAGACAAAGAAGGTGGCGGTGAACGACGTCGATATAGGCTCGTCGGTGAAGGAGGTGATGGCAGCAGCTGGCGGCGGCGTGAGAAGTTGGCGTCGAAGCTTGATCGTGGTGAAGAGGCTCAAATGATGCAGGGTAGCTAGGCTCGTCGTGGTCGATGGAGGTAGCTCCGATGGTTTGCTCTGATAGTGGGGCTCAGCGGCTATTGTAACGTTTTAGAATCATTTTGTGAGGGTCTAGGCTTGATGGTTGTGTCGTTTAGCGTTCCTAGCTAGAGTTGTGTCGATGTTATTCGTGTCTTTGTGTAGCTTTTGCTCTTGAGTTGGTTTCGTAGTGTCACTACGCGCGTTAGTCACAAGACGAACACTTGAGAGTATGTTTGGAGTTGGTGCGTCGGTCAAACGTAGTTGGTACGTGTTATTGGTCGATTGTTAATATATACTTGTTTTATTGTTATATGCTTTCAGGATCGCAGGCGGGGACTTCGGGCGCTGCGAAGAAGGAAAAGCGAGTGGTTAGCTTTACTTAACCAGGATTGTTGTGAGTAGATTTAACATCTTCAGGGGAATCGCCCGCATGGCGTTATGCGTCTGGGCTAGATTAAATGATATGACTATTAGTTAGATGTATACGGATATTGATTATGCATGTGTACCTTTGTTGCATATCTCATTTATCTATTGTATTTGGATATAGTATTAATGAGACACAACACTATTATTGACGGTTCATGTTGCACGAGCACTGATTGTATGCCACTCACACCGTCAATAATTGCCATGACACGCACAACACCTATACATACAGGATATTGTATTGACTAGGGACTTGAGACATGATCCTCATTTTCATTGTGCATATGACATATAGCATACCTGTATACCTACATGCTTACACATATGCCCTGACATGCTTACATGCTATTTACCCATATACCTATATGGTATTGTACCATTAGTGATAGGTATATACGCATATGAGGCATAGCTATATATATATCTTGCATACATACTTATACATATACCTGGGGGGTATTACATCATTATTGATAGGTAGATACACATATCTTGCTATGCCAACATGGTTACGCATATCTGGCTATAACTACATGTTCACCTTTATTTGATGTTGTATGGACTTGGAGAAATTAGGAACCGCATGATATATATATTAACTTATTGCAGTTAAATAGCGGTTTTTCCTTTATATGCTCATATCTGTTTCATGTTGCATATATTACATTCATGGATTTCATATGATATTCTCTGATATTTTTACTCCTAAGTATATACAACAGTGGAATGGGACGTTGTTATATATATATATATATATATATATATATATATATATATATATATATATATATATATTAGTGGAATAGGACGCTAATATAAATGTATTGATTCATTCAGTTATACTTATTCATTACTTGATGTTTTCTGGATTTGAGGACTGTGGTTGTTTCATGAAATTATGCATTATTTGAAAAACCCGGCTTCTCTTGATATAATATTTCAGCTTCCACCATGAGATTTCTCGGTTCTGAGCCTATATATACCCCATGCGAGGAGGTGTCGTGGGCCATGTGCGGGTACATGGTGGAACCCGGTTGGTTCCCCGGGGCAAGAAGATCGACGGTACATGCCGATGAGCCTGGCTGGGGGCGTGTGCCAACCGGTGACAGTATTTGAACTCGACGGATATCTGGGGGATACCGATCGAGGTTATGTACGTACATGCCCTTGTCGATTGCGGGTAATGGACACTCAGGTTCCATAGGATGTATTTACATGACATAGGAGGGTCAGTCCCAGGTGATGGTGCCTCAGAGATGAGTATTTTTGTGTCGATGCTAGACACTTGTTTTCATGATGTTTTTGGGTGTAGATATTGGACACTCGGGTTTCATGAGACTTACTCGATATTGGATACTGGTTATATGAGATTTACTTGATATCGGACACTCAGGATATATGAGATTTACTTGATGTTGGACACTCAGAATATATGATACTTACAGGATATGAGAGCCAATTTGGGGGCTGATTTGAGAAAATTTGAGAGTTAGATTGTCTTGATGGACTTTGGTCCTGCCGCGAGGTCAGAATTCCGTGAGGATGACATGTTTTATCCCATACTCCACATTTATTTTATATGCATTTCTCCATGTATTAGTAGTACCTGATAGAGTACCTTTCATGACTGTTACATATACATATTGCCATTTATTGCTTCATGTATTAGTTGTACCTGATAGAGTACCTTTCATGACTGTTGCATACATATGGCCATTTATTGCTATCAGCTTGCATGTATTAGACTCACGATGTACGTGCATACTTGCGATTACATGCATATGTTATTTACTATTCACGAGTTGGCAACTCACCCCCGTTGTGCCACAGGGTTTGGAGGTGCTTCCTCAGACTAGTCGAGGCAGGGCTTCTACCTATCATATCATCTTTTTCGGCAGATACCGTTTTGGCTGATTGTGCACAGTTTTGCTATAGGTGGGTTTTGCGACTATCCGTTATTTTTTATTGTTATCTTTGTACCATGTACTCTCCATCTACCACTTTCATGTGTATGACTTAGAGACTTGATGTGAGGACGATATTGTATATTTTGGTGACTTGGATGTCTTTTATGCAGTTTCACTTATATTGTCTTTTATTTCTTCGCCACGGCGTCGTATATCTGTTTTGGTGGTTGTTTTCCGCCTTTGGGCATGGATTTGCTCCCGGTTTAAGATGCTTTACTTATATTTATGTTGTACCCATTTTTGGGGTTAGTTTTTTCAAAGGAGGTGCTACCAAAATTTTTAAGAAAGTAAAGTTGGACTTTAAAGAATTTGGTTTGAGATTTTCAAAAGTTTTGAAAATGCTATTATCACTTACTACTTTTGATGGTTTAGATTGCTGGGTTTTCGGCTTACTTAAATTGCGTTACGCCTGTAGACGTTGCGTAGTTTAAGGGCCGTCACGTGCCAATTTTGGGTCGTGACAAAGTTGGTATCAGAGCGCTAGGTTTTACCTTTTGGAGTGTAAGATGACCTTGGTATGATGGAGTAGGTAGCTTAAACAGAGTAATGTAGTGTATGTATGTCCGCGGCATACTCACGATCACGGTACTCCGCCTAAAGTGACCTAAGTACAAATTGCTTGAAATTCCTTCCATGATGATACATATCCTTGTGATTCGATTTCCGTGTTCATATTGAATCATTTTTCCATTTATAGCCTTTGCCGCCGATGACTATGAGGACTCAAAGAGGTGCAGCGAGGGCCAAGGTCAGAGTTGACTCGTGTGGGACGAGGACTGACCAGAATGGCACGCTCGTTGCACAGGAGCAGATGGATCGGCCTTCGATAGATCGTATCGCTAGGCTTGAGGCAGAGATGCAGGACTTGCGCCAGACGATGAGGTCTTTGGCTGAGGCCAGTAGAGCGCGGCGACAGGAGGTTGCTACCCCTGTTACCCAGTTGTTCCTTACGATCAGCACTCAGCATCGTGTTACTCACACAGCACCAGTGGACGCAGCCCTATTTGACGAGGAGCGTCTTTCCGAGACTATGGGAGTTCGAAGACAGAGGAGGGCTCGTGCAGGTGTACCAGCCCAGAGACAGAGGTTCAGTCGCCGTGACAGGTTTCGTGCACGTCGCGGGAGTAGCAGAGGCTTAGGACGAGGAGAATCGGTTAGCTTGATCAGCCGTTGTTGTGTTAACATCTGTCAGCGATTCTTTTGTTGCGCGACACGTATTTCAGTCGTGTGCCAATCGGATAGGAGATAGAGGTTCGTCCATCATTTTGATCCTTCTTGAGATGTTGGATTTGATGTTTCCTGGGCATGGACTGGTTAGCTACGTGCTAGGCGTCTATGGACTGCCGCGAGAAAACAGTCAAGTTTTGTTTTCCCGGCGAGTCAGTTCTTGTTGTGCTGGAGGACAGTGGTGCCTCCCCTCACAGCTTTAATTCAGCCTTTTTCGCTGGTCGGATTTTGAGGAGTGGATGTCGAGAATTCTTGGCTTTCATTCGGAATGCTGGAGCCACAGTGGGTTTGTTGGACCGGCTTTCCATCGTGCGAGAGTTTTCCGACGTTGTTCCAAATGAGCTGGCGGAGCTTAGGGAGCTTAAGGATCAGCTGCAGAGTTGTTTGTTGGGGGACTTGTACGTCCAAGTGTTTCGCTTTGGGGAGCTTCTATTCTGTTCGTCAAGAGAAGGACGGCAGTTTGAGGTTGTGTATTGATGAATCGTCAATTGAATCGAGTTACGGTGTGGATAGGTATCTTTTACCTCGCATTGACGATTTATTCTATCAGCTCCAGGGTGCGAGACATTTTTTTCTAAGTTTGTTTTGGGATCAGGTCATCATTTGTTGCGGGTTCGGAGTGATGACATTCCGAAGACTGCTTTGTGTGCGCTATGGGCAGCATGAGTTTTTGGTGGTGTCGTTAGACTCACCAATGCCCTAGCAGCATTCGTGGATATGATGAACTAGATTTCTTCAGGCCGTTCCTCGACCAGTTGATTGTTGTGTTATTGACGACATTCTGGTCTTTTCCAAGAGTCGTGAGGAACTTGAGCAGCACTTGAGGATTTGCTTGCATACATTGGGAGAGTACCAGCTGTTTGCTAAATTCTCGGAGTGTTCTTACAGGCTTGATTGTGTTGACTTCCTAAGGTCATGTGGTTACGGGAGACGATTTTCGTACGGACCCGAGGAAGATCGAGGCCGTACAGCTTTGGCCCAGACTTGTAGCAGGGACAGAAGTCCGCAAATTTTTGGGCTTAGCCGGTTTTTACCGCCGTTTCGTGCAAGATTGCTTGTGTATCGCTGCACCGTTGACTGGACTAACCGGGAAGGAGGTTCCTTTTTCTTGGACTGAGGCATGCGTGCGGAGTTTCGGCAGTTGAAGACTCGGTTAACAACTGCACCAGTTCTTTCTTTGCTTTCTGGTTCGGGTGACTTTATGGTTTAACTGTGATGTTTCGCGAGTGGGGCTCGATTGTGTACTGATGTAGCATGATAGAGTTATCGCTCATGCTTCCCGACAGTTGGAGGAAGTACGAGCAGGATATCCCACTTATGATCTGGAGATGGCCGCGGTGGTCGTGCGTTGAAAATCTAAGGACACTACTTGTGCGGAAAGTCATGTCAAATTTTCACGGACCACCAGAGCATAATGTACATCTTCCTGCAGCGGATTTTGATTGTTGAGACAACGCCGTTGGATGGAGCTTGTAAATGATTATGATTGTGAGATCCTTTATTACCCGTGGCAAGGCGATTGTGGTAGCTGATGCTTGAGTCGTAGGCCCGGGGTTAGCTTGTCCCAGTTGTACGCAGTTCTGAGACATTCTTCTGCGGATTTACAGTTCTTGTGCGATCGTGGAGTATAGCTTAAGTTCGCCTCTACTGAGGGGATAACTTGCTCATGTCCGCGTCCGTCCACTTTTACTTAATCGTTTCCGTGAGGCACAGCCCACCGATGCTCGTTGTCTGTGATACTTGAGCATGTTCGGCAGGGTAAAGATTCGGAGTCCTTGATTTGTGACTAGGGTGTGCTACGTTTAGGGACGCGTTGTGTGTACCTGATACTGATGGGTAGAGACGTGAGATCCTAGAAAAGGCACACCAGTCAGCCTTCTGTGTTCGTCCAAGTTCCACCACGATGTAACATGACTTGTGAGATGGTTACAGGTGGGCAGGGATGAAGAGTGAAGTTTCGGATTTCGTTTCGAGGTGTCTGTCTTGTTGCGAGCTAAGGTTGAGCATTTGAGACTGGCTTGAGAGTTGCAACCTTTCACCGTTCCGGAGTGGGAATGGGAGCAGATCTCCATGTTTTTCGTTGTGGTGTCTACCCAGGTCCAGACAGGGTGTGACTCCATTTGGGTGTTGTTGTCCGGTTATGCTCAGTTTGCTCAGTTGTTCTTTGTTAAGTTTGTGCGTTTGTACGGAGTTCCTTCATGTATGGTATCCAATAGAGGCACCCAGTTGGCTAGCCGTCTTTGGCAGAAGCTTCAGGAAGCCTTGGGTACTGGTTGAGTTTTAGCTCCGCTTTTCCATATGTGGGACGATGGTCAGTTAGAGCGGACTATACAGACTCTGGAGGATATGCTTGTGCGTATGTACTAAGTGTTTGTTAGCAGTTGGGATCGTCACTTGTCATTGTTTGGGTTCTCCTTCGATAGCTGTTATCAGGAGACATTCCAATTGGCAACCTTTAGCTTTTGTTTGGTAGGTGGTGTCGATCGCCAGTCTGTTTTTCTGACTCTGTGAGAGTAGGATTTTGGACCCCAGCTAGTCATGAGACTACGGAGAAGATCCAGTTGATTCAGGTCAGGATGAGAGCAGCCCAGTGCAGACAGGAGTCTTATGCCGATAGTTGTTGTCGCAGACTTGAGTTCGCAATGGGAGATCATGTATTCCTACGGATTTTTCTAATGAAATGGCATGTTGAGTTTTGGGAAGCTTAGCCCCAGAATTGTAGGTCCTTTTGAGATCCTTGAAGCGAGTTAGTACCGTTGCCTATAATATGGCACTTCCGCCCAGATTTTTGAGTATTCGCCCCGTATTCCTTGTGTCGATACTTCGCAATTACCTTCATGACCTTTCTCACATGATTCAGCATCAGACCTTTTAGCTTGGACGCGATCTTTCATTCACCAGTAGCCGATAGTTTTAGTGGATCGGCAGGTGGAGGGACTTCGGTCAAGGGTCTTGCTATCTGTGATGGTTCTTCGGCGTAGCCGTCTAGTGAGGTGATCACTTAAGTGGCTGCGAGCGAGATGCGGAAGACTTTCCCTCATCTCTTTGAAGGTACGCATAGATAAATTTTAAATTCGGGGACCGAATTTCTTTAAGGGGGGAAGATTGTAACGTTTTAGAATTGTTTTGCGAATTTTCCGTTTTTAGGTAAAATAAATTGTATTTTCCGTAAAAACCTAGAAGCGATCTTTTTGCAGTATAAAATTCACTGCACCTAGTTTAGCTAGGAAATTGCTAGTTTGCGGATTTTTGTAAGCCACTGGTAATTTTTGTGCATTTTAATATTTTTTCCTAATTAAAATATTATTTTAAGCTTTTATTTGTGCACTTTATTAGTGGTAATAGCTTTTTGGTTTGGGTTAATTACTACTAATGTGGATTTATGCTAAATTAATCACTAGATTACGTTTTTAACCTTCTCACCTAAATATCTAGATATTTGTGGTTTAAAAAGGAATTTTTAAAGAAAAGAAATTAAGTAGACATAAAGCTTTTTGTTTTATTATGCAATTATTGTAAATTTCTTCTAGAATTTTCTCCATATTTCCACAAAACCCTAGCTTCCTTAGCCTTGGCCGGCCACTTCATTGCTTGCTGCCCTTTCTTCTCATTTGCCTCGTTTCTTCACTTCAAAGCTTCACAAATTCATCAAAAATCACAAATTTATCACACAAACTCATAATTAAATCAATACCCAATATTCTTCATCACTAATCTAGCTTGGATCTTCAATCAAGTGGGGTTTTTTTTGGAGACTAAACTTTGGATTTTCTAGTTGCTAGTGGTGTTTCTTGTGAGGTATAAATCCTAACCCTAATGCTTAATTCTTGTTTTAATACCTTAATCTCAATATTAGATATTAATTTAAAGCTTCTAATTTCATGTTTTGAAATTCAAGATATGGTTTTTGTAATCAAATTAGGGTTTTGATTAGTGAAAAGGTTAAGTGATAAGTTAAGACTTGAAGAAAACTAAACCTAGTTGCTAGTTTGTTAAATGATATTTTCCTAATTGTATAATTAAGATAATTAGCAAACTAAACTTTTACTAATCCTATTAATGTGAGATTAAAATTCTAGTAATGGTTTGGATGGTTTAATCTTGCTATTTGGTGATATTTGTAAATTCTAGTTTTGGTAAAACTTGTAGTTTTGATCTAAAATGATATATGTTGCTTACTTGATTTCGGTAAATTTGGCGTGGGTTTCTTTTGACGTTGCAACGTTATTTATATTAGATTCCATGTTTATTATTGTGTTGTGAATGCGCGATCGGTACGATCAGGGTCTAGGCTTGATGGTTGTGTCGTTTAGCGTTCCTAGCTAGGGTTGTGCCGATATCATTCGTGTCTTTGTGTAACTTTTGCCCTTGAGTTGGTTTCGTGGTGTCGCTACGTTCTTGCTGGAGTTCACTTTTCTTCACTAGCGGCGCGTTAGCCACAAGACGAACACTTGAAAGTATGTTTGGAGTTGATGCGTCGGTCAAACGTAGTTGGTACGTGTTATTGGTCGATTGCTAATATATACTTGTTTTATTGTTATATGCTTTCAGGATCGCGGGCGGGGACTTCGGGCGCTGCGAAGAAGGAAAAGCGAGTGGTTGGCTTTACTTAGCCAGGATTGTTGTGAGTAGATTTAACATCTACAGGGGAATCGCCCGCATGGTTTTATGCGTCTGAGCTAGATTAAATGATATGACTATTAGTTAGATGTATACGGATATTGATTGTGCATGTGTATGTTTGTTGCATATCTCATTTACCTATTGTATTTGGACATAGTATTAATGAGGCACAACACTATTATTGACGGTTCATGTTGCACGAGCACTGATTGTATGCCACTCACACCGTCAATAATTACCATGACACGCACAACACATATACATACATGATATTGTATTGACTAGTAACTTGAGACATGATCCTCATTTTCATTGTGCATATGACATAGAGCATACCTGTATACCTACATGGTTACACATATGCCCTGACATGCTTACATGCTAGTTACCCATATACCTATATGGTATTGTACCATTAGTGATAGGTATATACACATATGAGGCATAGCTACATGTACATCTTGCATACATACTTATATATATACCTGGGGGGTATTACATCATTATTGATAGGTAGATACACATATCTTGCTATGCCAACATGGTTACGCATACCTGGTTATAGCTACATGTTCACCTTTATTTGATATTGTATGGACTTGGAGAAATTAGGAACCTATGATATATATATTAACTTATTGTAGTTAAATAGCGGCTTTTCCTTTATATGCTCATATTACTGTTTCATGTTGCATATATTACATTCATGGATTTTATATGATGTTCTCTGATATTTTTACTGCTAAGTATATATAACAGTGGAATGGGACGTTGTTATATATATATATATATATATATATATATATATATATATATATATATATATATATACATATATATATATATACATATATATATATACATATACATATATATATATATATACATATACATATATATATATATATATATTAGTGGAATGGGACACTAATATATATGTATTGATTCATGCAGTTATACTTATTCATTACTTGATATTTTCTGGATTTGAGGACCGTGGTTGTTTCATGAAATTATGCATTATTTGAAAAACCCGGTTTCTCATGATACATTATTTCAGCTTCCACTATGAGATTTCTCGGTTCTGAGCTTATATATACCTCATGCGAGGAGGTGTCGTGGGCCGTGTGTGGGTACATGGTGGAACCCGGTTGGTTCCCCGAGGCAAAAAGATCGACGGTACATGCCAATGAGCCTGGCTGGGGGCGTGTGCCAACCAGTGACAGTATTTGAACTCGACGGATATCTGGGGAATACCGATCGAGATTATGTACGTACATGCCCATGTCGATTGCGGGTGGTGGACACTCAGGTTCCATAGGATGTACGTACATGACATAGGAGGGCCAGTCCTAGGTGACGGTGCCTCAGAGATGAGTATTTTTGTGTCGATGCTAGACACTTGTTTTCATGATGTTTTTGGGTGTAGATATTGGACACTCAAGTTTCATGAGACTTACTCGATATTGGATACTGGTTATATGAGATTTACTTGATATCGGACACTCAGGATATATGAGATTTATTTGATATTGGACACTAAGGATATATGATACTTACATGATATGAGAGCCAATTTGGGGGCTGATTTGAGGAAATTTGGGATTTAGATTGTCTTGATGGACTTTGGTCCTGCTACGAGATTAGGATTCCGTGAGGATGACATGTTTTATCCCATACTCCGCATTTATTTTATATGCATTGCTTCATGTATTAGTAGTACCTAATAGAGTACCTATCATGACTGTTTCATATACATATTGCCATTTATTGCTTCATGTATTAGTTGTACCTGATAGAGTACCTTTCATGACTGTTGCATACATATGGCCATTTATTGCTATCAGCTTGCATGTATTAGATTCGCGTTGTACATGCATACTTGCGATTACCTCCATATGTTATTTACTATTCACGAGTTGGCAACTCACCCCCGTTGTGCCACAGGGTTTGCAGGTGCTTCCTCAGAGTAGTCGAGGCAGGGCTTCTACCTATCATATCATCTTTTGCGGCGGATACCGTTTCGGCTGATTGTGCGCAGTTTTGCTATAGGTGGGTTCTGCGACTATCCGTTATTGTTTATTGTTATCTTTGTACCATGTACTCTCCATCTACCACTTTCATGTGTATGACTTAGAGACTTGATGTGAGGACGATATTGTATATTTTGGTGACTTGGATGTCTTTTATGCAGTTTTACTTATATTGTCTTTTATTTCTTCGCCACGGCGTCGTATATCTGTTTTGGTGGTTGTTTTCCGCCTTTGGACATGGATTTGCTCCCGGTTTAGGATGCTTTACTTATATTTATGTTGTACCCATTTTTGGGGTTAGTTTTTACAAAGGAGGTGCTGCCAAAATTTTTAAGAAAGTAAAGTTGGACTTTAAAGAATTTGGTTTAAGATTTTCAAAAGTCCGGTCGAAAATGCTTTACTTATATTCACTCCGTACAGTCCGGTCTGTTCGTCTGATACATCGCATGGCGGGCCTAGGGGGACGGTAAACGTCAGTCCCCTAATAGCGGTACAAGTCGTGTCGGAGTGAAGCCCAATACACCCTGAGATAACACTGGAAGCCTACCAGTATATCTCGCTTGCCCTGGCCAGGGACTACTCGTGTAATGGCTCTCCTAGACACAGCGCGATGTCAACCCCCAATACCGGGAGAGACGAATCCTGTCTAACCGTCACTGCCTCTAAGTTCTTCGGGACTGCGCCCAACTACTACCTGTTTGCACGACTCCTTTGAGTCGTGGTAGGGTAGTAATCAAAGTACAGTGGGAACACACTCGAGGCGAAGTGACAGTGTCAAGTCAGCGGACTAAGCTGTACTCATGTCACCTGGGAACTGATAACTGACGATAGGTATAATACCAACCGGTCAGTTCCCGACGAGTCTTGTCCAGTGTACTCGTAACCTAACGACGTACTAACGGCTGTGGGACAGACCGTCTCCCACACTGGGACGAGAAGCGCATGCGCTAGTCTACTCCGGAGTATCGATGCCCTGTCTCGATAGTCCTGCGACTAGGGACCTGCATAAGGATGTGCTTATAGATTACCCAGCCCCACTAGTGTGACTGCCATCACAACGCTGGTAATCAAGCAAAGATCCTAAGGGCTCCACTAATGTGTATAGGTGATATACTAAAATAAACACAAGTACACATTGAAGTAGAAACAAACCAAGTAGCATACTACTATTTTGAGCAAGATTGTATATACAAGGTGAATATCCCAAGCTTCCATTAAGTAATATACAAACTAGTATGATACAGTAATGGCCTCTAGGGCATATACACTAACAACATCTACCTTTTTGATGAAGTCAAACTCTTTGATAACTTCATCGAAATAGATGTTCCATCTCTGCGATGCCTGTTTTAATCCATAGATGAATTTAAGCAGCTTGCACATGCTTCCGTTGCTCCCACTGTCTATGAAGCCCTCTGGCAGTATCATATACACGCTCTTTTCTAAATCACCATTTAGAAAAACGGTTTTGACATGCAGTCTGCCAGATTTCGTAGTCATGGTATGCAGCAACGGCAAGTAGGATCCTGATGGACTTAAGCATATTGACAGGAGAAAAGGTATCATCATAGTCGAAACCAGGCCATAGATGAAAACCTTTTGCTACAAGTCTATCTTTGAAAGTCTCAACTTTTCCATCTACACCAGATTATCTTTCACAAAGATCTTTTTGTTCCCGATGGGTTTTACCCCTTCAGGAGCAACATGCAAAGTCAACACTTTGCTGGTGTACATGGATTCTATCTCAGATCGCATAGCATCCAGCCATTTCACATAGTCTCCACTTGTGATGGCCTGCTCGAAACTAGTTGGATCATCATCTCCATGATTCAATCCTCGCTCCCACCGTCTATGATAAATCCGTAGTATCTCTCAGGTGGATGAGGAACCCTGCTAGATCTGTGTAGTGGCTTCAGTTCTTCAGGGACTATTGAATCTTCCAGTTCCAACAAATTGTCAGTTATAGTTTGTGTTTGCTGGGACTACTTCCAGTTATACCTTATTGCCACTAATTTCTTTGACAAGGAATTCCTTTTCTAAAAAGGTGGCATGTCGAGAAACAAAACATCTTTTGTTCCTCGGTGTGGTAGAAGATATACCCTTGCGAATGGTTGGGATATCCTACAAACTTTCCCAGAACTGACCTTGCCTTGAGCTTGTCCGGATTTTGCTTTTCAACATAGGCCGGACAACCTCATATCTTAACTCATTTAAGAGATAGTCTCTTCCCATTCCATATCTCATATGGAGTTGTAGGCAACGGATTTGATTGGAACTCTATTCAATAGGTATGCATCTTCTGAAGTGCATGTCCTTGAAAGGAAATAGGCAACTCAGCAGTACTCATCACAGAGCGCACCATATCTCATAGGGTGAGATTCCTCCACCCCGATATACCGTTGTGCTGTGGTATATATGGAGGAGTAAACTGAGAGAGAATCTCATTCTCTTTAAAATAGTCTCGGAATTCCATGCTCAAGTATTCTCCTCCCCGATCATATCGAAGGATTTTAAATACTTTTACCCATCTGGTTCTCAATTTCATACTTACATTCCTTGAAATTCTCAAAAGATTCTGTTTTGTGTTTCAACAAGAACACATGTCCGTATCTTGAGAGAACATCGGTGAATGTAATAAAGTACACGGAACCATCCCTGGCGTATGTAGACATAGGACCGCAATCATCACTATGTATCCAAGAGTTCAGTAGCTCTTTCTCTCTTTCCAGTAAACGGAGATTTGGTCATCTTGGTTTTTGAGACATGACTGGCAAGTTTCATAAGATGTAAATTCGAATGGATTCAAATATGCATCCTTATGGAACTTTAGCTAGTCTTGTTTCATCGATATGACCCAGTCTACAATGCCATAAGAAGACTTCGTCCATTTCTGAACCGTTGCTCTTGTGTGTTCTGTACGTTAGAACTGTGTTTTGGTTCAGAACGTGTATACTGTTATACAACGTACCTTACCCAATCAACACTTGATTTAGGAAAATATTCACAATATTATTGGTACGAAATAACATTTGCTCAGAATCATTGTATTACCAGTTGGTAACACTATGTGATATTTGCCAACTGTTTTGGCTGCAACAATTGCACCATTTCTACTACTAGAGAAATATAACCATTTCCCGGTTCTCTACCTGTCTTTAGCCCATATAACAAATTACATATATGGGATCCTGTTCCGGTATCTCATACCCAGGACGTATAAACGACTGAAAAATAGTTCTTGGTAACGAACACACCCGAAGACGATGCAACAACATGCTTTTTCTTCGTTTGGGCGGCGTGGCAATCCGAATATTCCCCCATTCCTTACTCAGACTTATGACAATTATAAGGTAGAGCAGAACCTAGCCTAGTATAATAAGTGGGTTCGGTCAAAACATCCATATTATTATCTTGATTAAGGCATATCATTGGTCGCTACCAGGAGAGAAAGAAGGGTAATCACTTTGCGTGCGCTCTTTGCAAGATTAAATTAGTTATTTTATCTAATCAGGATGGCTCCCATTGTTTTTATCAAATCTTCCTTCAAACCCGAAAAGGTAAGATTAGTCGGGATTAATTACACCCTACAGGTTCGCCAATCGTTCGGCCACGCAGGTATCGCTACACCGAGGGAGGTTCCCCGTGCTTTCGCATGGACCTAATTAAAATAAACATCGTTTCCCTATAGGCATAACCCCGTTGACACCTACTGGATTAGATAATTATAAAGTGCAAAACTCTCCCAGGAGTAACTTTTACTCGCAGTGGGTATTGGGAATCAACTATCATATAAAAGGTATGCAATCTCATTGCAAATTTCAACACTTGAAATTCCCGATAATGGTTTTTATCCCTAGCGTCCTATGACCTTGACAGAGGCCAAACAACCCATAGGCCGCTAGTCAAGTTCAACCCGTTCATTTCTTGATTGAATTAGACCCACCTGCATGCCCCTTGATGGAGGCCAAACAACGCCGTACGACTACCCTAATCCAATCGCATCACATGCTACAAATAAGTACTAATCAGCTACCGTACACTACGCCTTGACGGAGGCCAAACAACCGTAGCACGAATACTAAAATAGCACTTATCTGAAATGATGGAGGGCTACGCAGGTTTTTAAGAAAACCATGAGCATAATGAACTTGAAATCGTTGTAGAATCAAGTGATTTTGAAAAGGAGTCTTTTTTAAGCTTTTGCTAGTTTTGCTAAAGAGGTCACTCCCGGTGAAAGGATCTTGGCTCTTTCCTCATCGAATGAGGTGCAGGATATTCAGGAATACCACTATGCAAAGCAAGAACTAGAGAAGCAATCAAAAACAAAACCGAGTGAGTTGTAGCATTTGCTAGTTTCGCTAAAGAGGTCACTCCCGGTGAAGGGATCTCGACTCTTTCCTCATCGAATGAGGTGTTGGATATTCATCAAGGAATACCACTATGCAAAGCAAAAACTAAAGTTACCCTTTTGAAAATTTGATTCTACAACATCTTTAGGTTTCTTTCTTTTCATTAATCTCATTAATGAAGTCCCATCAATTAATGTTTCCTAAACATTACAGAAAATTGAAACGAAAATAGAACGTACGCTTATGCCATCCGCATTCGCCACTGGGCCCCGTCATGCACCGTTAGGTTACTTAACTACCGGCAAAGCGGGGGCTGGACTAGCGCAGGTGCAAAACATAAACAACGTTTATTATATATCATATATATAATACTACATTCGTCTCACGCAGTTATATGATCACATCACAGAACCAAGCAGCAGAAGCAACATATGAAATATTATATATACTAGGATTTCCATGTTTTAAATTTAACCAGTAATGTAAAATACGGATTCCACGGTCGTGATGAATAGCCAAACCCACATCCCATAGACCCCTACGAGAGCAGCAGGTAACTCTGCCAATTCTAGAGTTAGGAGACCCGGTCTCAACTCCTTGAGATGGTCTTCCACTGGACTCTAGAACCCGGTTACTTGTGCTCCCCGCCTTGGGTCTATCCTAATGCGGAAAAGTAAATAATATACATCAATGGTGACAACATCCTCAACCCGGAAGTGCCCCAATAAAAGAATATTACATACAAATTTTACATGAATGAAAATAGAAAAACTCTCATCTCACATAAAACCCCGGCTATTCAATCACGACGATCCAATAAAACATATCAACGACACATAATATCACATATCATCAACGTAAGTAAATACGCGTATTCCAAATTCCGTTGACATATAGCAACGAGATTTGGGATACCCCACGTATTACACTTATGGTCGCAGAAAAGAAATGTAAAACTGCAATAATTAGAATCCGCAAATCCTTAGACATCATAAACCCAGAATATCTCATATTCCGAATTTCATGCCTAACCTATAAACCTTGCATTTTAGTCTCATATTAAAAACACTTTTCAATAATTTAGTCGGGTAATTCAACAAGATTCCCAACTACCTGATCGAATACACGTCGGAAACTATAGTAGATGGCCGCAATCCCGATGCCGTCGACCAAGTGCACTTGGGTGGAACACCGTGGCCGCGAGCACCCGAGTGGGTGCTATTGGCAACGGGGTTCTCCTACAGTCATTTGGTTGGGGCAATGGGGCGAGGCTATCTAGTAAAGTTATTCGGCGAGTATTCGCGTACGGTACGCGATTGCGACGGAGTTTCGATCCAAATCGAAATTTCGTGGCAATCGATCTACCGAGACTAAAATGCTAGATTTATAAACACTACTAGTTTTCACAAAACTAATTAAATATGAATTCTAACTATTGCATCCATATCAAACTTAAACCCGAAACAGTGTTAAAAACACGACTACGAAATACTCTGTATTAGCCCTTTAACAAAATTAACATCACAGGTAATTTTGGACTAATCAAACAAAACCTGAAACCCCAAAACCCAGACACCAGAACACCAAAGAAATTTGAACCCAAAAAGATGCTACAGGACCGGCCAGGACGAACATTTTATGCTTTTCGCCGGGTAAAAACCGGTGAAATGGTCTCGAATATTTTCAGTGTTCTAATTGTATCTCATACAACACTCTGCAGTTGTTTAAATAATTTTCTGACATCATTTTAAAAACGACAGAGAACAGGTTTTTGAGGTTTCGGTTTCAGAGTGTTTCGTTTCCGTGATTTTAATTATATCGTCTAATCTTCTAGCTTAGGCTCTGATACCATGATAGTCTACCCTAGTACCACTATGAGGTCTAAGTGACATCAAGCATGCCAAATTCAAATTTTTATGGTGCTAAGCTAGACTAAATAAGATCTTTAGCTAGATGATTAGGGTTTTAGTTTTGATATCAACTAAACTAGAAGAGGTGAAAAATGGCTATACCCTCGTAGATCGAGTCCTTCACTTCACATGCTCCGTGTAGTAGTCCCGCGACTCCACTAGGCTCCACTTTAGGGTTTGGACGAGCTTCCTCCGATGACCTTCGTGCCGAAGATGATCCACGCGAAGTCTCTCTAACTCAAGCTATCTCTACACTAAACTCTTTAGCGTAGGAAACACACTACACTCGATCACTAGTCAAGTGTAGGATGGTGATGTAGAGGATATGATTTTGCTCACAAGTTTGTGTTCAAGCTTCATGGTTCACATCACATGTGAGGGTTGAAGGTTGAACCATGACATTGAGGAAGAAGAAGAAGCTAGAGAGCATGAGAGCATGAGAGAAAAAATGGGAGCAACTCAAGAAAAATGGCTAAGTGTTAGAATGAACAAGTGAGAACGGCAACTCTTGACCCCTCACTCATTCAAGCATGGAATTATTGCAATATAAAATTGCAACCATACTTGAATAGCGAGTCAAGATGAATAAACATATATAAAGCCCATGCTTGCAACCATGCTCCCAAAGTCTCCCCATTTTCCACCTCATTTCTATTTTCATAAAATAGAAATCTATGCCATGCTACATATATATATATATATCATATATATATATATATATATATATATATATATATATATTAATACATATAATAAAATATTTAGTGAGCTAATGATATTAGTTAAGATATAATTATATCAAATATAATATATATCAAATTATTAAATCAACACTTGATTTAATAAGCCGGTTATACCACATATGACCGACTAATATCATTTATCTGTATATCGCATTATCAAATCAATACGTGATTCGACAATCTGGTTATATCACATATAACCGAACCGATAACAGATAACTGCCAGATTACAATACGGTATCACATACACGTATTTAATCAGGCCCACACACATATCACATATGTGTCCTGCTTCGTTTCTCTTGAACCAGGGAACTTCTGTGTAGGACTCTAAAGACTCGTCAATACGCCAGCAGTAGGTGATGATCACAGCAGTCATCTACAAGCCGTCAGCGGTACTAGCTAGACGTAACGGCTGCCCGAGTATTGAGTGATATGAAGATCAACAAGCAAGCATGTCCATACTCTCCATGAAGCCTATCAGTAACACTACCGTACAGTCCGGTCACTTGTCTGATATGTCGCATATCATGTCTAGGGGTGGTTAACGTCAG
The DNA here is from genome assembly GCA_030015575.1 of Agapanthus africanus. Lineage (NCBI taxonomy): Eukaryota > Viridiplantae > Streptophyta > Magnoliopsida > Asparagales > Amaryllidaceae > Agapanthus > Agapanthus africanus. Next base: position 439,386,749 of record CM057344.1, read on the forward strand.
ACCCCAGTAACATGATAAGCCATGCCGATGTCTGGTCTATGACTGTAACAACCCTAATTTTCCTATACACTTTCCTATACAAATTTTTTTTAAAATTTTTAAAAATCCATAACGGAGTATTTTAACCTGAGCACAATATATATATAAGTAATTATTTTGTTTTTAAATAACTCCATTTTTAGTGTACATAAAATTGTTTTAAAATTAAAGTAATACTTGGGGTATATAGTGTTGCTGTTACCACTTTAAGTAGTTATTTTCCCACAATAATTACAAGAAGAAGCCTGTAGCTCATTGGTAACACCTTGCACTGCTGAACTAAGCCACCATAGTTCAAATCCCATGCCCCGCATTATTTTTGTATTTATTTTGTTTTAATTTCTTTTGGAAGTCAACGGTCAAAAGGCCATAACTCCCAAAATATGTACTGGACAACAAAAAGTAAATATACCAAATTGTACCCCCGAAGTTTCCCCGGCCTCTGGTGGTGTGACTTGGCCCGACTCGGTGCCGCCGGCCGGCGACTCAGCCGACTCGGTCCGGCGCCGCCGGCCGGACTTGGCCGGACGGCCGAGTCACCAACAGAGAAAAGATGCTCCTTGACTTAGTCAACCCTCCTGCACACTTATTATACCTGGACCGGTTTTAAATTGCCCAATAAATCTCTTTTACTCCTATGTTTAATGAATTTTTAATGATTTTGTATATTTTTATATTTTTTATTAAAAACCCTAACCCTAGCCTAACCCTATATAAACCCCCATACCCTCTACCCTCTCACCCTATATTCCTAAGTCCACTATCTAAAAATTTCAAGAGAACTTGGTACGTGAGAAAACGAGCGAAAGGCGAAGCGCTGACGAAATCGACGGCGAAATTCCGACGATCGTGCTAGGAGCTCTCGACGACGTTTCGACGCACCGGCAAACCCTCTACCTCCCTCTCACTCTTTAGCGTTGTCCAAACCCGTAAGTCCCTCTTTTCTACCTTTCTATTCTTTCATAAAATACGACTTTTCAAACCCGACGGAAATCGGAATAAACCAATTTCCGATTCGGTTTTCTATCAAAACTCACTTATCACTAATTCCATAATGCTTAAACATATTCATGTCGACTACTAATCACTTAAAAATTAATTTGAACAAGTTTTCACACATGAAATAATAGCTTTTGTAATATACCGTATTTTTGCACTTAAATACCACCATGTTTAGTTATCACATTTAACCCTTAACAATTGCTATACCTTAAACTAGATCACGAGGTATTGACCTACCTCCACACACACGCAAATACAACCCTAAATGATATCATCAAAACTTAGAATACAATAATACAAGATTTTACATTTAAATACCCTTTTCTTATAAAACCTTTTCTAAAAGTTCTAAGTTATATACAATTTTAAAACCATATCTTTTAATAGGAAATACGATATGTCGTGGACATCGATCGTTTATTTAAACCTGACTTTGTGGTGTCTAGGCAAGTGTGACTAAGGCGAGTGGTTACTTAATTAGGACCACTACTTGTAGTGGAGAGCCTCTCACTCACTTGGCACTTACCTAGCCACAATTGGCGGTGAAGAGGCGATTTGAGGCTTCTATGATTTATCGTTTAGACCATTTAGAAATATGTTAGTTGGCTTAGGAAACCCTAGAATCTAAAATACGGAAATTTACACCCTTTTAAAAATAAATACCTTATCTTTATAAAACCGTTTTCTAAATGATTAGTATTTATTAAATCTTTGCAAAGCGCCACTACAATCCACATTTGGGGAACTCGTTAGGGATAGTACGGTTTATCGTGCACCCTCGGGCTTAGTAGTGCGAGATTCAGACCTCTGCAAGGAGCATTCGGTCTCGAATGGTTTAAAACACGACATTTAAGAAAAATGAAATTTTGGAAAATAAAATATTTATTAAAAATTATTCTTGTATAAAAATATGTATATTTATCATTTAAACACCTATTTTATTATAAGATAAAGTTTCCACCTTTTCCTAAAAATTACAAGATTAAAAGTTACATTAAAATACCATGAATTTCAAATAAATCAATATCACAAATTAATACCTTTATTTATGAAATTAGGATATTTTCACTAGAAATATCACAAATAAAATTTACACTCATTATAACTATAAAGACGAATAATAAATATTTGGGGTGTACCTTGAAAACTATACAAAAGTATTTTTACATAAAACCCCATCAAGTTTTATAAATTACAATAATGACCCTAACAAATATAGAACTTTAACTTACATTTCTTTTAGTCTGACTCGGGTTAGAGTCTGATTATTTCTGACTTGAATATGATTCCAGTCAATCTATATTCTTTAATATTCCAACTCAATATGAACACATGAATCCCAGAATCCAGTTAACAATCTATATAACTTGACTGAATCAAACCATGGATATACATCCATTATTCCGTTATTCCATTTACCTGATTATGCAGTTACAATCTGTTTACTGATATCATGGTTTCGGTCAGTCATCCAACTTACACAATACAATACTACAATACAATCAAAACACTACGGGGTTTAAGGGGTAGATTGGTACGGAAGGTGTTAAAGGTGGCACGAGGCGGTAAGATTAAGACACCTAACATGAATCCAATTGCCGTTGTTCCGGGTTGTATAACGGAGCCTTGTACTCTATTTTCCGTTTGCCCTGGTCTTTAGCATATAGAGACCCCTCTCGTATACACTGGCATTCTTCTGTACCAAGCTACAAACAACAGCGTTAATACAACATTACAACAAATAGTATACAACTTTAGAAGATTCCTCTTATTCTGTCTTTTCTAATTCTTCCTTATCTTTGGGACTTACCGAGCGACCTGTTCGCTGACGACATTCTATATTCTTTCTTCTTTGAATGTCGTCAGGTGCTTTGGACCCAGTAGAGATCGAGCCCACCGGTGAAGACTTGGAGCAGTTTCACGAAGACCCCGAGCTCTAGACATTGTACCTTGTTCTATTCAGTATTTTCATTTCCTGTTATGTCATTGTTTAGGCATCGCTTTTCATTCCAGTTGTATTTACTTTTCATGCATTGTACAAAAGAATGTTATTAATAAAGTTGATGTTATTTCTATATCTCTTGTCTCTTGTGACTTACTTTTATATTGCTTAGATACGCTTAGCGTATGTACTTCTGAGTATATACGTAGTGGACCTCGTCGCGTCCCCTTCGCCGTACACTGGGAAGCGGGGCGTGACAATGACGGTTCGAGAAACTACTGATAACACTTATCAGTAAATCTCATAAGCATCCCTGGCCAAGAACTTCTAGTTATAGCCAATCGAGCATAGAGGAACATCAACCCCCAATACCGGGAGAGACGAAACCCCTCCTATCGTTCATTGCCTCCATGTGACTCGGGACTGGACCCAAAATCCACCTGTTTGTATGTCTCCTTTGAGCATGGTAGGGAGGAAATCAAAGCACAGTAGCAGCCGCACAAGACTCTATGACGATCTAGGGTCTACAGACTAACCTGTACCAGTGTCACCAGAGGACGATAGGTATACTACCAACTAGGAGTCCTCGGCGAATCTGTTCTGTGTACCCATTCTCTAATGAGCACCTGTGTACAATCTATGATGTCACACAATAATGGTTGTGGAATCAACCATCGCCCTCTAAGGGACAAGAAACGTACACACTAGTCTACTCTGGAATATCGATGCCCTAGTCTCGATATTCCCTCGACTAGGAACTGATTAAAGGATGTACTTTTGGACCACCCTGGCCCCACAAGTATGATCTCATCATAATCCTGATAGTCAAGTACATATCCTAAGGGTTTTATCAACATGTAAGAGACAGACAGTATAAATACCAGTCTATATGTTAAGATGAAGGTAACCTGATAGCATACTATCATGTCGAGCAAGAAAGTCCTCTATATATATGTCCAAGCATCCACTATATGATCAATAATGGCCTCTAGGGCATACATATTCCTAACAGTCCCACAACCATTATATGGTTACGCCAGCGCCTCGGCCATCAATCCATGGCCAAACGCGGAACAAAAGCTTTTAAAACCCGGCGCTAACGAAACCAGATTCCCAGATCGAACCATTAACCCTATACTAGTTAACTGTAAAAGGAGTTTATAGAGGTTATACCGATCGATCCGTGTCCTTCGGTCTTTAACCTCTGTCCCAAGATCCTCACGGCTTCCTCGATCAAGTTTGTTCTCCGGTCTCCCTCATCGAAGATGATCCACGTTGAGGATTAGTAATACGGGCTCCCGCCTCAAAACCGAAGCAACTCGGGTATCGAGTTTGCTAGCCTAGATACCCAAGATGAAGTAGAGAGTGTGTGTGAATACTTTGTCTCAAAACACCCAAGGATTCTCAACTCATTAGATGGAATGGGTGGAGGTTGAAGAAGTTGCCATTGGGGTGAAGGAAGTGTGAAGCAGGAAAAATGAAGTGGCTGTTGAATGAAGTGGCTATTGTTTTTCTTTGAGTGGGGTTGTGAGATGTTTTTAATTTGTAACTAAAGAAATTTCACTCCTCAAAAACAACAGCCACGAAAAATACCCTGCACACAAACAACAGCCACACTTGTTTCATCTTAAGTGGAGTTGTGAGGTTTTTGTGATTTTCAACTAAAGAAATTTTACTCCTCAAAAAACAACAGCCCATCCCTCACCATATCTCACAACTCACCTCAAGCAATCAATGCACCATGACTCACCAAAGTCTAAGCCAAAAAATGCATGCTCACACTTTCCACCTGTCACGCCCCGCTTCCCAGAGTACGGTAAGATGGGCACGTGACATAGCCAACCATGCTACCTGTGGGTAGGAATTATCCATCCACAGTCACATTACGGCTGTAGAGATATCAAGAACAAAATATAACTATCTAATACATGTCCATAAGCCAAGATAACATGAGTCAAGAATAATAAAATGCGGAAGCAAAAGATCCAATACAAAATAACTGGAATGTATGTCCCATAATGCGGGCTCACATCAGGAATAAAATGCAGAAAAGTAAAAGAACTAACTACTACTGAATCCTCACTGCTCAGCCTGCTGGCTGAAGTACTCTTGCTCGGACTGCAGCAAAGGTACGGAATCTGGGCCATGCAAAACCCAGACGTCAGTGCGTCATGTCATCAAGCAATAAAATATAAACAGGGTAACAGGCAATGCAAATATAATCATGAATGATAAAGCAGGTGTAACAGCAATATAAATCAGGGCAGTGAAGGGTAGTGTGCAATGAGTAAACTAAACTGGTCTAATGGGTTATCTACTCTCAAGTCTTTGAAATCAATTTGATGAATCATCGATGTAACTCAATAGTATCCCGTGCATGCCCGGGGCCACGGTCTAAGACTCTCGGGCTGAAACCGAGACGTACCGCTAGGCACAAAAGGGAAAAGGATACAGACCAACGATGTCAGCAGCATCGTCACGAGGCGGGCCTGGCCTCAAAAACTGATCAGTAAAAGCAAGCAACTGTCGAGTTACAAGTCAGGTTTCATCATTGATTTCCCCATACCCCCAAGTTATGTGTATCAAGTCAGGTATTCAGTAATCAAGAACTAATGCCAACACAGGATCAGGTAGGTGCAGGTTTGTCTGGATAGACAACAGGAACGGTCCGTAAGGACTACATGTCAGGTTTGTTGGCATTAGACACAAGATCAGGTAACAGGTAAAGCCATGGTACATCAGGTAAAGTCGAGTAGTGTATTTAGATGTCATGTGAGTGTACGGTACCATTTCAGGTCAAGTAATAAGTGTAGCCGGTCACGTCGGGTGTACAAGATAACGTATGGATGCTCATAATCGACTAGCATAATCATGGTTATGAATAAACAAGCGTGGTACTATCAGAACAATAAACAGGCACAGTAACATGATAGCAATAGGTGCATATTAAACTACTTAGTTGTACGTTTATCAATTTGGTTTAAGGAATAATTTTAACATTTCAGGAATGCAGTATTACACATGTGGATGATAAAATCATATTAATATGTGTTAAAACCATCTAGAGATGCAATTAAATGTGAATAAGGCTAAATGTATGCAATCGGTCGTCCGATAGGGTAAAACTACAAAAAGGGTAATATGGCTATAAAACAATTGTGATTATGTGATCTAACATATAAATGTGATTACTAGGTATAGTCAACTAAATGCAACAATCAGGTTTCAAGTTTTAGATCTGAAATAATATGAACAGATGCAAACGGAACGTCGAAATGTTATAAAATGATGCATGGGGTGCTATATTTAAGCTTCAGGTTTGATATATATTAGAATAGGTATATAATGATTTAAATAGTATGTAGTAAGATTAACTTGCCTCTACGGGTTGCGAAGCGGTAAACGGAACGTCTCACGTCGGCGAGAAAAGTCGCGACGCGCGCACAGTACACTGAATGAGTCCAAACAACGAACAATGGTATCACACGGGTCAAGGGTCCTCGCTGGGTCGTCGGGATCATCGCCGGCACGGTCGGATTCCGGCAAACCAAGAAAATAGTGAGTATAATCTAAAGTGAAAATGCATGGAAGAGAAGCAAGAAGGAGAATGAAAAGAATAGAGGGGATTGATGAGAGAACTCACTCACTGGATTGCAAGGGGTGACAGCGTCGTCGGTGAGTCATCGACGGAGCTCCGACGATCTACAAAGGCACCTTTCATTTAACAGCAAAGAAAAATTAAGATAAGGAAGAAGAGAAGAAAGAAGAAGAGAGGGATAAGAGAGAGAAAGGTTGCTCACAGGGGCTTGGGAGACGGCTGTGGTTGCAAAGGTGGGTAGTCGTCGGCAAGGGATCGCCGGCGAGATCAACGGCAAGGCAACAAGGTCTATGGTGCAGGGAATGGCTCGGGTGCTCAGGTGCTAGGGTTTTGTGTCTGGGGTTTTGCAGGGTACGAGAAGGGTTGTGTTGAGGTGTTGATGAAGTGGAGGGGAAGGAAATGAGATGGTGCTGATGGTGGGTGCGATGCTGGGGATGTTGGATTGAAGGGTGCTCGGTGGGTGTGTGCAGGGGAGAGAGGCTTCGGAGGAAGGAGGAGAAGAAGAATATAGAGAAGAGGAGGAGATGACAAGGCTTGATCGGAGTTGAGGAGATAAGGGAGTTAGGGTTAGAGAAAGGTGATCAGGGGTTGCAGTTCTCATGGCGAGGCTGCGGCGTTTAAAGAAGAAGAAGAAGAAGAAGAAGAAGACGTAGAAGGGAGGTGACCAGATCGCGGGAGCGGTAACGAGAATCGAGGAGTGAATAGTGATCGCGAGAGGAGAGAGTGGGCGCGAGAGGAGAGAGAAAGAGAAGGGAGAGAGAGAGAAACTGCGCTCGGGGAGAGAGAGAAAGAGAAGGAGAAAGTAAGAGTGGGAGACGTGGGGCCCAGGGAAATGAAACGAGGGTTTTGATTGGTGGAAAAGAAAGATAGAAGAAGAAATGAGCTCGGTGGGAGCCAGGTGCACCCAAGGAGGGCTTTGATTAGTTAACGAAAATAGGAATTGGTTAGGAAAATTTTAGAAAATATTTGTTAATATTTTAACGAATGATTTTCATTGGCTGGAGAAGGAAAATAAAGAGTTTTGATTGGCTGTAGGAAAAATAATTGGTTTAAGAAAAAAATTTGGAAAAGATTTTATTTTGTTTTCTTTCATTTGGTTTAATAAATTGATAGGCTGAAAATTTACTTTGGCTGATAAAAGATTTAGAAAAAATAGGATTTGGCGGAAATACAAAATATTTCAGAATTGCGCCTCGGTCAGGTCCAAAAATTTGATTTTGAAATATGAAAATTATTGGCAAGCTCCAAAAATTAAAATGAAGGATTTTGCAATGAAAAAGCATACCCCCAAGAACGGACGCACGTACGTGCGCGTAGTCGTCCAAACACGTCCGTTTCACTGAACGGGATGAGAACACGATGTAGGGACGCTACCACAGGGTTAGGGGTATTAAGCAGGCCATGACAAGTATTTTTAATTTATTTTAAATAACTTAATTGTTATATGCAAACATATGTAATGTCGGGGTAAACTATAACCAGTAACTGTCAAAGCATGCTAAATGAAATAAATACCACAACAACCCATACGGTAACAGAAATTTGTAGAACTGGACTCGGTTGTTACACTACCTCACAACAATATTAAACATTTAAAAACTCTAAATGTTTAATACAATATGAAAGAAAAGAAATGGCAACCCTAAAGTTATCTTGTAAAGAATTACAAGAATACCCCTCATATGTATATACATACCCGCGTCCGTATTCCGACTGAACACGAATATAACGAGACGAAAATAATCCAACAATATAACACTAGGATCCGGCTTAAACCAAAGCCCACTAGTATTATCTGTCCAATTATGATCGAAGCCTGCCATAAAGCCATACGGCCTCTACAACGTTTCACCCGAACCAGGGAAACCCTCTGTGTGGGACTCTAAAGACTCGTCAATACGCTGGCAGTGGGTTTAACCACAAGCACATCAGTGGCACTAGATGTACGTAACGGCTACCTAGGTATTGAACGAAAGGGAGGCCGACGAGCAAACTCGTCCTGAAACCCTACTGAGCCTGACAGTGACAATATCCGTATAGTCCGGTCCGTTCGTCTATGAGTATCGCATATCGAGTCTAGGGGGTGGATAAAGTCAGACCCATAATAACGCGACATTTAGTGTCGGCATGAAACCTATCACCAACTGAGAAACTACCGATCCTGGATCGGTAATTCTCGTCTACGCCGGCCGAGGATTTCTAGTGATGGCCACCCATGCACTCCGCGACATCAACCCCCAATACCAGGAGAGACGAATCCTCTGACGATCCGCTCACTGCCTCCATGTGGTTCGGGATTGTACCCAACTAAAACCTATTTGCATGACTCCTTTGGGCCGTGGTAGGGTAGTAATTAAAGCACAGTGGGAACTCACACGAGAAAAATGACGACCTCAGGTCGATAGACTAACCTGTACACATGTCACCTGGGAACTGCAATCTGACAATATGTATTATACCAAATAGCATATTCCCGGCAAGTCCGTCCAGTGTACTCATAACCCAATGAGCACCTGTATACATCTTAGGTGAACCAACTAATACCAATGGCTTGTGAGACTGGCCACCGCTCCTCGTCGGGGTCTCGATCCATATACACTAGTCTACTCTTGGAGTATCGATGCCCAGTCTTGAAACTCCCACGACTAGGGACACTTTAAGGATGTGCTTATAGACCACCCAACTCCCACGTATATGATCGCCATCATACTGCTAGTAGTCAAGCAAGAATCCTATAGGTTCTATCAACATGTAATAGTGATATGTAATTTCACCTGAAGCATGTACATGATGATAAAGACAAACTAGATAGCATACTATCATCTCGAGTAAGACTGTTCTACCAGTATAGGTCCTCCATCAATCATTGCAATCACGTGCCTGCGATCCAATAATTGACTTGAGGCACTATAGCCAACAGCCATTAGTATGACGTACTGGAGAAGGTATGCAGATGCTCATTGGGTTGTGAGTTACACTGGACATGACTCGACAGGAACTGCTGGTTGGTATTATACCTATCGTCAGGTAGCAGTTCCCAGGTGGCATGAGTACAGCTTAGTCCGTTGACTTGCTATCGCTACTTCGTCTCAAGTGTGTTCCCACTTGTAAGTCGATGTACAACACCCCACGACTTGCGGGGAGGCGGAAATATGAAAAACGATCTTGTTCTTTGCTTAAACATCGACTAACCGCACGAATCGAAGCTAAACGATAACTAACAAGAAACATAGAAGTTCTATACTACTATGTTTAGGGATTATACCTAACGAATCGTGTCCTTCGTCTTTGCGAACTCCTCCTCCTCCTCGGCCTTCTCGAAGTAGTAGATGATCCACCCAAGAGCTTTACTCCAAGCTTAGCCTCTAAACTTGAGGCAACTAACCTTCTTTAAGTGCTAATCAAAGAAGCTAGGTGATATAGAGTGAGGGTTATGGTTTAATTAGTCTAACTAATCCTTGTATTCAACACATGAGAGGGGAGGATTAGGGTTTGAAGAGGGAGAGCTTGAGGAGAGAGAAGGTGAAGATAATAATGAAGTGAGAATAATGAGTTATCATAATATATATCAAGCATTTCTTTTTTATCAAGAAAAGAAAAGAAATGAATTTAACAACCATGCTTGATAATATCAAGTGATGATTCACATCCATGAGTCATTAAGCATTTATGATGCATTAATGACATGGATGAATCATCTATATGACTCACTAATCACATTCATTGTATATGCCACCTAAACCTCCTTAGTCACCATCTTGTAGAAGCTTCTCGCGCAATTACGAGAACGCCCCTCCTTTCCGCAAAAATACGGAAAAACTTTAGACTGTATAAATCCAATAACCGGATACCAGTAACTGGCTTAAACCAAAGCCGACTGGTAAAAACTGTCCGAAAGTCGTACGTGCGTAAACACACGTATGCGTCCGAACCCTTGTCGTAAAACCATACGACCTCTATATCGTTTTGCCTGGAGTAGGGAAACTCTCTGTGTGGGACTCTAGAGACTCGACTACTACGCTGGCAGTGGTTTTAACCACAGACCGCAAGCGGTACTAGCTGTACGTAACGGTCCCCAGGTAGATGTCGATAAGAAGGCCGATGAGGAAACCCATCCGAACTCCTACTGAGCCTGCTGTGACAATCTCCATACAGTCCGGTCCGTTCGTCTTAGACTATCGCATATCGGGCCTAGGGGCGGCAAGCGTCAGTCCCCTAATAGCGGTATAAGTCGTGTCGGAGGGAAGCCCATTACACCCTGAGAAACTACTGGAACCTACCAGCAAATCTCGCTTGCCCTGGACAGGGACTTTGCGTAATGGCTCTCTGACACAGCGCGATATCAACCCCCAATACCGGGAGAGACGAATCCTGTCTAACCGCCACTGCCTCCAAGTGCTCGGGACTGCACCCAACTGCTACCTGTTTGCACGACTCCTTTGAGCCGTGGTAGGGTAGCAATCTAAGAACAGTAGGACACACTCGAGGCGAAGTAGCAGTGTCAAGTCTGCGGACTATGCTGTACTCATGTCACCTGGGAACTGTTCACTGACGACTGGTATAAAACCAACCAACAGTTCCCTGTGAGTCCTGTCCGGTGTACCCATAACCTAACAAGCACCTGCATACTATCTCCAGTACGACATACTGACGGCTGTGGGACAGACCATTTCCCCAACTGGGATGAGAAGCGTACACACTAGTCTACTCCGGAGTATCGATGCCCTGTCTCGATAATCCAACGACTAGGGACCTGAATAAGGATGTGCTTGTAGACTACCCAGCCCCCACTAGTGTGACTGCCATCACAACGCTGGTAGTCAAGCAAGATCCTTAGAGCTCTATCAATACGTATACTCACATATTAAGATAGAAAAACCAAGTAGCATACTACCATGTTTAGCAAGACTGTTATATACATGTGAATATCCCAAGCTTCCATTAAGTAATATACAAACTAGTATGATACAGTAATGGCCTTCTAGGGCATAAACACTAACAATCTCCCACTTGCACTAGGGCCATGTACTGGCGTATCGAAGACCGATGATCTCGAGTAGCCTCTCGAACTGAATCTGAGGTAGGGCCTTTGTGAATGGATCAGCAATGTTCTCTTCAGAAGCAACTCTCCGAACCTCGATCTCCTGACGATCAATGATCTCCCTGATCAGGTGATACCGCCTTAAGTTGTGTCTGGACTTCTGATGGGACCTTGGTTCCTTCGCTAAAGCTATAGCTCCGTTGTTGTCGCAATACAGAGGTATTGGATCAACTATGGTAGGAACCACCTGAAGTTCTGTTAGGAACTTCTTCATCCAGACTGCTTCTTTTGCGGCATCGCAAGCAGCTATATACTCTGCTTCCATCGTTGAGTCAGCAACGGTGTCCTGCTTGGAGCTCTTCCAGCACACCGCCCCTCCATTGAGGGTAAAAACATAGTGGGTGACGTCATCAAACGGCCGCGGAACCGCCGCAGAAGTCAGGCTTCTGCCGCGGTTCCGCCGCACAATTGAGGAATTGGGTGATCGTGTTTCACAGTAATTCTTAGAAAGTCCTGCTGAATTTTCTGCATATTTTTAATATGGAAAAAACCAAGTTTTTAAAAAATGTACAGAGAGCATCTTTGATATTAGGGTTTCGGTTCGATCGGACTTCAAACTCCGTCTGGACTTCGCCTAAGGCTCTAGCTTGGCTCTGATACCACTGTAGGTCAGGCAGCCACCCCATCCAATGGGGTCGCCGTGGCACCAACGGGTCCCTCAGCCGCTACTTTTTACGCATGCCCCCTCGCGAGGACTACAACCCACCGGAACACCTTCCGGTCTCGGGACACCCTGGGGGTAAGAGCCTATGCTTCGCCACACTGTCACACAGTGAGAACCCCCCATAGGTCGACATCCAATGCCTAGTAGCTCTGATACCACTGTAGGGTTCCTAGGCACTCTCAAGAGGTCTCACAAGGCATCAACCATGCCAATTTCAAATTTTATGTGTGCCGAGAAACCCTAACACGGATCGTTGACTAGAAGTTTAGGCGATATGTGAAACTAGTTAACAACTTAACTAAAAGAAGAGAGCTACAACCTTTGTAGATCCGGTTATCCACTTCCCTAGCTCCATGTAGGCATCCTCTCGCTGTCCATCTCGAATCCCGAACTCAAATGTCGGCTTCATCAGAGATTTGGGCGTACTAGGTCGTCGGCTTCGTGCCGAAGATGATCTATGTCGAGGCATCACAAGTTCAAGCTCCGACTTCACAAATTTGTGAAACTTGTGAAGAAAACACCCAAAACAACTTGGCAAGAGGTAGAGGGTGAAGAAATAGGAGGTGGGTTCACTTTAGAATTGGATTTCTCACTTTGGAACTCAAGTTGCCATTAATGGCATCAAGCTTTTTCTTTTGAAGATGAAGAAGAAGATGAAGCTAGAATTATGATAAGTGTTGAGATAAAATGAATAATAATTCAATACTTATCATAAGCTAACTATAGTTAAGTGTAGAGAATAGACCATGGTTACTTGGATGAGTTAGGGTTAAGCATGAAGACAAGAATGGTTACAAAAGTCAAAGCTTCATGAAGCTTCAACTTAAAACAAAGAAAGCCACCATTCTCATCATAATCCTTTTCAAATAAATAAATAAATGAATATGCAAAACCCTAATCAACACTTAACCATGGTTTTAATTCTTTACACTTAACAAAATGATCAAGCATCATCAAACATGATACAAATATGTGCAAAAAAGTATATCACATATACTTCTTGCACATCAAGTGAGAAAATCCATATAAAGTGAACCGATACTAGTTAATGCAATGCAATATATCAAATATATATAATTATACATTAAATCATTAAATCAACATTTGATTCAATGATCCGGTCATGTCGCACATAACCGACTAGAATCCAATGTATCGATTTATCGAATCAATGATTCGATAACTAGGTCATATCGAATATAACCAATCGAAACATATATCGCGAGAATGAAATGCGGTATCACATACACTCATTATTCTCGGTCCTGCACATATCTCATATACGCTCCTATTTCGTTTCGCTTGAGCCAGGAAACCTCTGTGTAGGACTCTAAAGACTCGTCAATACGCCGGTAGAAGATGATGATCATATCAAGCACCCACAAGCCGCAAGCGGTCTGCTAAACGTAACGGCCATCCGGGTATTGAGCGATCAGAAGAACTACGAGCTAGCCCGCTCACACTCCTGTGAATCCAACCAGTAACACTTACCGTACAGTCCGGTCTGTTCGTCTAATATGTCGCATATCAAGTCTAGGGGTGGTAAACGTCAGACCCCAATAACCGATAAGTCGTGCCGATGTGAGGCTCATAACGGGTCGAGAAACTACTGGTAACACTTACCAGCAAATCTCTGATCAGCCCTGACCAGGGACTTCCCTGTTACGGCCAATCGAGCACTGCGCAACATCAACCCCCAATACCGGGAGAGACGAAACCCCTCCTATCGCTCATTGCCTCCATGTGACTCGGGACTGTACCCAAAGACCACCGTTTTGCACGCCCTCATGGACGTGGTAAGGTGGAGATCAAAGCACAGTGGGAATCACACAAGACTCTATGACGATCTCGGGTCTACAGACTAACCTGCACAAGTGTCACCTGAGAACTGCCATCTGACGTGAGGTATAATACCCTCTGGGAGTTCTCGGCGAGTCCGTCCAGTGTACCCAGTCTCCACTGAGCACCCGTACACCATCTCTGATGTCAAACACCAATGGATATGGGATCATCTATCGCCCATCTCATGGGTCGAGAAGCGCATACGCTAGTCTACACTGGTATATCGATGCCCTGTCTCGATACACCCACGACTAGGGACCTTGAAGGATGTACTTATAGACTACCATATCCCCACTAGTATGATCTGCATCATAGTCCAGGTAGTCAAGTACACATCCTAAGGGCTTTACCAACATGTAACTATAAGACAGTTTAAAGAGACTAGTGTACATGTTAAGATAAAGAGTAACCAGATAGCATACTATCATATCGAGCAAGAAAGTCATCTCTATATCTGTCCAAGCATCCAATATAATATACATCATCTGTACAATACTGGCCTCTAGGGCATACATACAACTAACAGGATGTGCCCCGCAAAATAATATTACAACAAATTACATTTACATCAAATGAATTAAATAATAAGCCATCACATAACCCCGGCTATACATCACAACAGTCCAACACAGTTCATATCCACAAACAGTAAAAATCCATTACAGAAATGTGCAACCCCCTGCCAACCGACATACTAGCAGTTAGGGGAGGTTTACGAACACATTATACAAACACAGATATAATCCAACAAGCAAATACTGTATAATTTCGATCGATTAAACACTTTTAATTTTTCTCCAATACTTCTCTGTAAATCTGAAACCTGAGCAAAAATAAAAACTTCCAGAAAATACCAAATATCACAGAGAAGCAACACAGGAAATTTGGGTTCCTGAATCGCCAACTCGGTGGCGGAAGCGCGGCGGATCGGTGCGATCCGCCGCGGTTCCGCGGCGCTTTAGGCGATTCAGGGGCCCAAATTTCTTGGGTGTTCTTCTACTGTCTTTTTAAGCTTTCTGAACCTCCCTGAAAAATTTTTGGACTTCATTTAAAATTCGACAGAAAACCATGATTTCGGGTTTTTCCGGTTTCGTTTTTTCCGTTCGAAATTCATACAAATTTGCAAGTAAGTTATTTATTGTTTAGCGAGGCTCTGATACCACTGTAAGTCGATGTACAACACCCCACGACTTGCGGGGAGGCGGAAATATGAAAAACGATCTTGTTCTTTGCTTAAACATCGACTAACCGCACGAATCGAAGCTAAACGATAACTAACAAGAAACATAGAAGTTCTATACTACTATATTTAGGGATTATACCTAACGAATCGTGTCCTTCGTCTTTGCGAACTCCTCCTCCTCCTCGGCCTTCTCGAAGTAGTAGACGATCCACCCGAGAGCTTTACTCCAAGCTTAGCCTCTAAACTTGAGGCAACTAACCTTCTTTAAGTGCTAATCAAAGAAACTAGGTGATATAGAGTGAGGGTTATGGTTTAATTAGTCTAACTAATCCTTGTACTCAACATATGAGAGGGGAGGATTAGGGTTTGAAGAGGGAGAGCTTGAGGAGAGAGAAGGTGAAGATAATAATGAAGTGAGAATAATGAGTTATCATAATATATATCAAGCATTTCTTTTTTATCAAGAAAAGAAAAGAAATGAATTTAACAACCATGCTTGATAATATCAAGTGATGATTCACATCCATGAGTCATTAAGCATTTATGATGCATTAATGACATGGATGAATCATCCATATGACTCACTAATCACATTCATTGTATATGCCACCTAAACCTCCTTAGTCACCATCTTGTAGAAGCTTCTCGCGCAATTACGAGAACGACCCTCCTTTCCGCAAAAATACGGAAAAACTTTAGACTGTATAAATCCAATAACCGGATACCAGTAACTGGCTTAAACCAAAGCCGACTGGTAAAAACTGTCCGAAAGTCGTACGTGCGTAAACACACGTATGCGTCCGAACCCTTGTCGTAAAACCATACGACCTCTATATCGTTTTGCCTGGAGTAGGGAAACTCTCTGTGTGGGACTCTAGAGACTCGACTACTACGCTAGCAGTGGTTTTAACCACAGACCGCAAGCGGCACTGGCTGTACGTAACGGTCCCCAGGTAGATGTCGATAAGAAGGCCGATGAAGAAACCCATCCGAACTCCTACTGAGCCTGCTGTGACAATCTCCATACAGTCCGGTCCGTTCGTCTTAGACTATCGCATATCGGGCCTAGGGGGCGGCAAGCGTCAGTCCCCTAATAGCGGTATAAGTCGTGTCGGAGGGAAGCCCATTACACCCTGAGAAACTACTGGAACCTACCAGCAAATCTCGCTTGCCCTGGCCAGGGACTTTGCGTAATGGCTCTCTGACACAGCGCGATATCAATCCCCAATACCGGGAGAGACGAATCCTGTCTAACCGCCACTGCCTCCAAGTGCTCGGGACTGCACCCAACTGCTACCTGTTTGCACGACTCCTTTGAGCCATGGTAGGGTAGCAATCTAAGAACAGTGGGACACACTCGAGGCGCAGTAGCAGTGTCAAGTCTGCGGACTATGTTGTACTCATGTCACCTGGGAACTGTTCACTGACGACTGGTATAAAACCAACCAACAGTTCCCTGTGAGTCCTGTCCGGTGTACCCGTAACCTAACGAGCACCTGCATACTATCTCCAGTACGACGTACTGACGGCTGTGGGACAGACCATTTCCCCAACTGGGATGAGAAGCGTACACACTAGTCTACTCCGGAGTATCGATGCCCTGTCTCGATAATCCAACGACTAGGGACCTGAATAAGGATGTGCTTGTAGACTACCCAGCCCCCACTAGTGTGACTGCCATCACAACGCTGGTAGTCAAGCAAGATCCTTAGAGCTCTATCAATACGTATACTCACATATTAAGATAGAAAAACCAAGTAGCATACTACCATGTTTAGCAAGACTGTTATATACATGTGAATATCCCAAGCTTCCATTAAGTAATATACAAACTAGTATGATACAGTAATGGCCTTCTAGGGCATAAACACTAACACCACTCCACTTTGATTACTACCCTACCATGCTCAAAGGAGTCGTGCAAACAGGTAGTAGTTGGGTCTAGTCCCGAAGCACTTGGAGACAGTAGCAATCTGATAGGATTCGTCTCTCCCTGTATTGGGGGTTGATATCACGCAGTGGTCGGAAAGCCATTATATAAAGTCCCTAGCCAGGGCAGTCGAGAAATACTGGTAAGGTACTCCAGTAGTTTCTCATAGTGTATTGAGCTCTCCTCCGGCACGACTTATCACGTTGTTAGGGGTCTGACGTTTACCATCCCCTAGGCGGATATGCAAGTATCTCAGACGAACAGACCGGACTGTACGGAGATTGTCACCGATAGGCTCAGTAGGAGTCCGGGTGAGTTTACTCATCGGTCTTCTTATCAAAAGATACCTAGGTAGCCGTTACGTGCAGCTAGTACCGCTGACGGCTTGTGGTTAACCCACTGCCAGCATACTGTCGAGTCTTTAGAGTCCCATACAGAGAGTTTCCCTGCTTCAGGCAATCGATGTAGACGTCGTATGGTTTTACGACTGGGCTTCGATCACGTACGTATACTTGTACACGGATGCTGATCGGGAAGACAATACTAGTGGGTTTTGGTTTAAGTTTTAACCCGGATCCTAGTATTGTATTATTGGATTGTTGTCGTCTCAGTGTATCCGTATTTTTTGGAATACGAATACGGGTATTTATATACGGTGAGAGGGGCATTCTTTTAATTTTTCAAGGCATGCTTCTAGAAGGTGCCACCTCATTATTTGTATTATCCATTTTCCAAATGGAATAATGAGGTGGAAATGGAGGAGACTTTGGTGGCATGGTGAGGAATGGCTATTTTGATTTATTTATTCATCTTGACTCACAATTGAAGCATGGTGCCTTATTCTGTTAAGTTTTAATCCATGGCTCAATAAGTGAGTGTAGAAGATATTAGCCATTTTCTTTCCACACTTGTTCATTCTATTCTCTTGATTATTTTCTTGAGTTGCTCTCCTTGAGCTCTCTAGGTCTCTCCATCTCCTTCTTCCTCTAACTAAACCCTAACCTTCACATGTGTTGTGAGCCAAGGGTTTAGTGAGACTACACAATCCTTTAGACTTTCTACATCTCCTAGGCTAGTTGGTTTAGGGAACCATCTACCTTAGTTACTGTAAAGTTACTTAGCAAGGCAGCAAGGTTTCGGGAGGCATCGTCCATGCCGTTTTCAAAATTTTGCCAAACTAAAGAACCCTAACCCTAGAATCTTAACTAGAAATTTAGACGAACAATATGTAAACAACTTTAAAACTAAGAGAATGCGGAATACAACCTTTGTAGACCGGTCCTTCACTTCAAATGCTCCGTGTAGTAGTCCATTCGCTGAGAGTAATGATCTCCCGAACTCTTGAGAGGCTCCACAAGATGAAAGATGCAAACTTGCTCGAAGTCTTCGAGGCCGAAGATGATCTACGTCGAGGAGACTCAAGCTCATGCTACCTCTTCACTAATTTGTGAATTAGTGAAGCAAACATCCTAAACTAAATGGCTAATAGTAGAGGATGATGAAGTAAGAAATGGGCTCACTTTAGATTTAATTTTCTCACAATATTTCATCACTTTGTCATAAGCTAGAGAGCTTCAAAAAGAAGAAGAAGATGAAGTGATGAACTCAAGAGATGAGAATGAGAGTGAGGTTAGAATTGCAACCATGGTGAGTTAGTGTCATACACTAACCCATGGAGAGAATAAACCATGGCTAAGTGATTATGGTTAGGTTTATAAATATCTTTAAGTAAAACAAATTTAGTGGACTAAGTCAATGGTTGTGATGAGCTACTCCAAGCTTCCAACCATGACTAAATTCCATACAAATTTGAATTACCAAAATAAATAAAACCCAAAACATTATCATGGTCATGGTGTAAGTCTCATACACACAAGTTGCATATATAACCTAGCATGATACATTAATATATATCACATATATATCATGTATGCACAAGTGAGAAAAAGAAATGGTTAAGTGAGCTAATATTAGTTAATGTAATTTAATATATCAAATATATAATTATACATTAAATTATTAAATCAATGCTTGATTTAATAATCCGGCTATATCACATATAACCGACTAATATCAAATGTAACAATCCATCGAATCAACACTTGATCCGATAACCCGGCTATATCTTATATAACCGTCCGATATCACATATCACGAGAATAGAATGCGGTATCACATATGCGCATTAATCTGGGTCCCGCACATATCACATATGTGCTCCTACTTCGTTTCGCATGAACCAAGAAACCTCTGTGTAGGACTCTAAAGACTCAACAATACACCGGCAGTAGGTGATGATTATATCAAACACCCACAAGCCGCAAGTGGTCTGCTAAACGTAATGGCCACCCGGGTATTGAGCGATCAGAAGATCAACAAGAAAACCTGCTCATACTCCTGCGAATCCAATCAGTAACACTACTGTACAGTCCGGTCTCTTCATCAGATATGTCGCATATCGCAGCCTGGGGGTGGTATAACGTCAGACCTCAATAGCCTGATAAGTCATGCCGATGTAAGGTCCATAACGGTTCGAGAAACTACTGATAACACTTACCAGTAAATCTCAGCGACACTGGCCAGGGATTTCCTGTTATGGCCAATCGAGCATAGCGCAACATCAACTCCCAATACCGGGAGAGACGAATCCCCTCCTATAGCTCATTGCCTCCATGTGACTCGGGACTGTACCCAAATACCATCTTTTTGCACAGTCTCTTGACCGTGGTATGGTGGAAATCAAAGTACAGTGGGAATCACACAAGACTCTATGACGATCTCGGGTCGACAGACTAACCTGTACCAGTGTCACCAGAGAACTGCTATCTGACGATAGGTATAATACCATCTAGGAGTTCTCGGCGAGTCCATCCAGTGTACTCAGTCTCTACTGAGCACCCATATACCTACTCTGATGTTAAACACCAATGGATATGGGATCATCCATCGCCCATCATATGGGTCGAGAAGCGTATATGCTAGTCTACTCTGAAATATCGATGCCCCGTCTCGATACTCCCACGACTAGGAACAATTAAAGGATATACTTGCCGGCTACCTCTGCCCTACTAGTATGATCCGCATCATAATCCTGGTAGTCAAGTACTCATCCTAAGGGCTTTATCAACATGTAATAAAGAGATAATAAGTGTACATGTTAATATAAAGTGCAACCAGATAGCATACTATCATGTCGAGCAAGAAAGTCTTCCCTATATATGTCAAAGCATCCACTATAATATACATCGCATGTACAGTAATGGCCTCTAGGGCATACATATAACTAACAATCTCCCACTTGCACTAAGGCCATTTGTTGCAGTATCTCATACTCAACATCCTATAGCGCTAGTCTCTCTAGGGAAAGGCCTTTGTGAGTGGATCCGCTGTGTTATCCTTCGCGTCTACTCTCCTTACCTCGATCCCATGGAGATCAACCATCTCCATGATCAGATGATACTGTCCTCAGAATATGTCCGGAACGCTGATGGGACCTGCGTTCCTAGGCCAAAGCCACAACTCCATTGTTGTCACAATAACAGTTATTGGA
Organism: Agapanthus africanus; assembly: GCA_030015575.1. Classification (NCBI taxonomy): domain Eukaryota; kingdom Viridiplantae; phylum Streptophyta; class Magnoliopsida; order Asparagales; family Amaryllidaceae; genus Agapanthus; species Agapanthus africanus. The sequence goes on from CM057344.1 coordinate 439,407,600, forward strand.
CGCTCAATGGTAGGAACCTTGTTCATCTCATGAACAAGAAATGTCCAGACAACCCTTTTGGTAGCATCGTTGGTAGCAATGTATTCAGACTTTATCGTCTAGTATGACACGGTATCTAGCTTGGAACTCTTCCAACATACCGTACCTCCACTGAGGGTAAAGACAATGCCTGTGACTGACTTTCAGTCGTCCTTATTACTCTGGAAGCTGGAACCAAGAACTTTCTTTCAGTGCTTCTCAAGTACTTAAGAATGTCCTCTACAGCTGTCCAGTGATTCTCCCAAGATCCGATTGATTCCTGATCACTACACCTAGTGAGCCATCTACATCTGGTCTGTTACTTAACATCGCATGCATGATAAATCCTACTGCCGAAGCATAGGGTATCCCTTGCATGCGAGCTCTCTCCAAATCAGTCTCGGAAGACATCTTTTTAGAGAGAGTGATTCATGAGTAAGTGGGCGAACCACCACGCTTAGGATCCTCCATACTAAACCCCTTTAGTATGGTGTTAATGTACCTGGATTTGGGACACTCCCAACATCCACTAAGATCTATCACCATAGATCATAATCCACAAGTTGTAGTAGGTATCATCCAGATCTTCCATGGAGAATCCTCGTGATAAGAGGAGCTTGACCGAATGTAGCATAGGAAACCATTTCCTATCAAGAGTATGCCATATGCGTACAATACATTGAAGAAAACCTTACTCTCTACAACCTTCTTGTATATACGAGGTTCTTCTATCCTTTTGATGAAGTCAAACTCTCTGACTGCCACATCAAAACAGATGTTCTAACTCTGCGATGCGCGCATTGATCCTGATGGATTTAAGCATAGCTTTGAAAGTCTCAAATTTTCCATCTACACTAAGAATCTTCTCAAGATCCATTTTCTCCTGATGAGTTTTACCCCTTTAGGTGCAACATGCAAAGTTATACTTTGTTGGTGTATATGGATTCCATCTCTGATTGCATAGCATCCAGCCTTTACACAGAGTCCTCACTCGTGATGGCCTGCCTGAACCTAGTTGGGCCATCATCTACCATGATGCAATCATCGCTCCCACTGTCACCGAGAAGACCGTAGTATCTCTCAAGTGGATGAAGAACCCTACCAGATTCGCAGAGAGGCTGAGGTTCATTGGAGACTATTGAATCTTTTGGTTTCACCTGATCATCAGCTGTTAGTTTGTCCAGCTGGAACTCCTTCCAGTTCTATCTCATGACCACAAATTTCTTCACAAGAAATTCCTTTTCTGAAAAGGTGGTTTTCTGAGAAACAAAACATCTTTTGCTCCTCAGTGTGGTAGAAGATATACCCTCGCAAATGTTTGGGATATCCAACAAACATACAGAACTGACCTTGCCTCGAGTTTGTCCAGATTTTGCTCTTTAATATTGTATGTCGACGTTGTACACCCCACGACTTGCGGGGAGGCAGAAATATGAAAAATAATCATTTTTTTTGAAGCAACATCGACTAACCGAAAGGATCTTTATTAAACTATAACTAACACTAACATAGGAGTTGTTAACTACTATGGAAGAAGATTATACCTGTAGGGTTGCTAGGCACGCGCACAAGGTTCTACGAGGCATCAACCATGCCCGATTTAAAAATTAGCCATGCCGAACAACCCGAAGCCGGATCTTTAAACTAGGGTTTAGGCGAAAACAAGCATGTTAAACTCTTTAACACTAAGTGAGAGGGATTACAACCTTTGTAGATCCGGTCCTTCACTTCTTAAGCTCCGTGTTGAGGTCCCTTCGCTGCGATCATCGTGTTCCGGACTCTCGAGAGGCTTCACGAAGAGAATGATGCAACCTTGCTTCCGATCTTCGATAACATAGATGATCTATCTTGAAGTTTCATTAACACAAGCTAACACTCACTAAATGAAGTGAACACCCTCAACTAAATGGCAAGGATAGATGAGGATGATGAAGTAGGATTTATGCTCTCATTTATAATCTTTTTCTCACTCACTTTCATCACAAAAGCAAAACTAGAAAGCTTTTTCAAGAAGGAACTCAAGGAAGAAGAAGAATGAATAATCATTTTGTGATGAATAATGAATTATTGTAGTGGTTACAAATCTAACCAAGGGTGAAGCATGAAGGAGTTAACCCATGTAGAGAATTGACTAGAGTTAATGGTTTGGATTGGGTTAACATAATATCTTCACAAAATATCAAGCAAACCACAAAGTCAAAGCTTCATGCAAAAGCTAACCCTAATCCAAACCCTAACCAAGTTTAAACCCTAAACCATTGTTAAATTTGTAACCCTAACATGTTACAATATTATATATCACATATACAATATGTTTTGTAACAATAGAAAATAATACAATTAACATATATCGCATATATATCAATGTATTATCCCGTGAGAAAATGAATCTTTTAGTGAGCTAATATTAGTTAATGTAATTTAATATATCATATATATTATTATACATTAAATTATCGAATCAACACTTGATCTGACAATCCGGGTATATCGCATATAACCGACTAATACGATGACCCGGCTATATCACATATACCCGGCCGATGTCTCATATCGCGAGAACCCAATACAGTATCACATACCGCATTATCCTCGGTCCCGCACATATCACATATGTGCTCCTACTCCATTTTGCCTGAGCCAAGAAACCTCTGTGTAGGACTCTAAAGAATCGTCAATACGCCGGCAGTAGGTGATGATCATATCAAACACAAGCTGCAAGCGGTCAGCTAAACGTAACAGCCCCCAGGTATTGAGCGCTCAGAAGATCAACAAGCAAGCCTGTACATTCTCCTGTGAATCCAATCAGTAACACTCCCGTACATCCCGGTCTCGTCGTCTGATATGTCGCATATCTCGCCTAGGGGTGGTAAACGTCAGACCCCGGTAGCTTGATAAGTCGTGTCGATATGAGGTCTATAACAGTTCGAGAAACTACTGATAACACTTAACAGTAAATCTCAGCAACCCTGGCCAGGGATTTCCGGTTATAGCCAATCGAACACAGCACAATATCAACTCCCTATACCGGGAGAGACGAATCCCCTCAAATCGCTCTTTGCCTCCATGTGATTCGGGACTGTAACCAAAAGCCACCTTTTTGCATGCCCTCTTGGACGTGGTATGATGGAAATCAAAGCACAGTGGGAATCACACAAGACTCTATGACGATCTCGGGTCAACAGACTACTCTGTACCAGTGTCACCGGAGAACTGCCATCTGACGTGAGGTATAATACCATCTGGGAGTTCTCGGCGAGTCCGTCCAGTGTACCCAGTCTCTACTGAGCACCCGTACACCATCCTTGATGTCAAACACCGATGGATATGGGATCATCCATCTCCCATCATATGGGTCAAGATGCGTATACGCTAGTCTACTCTGGTGCATCGATGCCCTGTCTCGATACACCCTCGACTAGGAACAATTATAGGATGTACTCGTCGTCTACCGTGGCCCCACTAGTATGATCTCATCATAGTCCCAGTAGTCGAGTACATATCCTAAGGGCTTTATCAACATGTAATATAGAGACAACCAGAGTACATGTTAAGATAAAGTATAACCAGATAGCATACTATCATGTCGAGCAAGAAAGTCCTCCTTATATATGTCCAAGCATCCATTACAATATATATCGTATGTACAGTAATGGCCTCTAGGGCATACATATAACTAACAATCTCCCACTTGCACTAGGGTCATCTGTTGTGATATCGCATACCCAACAATTAGCTGCGGTTGAAGTATCTCATACTCAACCATCCCATAAAAGTCTCTACTGGGAAAAAAAGCCTTTGTGAGTGGATCCGCGCTGTTGTCCTCTGTGTCTACTCTCCTAACCTCGATCTCCCTGGAGATCAACCATCTCTATGATCCGGTGATACTGCCTAAAAATTATATCTAGATTTCTGATGGGACGGGGGTTCCTTGGCAAAAGCCACAACTCCATTGTCACACAATGGTAGGAACGAAGTTCATCTCATGAACTTATATATATCCAGACTGCCTCTTTGGTAGCATCCTTGGTAACGATGTATCTTGCCTTTAATCGTCTAATAAGTCACAGTATCTAGCTTGGAACTCTTCCAACATACCGTCCCTCCACTGAGGGTAAAGACAATGCCTGCGACTGACATTCAGTCGTCCTTATCGTCCTGGAACCTTTCCAGTGATTCTCCTCAGGATCAATTGATACCATCTCACTACAACTAGTGAGTATCCTAACCTCCAATTAGATCTATCCCATAGATCCAAAACCCAGGATTTAGGAGGTATCACTTTGATCCTATATGGAGAATCGTTGTGATAAGCGGAGATTGACCGAGCGTAGCATAGGAAACTCCTTCCCTATCAAGAGTATGTCATCCACGTACTCTACGAAGATCACCACCATACTCCCTACTACCTTTTTGTATATACAAGGTTCATCTACCATTTTGATGAAGTCAAACTCTTTGACTACCGCATCAAAACAGATGTTCCAACTCCGCGATGCCTGTTTTATCACATAGAACATCTTGCACACGTTTCCGCTGCTCCCACTGTCTATAAAGCCCTCTGGCTGTGTACTTATAGATGCTCTTTTCTAAAACATCATTTAGAAAGGCAGTCATGACACCCAACCGCCAGATATCGTAGTCATGGTATGTAGCCGTGGCAAGTAGGATCTGGATGGACTTAAGCATAGCTTTGAAAGTCTTAACTTTTCCATGTACACCAAGTAATCTTCTCAAGATATACTTGCTCCTGATGGGGATTTAACCCTTCAGATAAAGCAACCAAAGTCCATACTTTGTTGGTGTATAAGGATTCCATCTCAGATCGCTAAGCATCCAGCCATTCTTACAGAGTCCCACTCCTGATGGCTAGCCCGAAACTAGTTGGGTCATCATCTCATGATGCAATCCTCGCTCCCACTGTCATAGAGAAACCGAAGTATCTCTCAGGTGGGTGAGGAACCCTACTGGATCGGCGGAAGGCTGAGGTTCGTTGGAAACTGTTGAATCCTTTGGTTCTACCAAATCATCAGCTGCAGTTTGTATAGATGGAACCTTTCTAGTTCTACATAACAGACCTTGCCTCGAGCTTGTCCGGATTTTGCTTTTAGACATAGGCCGGACAACCCCAAATCTTAACAAACTTAAGATATGGGCTCTTCCCTTTCCATATCACATATGAAGTGGTAGGCAACTGATTTTATTTGAACCCTATTCAATAGGTATGCAGCTTCTCAAGCGCATAACACCCAAAAGGAAATAAGAAACTCAGTAGTACTCATCATAGAGCACACCATATCACATAGGGTGCTATTGCTCCGCTCCGATACACCGACGTGTTGTGGTGTATATGGAGGAGTAATGCTCAGAGAGAATCTCATTCTCCTTTAGAATAGTCCAGGAATTCCGTGCTCAAGTATTCTCCTCCTTGATCTCATCAAAGGACATAATACTTATACCCGTATTTGGTTCTCTACTTCTAACTTATATTCTGTGAATATCTCAAAAGCTTCGGACTTATGTTTCAACAGGAACATATGTCTGAATCTTGAGAGATCATCTGAGAATGTAATGAAGTACAAAGAACCGGTCTTGGCATGTATAGACAGGAGACTTTCATACATCAGCATGTATCAATCCCAAAAGTTCACTAACTCTTTCTCTGTTTCCAATAAACAGAGCTTTGGTCATCTTATCTTTGTGACATGACCGGCAAGTTTCACAAGATGTAAATTCAAACAAATTTAAATATGCATCTAAATGTAACTTTGCTAGTCGGGCCGCATTGATATGACCTAGTCTACAATGCCTCAAGAAGGATCCGTTCATTTCTGAACTCTTCCTCTTGTGTGTGTTCTGTATACTAAGAACTGTAGTTTGATTTAGAACGTCAATGCTTTTAGATAACGTGCCTGAACCGATCAACTCTTGATATAGGAAATGTTCAAAACATTATCCAACAATACAAAATTATATCCTTCCTTTACTAATAAAGAGACTGATATGATGTTGTATATCAGGTTCGGTATCTAATAACATTCGTTCAGAATCAATGTATTCTGGTAATACATGGTGATAGTGACCAACAGACTTGGCTGCAACACTTGCACCGTTTTCTGTCTCATGAAACTTATCACCCGTTCTCAGTTCTCTACCTTTATGCAGCCCATGTAACAGATTACATATGCGGGATCCTGATCTGGTATCTCATACCCAGGACGTAAAGGAAACTGAGAAACAGTTCTCTGTAATGAACACACCCGAAGATGAAGCATCAGCATGCACTTTCTTCGTTTGGGCGGCACGGGAAATCTGGTATTCCCCAATTTCCTGCTCTGTCTTATAACAATTATAAGTTGGAGCGGGACCAACGTTCCCCAGCTCAGTATAACAAGCGGGTTCGGTCAATATATCCGTTTTATTATCTTGATTAAGGCGTGATATGGTCGCTACCTGGAGAGAGAGAGAGAAGAAAATACTCAGCGTATGCTCTTGCAAGATTAGATTGGTTATCTAATATATCTAATCAGGATGTCTCCCACTGTTTTTGTCAAATCTTCCTTCAAACCCTAAAAGGAAAGACTAGCCGGGATTAATTACACGCTACAAGTTCGCCAATCTTTCAGCCAGGCCAGTGTCGGTACTTTGAGGGAGGTTCCCCGTACTTTCGCACGGACCTAATTAAAGTAAACCTCGTTTTCCCAGAGGCGTAACCCCGTTAACATCTTTCTAGACACCTACTTGATCGGCTAATTGTAATGTGTAAAACTCTCCCAGGAGTAACTCTTACTCGCAGCGGGTATCGGGATCCAACTATCTCATAGAAGGTATGCAATCTCATTGCAAATTTCAACACTTGAAATTCCCGATAATATTTTGCCCCTAGCAGCTATATGACCTTAACATAGTCAACAAATCATAAGTGCTAGTCAAGTTCAACCCGTCATTTCCCGATTGAATTAAACCCACCCGCACGACCCTTAACATAGTCAACAAAGTCGCACGACTACCCTAATCCAATCGCATCATATACTTATACAGATAAGCACTAATCAGCTACCGCACACTACGCCTTAACATAGTCAACAAACATAGAACGAATACTAACTAGTACTTATCTGAAATGATGGAAGGCTACGACAGGTTTTTAAGAAAACCTTTTGCGTAATGAACTTGATATCGTTGTAGAATCGAGTGATTTTAAATGGAGTGTTTTTTAGGCTTTTCTAGTTTTGCTAAAGGGGTCACTCCCGGTAAAGGGATCGTCGGCCCTTTCCTTATCGAATAAGGTGCAGGATATATCATATATACCTCTATGCAAAGCAAGAACTATAGAAGCAATCAAAAGACAAACCGAGTTTGTAGCATCTGCTAGTTTCACTAAAGAGGTCACTCCCGGTGAAGGGATCTCGGCTCTTTCCTTATCGAATAAGGTGCTGGATGTTCTACAACGAACACCGCTATGCAAAGCAAGAACTAGAGATACCAGTTTTTAAACAAGTTTCTACAACATCTTTAGGTTTTTTTTAGTTTCATTAATCTCATTAATGAAGTCCCATTTTATTACGCTTCACAAGCATCACATTTGAAACGAAATCTGCAATATAATATATATCTCATATATATAATATAAACATTCGTCTCAGGCAGTAATATGATCTCATCACAGAACATTGCAGCAGAAGAACATATATGAAATATTGGATATACTAGGACGTCCGTGTTTTCAATACGAGCCTGTATGAAACATGGATTCCACGGTCATGATGAATAACCAAACCCACATCCCTAGACCCCTACGAGAGCGGCAAGTAACACTGCCAATTCTTGGGTTAGGAGAACCGGTCTCAACTCCTCGAGATGGTCTCCCACTGGACCCTAGAACCCGGTTACTTATGCTCCCCACCTTGGGTCTACCTAATGCGAAAAAGTAAATAATATACAATGGTGACATCATCCTCAGCCCGGAAGTGCCCCAATAAAAGAATATTACATACAAATGAATTTTACATGAATGAAAAAGAAAAAACTCTCATCTCACATAAAACCCCCGGCTATTCAAACGCGATGATCCAATATAACATATCACAGCAACACATAATATCTCATATCATCAATGTAAGCAAGTATGCGTATCCCGATTGTCGTTGATGTATAGCAACGAAGCCGGCGATACACCACATACTACGCTTACGGTCACAGAAAAGAAAGTGTAAAACTACAACAGTTGGAATCCGCAACCTCTTTAGACATCGCATGCCTAACCAAATGAATTCCTTAGACATCTCATGCCTAAAAATTATAAACCCCGCATTTTAGTCTCATTATCGAAAACTCTTTTCAATATCAAGTCGGGCAATTCAACAAGATTCCCGACATTATGATCGAATGCTCGTCGCAAACTTTAGTAGACGGCCGCACCCCCGGATGCCGTCGATGAAGTGCACTAAGGCGGAACACCGCTGCCGCGAGCACCCAAACGGATGCTTTTGGCGACGGGGTTCTCCTATAGTCACTCGGTCGGAGCTTTGGGGCGTGGCTGTCTATTAAGTTTACCCGGCGAGTATCTGCGTACGCTACGTGATTGCGACGGACTTTTGATCACATAAAAATTCCGTGGCAACCGATCATCTGAGACTAAACTTCTATGTTTATAATATTCAAATTAGTTATCTCATAACTTCTTGTGGATTCCAAATATTGTATCACAATCCAGATAAATAGACAATGTTAAACTTTCCGATCGAATAATCAAACACCCAAGATTTCCCAAATAGCTCAACACTTGAGCGGAGTTCAAAAATATCCATCACATGCCACAGTACCGATGGTCCAGCCATAGAAGGGTCAAGCCAACGCCTCACATGTGGTAACGCCGTACTGCCCCAAACCCTAAGGTTCAGAGGCAGTTCAAGACGGTCACATAATCGAGTTAAGGTTTGTTGTCTTCTAGAGGGTCCACCGCGTTACTTGCACGACTTAGAAAGTTTCAAACTCGAGAAAAAATCCAACTTTTGAAAAAATTTCCGACTGGGGAAAAAGTGAGTTATTGATATCCGTTCGAACTTTTTAACAGTTTCTAAAAATTACCCGGACAAAATAAACAAAGTTAAATTATCCGATCGAATCAACGAGTCCCCAATACAACCCTAGAAAACTCAACACTTGAGTGGAATTAAAAACTTCCCAGAAAAAAATGACAATAAAGGACCTAATAATAAATATATGAAGTTCCAGGGACTAATTCACAATTTCGACCGCGGAACCGCCGCCAAACCCTTGGTTTGGCCGCGGTTCCTCGGTCATATAAGCGAATTAGTGGGCCGTACTTCACAGTAATTCTTAGTTTTTCCTGCTTGTTTTTCTGAGTATTTTTAATACTGAAAAAATCACATTTTTAGAAAATGTACAGAGAGGGGTATAAACCGGGTATTCGGAGTTCGATCGGACTTTAAACTTCGCTTAGACTTCGCCTAAAGCTCTAGCTTGGCTCTGATACCACTGTAGGGTTGCTAGGCACGCGCACAAAGTTCTACAAGGCATCAACCATGCCCGATTTAAAAATTAGCCGTGCCGAACAACCCGAAGCCGGATCTTTAAACTAGGGTTTAGGCGAAAACAAGCATGTTAAACTCTTTAACACTAAGTGAGAGGGATTACAACCTTTGTATATCCGGTCCTTCACTTCTTAAGCTCCGTGTTGAAGTCCCTTCGCTGCGATCATCGTGTTCCGGACTCTCGAGTGGCTTCACGAAGAGAATGATGCAACCTTGCTTCCGATCTTCGATAACATAAATGATCTACCTTGAAGTTTCATTAACACAAGCTAACACTCACTAAATGAAGTGAACACCCTCATCTAAATGGCAAGGGTAGATGAGGATGATGAAGTAGGATTTATGCTCTCATTTATAATCTTTTTCTCACTCACTTTCATCACAAAAGCAAAACTAGAAAGCTTTTTCAAGAAGGAACTCAAGGAAGAAGAAGAATGAATAATCCTTTTGTGATGAATAATGAATTATTGCAGTGGTTACAAATCTAACCAAGGGTTAAGCATGAAAGAGTTAACCCATGTAGAGAATTGACTAGAGTTAATGGTTTGGATTGGGTTAACATAATATCTTCACAAAATATCAAGCAAACCACAAATGGAAGCTTCATGAAGCTTCATGGAAGCTTCATGCAAAAGCTAACCCTAATCCAAACCCTAACCAAGTTTAAACCCTAAACCATTGTTAAATTTGTAACCCTAACATGTTACAATATTATATATCACATATACAATATGTTTTGTAACAATAGAAAATAATACAATTAACATATATCGCATATATATCAATGTATTATCCCGTGAGAAAATGAATCTTTTAGTGAGCTAATATTAGTTAATGTAATTTAATATATCATATATATTATTATACATTAAATTATCGAATCAACACTTGATCCGACAATCCGGGTATATCGCATATAACCGACTAATACGATGACCCGGCTATATCACATATACCCGGCCGATATCTCATATCGCGAGAACCCAATACGGTATCACATACCGCATTATCCTCGGTCCCGCACATATCACATATGTGCTCCTACTCCATTTTGCCTGAGCCAAGAAACCTCTGTGTAGGACTCTAAAGAATCGTCAATACGCCGGCAGTAGGTGATGATCATATCAAACACCCACAAGCTGCAAGCGGTCAGCTAAACGTAACAGCTACCCAGGTATTGAGCGCTAAGAAGATCAACAAGCAAGCCTGTACATTCTCCTGTGAATCCAATCAGTAACACTCCCGTACAGTCCGGTCTCGTCGTCAGATTTGTCGCATATCTCGCCTAGGGGTGGTAAACGTAAGACCCCAGTAGCTTGATAAGTCATGTTGATATGAGGTCTATAACAGTTCGAGAAACTACTGATAACACTTACCAGAAAATCTCAGCAACCCTGGCCAGGGATTTCCGGTTATAGCCAATCGAACACAGCACAACATCAACTCCCTATACCGGGAGAGACGAATCCCCTCCTATCGCTCATTGCCTCCATGTGATTCGGGACTGTACCCAAAAGCCATCTTTTTGCACGCCCTCTTGGACGTGGTATGATGGAAATCAAAGCACAGTGGGAATCACACAAGACTCTATGACGATCTCGGGTCAACAGACTACTCTGTACCAGTGTCACCGGAGAACTGCCATCTGACGTGAGGTATAATACCATCTGGGGGTTCTCGGCGAGTCTGTCCAGTGTACCCAGTCTCTACTGAGCACCCGTACACCATCCTTGATATCAAACACCGATGGATATGGGATCATCCATTGCCCATCATATGGGTCAAGATGCGTATACGGTAGTCTACTCTGGTGCATCGATGCCCTGTCTCGATACACCCTCGACTAGGAACAATTATAGGATGTACTCGTCGACTACCGTGGCCCCACTAGTATGATCTCATCATAGTCCCAGTAGTCGAGTACATATCCTAAGGGCTTTATCAACATGTAATATAGAGACAACCAGAGTACATGTTAAGATAAAGTACAACCAGATAGCATACTATCATGTCGAGCAAGAAAGTCCTCCCTATATATGTCCAAGCATCCATTACAATATACATCGTATGTACAGTAATGGCCTCTCGGGCATACATATAACTAACAATACCTAATGAACCGTGTCCTTCTTCTTCTCGTTATTCACCTCTTCATCGGCCTCCTCTATGTAATAGACGATCCACCCGAGAGCTTCTACTCCAAGCTTTGCCTCTAATCTTGAGGTAACTAGGTTTCTCTAGTTGCAAATCAAAGTCACCTAGATGATATAGAGTATGGTTATGGATTAAATAGTCTAGCTAATCCTTGATCTCAACACATGAGAGGGTAGGATTAGGGTTTGAAGAGAGAGAGCTTGAGGAGAGAGAAGGTGAGCAAGATCATTATATCAAAATGTTTCTCACTTCTAATATATCATGAAGCATAAAGAAAATCAAATAAATAAAATAAAATGATTTATCATCATGCTTCATGTAATATATGCAATGAATCATCAAGTGAGTCATTAAGCAATAAATGCTTCATTAACTCACTTGAATGATTCATCTAATGAGTCACAAATGCATTTAATGTAAATGCCACCTAAACCCTCAAGTCACCATACTTCTAGAAGCTTCCCGCCAAATTATGAGAATGCCCCTCCTATCCGTGAAAACACGGAAAAACTTTAGACTGTATAAATCCAATAATCCGACACTAGAATCTGGCTTAAACCAAAGCCGGGTAGTAAAAACTGTCTGAACATCGTACGTGCGTTTAAACATGTATGCGTCCGAACCCTTGTCGTAAAACCATACGACCTCTATATCGTTTCTCCTGGAGCAGGGAAACTCTTTGTGTGGGACTCTAAAGACTCGACTACTACGCTGACAGTGGGTTTAACCACAGACTGCAAGCGGCACTAGCTGTACGTAACGGTCCCCAGGTAGATGTCGATAAGAAGGCCGATGAGGAAACCCATCCGAACTCCTACTGAGCCTGATGTGACAATCTCCATACAGTCCGGTCTGTTCGTCTAGGACTATCACATATCGGGCCTAGGGGCGGCAAGCGTCAGTCCCTTAAAAGCGGTATAAGTCGTGTCGGAGCGAAGCCCATTACACCTTGAGAAACTACTGGAAAACCTACCAGTAAATCTCGCTTGCCCTGGCCAGGGACTTTGCGTAATGTCTCTCTGACACAGGGCGATATCAACTCCCAATACCGGGAGAGACGAATCATGTCTAACCGCCACTGCCTCCAAGTGCTCGGGACTGCACCCAACTGCTACCTGTTTGCATGACTCCTTTGAGCCGTGGTAGGGTAGCAATCTAAGAACAGTGGGACACACTCGAGGCGAAGTAGCAGTGTCAAGTCTGCAGACTATGCTGTACTCATGTCACCTGGAAGCTGTTAACTGACGACGGGTATAATACCAACCAACAGTTCCCCGCGAGTCCTGTCCGGTGTACTCGTAACCAAACGAGCACCTGTATACTATCTCCAGTACGACGTACTGATGGCTGTAGGACAGACCATCTCCCCAACTGGGATGAGAAGCGTACACTTTAGTCTACTCCGGAGTATCGATGCCCTATCTCGATAATCCTACGACTAAGGACCTGAAAAAGGATGTGTTTGTAGACTACCCAGCCCCCACTAGTGTGACTGCCATCACAACGCTGGTAGTCAAGCAAGATCCTAAATGCTCTATCAATACGTACACACATATTAAGATAGATAAAACCAAGTAGCATACTACCATGTTTAGCAAGACTGTTATATAACTGTGAATATCCCAAGCTTCCATTAAGTAATATACAAGCTAGTATGATACAATAATGGCCCTTAGGGCATATACACTAACAATCTCCCACTTGCACTAGGGCCATGTACTGGCATATCGAAGACCGATGATCTCGAGTAGCCACTCGAACTGAATCTGAGGTAAGGCCTTTGTGAATGGATCAGCAATGTTCTCCTCTGTAGCAACTCTCCGGACCTCGATCTCCCGGCGATCTACGATCTCCCTGATCAGGTGATACCGCCTTAAGATGTGTCTGGATTTCTGATGGGACCTGGGTTCCTTCGCTAAAGCTATAGCTCCGTTGTTGTCGCAATACAGCGGTATTGGATCAACAATGGTAGGAACCACCTGAAGTTCTGTTAGGAACATCTTCATCCAGACCGCTTCTTTTGCGGCATCGCAAGCAGCAATATACTCCGCTTCCATCGTCGAGTCTGCAACGGTGTCCTGCTTGGAACTCTTCCAGCACACCGCCCCTCCATTGAGGGTAAAGACATAACCTGACATGGACTTGGAGTCATCCTTATCACTCTGGAAGCCGGAATCAGCAAAGGCCTCGATCTTGAGGTCTTTTCTGCCGTAAACCAAGAACATCTCCTTAGTCCTTCTCAGGTACATGAGAATGTTCTTCACTGCTATCCAGTGCTTCTTCCCTGGGTCTGACTGATACCGGCTTACCACGCTCAGTGCGTAAGCTACATCTGGTCTGGTGCACAATATCGCATACATTATAGAGCCTACCGCAGAAGCGTAGGGAATAATAGACATGCGTTCTCTTTCCAAATCAGTCTTAGGAGACATCTCTTTGGAGAAGGTGATTCCGTGACAAGCCGGTAGATTACCGCGCTTAGAATCTTCCATACTGAATCTTTTCAGTATAGTGTTGATATACCTGGACTGCGAAAGTCCCAACATCCTCTTGGATCTATCACGATAGATCCGGATCCCCAGAATGTAAGAGGCATCACCCAGGTCTTTCATGGAAAACCTGTGTGACAAGAATCCTTTGACAGATTGTAGCATAGGAATGTCATTTCCTATCAATAGAATGTCATCCACGTACAAGACGAGGAATACGACAGTTCGTGCTACAATTTTACTATATATACATGGTTCAACTGGATTTTTGATAAAGTCATATTCTTTGACCGTTTCATCAAAACAGATGTTCCAACTCCGTGATGCCTGCTTTAGTCTATAAATGGACTTGCACACTTTCCCGCTGCTCCCACTCTGATTGAAGCCTTCTGGCTGATCCATATAGACGCACTCTTCCAAATTACCATTTAAAAAAGCCGTTTTTACGTCCATCTGCCAGATCTCATAATCATGGAAGGCGGCAATAGCAAGAAGGACTCGAATGGATTTGAGCATAGCCACTGGAGAAAAAGTTTCGTCATAGTCCAAACCAGGTCTTTGACGAAAACCCTTTGCAACAAGTCTAGCCTTATAGGTTTCCACCTGTCCATCTACACCAATCTTTTTCTTGAAGATCCATTTGCATCCTATGGGTTTTACCCCATCTGGAGCAAAGTCTAAAGTCCATACTTTGTTGGTGTATATGGACTCCATTTCGGTCCGCATTGCATCTAGCCATCGTACCGAGTCACCGCTCTGGATGGCCTGCTGGAAGCTAGTAGGTTCATCATCATCAATGACGCAATCCTCTCTATTCCCATCTATGAGAAAACCGTAGTATCTCTCAGGCGGATGAGACGGCCTACTACTCCTGCGAAGGGGTGCGGGAATGTCCTGTTCTTCTTGAACTACTGGTCTTACCAAACTTTCAGTAGTAGTTTGTGGTTCTGGAATTTCTTCCAGTTCTATTTCGCTCCCACTTGTATCATTTTCTATAAACTGCTGTTCTAGAAAATGGGCATTACGAGAAACAAAAACCTTTTGTCCCTCTGCGTAATAGAAATAATACCCCTTGGAGTTTTTTGGATATCCCACAAACTTACACTGTACTGATCGTGCCTCGAGTTTGTCCGCATGCTGCTTTGTAACAAAAGCTGGACATCCTCATATCTTCAGATACTGAAGATAGGGTTTCTTCCCACTCCATATCTGATATGGCGTGGTAGGCACGGTCTTGGTAGGAACCCTGTTCAAAAGATATGCCGCTGATTCTAGCGCATAACCCCAGAAATATCGTGGTAACTCAGCATTACTCATCATGGAACGTACATATGCAATAGGGTTCGATTCCGTCTCTCCGATACACCGTTATGCTGTGGAGTGTATGGAGGAGTAAGCTAAGAGAAAATTCCTTTCTCTTTTAGGCAACCTAGGAACTCGGCACTTAAGTATTCACCACCTCGATCAAATCTCAGTGTCTTGATACTTTTGCCGGTTTGGTTTTCTACTTCATTTTTATACTCTTGGAATTTCTCAAAAGCCTCGGATTTATGTTTTATCAGAAAAATGAATCCGTACCTAGAGTAATCATCCGTAAAAGTTATGAAATAGGAAAAACCAACTCTTGCATGTGTAGACATTGGACCGCATACATCGCTGTGTATGAGTCCTAAGAGCTCGCTCGCTCTTACTCCATGTCCAGTGAATGGAGTCTTTGTCATCTTTCTTTTGAGACATGATTGACAAGTGGCATAAGTTTGATATTCGAACGAGTCCAAATATCCTTCTCTATGTAACTTAGTTAACCTTGTCTCATTGATGTGACCCAGTCTACAATGCCATAAGAAAGCCTTATTTAAATCTGGAGACTTTCTTTTTAGTGTGTTCTGGACATTGAAAATCTGTAATTGGTGTCAGACATATATACCGTTATCCAGTGTACCGGACCTAATCAAACCATGATTAAGGTGGATGTTAACATCGCTTACAAACGTGAAATCATAACCTTTATTTGATAACAAGGAAACTGATATGATATTACACGTTAAACTAGGTACACAAAAACAGTTATGTAAAACCAAAATATGTTCACTCGTCAATCCCAGGTGATAATCCCCTACGGACACAGCTCCCGCGCTAGCTCCGTTAGCAATCTGGAGGGTCATATCACCAATCTTCAGCACTCTACGGTTTCTCAGTGCCTGCAATGAATTGCATATATGAGATCCTGATCCGGTATCCAATACCCAGGAAGTAGAGTTGATTGACAGACAATTCTCAATTACATTCACACCTGAAGTCGAAGCCACAGCTTGCTTCGGTTCCTGGTTCTTGGCGTTCCACGCCTTGCAATCTTTCTTACAGTGCCCTTTCCTATGACAATGGAAGCACTCATCCTTGGCCACTACTGGCACCGCAATCTTTTTCTTTCCCTTCGCTCCCACCTTACTAACACCTCCTCTAGGTTTGGTGGCGGCCTTATTCTTCCTTACTTTGGCCCCAGCCTTGGACCCTGAAGAAGAAGCACCGCGAACAAACATAGCGGGTGTATCCCTTGCCTTCTGCAAGGTGCCCTCTGCACTCCTCAACATGTTAAGGAGTTCTGAAAGTTCAACTTCTTTTCTTTGAATGTTGAAATTCAGAATAAACTGGGCGTAGGTGGAAGGAAGGGACTGGAGAATCAAGTCTGTATAGAGCTCATTATCCAAAGTCGTCCCAAGGTCTGCGAGCTCTTCTATATAGCCAATCATCTTTAGGACATGTTCTCCTACCGATGATCCGACGGCCAATCTTGCCTGAAACAAGTTCTTTGAGGTCTCGTATCTTGCTATACGAGATTGCTCTCCATAAAGTTCCTTTGTATAGAGAAATATGGCATCTAGATCCATATCCTCGTGCCTCCTCTGATGTTCATTATTCATTGAGGCAAGCACGATGCACTTGGCCTTCGCGCAATCCAACTCCCAGGTTTTGCGGATTTCCTTATCCGCATTACTGGATTTGGGACCAGGGACAGCAGGTGCCTTAGCGGTGAGGACATACCCCAATCTGTCATAGGTCAAAGCCATTTTGACATTCCGCAGCCAATCTTTATAGTTTGGCCCTGTCAATATATTTTTCTCTCGTAGTAACTTAAGTCCTGTCATTTTCTGGGTCGCTGCAATTAGGAGAGAGAGAGAGAGAGAACAATTTAGCATGATGCTCTTGCAAGTTTAGAGTGGTTTTTAGTTTATCTAAACTGGATGGCTCCCACTGTTTCTCGAATCCCTCCTCAAACCAAAAAGAAAGAACTAGCCAGGACTATTCTCATTGTACAATACTTGCTTAACCATTCAGCCAGGCCGGTGTCGGTACTTCGAGGGAGATTTTCCAACGCTTTCGCGAAGTTTCTTAATTAAATAACCTCTTTTCTCTGGGGGCGTAGCCCCGCTGACACCTTTCTCGGCACCTACTTGGTTTATAGCATTGATCGTTAAGTGACGAATCTCCTGATGAGTAGCATATACTCACAGTAGGATCGGGATCCAAATATCATCGTGTGATAATTTTGAAGGAATCCTACCAACATTCATCAAACTCCAAATGGTATGCATCTCTTTGCAAATTTCAGTTTCTTTAGAAATTCCCGATATAAATTTCTGCCTCATGCTCTTATGACCTTGGCGTTGGTCAAAATGTCATAAGTCACATGTCAAGTTCTACCCATCATTATCTTGTTAATTTGAACCCATCCGTACATACCCCTGACGTTGGCCAAATGATAATACGACTGTCCCAAACTAACTCATCTATCTATGCAAAAAATGAATACCCAGCAGCTACCAAACACTATGCCTTGACGTTGGTCAAAATACATAGCTTGAATACTACTGAATACCCAAATGAAATGACGGAGGGCTACGAACGGTTTTGGCGAAACCGTGAACGTAATGAACTTGATATGACCGAAGGAACCTGATAGCTTTTAAAAGGAGTGGTTAAAGCTCCGCAATTAAAAAATATCTTCTGTTTTAAAAATAACCGAGTGGTTTCTTTTAAACTGTTCCAACGATTCAACTTTGGTTTATTTTCTTTGCATTAATAATAATGCGTCCCATCATTAACCCATCATTGCAGAAAACAACGAAAATACAACGTCCTCTTATGCCATCCGCATTCGCCACTGGGTCTCGTCATCACCCGTTAGGTTACTTAATTAACGACAGAGCGGGGGCTGGGCTAGCGCGGGTGTAAAACATAAGTGACGTCTAAATAGTTATTATATATAGATATTGTACATTCGTCTGACGCAATAATAGGCATTCCAGATCACAGATGAACATTATTGGATATACAAGCAATCCGCATTTCCTTTGAGCCTGCAACGAAAGACGGATTACACAGTTGTGATGAATAGCCATTACCCCATCCTAGACCCCTGTGGGTACGACAAACTACCCGCCAAGTACCCGAAGTGAAGCGGTCTCCCTCAACAACGTGAGTAGGCCACTAAACAGTTCAAAGTACCCGGTAGTTTGTGCACCCCACCTTGGGTCTATCCTAGGAGCAAAAACAGTAAAATGAAATAATACAACGGTGGCTACAACCGCAACCTGGATGTGCCCCGCAAAATAATATTACAACATATTACAATTACATCGAATGAATGAATATAGAAACCCATCTCAAACCCCGGCTAATCATCATAACAATCCAATCAAGTTCATAATCACAAACAGTAAAATCATTACAGAAATGTGCAACCCCCTGCCAACCGACATACTAGCAGTTAGGGGAGGTTTACGAACACATTATACAATTCACAGATATAATCTAATTAGCCAAACATCGTATAATTTCGATCGAGCAAACACATTAGATTCTACTCTAAAACTTCTCTGTACACCTGAGACTTGAGCAGAAAATAAAAATTCCAGAAATAACAAAATAACCACAGAAGAGATCTGGGGAAATTTGGGTTGAATCGGCCCCAACTCGGCGGCGGATCCTCAATCGATCGCTTGGATCGGCCGCGGTTCCGCGGCGTCGTGGCCGATTCAGGAACCCAATTTTCTCCAGAATTCTTATAATTTCCTGCATGTAATTTTAGAGGTCCCTGAAAAATTTTTAGACCTCATTTTAAATTCGACAGAAACTTGGTGATTTCGATGTTTTTTCCGGTTCGTTTTGCGTTCGAAATTCTAACGACTTTGCTAATAAGTTAGTTACTGTTTAGCGAGGCTCTGATACTACTGTAAGTCGACGTTGTACACCCCCACAACTTGCGAGGAGGCGGAAATATATAAAACAATCATTTTGTTTGAAGCAACATCGACTAACCGAAAGGATCTTGGCTAAACTATAACTAACACTAACATAGGAGTTGTTAACAACTATGGAAGAAGATTATACCTAATGAACCGTGTCCTTCTTCTTCTCGTTATTCACCTCCTCGTCGGCCTCCTCTATGTAATAGACGATCCACCCGAGAGCTTCTACTCCAAGCTTTGCCTCTAATCTTGAGGTAACTAGGTTTCTCTAGTTGCTAATCAAAGTCACCTAGATGATATAGAGTATGGTTATGGATTAAATAGTCTAGCTAATTCTTGATCTCAACACATGAGAGGGTAGGATTAGGGTTTGAAGAGAGAGAGCTTGAGGAGAGAGAAGGTGAGCAAGATCATTATATCAAAATGTTTCTCACTTCTAATATATCATGAAGCATAAAGAAAATCAAATAAATAAAATAAAATAATTTATCATCATGCTTCATTTAATATATGCAATGAATCATCAAGTGAGTCATTAAGAAATAAATGCTTCATTAACTCACTTGAATGATTCATCTAATGAGTAACAAATGCATTTAATGTAAATGCCACCTAAACTCTCAAGTCACCATACTTCTAGAAGCTTCCCGCCAAATTACGAGAACGCCCCTCCTATCCGTGAAAACACGGAAAAACTTTAGACTGTATAAATCCAATAATCCGATACTAGAATCTGGCTTAAACCAAAGCCGGGAAGTAAAAACTGTCCGAACATCGTACGTGTATTTAAACACGTATGCGTCCGAACCCTTGTCGTAAAACCATACGACCTCTATATCGTTTCGCCTGGAGTAGGAAAACTCTCTGTGTGGGACTCTAAAGACTCGACTACTACACTGGCAGTGGGTTTAACCACAGACCGCAAGCGGCACTAGCTGTACGTAACGGTCCCCAGGTAGATGTCGATAAGAAGGCCGATGAGGAAACCCATCCGAACTCCTACTGAGCCTGATGTGACAATCTCCATACAGTCCGGTCTGTTCGACTAGGACTATCGCATATCGGGCCTAGGGGCGGCAAGCGTCAGTCCCCTAAAAGCGGTATAAGTCTTGTCGGAGCGAAGCCCATTACACCTTGAGAAACTACTGGAAAACCTACCAGTAAATCTCGCTTGCCCTGGCCAGGGACTTTGCGTAATGTCTCTTTAACACAGCGCGATATCAACTCCCAATATCGGGAGAGACGAATCATGTCTAACCGCCACTGCCTCCAAGTGCTCAGGACTGCACCCAACTGCTACCTGTTTGCACGACTCCTTTGAGCCGTGGTAGGGTAGCAATCTAAGAACAGTGGGACACACTCGAGGCGAAGTAGCAGTGTCAAGTCTGCGGACTATGCTGTACTCATGCCACCTGGGAACTGTTAACTGACGACGGGTATAATACCAACCAACAGTTCCCCGCGAGTCCTGTCCGGTGTACCCGTAACCCAACGAGCACCTGTATACTATCTCCAGTACGACGTACTGATGGCTGTGGGACAGACCATCTCCCCAACTGGGATGAGAAGCGTACACACTAGTCTACTCCGGAGTATCGATGCCCTATCTCGATAATCCTACGACTAGGGACCTGAAAAAGGATGTGCTTGTAGGCTACCCAGCCCCCACTTGTGTGACTGCCATCACAACATTGGTAGTCAAGCAAGATCATAAGGGCACTATTAATACGTACACACATATTAAGATAGATAAAACCAAGTAGCATACTACCATGTTTAGCAAGACTGTTATATAACTGTGAATATCCTAAGCTTCCATTAAGTAATATACAAGCTAATATGATACAATAATGGCCCCTAGGGCATATACACTAACAAATATAGGCCAGACAACCCCTTATCTTAACTCGTTTAAGACATGGTCTCTTCCCATTCCATATCTCATATGGAGTGGTAGGCGCTGATTTGGATGGAACCCCATTCAATATGTATGCAGCTTCTCAAGTGCATAACACCAAAAGAAAACAGGTAACTCGGTAGTACTCATCATAGAGCGCCATATCCCATAGGGTGCGATACCTCCACCCCGATACACCGCTATGATGTGGTGTATATGAAGGAGTAAGCTGAGAGAGAATCCCATTCTCCTTTTAGAAACTCCAGGAACTCTATGCGCAAGTATTTGCCTCCTCGATCACATCGAAGGACTTTAGTACTTCTACCCGCTTGGTTCTCAACTTCAATCTTATATTCCTTGAATTTCTCAAAAGTTTCAAACTTGTGTTTCATCAGGAACATATGTCCGAATCCTGAGAGATGATTAGTGAATGTAATGAAGTACTAAGAAACAACCCTCGCATTTGTAGACATAGGACCATATACATCATCATGTATCCGTCCCAAGAGTTCAGTAACTCTTTCTCTGTTTCCAGTAAACGGAGTATTGGTCAAATTACCTTTGAGACAAGACTGGCAAGTATTATAAGATGAAAATTCGAACAGATTCTCATAATCATCTTTATGTTACTTAGCTAGTCATGTCGCATTGATATGACCTAGTCTACAATGCCACAAGAAGGATTCATTCATTTCTGAACTATTCCTTTTGTGTGTGTTCTATTTACTTTGAACTTTGGTTTGATTTAGAACGTATATGCTATTATATAACGTGCCTGATCCAATCAACTCTTTGTTCAGGAAAATGTTCACAACATTAACCTCCAATAAATAATTATATCGTTCTTTAACTTAATAAAGAAACCGATGTAATGTTGTATATCAGGTTCGGTATCTAATAACATTCGTTCAGAATCAATGTATTTACCATTTGGTAATACAAGGTGATATTTGCCAACTGACTTGGCTGCAACAATTGCACCATTCTCTAACACTTTTAGACATATCACCCCTTCACAGTTCTCTACCTTTCAATAGCCCATGTAACTCTTACATATATGGGATCCTGATCCGGTATCTCATACCTAGGACGTAGAGGAAACTGAGAAACGGTTATCGGTAATGAACACACCCGAAAAAGATGCATCAACATGCACTTTCTTAGTTTGGGTGGCGCGGGAATCCGGATATTCCCCTATTTCCTGCTCGGACTTATAACAGTTATAAGATAGAGCAGAACCAACGTTCCCCAGCTCAGTATAATAAGTAGGTTCGGTCAGTGCATCCATATTATTATCTTGATTAAGGCATGACATGGTCGCTACCAGGAGAGAGAGAGAGAGAAGAAAACACTATGTGTATGCTCTTTCAAGATTAGATTGGTTATTATTTTATCTAATCAGGATGGCTCCCACTGTTTTTATCAAATCTTCCTTCAAACCCTAAAAGGTAAGACTAGCCGGGATTAATTACACCCTATAAGTTCGCCAATCTTTCGGCCAGGCCATTGTCGGTATTTTAAGGGAGGTTCCCTGTGCTTTCACACGGACCTAATTAAAATAAACCTCGTTTTCCCTGGGGCATAACCCCGTTAACACCTTTATAGACACCTACTTGATCGGCTAATTGTAATGTGTAAAACTCTCCCAGGAGTAACTCTTACTCGCAGTGGGTATCGGGATCCAACTATCTCATAAAAGGTATCAATCTCATTGCAAATTTAAACACTTGAAATTCCCGATAATATTTTACCCCTAACCTCCTATGACCTTGACAAAGGCCGACAAACCATAGGATGCTAGTCAAGTTCAACCCGTCATTTCCTGATTGAATTAAACCCACCCTCACGACCCTTAACAAAGGCCAACAAGGTCGCACGACTACCCTAATCCAATCGCATCATATGCTTAAGCAGATAAGCACTAGTCAGCTACCGCACACTACACCTTGACAAAGGCCAACAAACGCAGCACGAATACTAAATACTACTTATCTGAAATGACAGAGAGCTACGAAAGGTTTTTAAGAAAACCCTATGCGTAATGAACTTGATATCGTTGTAGAATCGAGTGATTTTGAAAAGGAGTGTTTTTGAGGCTTTTACTAGTTTTGCTAAAGAGGTCACTCCCGGTGAAGAGATCTCGGCTCTTTCCTCATCGAATGAGGTGCAGGATATTTCACAAATACCACTATGCAAAGCAAAAACTATAAAAGCAATCAAAAGACAAACCGAGTGGGTTATAGCATCTGCCAGTTTCGCTAAAGAGATCACTCCCGGTGAAGGGATCTCGGCTCTTTCCTTATCGAATAAGGTGCTGGATATTCTACAAGGAATACCGCTATGCAAAGCAAGAACTAGAGCTACCAGTTTTTAAAACAAGTTTCTACAATATCTTTAGATTTCTTTTTCTTTCATTAATCTCATTAATGAAGTCCCATCAATTATGCTTCCTAAGCATCACATAAGAAACGAAAGCATCAATAGTTATTATATATCATATATATAATATAGGCATTCGAATCAGAACATATCAAGTGATCACATCACAGAATATCAGCGGCAGAAGAACACATATGTAATATTGGATATACTAGGAATTCCGTGTTTTAAATTAAGCCTGTATAAAACACGGATTCCACGGTCGCGATGAATAGCCAAACCCACATCCCTAGACCCCTACGAGAGCGGCAAGCAACCCTCCTAATTCTATAGTTAGGAGACCCGGGTCTCGACTCCTCGAGATGGTCTCCAACTGGACCCTAGAACCAGGTTGCTTGTGCTCTCCTCCTTGGGTCTATCCTAATGCGGAAAATTAAATAATATACATCAATGGTGACATCATCCTCAACCCGGAAGTGCCCCAATAAAAGAATATTACATACAAGCTTTTACATGAATAAAAATGAAAAACTCTCATCTCACATAAAAAAAAACCCGGCTATTCAAAACACAACAATCCAATATAACATATCAGAGCAACACATAACATCAGATGTCATCAACGTAAGTAAATATGCGTATCCCAATTGTCATTGACGTATACCAATGAAACTGACGATACACCACATATTACACTTACGGTCGCAGAAAAGAAAGTGAAAAATTACAACAGTTGGAATCCGCAACCACCTTAGACATCATAAACCCAATGTATCACATACTTTGGATTTCATGCCTTACCAAATGAATTCCTTAGACATCGCATGCCTAACAATTATAAACCCTGTATTTTAGTCTTGATATTGAAAACACTTTCCAATAACCTGTCGGGTAATTCAACAAGATTCCCGATAACCTGATCGAATGCTCGTCGAAAACTTTTGTAGACGGCCGCACCCCCGATGTCGTCGACGAAGTGCACTAAGGCGGAACACCGCGGCCGCGGGCACCCGAACGGATGCTTTTGGCGACGGGGTTCTCCTACAGTTACTTGGTCGGGGCTATGGGATGTGGCTATCTAGTAAGGTTACCCGGCAAGTATCCGCGTACACTACGTAATTGCGACGGAATTTTGATCCTCATCAAAATTCCGTGGCAATCGATCTAATGAGACTAACTTGCTAGATTTATAAAATTTAATCTAGTTATCTCATAACTAATTATGTGGATTCTAAATATTGTATCACAATCACAGATAGCTAGACGAAGTTAAACTTTTCGATCGAATAAGCAAGCACCTAAAATTTCCCAACAAGCTCAACACTTGAGCAGAGTTCAAAAAGTACCCAGAAACTGCCACAGCTCCTATGAACCATCCGTAGAAGGGCCGACCCATGCCTCACTCATGTCGCCACGGAACTGCGGCAAACCCTAGGGTATGCCCGCGGTTCCGCGATCCAAAAAGTCAAGTTTGGGTATCGTTCTTCTAGAGGGTACACAGAATCGCTTGCATGATTTTCTGGAGATTTTAAACTTGAAAAAATCCAACTCTTGGAAAATTTCCAGCGAGGGAAAATATGAGTTATTGATATCCGTTCGAACCTTTTAACGTCGTCTAAATAACCCGAATACATGTTAGAATTGCAACTACGAAACACTCCAAATTGCCTTTGCAGAAAGTTAACATCACATGCAAATTTAGCAAAAACAAGCAACACCTGAAACACTAAAACCCAGAGACTGGAACACCATGAAAATTTGAAGCCAGAATTCCATAAATGACCCGGTGAGCTCGGATTTTTGGACTATATGGCCGGACAAAACATGACAAAAATGCATCAAATTTTAATGGTGTTCATGTTATATCATATACAACATTCTGCAGTTGCTAAAAAAAATTTTGACACCTTTAAAAATTCGACAGAAACTAGATTTCATATCGGGTGTTTCGGAGTTGTTTTGGTTTCGTAATTCTAACAAACATCGTTTAAATCTCTAGCTTGGCTCTGATACTACTGTAGGGTTACTTAGCAAGGCAGCAAGGTTTCGGGAGGCATCGTCCATACCGTTTTCAAAATTTTGCCGAACTAAAGAACCCTAACCCTAGAATCTTAACTAGAAATTTAGACGATACAATATGTAAACAACTTTACAACTAAGTGAATACGGAATACAACCTTTATAGACCGGTCCTTCACTTCAAATGCTCCGTGTTGTAGTCCCTTCGCAGCGAGTAATGATCTCCCGAACTCTTGAGAGGCTCCATAAGATGAAAGATGCAAACTTGCTCGAACTCTTCGAGGCCGAAGATGATCTACGTCGAGGAGACTCAAGCTCATGTTACCTCTTCACTCATTTGTGAATCAGTGAAGCAAACATCCTAAACTAAATGGCTAATAGTAGAGGATGATGAAGTAGGAAATGGGCTCACTTTAAATTTAATTTTCTCATAATATTTCATCACTTTGTCATAAGCTAGAGAGCTTCAAGAAGATGAAGTGATGAAATCAAGAGATGAGAATGAGAGTGAGGTTAGAATTGTAACCATGGTGAGTTAGTGTCATACACTAACCCATGTAGAGAATAAACCATGGCTAAGTGATTATGGTTAGGTTTATAAATATCTTTAAGTAAAACAAATTTGGTGGACTAAGTCAATAGTTGTGATGAGCTACTCCAAGATTCCAACCATCACTAAATTCCACACAAAATTGAATTACCAAAATAAATAAAACCCTAAACATTATCATGGTCATGGTGTAAGTCTCATACACACAAGTTGCATATATAACCTAGCATGATACATTAATATATATCACATATATATCATGTATGCACAAGTGAGAAAAAGAAATGGTTAAGTGAGCTAATATTAGTTAATGTAATTTAATATATCAAATATATAATTATACATTAAATTATTAAATCAACACTTGATTTAATAATCCGGCTATATCACATATAACCGACTAATATCAAATATAACAATCCGTCGAATCAACACTTGATCCGATAACCCGGCTATATCTCTTATAACCGTCCGATATCACATAACGCGAGAATAGAATGTGGTATCACATACGCTCATTAATCTCAGTCCCGCACATATCACATATATGCTCCTACTTCGTTTCGCATGAACCAGAAAACCTCTGTATAGGAATCTAAAGACTCGTCAATACGCCGGTAGTAGGTGATGATCATATTAAACACCCATAAGCCGCAAGCGGTCTGCTGAACTTAACAACCACCCGGGTATTAAGTGATCAGAAGATCAACAAGCAAACCTGCTCATACTCCTGCGAATCCAATCAGTAACACTACCGTACAGTCCGGTCTCTTCGTTAGATATGTCGCATATCGCAGCCTGGGAGTGGTATAACGTCAGATCTCAATAGCCTAATAAGTCATGCCGATGCAAGGTCCATAACGGTTCGAGAAACTACTGATAACACTTACCGGTAAATCTTAGTAACCCTGGCCAGGGATTTCCTGTTATGGCCAATCAAGCATAGCGCAACATCAACTCCCAATACCGGGAGAGACGAATCCTCTCCTATAGCTCATTGCCTCCATGTGACTCGGGACTGTACCCAAAAACCACTTTTTTGCACGATCTCTTGACCGTGGTATGGTGGAAATCAAAGCAAAGTGGAAATCACACAAGACTCTATGACGATCTCGGGACGATAGACTAACCTGTACCAGTGTCACCAGAGAACTGCTATCTGACGATAGGTATAATACCATCTAGGAGTTCTCGGCAAGTCCATCCAGTGTACCCAGTCTCCACTGAGCACCCGTATACCTTCTCTGATGTCAAACAGCAATGGATATGGGATCATCCATCGCCCATCATACGGGTTGAGAAGCGTATACGCTAGTGTACTCTGGAATATCGATGCCCCGTCTCGATACTTATCATGCCCCGCTTCCCAAAATACAGAATACGAGAGGTGACAAGGCCAGCCATGCTTCTACGGTCAAGGAAATATCCTGCCGTAGTCACACTTCGGCTTCTAGCTTTACGTGGTGATCAGTAATCAATGCACAGGTAATGAGAAATGCAGTCACTAAATCAAAACAGATATAAAACTAACCAGATAGAGTCAAAGGAAAGATAACACTGGCGTGGTTGATCTAGATGTCAGCAATATCCTTAAGGTACGTCAGGTCCTGATCCGAGCTAAGTCCACTTCTCACTCTGAGCATGCATACTCAGGTCGTCAAAGCGACACAATAGCAATAAATATAAATACATATGTAAACACGTGCAATAATGATGAATATGAAGCAGTAAGCATGGAGTGATGACATGAGCATGAAGTAACCGGTACAGGTAAACAGTAAAGCAGGTATATCGAATAAGTAATCAATACATGACCATGTCACTAAACCTATCAGTCTCAAAGTCTCACTGTCCAGGTCGCTAAACCTATCATCAGTCCAAGTGAGCATCAACCACGCAGGAGTATCCCTAACCCAAGGGTAGGGCCCCAGGGGCAAGGGAACACGGGCCCGAATCACGCACGATAATAATCAGTAACACCATCCATACAACTCTCAAAATCACAGTATATACCGGCAATGGGACTCCCGAGATTCCGTTGAACTCACACTCAAACTACCCCACGTCCCGTGGTCCACATCAAACACCGACCATAAACCCAAAAACTAGTCGGTCCATGACAAGTCTACGCGAGAACTGGAGACAGGATCTCCATCAAGCATGTCTCGACTGGTACCCAAGATAAATGGACTGTGTTTGATGCCTTACCTATGACACTAATATAAGTGCTTCCATAAACGTCCCATACCAATTATAGTTACACTTACACATGCCCCATAGGCGTCGACAATGCAATAAATTAACTAAGTCCACTGATTGTGTACAAGTACGTGTCACTTCACTTATTCATTCACGCTTTAACACTAACGTACTTGCCACAATCAAATCACTAATATCTATCACTGGGTAATGTACACGATCACTAGGTTATCAATGTTTCATGACCACTATTCAATGAGGATATAACCGCTACATGATATGATGAGAATATAATTAATTATAATACGAATATAACGTAGCAGCCAGTGTCATACCAATTGAAAATTTTAATATACATCATACGTGTAGAATTAAGCAAAACAATATAAAAGGCGTAAGCAGTATGTTTAATTATCTGTCCATAAAAATTGGTTTAGCGTCAATCGGATTTCAGGTTCGCTAGTTATGGTCATTTCATTTTAAGTGTTCACTGCTGGAAATCCAATTTCTGAACTGGAAGTCTGTTTCGTAACACGTTTTACTCCCAGTTGGGAGCATAATTAGGAGATTCTACAGTTAAATAGTATGTATATTTCTTTGTTATGTTTCCAACGCATCAAACGGATTATCAATAGCAGTTCTGTATTAAAAGTTATGTCCCGTCTAGTGTAGCTATGCAAGAGGAGTCACTGCAGAAACTGCAGAACACCAAGGTACGTTAAAATACAAATTAAATATCAAATGATGGTGAAACAGCACGGGACTAGATTCATGTGTTAGCTGACTAAATTATCTACGCGATTGTATAGGGATCCGTTCATTTTCAGTTTAAATAAGGGATATACAGGTATTCCAAAGCCAGGTATCCAAAACGAACGCTGCCCCGGACTGCAGTTCAGGGCCGCGAATCGCCTTAGTATTCATCATTACAACTTATCAAAATGCAATGATAAACTATGGGGTTCTCTAGGTTTATCTGTTGGTTTCGATACAAGCTATAGAACATTAGGTTATGAGTTTTATTCAATTTAATATAGATTTTAGAACGTGGCATAGACGGTGAATTCCAGATTTAGCTTAGCTTTGTGGGTATGACATTACATGATGTAAACCTCACTATTTTCAACATAAATTCCTACATGATGTTTGTTACCAGTAATCGGATCTATCTATAATAAGTTCCGCCATTTTAAGATAGATTTTCGCTTAGGGTCTAGCGTCAAACACTTGATTATGTATACAGCAACTGAAACTTTGGTTTCGTGTAATCAATCAACGCGGGATTTAATTCATATAAGTTCTTAACGATGTTAAAGCCAGATTGTAAACCCGGTTCATATTCCATGTCAAGTATGAGGGAGATTTCTCTCGCTGACTCAGAGAAACCGAATCACGAATCGTAATACTCGTCTGAATCCATGATATTATAACTAATCTTGATTAATTAGAACAATATAAATTTATATATAAATGTGTATCAGTATATAGCATATTAGCATGTATAGCAAGTGAGGGGTTCACTTGCCTCGGTCGCTTGATATGGAAGCAACGAACGTGCAGAGTTTGTCTCGAAATACGAGATGTCGCGATGCTGGACACGGTGCGTGGTTCGTGCGCGATACGCGGTGACTCGGTACTAGATGCAGTGGCGACGCGGGCACGACACAGTGCTGGGCACGGTCTTGACTCGGTGCGTGGTGCGGGAGCGACACGGCGCGTGCACTAGATCGGGCACGTTATGGCATGGGTCTGGCATGACGTGGGCACGCAGGTGGGATCGAGCTGGACACGTAGCGGGCATGGTGATCAGTCGAAAATACTGCATTTTTAACACATCAATTTCCCTACTCTTTGTAATCATCTAAGGGTGTTTGGTATAAATATAGCACATATTAGCAATTCGTCTACGAAATATCAAATAACATGTATTATACATTATAACCGGCATTATGAGGGAAATTGTGTGTTTATTACTACACGCATGATCTTTGTATATTTAAACACTTATCTCGAGATTGTGTGCGGGAAATTCTCCAGGTCAAAGAACCGGAAACAAGAAAGTGCTGATAAAACACATCAAGTCAAAGACTTGAGATCTGGCAGTAAACAAGAAATAACTATAGGATTCCAGACATGAGAAAAGGGCCATAAAGCCAACATGAAACATTACAGAGATTTTCATGCACTGACTCCATCAAACGGCCGCGGATCCGCGGCCGAGTCAGGCCGATCCGTCGCGGATCCGCGGCCGTTCTGACTCATCGGCGGTAGGAACCTTTTGCAAGGCTCTTCTTTTAACGGCCAAACTTCTCCAAGACGCTTCGAATTGTGTAGACTTCTCCAGAAACTTCCCTTCTAACAGCCAAGCTTCTTGTGCAAGTTTGATACCTACCAAGCTTCTCATGCAAGTTTCATAACAATCTAGCTTCTAATAGAAGATAAACCAAGCTTCTAGGAGAAGCTAAAGGGAAAACTATAAAAGGGCACCTAGGGCTTCATTACAAAGGTTGTTCATTAATTGGGTGGTTGATTAGTTATTCGGTTTTTTATCATTATACATCAATTCACCCGCAAGTTGAGTGACACAACTTGCAACTCAAAACCCTAGCCCAAATCCAATTCCAAAGCCAAATCAAGATTCATCGAGAAGCGACTCAAGCAAGCAAATAAAGATCTTTTGAAGCAACATCGATCTTCATCCGAGCAAGAGATCCACGACGATCCGCGACTCAAGAAGATCGATGCGAAGCTAATTTCGGCGGATCTAGTTACCTCCTCAAATCTTGTAATCGTTGAGTGAATTGTACCTAATCGTCGATTAATAAAGGTGAAAATTATAAATCTTGCTTTCTTTACATTCTTGCATTATGAAAATTTATCGATTCTTGATTCTTTCATTTTTCATGATGTGTGAGTGAAATCTCCGCTTGTAGCGGAATCGAGAGAATTGGTAGATGATGATGATTAAATTCTTGAACGATTCTTAAGTCTTATGAGTTTTGTAAACTTTAGAAAATTGAATCATCGAAGACCTAATTTGAGCGAGATCGCTTTCTTAAATGTTTTCACTCAAAATTAGAGATCAACGATTGGTGATTCAATTTACTAGAGGCTAGAATTTGAATGATAATCAATGAAAGGACAAGGGATGATGAAGGAGAAACCCTAGTTTCTTCAATAGATCCCTAAACCTCGTTGATCGTCATCGATCTAGCAACAAATCCTCAATAGATAAGAATTCGTAATCATTAGTATTCATCATCACTATCAATTTGATCGATTCTTACAAGCTACTTTACAAATCTTGATAATTCAATTGGTTTGGACATTTCCTTGATCTTTATCAATTCTTGATCCTAGATCTATTTCTTTATATTTCTTGAAACTAAATTTCATAAATCTTAAATCATTATCTTTTATCTTTTTTTTCAACTCAACTAAAACAAATTCAAACAAATTCATATTTTCTCAGTGGACGATCCGTTCTCATTGACGAAACTACAATAGACACCGTCAATTGATTGCGGTATAAATTTCTTTGGTTATGAAACATTTCCAAACACACACGAAGATGATCAATCAAATGGCGCCGTTGCCGGGGATCGTGTGCTAATTTGTTTGTTTTTGTAATTTGAGTTGAAAATTTTATTATTCCATCAGAATTTTTAGATCAAAAATCACATCAAGAGCTTAACAATTCGTTGTGATTTGTTGCAAGGAGATCTGGAATCTCTGGAGCGAGAGGAAAATTTTTCCGAGCGTCTCAGAGAGCTCAGTGAAGGTACAGTGGCATCTACACCAATTTTTGTGCAGGGATCTCATGAACTGACCACGGATCGGCGGCATTACTGCTGTTTGTGCCGAGGAACCACGGTGAATTGAGGGATTCAGTGCACCAAATTTTCTAGGTGAATCTCTGTCTTTCTTATCTCCTCCCTGCTCTGTCCAATAACTAATTTCTGCAGGATTCATTGCAAAAATTCACAGCGCTGCTAAAAAGAAAATTGTTGCATGTTTGATCTTTGTTGTTTGCATTTTTAAATACGGAAATTAAGGGGCAAAGACCAAATTCAGATTAGGTGGGGATTTCATTACCCTTCCTAAGCCCCAAAAATCACAAACTTGCATCCGCATCACCCTCATTAACTAAAAAAATATCTAGACAAGACTTTAAGGACCGTCGCGCTCATTTAGGACAGAAGGAGGTCGTGGGTAATCTATTGCTTATCCCCGTTTCTTTTTTGGTGTCTAAAGCAAGTGTGTCTAAGGCAAGTGGTTACTTAATTAGGCCCACTACTTACGTAGTGGAAAACCTCCCACTTACCTGGCACTTACCTGGCCACAGAAGGGGAAAAGAGGCAGTAGAGGATCTATCTTGTGACTTGTCTTCTGCAAGTCTAGGAGCGGTCTAGAGACTTGACCTAGGTGACCATTAGATCTAGGGTTGCTTGTGCATATTTTGTGATTTGATTTTTCAAAAATCCGTATTTCTTTTCAAAAAAAAACACCAAACCACTTTTTCCCTAATTATCATCAATGCTGCCACTTGTGCTAAACTATTTAGTGCATGCTCGGCTGGACATGGGATTCTAGTGCCCGTCTTGTCCGCATTCCTCCTATCGACTCCGAAGTTGGTAATTCTACATCTTATTTTTCTTCACCCACTACCACACCCACTTCGATGGATGGTTCTCCATCGAACTTCTTTAATACTACTCTGCCACCGTCCGCAGGTGTGCAGAATCCGCCTAGCATCTCTCTCCAAGAGAGATGCTACCCTATGCGAAGTCCTCTTTCGACCTGTCTTACCATTCCACCAGCCAATGGGGACAACTTTGAAATCAAACCTCAATACATCAATCTTTTACCCAAATATCACGGTCTCGAGTCTGAAGACGCATACGTCTTTATTACCAAATTTGAAAATGTATGCGCTATGATGGGTACTTCACAGCTTTCTGTGGATGTTATGAGATTACGTCTTCTCCCATTCATTTTGTGCGATATAGCCGAGAAGTGGCTTTATAACACAGCCGCACATTCTATTTTGAACTGGGGAGAATTCGTAACAGCTTTCCTAAAGAAATTCTACCCTAATCATAAAACAGCTCGAGTCCGTAGCGAAATAAATCAGTTTACCCAGCTTCCAAATGAACCATTCTCGAAGTGTTTTA
The DNA here is from genome assembly GCA_030015575.1 of Agapanthus africanus. Lineage (NCBI taxonomy): Eukaryota > Viridiplantae > Streptophyta > Magnoliopsida > Asparagales > Amaryllidaceae > Agapanthus > Agapanthus africanus. Next base: position 439,441,285 of record CM057344.1, read on the forward strand.
AATGCTTCAAGGATCTGTTAGTTCAATGTCCTCATCACGGAATTCCTAGATGGGATCTGTGCAGAATCATATATGAGGGCATTAATCCTATAACAAAACAGACCCTTGAATCCATGTGTCAAGGCACCTTCATGAATAAAGATGATGGTGAAGCCTGGAGATTTTTAGAAGATTTCGCTGAAAGAACTTTACAGTGGAAGAGTGTAAACCAGCCATCGTCTAGGGGTGGCATTCATCAACTTGATGTTTCCATAGGAGTTAGAGCTGAAATGGAAGCAATGCAAAAGAAACTCGAAGCTATGGAACATAAATTTTTAGCAGCCTCCCTAAATCAGATGTCACTCTCCAAAACTGTCTGTGGATGCTGTTCTGATCCATCTCATCTTACGGAAGAATGTCCATTGAATTCTTCGTTTCAAGGTTAAGAACATAATAATGCTTCTTTTCAGCAAAGACCTAGAAACGATCCGTATTCTTCCACTTATAATCAGGGTTGGAGGAATCACCCTAACTTTGCTTGGAACCAATCACAAACTCAAAACACAATTCCAAATCAAAACAATTTCCAAAGGGGTCCTCCACCACAACAGCAACCACTTCAAATAAGTCGGCACCCATACCAATCACAAAACTTTCAAAATCCGGTCAACACATCTGCACCGTATAATAATTCTTTGCAGTTGACCGGTACTGATAATTCCTCTTCACTTGAACGAACTTTGGAAATATTTATAAAACAATCCGTTCAATTTTCGGCTGAATTTAAGTCTTCTCTCGATAAGATACAGAAAAACTCTGACTCCCAAAGTGAGAGTATTAAATTGATGGAAGCACAAATTGCATAATTAAAAGCCGAAATGAGTGCTAGAGAGAAAGGGAAACTTCCGTCTCAACCCCTACCGAATCCTGGGTATTCACAACACTACAATATGAATGCCATTACAACGTTGAGATCGGGAAGAGTGCTGAATAATCAAGTCGGTGAAGAGATTGGTAATCATGAAGAATTAATCAATAACACCCCGGCTTCCACTACCACTTTTCCTTCCACCTCCATATCCACTTCTACTTCTGACCCTTGTTCGTCTACCCACCACCTTCTTGCGAGCCTATTCTTCGTTTTTCTCAAGGCTCGAACCCTCAGCATACCTCTTCTAGTCCACCAAAGATGATCCACACTTCTATTCTGGGATCAGTTCCTCACACACACCACCTTCTCCAATGTTGGACCCAGCTCTTATTGCTAAAGCTCCTTATCCGAATCGGTTAAGGGGTAACAAATCGAGTCCACATATGGAGAAGATTATGGAAATGTTTAAACAGGTTAACATCAATATCCATATCCTAGATGCTATTAAACAAGTCCCCGCTTATGCAAAAATTCTCAAAGACTTGTGCACTAGGAAGAGAAAGACTCAAGTGCCAAAAAAGGTCTTCATGATAAATAATGTTAGCACTGCTTTTACCCCACAGTTACCAAAGAAACATAAGGACCCTGGATGTCCTACAATCTCGATTTTTATTGGGGGTAAAAACATTAACCGTGCTTTACTTGACCTTGGCGCAAGTGTTAACCTTCTTCCATATTCGGTCTACGAGCAGTTAGGGATTGGAGAGTTAAAACCAGCTCATTGCACTCTCCAAATGGCAGACCGTTCAATCACCAAACCTATGGGTGAACTGGAAGATGTGTTGATAAAATTCGGGGAATTCATATTCCCTGTGGACTTTATTGTTCTCGATACACAACCTGTAGCAAACCCACAGAACCAAATTCCGGTGATTTTGGGTCGACCATTCCTTGTCACTTCCAATGCTATCATTAATTGTCGAAACGGTTCTATGAACCTATCTTTTGGAAAAATGACAATTGAACTGAACATCTATAAAATTGGAAGTCAGTCGTCTGAACCCTCTGCTCACATACTTGATGTCTGTTATGTCCACGAGATTGCTCCCGAAAGTTGCAAAGTTGATGAACTTTGTTTTGAAAATCTCGACGACACTAGCGCATCAATATTTGATCTTTCACATCTTAGTGAAAACACTCTTTCCACTCCTGAGTCTGACACTCTTGACTCTTCACCCTCCGAGTCTGTATCCTATGCAGGCTACGAGCTTCTTCGTGACTCCGAATATCATTCGCTGACACCACCTTCTATAGTTTCTCCGCCAGCATTAGATCTCAAACTTTTACCTTCTCGTATTAAATATGCATATTTAGATGAGAATGAATCTTTACCTGTGATCATATCAGCTTCTCTAGCCTCAGAGCAAGAGAATGCACTTTTAACAGTATTGAGATCTAATAGGGAGGCGTTTGGTTGGACTATGGCTGACATCAAAGGGATTAGTCCCTTGATTGTAGAACATCATATACATCTGATGGATGAAGCCAAGCCAACCCGAGAACCACAGAGACGGTTAAACCCCGTCATGAAGGATGCGGTGAAGAAAGAAATCATCAAATGCCTTGACATTGGTATCATTTACCCAATCTCCGATAGCCAATGGGTATGTCCAATTCATGTAGTCCCTAAGAAATCTGGCATCACGGTCATAACAAATGAGGCTAATGAGTTAATCCAGACACGAGCTCAAACTGGGTGGCGTGTATGTATTGATTATAGAAAACTCAATGCCGCAACGAGGAAAGACCACTTTCCTCTACCTTTTATTGATCAGATGCTGGAACGCTTAGCTGGACGTGAATATTACTGCTTCATGGACGGATACTATGGCTATAACCAGGTCCCTATTGACGAAAAGGATCAAGAAAAAACCACATTTACTTGTCATTTTGGTACTTTTGCTTATAGACGCATGCCCTTTGGGTTATACAATGCTCCCGCTTTATTTCAGCGGTGTATGATGGGGATATTCTCGGATATGGTCGAGAATTTTCTGGAGATTTTCTTGGACGATTTCTCGATATTCGGAGATTCTTTTGATGACTGCCTATCTCATCTTGACGCAGTTCTTACTCGTTGCAAGGAGAAGAACTTAATCTTGAATTGGGAAAAATGCCATTTCATGGTCCAAGAGGGAATTGTGCTTGGACATGTTATTTCACGGAAACGCATTGAGGTTGACAGAGCCAAAATAGATGTCAATCAAAATCTTCCTCATCCCAAATGCGTCAAGGATATACGATCTTTTCTTGGCCATGCAGGATTTTACCGGAGATTCATTAAGGATTTTAGTAAAATTGCTAGACCTTTAACTCTTCTCTTGGCCAAGGACACAACCTTTCATTTTGACTCGGATTGTGAGGCTGCATTTGACTCACTTAAACACTCTCTCACTACAACCCCTGTTCTATCTTCTCCAAATTGGAACCACCCATTTGAGCTTATGTGTAATGCATCAGATTTTGCAGTTGGTGCAGTCTTAGGACAGCACATTGAAAAGATGCCACACATGATCTATTATGCAAGCAAGACCCTGAATGATGCTCAAATTAATTATACAACTACCGAAAAGGAACTTTTGGCAGTTGTATTTGCATTAGAAAAATTCAGGCCTTACTTGATTGGCTCACCAATTGTTGTATACACTGACCACTCCGCCTTGAAATATCTTTTGGCGAAGAAGGATGCTAAAGGAAGGCTAATACGTTGGATCCTTCTATTACAAGAATTTGATCTTGTTATTCGAGATAAGAAAGGATGTGAAAACGTAGTTGCCGACCATCTTTCACGCATCGTTTCTTCACCTGTGACCCTGTCGATCAATGATTCTTTTTCAGACGAACAACTCTTGAATGTATCCACTGAACCTTGGTTCAGGGATATTGTGAATTATCTTTCTACGGGACTTATTCCCCGCGAATGGTCGAAACAGGACCAACATCGATTTCTATCCCAAGTAAAACACTTTTAATGGGATGAACCCTATCTGTTTAAGTATTGTCCTAACCAGATCATTCGCAGATGTGTCCCTAATGATGAATTCAAGAGTGTTCTATCTTTTTGTCATGATCAGGCATGTGGGGGTCATTTCGGTCCTTGAAAGACGGCGGAAAAGGTTTTGCAATGCGGTTTTTATTGGCCGAATTTATTCAAAGATGCATTTGATCATTGCAAAATCTGTGCACAGTGTCAACATACGGGTAGGATTTCCAAGAGAAATGAGATGCCACTTCAACCCATCTTAGTGGTTGAAATTTTTGACGTTTGGAGTATTGATTTTATGGGTCCTTTTCCCAACTCCTTTGGGAATTTGTGCATATTGCTTGTGGTTGATTACGTCTCGAAATGGGTGGAAGCTATTCCGTGTCACACTAATGACAAAAAGGTTGTCATTAAATTCTTAAAATAAAACATATTTTCGTGATTTGGACACCCACGTGCTATCATTAGCGATAACGGGACACATTTCTGTAGTCGGTCTTTCGAGACTTTGATGCGGAAATATGCAATCAACCACAAACTTTCCACACCCTATCATCCCCAAACGAGCGGGCAAGTTGAAGTTTCAAACAGACAAATCAAACAAATTTTGGAGAAAATAGTTTCTAAAAATCGAAAAGATTGGTCAACCAAATTGACGGATGCTCTTTGGGCGTTCCGAACTGCATATAAAACCAATCTAGGTATGTCTTTTTAGAGATTAGTGTTTGGAAAAGCTTGTCACCTTCCGGTCGAGATTGAGCACAAAGCAATGTGGGCCATTAGAGAACTTAACTTTGACTTAAATCAAGCCTGCAACTTTCGGAAGCTGCAATTAAACGAGCTAAGCGAACTCCGCAATGAAGCTTACGATAATGCTGTGATTGTAAAGAGTCGGACTAAGGTATTTCACGATAGAAACATTTTGAGAAAAACTTTTACACCTGGTCAACAAGTCCTTCTTTATGATTCACGTCTCCATCTTCATGCGGGTAAGCTACGATCTCGGTGGAAAGAACCTTTTGTTGTGCGGTATGTATACCCGCATGGGGCAGTTGAAGTTGAAAATATTGAAAACGGTACAATTTTCAAAGTAAATAGACATAGATTAAAACCGTATTTTTCCACTGACCCCACGGAGGAGCTCATGTTTTTACAGGAGCCACTTTATCTTGATTAAAATTCCTCCGTCTTACCTCCATGTCTTGTAAAATACTGTATCATCTTTAGAATGGAAGTGAGTGAAAAGAATAAGTTTGGGGGAGATTTTCATGTTCATATATTATTGCCCCCGTTAATAAATTTCCTCCCAAGTCTACAGGTTTCTGAAGATTTAACAGATTGCAACAGTGAGGACACTGTTGTAAACAAGTTTGGGGGAGGTTTGTGCTTATTTACGCATCACTTTGCATCATACTTTGCATAAACACAAAATATATAAAAAAATATTTAATATTTAATTTTATAATAAAAGATTAGATAGTGAAAAATTACATCCAAAAGATTAGAAAAATTGAAGAAAACCAAGAAAATTAGAAGTTTTCTTAAACAAACTAGTAATAAGTAGTTATGAGCCGTTGTCCCAAGGGTTTGTAAGATGAAGGAAGTCACTAATCTGAGGATAAAAATAAGTCTGAAAAATAGTTCCTATTCTGGAAGCCAAACATTTGAATGTTGATACCCTACTATACGCACTTACACACGTCTTGAAATTCGGGATAGTAGAGGATACCTTGAAATGCTCTTGTCTAAAAGCCAAAGTATAAAGAAAATAATGAATGAAAAATAAAATAAAAAATGGTGTAGAAAAATGAACACTGGTTTTGTTATCACCAAGGCAGCATAAAAAAATATAGCGAGGGTGCTTCATCACCTAGTGCCTTAGACCAACTGGTTTGGGAGTCACTGCTAAGCCTTAGGTGTTTCAAGACGAGGAAAATACTAATATGCCTAATAAACAAGCACATGAGTAATCGGTCGGTTAGTACCTCAAGAAGTATTAACGGTCACATGAAAAATGTGTGTGCAATTCCATCTAAATATTCACCGATTAAAAAGTACTAAGGTAGATGGACAAGAGTATGATAGCTTGAATTGAATTCTCCGAATGTAGGGATGTCTTTTACACACACGTAGGGGTATATGATCGGTGTTTGGAAGAAAGGTAGGGATGAAGAATAAAGACGATGTTTTATTGAGGGATGATGTGATTTCAAATATCTTTTCATGACTATTAAGATAGGGCTCATGACAACTGAAAAGCTAGTGTAGTTGGAAACTCTAATTTTCAAAGTCTTTCTTTTACAATTCTTATCTTTACATGTAATTTTCACAGTATTCCTTTTATTATGGGATTTTGTGGGTGCAATCCGCTGAAAACCCTCAGGAGACAACACTCCTCGTACCAGGGACACCTAGAGGTTTAAAGGCTTGTTGCACGTGCTCAGTGCAATCGTGTTGCCTACGAAAGTGTGCTAGTTAGTTTTTCTTTTTTATTTTCTCCTTCTCATTAAAATAAAAGATGTTTGCTCGAGACGACCAAAATTAAGTTTGGGGGAATTTGATCAGTCGAAAATATTGCATTTTTAACACATCAATTTCCCTACTCTTTGTAATCATCTAAGGGTGTTTGGTATAAATAAAGCACATATTAGCAATTCGTCTGTGAAATATCAAATAACATTTGTTATACATTATAACCGGCATTATGAGGGAAATTGTGTGTTTATTACTGCACGCATGATCTTTGTATATTTAAACACTTGTCTCGAGATTGTGTGCAGGAAATTCTCCAGGTCAAAGAACCAGAATCACAAAAGTGCTGATAAAACGCATCAAGTCAAAGACTTGAGATCTGGCAGTAAACAAGAAATAACTATAGGATTCCAGACATGAGAAAAGGGCCATAAAGCCAATATGAAACAATACAGAGATTTTCATGCACTGACTCCATCAAACGGCCGCGGATCCGCGGCCGAGTCAGGCCGATCCGCCGCGGATCCGCGGCCGTTCTAACTCGTCGGCGGGAGGAACCTTTTGCAGGGCTCTTCTTTTAACGGCCAAACTTCTCCAAGACGTTTCGAAATTTATAAATTTCTCCATAAGCTTCCTTTCTAACAGCCAAGCTTCTTATGCAAGTTTGATACCTACCAAGCTTCTCATGCAAGCTTCATAACAACCTAGCTTCTAGTAGAAGATAAACCAAGCTTCTAGGAGAAGCTAAAGGGAAAACTATAAAAGGGCACCTAGGGCTTCATTACAAAGGTTGTTCATTAATTGGGTGGTTGATTAGTTGTTCGGTTTTTTATCATTATACATCAATTCACCCGCAAGTTGAGTGACACAACTTGCAACTCAAAACCCTAGCCCAAATCCAATTCCAAAGCCAAATCAAGATTCATCGAGAAGCGACTCAAGCAAGCAAATAAAGATCTTTTGAAGCAACGTCGATCTTCATCCGAGCAAGAGATCCACGACGATCCGCGACCCAAGAAGATCGATGTGAAGCTAATTTCGGCGGATCTAGTTACCTCCTCAAATCTTATAATCGTTGAGTGAATTTTATCTAATCGTCGATTAATAACGGTGAAAATTATAAATCTTTCTTTCTTTACATTCTTGCATTATAAAAATTTATCGATTCTTGATTCTTTCATTTTTCATGATGTGTGAGTGAAATCTCCGCTTGTAGCGGAATCGAGAGAATAGGTAGATGATGATGATTAAATTCTTGAACGATTCTTAAGTCATATGAGTTTTGTAAACTTTAGGAAATTGAATCATTGAAGACCTAATTTGAGCGAGATCACTTTCTTGAATGTTTTCGCTCCAAATTAGAGATCAACGATCGGTGATTCAATTTACTAGAGGCTAGAATTTGAATGATAATCAATGAAAGGATAAGGGATGATGAAGGAGAAAGCCTAGTTTCTTCAATATATCCCTAAACCTCGTTGATCGTCATCGACCTAGCAACAAATCCTCAATAGATAAGAATTCATAATCATTAGTATTCATCATCACTATCAAATTGATCGATTCCTATAAGCAACTTTACAAATCTTGATAATTCAATTGGTTTGGACATTTCCTTGATCTTTATCAATTCTTGATCCTAGATCTATTTGTTAATGTTTCTTGAAACTAAATTTCACAAATCTTAAATCATTATCTTTTTTCTTTTTTTTTCAACTCAACTAAAACAAATTCAAACAAATTCACACTTTCTCAGTGGACGATCCGTTCTCATTGACGAAACTACAATAGACACCATCAATTGATTGCGGTATAAATTTCTTTGATTGTGAAACATTTACAAACACACACGAAGATGATCAATCACATGACGTGACACGATCTGGGCAAGGTGGTGGGCACGAAGAGGCAGCAGTGGGTCTTGGCGACCGTAGGGCTTAGCTCTCTCGCAGCAGGTGGCAAGGCTTTTGTGGAGGACGGCGGAGGTGGCCGGAATGGTGCTTAAGCGGTGGAGCTCGGGGTTTGTGAGGAGTTGGGGTGTTGTGTCGAGAAGGTGGAGGAGCGAGTGGGTGCAGCGAGCGAACGATGGTGGCTGAGATGGTGCAGCACCAGGAAGAGCTCTGCTAATGAAGCTTGGCAGTACACCCAAAATCTCGAAAGTCTGACTCTGGGTAGTGGAGGAGGACGGGGAGTTGTTGGAAGGCAAGTTTTAGCTTCCGTTGGGCGATGCTAATAGGAATATAAAGGTATGCAACGCGATACGATAACCTTGAAGAAATGAAGACATGAGAATGCAACGAGTCTGATAAGAAACGTAAGCAGGTGTAGGATCAATAGAAAGATGCAAGGATGAAAATGTAAAATAGATTTGAAAACTCGGGAACAGTATAAAATATAAACGGAGATAGAGATTTGCCGATCAAAACAAGATTATGCGGTAAAATAATATTCGATCGATGATGGAAACAAAGGTAGAACCCCAAATCACTCAAACAGAGTACAGTATTGTAACTATACTGCAGTTCATAATTACAACCACATAACTCTACAAAGTTACCTAAAAACTCTACCGGATAAAATCAAAACATGTAGCAGGACGCACTATATGAATCAAGGTCAAGAACAACAAGTTTACAATCTAGACCGAAAGGATGGCTTGGATTGTCAAGCCTTACTTGGAAATTGTAATCCCATTCTAAACCTGCCTCTGATACCAACAAAATCATGTCACGCCCCGCTTTCCAAAATACGGAATACGAGGGGTGACAAGGTCAACCATGCTCCTACGGTCAAGGAAATATCTTGCCATACTCACACTTCGGCTTCTAGCTTTACGTGGTGATCAGTAATCAATGCACAAGTAATGAGAAATACAGTCGCTAAATCAAAATAGATATAAAACTAACCAGATAGAGTCAAAGGAAAGATAACACTGGCGTGGTTGATCTAGATGTCCGCAATATTCTCGAGGTACGTCAGGTCCTGATCCGAGCTAAGTCCACTTCTCACTCTGAGCATGCATACTCAGGTCGTCAGAGCGACACAATAGCAATAAATATAAATACATATGTAAACACGTGCAATAATGATGAATATGAAACAGTAAGAATGGAGTGATGACATGAGCATGAAGTAACCGGTACAGGTAAACAGTAAAGCAGGTATATCGAATCAGTAATCAATACATGACCATATCACTAAACCTATCAGTCTCTAAGTCTCACTGTCCAGATCGCTAAACCTGTCCAAGTGTGAGCGTCAACCACGCAGGAGTATCCCAACCCTAAGGGTAGGGCCCCAGGGGCAAGGGAACACGGGCCCGAATCACGCACGATAATAATCAGTAACACCATCCATACAACTCTCAAAATCACGGTATATGCCGACAATGGGACTCCCAAGATTCCGTTGAACTCACACTCAAACTACCCCACGTCCCGTGGTCTATATCAAACACCGACCATAAACCCAAATACTAGTCGGTCCATGACAAGTCTACGCGAGAACTAGAGACAGGATCTCCATCAAGCATGTCTCGACGGGTACCCAAGATAAATGGACTGTGTTTGACGCCTTACCTATGACACTAATATAAGTGCTTCTATAACCGTCCCATACCAGTTATAGTTACACTTACATATGCCCCATAGGCGTCGACAATGCAATAAATTAACTGGGTCCGCTGATTGTGTACAAGTACATGTCACTTCACTTATTCATTCACGTTTTAACACTAACGTACTTGCCACAATCAAATCACTAATATCTATCACTGGGTAATGTACACGATCACTAGGTTATCAATGCTTCATGACCACTATTCAATGAGGATATAACCGCTACAAGATATGATGAGAATGTAATTAATTATAATGCGAATATAACGTAGCAGCTAGTGTCAAACCATTTGCAAAATTTACTATACATCATACGTGCATAATTAAGCTAAACAATATAAAAGGGGTAAGCAGTAAGTTTAATTATATGTCCATCAAAATTGGTTTCGCGTCAATCGGATTTCAGGTTCGGTAGTTATGGTCATTTCAATTTAAGTGTTCACTGCTGGAAATCCAATTTCTGAACTGGGAGTCCGTTTCGTAACACGTTTTACTCCCAGTTGAGAGCATAATTAGGCAATGCTACAGTTAAATAGTATGTATATTTCTCTGTTATGTTTCCAATTGATCAAACGTATTATCAATATCAGTTCTGTATTAAAAGTTATGTCCCATCTAGTGTAGCTATGCAAGAGGAGTCACTGCAGAAATTGCAGAACACCAAGGTACGTTAAAATGCAAATTAAATATCAAATGACGGTGAAACAGCACGGGAACAGATTCAGGTATTAGCTAACTAAATTATATATGCGTTTGTATGGGGCTCCATGCATTTTCAGTTTAAATAAGGGGTATACAGGTATTCCAAAGCCAGGTATCCAAAACGAACGCTGCCCCAGACTGCAGTTCAGGGCCGCGAATCGCCTCAGTATTCATCATTACAACTTATCAAAATGCAATGATAAACTATGGGGTGCTTTAGGTTTATCTGTTGGTTTCGATACGAGCCATAGAACATTAGGTTATGAGTTGTATTCAATTTAATATAGATTTTAGAACGTGGCATAGGTGGTGAATTCCAGATTTAGCTTAGCATTGTGGGTATGACATTACATGATGTAAACCTCACTATTTTCAACATAAATTCCTACAAGATATTTGTTACCAGTAAACGGATCTATCTATAATAAGTTCCACCATTTTAAGGTATATTTTCGCTTAGGGTCTAGCGTCAAACACTTGATTATGTATACAGCAACCGAAACTTTGGTTTCGTGTAATCGATCAACGCGGGATTTAATTCATATAAGTTCTTAACGATGTTAAAGACAGATTGTAAACCCGGTTCACATTCCACGTCAAGCTATGCACAATCACGGATCGTAATACTCGTCTGAATCCATGATATTATAACTAATCTTGATTAATTAGAGCAATATAAATTTATATATAAATGTGTATCAGTATATAGCATATTAGCAAGTAAAGCAAGTGAGGGGTTCACTTGCCTTGGTCGCTTGATATAGAAGCAACGAACGTGCAGAGTTGTCTCAATACACGAGACGGCGTGATGCTGAACACGGTGCGTGGTTCGTGCGCGATGCGCGATAACTCGGTACTAGATGCAGTGGCGACGCGGGCGCGACACGGTGCTGGGCACGGTCTTGACTCGGTGCGTGGTGCGAGAGCGGCACGGCGTGTGCACTAGATCGGGCACGATGTGGCACGGGGCTGGCACGATGTGGGCACACAGGTAGGCTCGAGCTGGACACGTAGCGGGTATGGCGTGACACGATCTGGGCAATGTGGTGGGCACGAACAGGCAGCAGTGGGTCTTGGCGGCCGTAGGGCTTAGCTCTCTCGCGGCAGGTGGCAAGGATCTTGTGGAGGATGACGGAGGTGGCCGGAATGGTGCTTAAGCGATGGAGCTCGAGGTTTGTGAGGAGTTGGGGTGTTGTGTTGAGGAATTGGAGGAGCGAGTGGGTGCAGCGAGCGAACGACGGTGGCTGAGATGGTGCAGCACCAGAAGGAGCTCTGCTAATGAAGCTTGGCCATTGAGAAGTTGGGTTGGAGACAGAGGTGGTGTGGTCGAGGTCGATGACAAGAGGTAATGGGGAAGGCGGTGGCTGTTAGGGGAGATCTCGGGTGCGGGAGTGAAGGGGGTTGCAGAGGAGGTGAAAGGGTTGCAGAGCTTGGTTGATGGAAAAGCTGAGACGAGGTCGACGGCGAAAGACGGTGGTGGTCGCCGCGGATGGTGGAAGCTCGGTTGTTGGGTTGTGAAGAGAAGAAAAGATGGCGTGGTGAGCTCGATTGCAAGGAGGTGGCGATGTCGTAGAGGTGAGACGAGGAAGGTAGCGGTGAACGACGCCAGTGCAGGCTCGTCGGTGAAGGAGGCGATGGCAGCAGCTGGTGGCGGCGTGAGAAGTTGGCATGGAAGCTTGAACGTGGTGAAGAGGCTCAAGTGATGCAGGGTAGCTGGGCTCGTCGTGGTCGACGGAGGTAGCTCTGATGGTTAGCTCTGACAGTGGGGTCAGCGGCTGTGGTGGTGTGGGGTTGCGGTGGTGAAAAGGCTCATCGGCAGTGGCTTATGAAGGAGGCGAGATCACCGGCGGTGATGATGGGTTTTTGAAGAGAAAGTGAGGGAGTTGGAGGATGAAGGGGGAGAGATCTTGCGAGGTAGGCGAAGGGGTCTCGCGAGAGGTGGGAGACGTCGAGGGGATCGTGGGGATTTGGCGAGCGGCGAGAGTAGGTCATGGGGAAAGCGGGCGTGGCAGTTGGGGCATGGGCGCGGGTCATGGGGGAGTGGGAGCGGACGTTGAGGAAGTAGGTGCGAGTCATGGGGAGAGTGAAGAACGAGCGGGAAAGAAGGAGAACGAGAAGGAGAAGAAGGGAGTGGGGTTAGCTTCGGGTCGGGTCGGTTCGGGTAGAGTGAAGGGTTAGGGAACGGGTTGGGCCTGTGGGCTTTGGGGTTAGGGTTAGGAATATGAATTAGGAGAAATTTAAGGGGTTAGGTTTGGGGAAAAATAATTTGGGGTAGAGTTAGGATTTAAGGATCAGAGAAGTATAAAAGGGGATAGGGTTAAATTAGGGTTTGGTAAATATGATTAGATTTTGGAAAAATATAGAAAAATTTGTAGAAAAATTTTGGGAAAAACATTTGGAAATTATTTATTAAAATACGGTAAATATTTAAAGGGATTGGGTATTATATCATGCCCCACTTATATAAAATTTCGTTCTCGAAATTAAAATAAACAATACGTTATGAAGTCATGCGAAAAGCAACAACTAAAAAATCTGAATACTTATATGCAAGCAAATAGAGCTGGAAAAATCATATGTAAGGTCAAAATAAATAACAAATAATCGTAATAAACTATATATATACACGGTGAAATTTTTTTTTTTTGAATGACAATAATAGTAAATGATTGACGGATAGGTCTTAAGAACCAAAACTATTTTAGCAAAAGTACAAACCAGCAATTATATAATTGGGTGAGAATTTACATACGGTAAAAACATACGGAAGAAAAATGTAAGGGAAATATAGATGGCTAGTAAGCAAATAGATATCAACAATTAACGTAAAAAGAACAAACCAAACTATATTTGCAAGAGTGCAGGGATAAGATAATACCAAGGAAATTAAGATAATACCGAGATAACGATATGGGTATAAGTAAATAAAAGATAACCATAATTTATATTACAGTAAATAGAAAACTTAAATCGATTGGAGCACAAGAATACGTAAGTAAATGTAAATACGAAAATAAAAGATAGTTGGTATAAATATGAACAAAGAGAAGGAAATACTATATAGAAAATCAATATGAAACTCATTTTAAAGAAAACTCAAACCACAATAATATAATTTTTGAAAGTTAATCACAAGAACGCCAACAACCAAAATGAATAGAAATAATAATAGTATAATAAATAATAAAACATTAAAGAAAAATAGAGTAGAAAATGGCTAAAAATGACATCAAAAGATTTCCAAGACAAAAGGCACGAAAAATGGAACTTCATAAAATAAGGACGATAGTATGAAATGTCAATAGGAAAATTCATTAGAAAATAAAATATGCAGTGTAAATTAGAATTATTTAAAATTTGAAAATATAGGAGTACTTAGAGTAAATGAATAAAATGAAGGTACTTAATCACAATTTACAATTTTATTGTATTTAAATCAAGGAGTTCAACAGTTACAAGGTTTTAAACAAAAGGAAACATCTAAAATAGAGTAACAGTGTCTTTATTGAAAGCTGGAAAGGTGATAACTCCACGTCGGTATTTAATCTTTGCAGTCTCGTAAGACAAGTCTGAATCTTGTGCTGGGTCCGCGCCGTCCTCAAAATTAAAGTACGAAAACAACTAAGTCGATCAAGTAGATTTGGAGGGAGTTGAGGAATCTCCACCCTGCAGCTCCTTACTTCTAGGGTAGCCATTGACAAGATGTTCATCGGATCCACAAATCAAGCACTGCCCTTTGGCCTGGCAACAGTGTAAGTGCACGGCGGCGCCCCGGCCGTCGATCCGAAGCCGGAAACGCGGAAACGAAAAACTTTGCGAAACTTGCAAACCGGCACCACCGCGCTCTATCAACCCGGATCGGGCCATTAACCTAGCTACTAGAAAACTAAAAGATGGGTAGAGAGTTATAACAAGCGATCCGTGTCCTTCGGTCTTCGTCTCCACTCCGATCTCCCGCGGAATCTCCGTTCGTCACCTCCTTGTCGGAAAGGGCACTACGTAGCCAAATTCTTTTACGGGCTCCCACCTCTGGACTGAGGCAACTCGGGCGCGAAGTTGGCAAGCCGACGCGTCCAAAGGTACTGTAGGCTAGTGTAGAATACTATGTCTCTTTTGGGGTTTATGTTGCCATTTGATGGAGAAGAGAATGAGATGAGCTTTGGAGAGGGGTTAGAAATTTTGGAGCAAGAAAAATGAGATGATCAAATTTCCCTCATGAAAAATGAACTCACCCTCTCTCCCATCTCTAAGTGGCCGGCCTCACCATCATCATATGGTGGAGGGAATCAAAAGAATAATGTAAGAAAGAAAATGTGAAGATAATGATCAAATTATCTCACATCAAAAATCCAAATCAAACCCCATCATAATAAATGCAAGACAAGTGACAATAAAAGAATCTCATGATGATGAAGCCACACATTTACAAGGGACCCCCTCCACAAATACTAATTTGCACAATTGCAAATTAGCCCCTCCATCGGAAAAGTCCGGCTGCGAAGGAACAAAAGAAAACTGGCCGGAACGGAATGCAAACTGGCAACTTCAGAAAACTGATCCCGTAATAAATTACAGGAAAACCCCGCTACTGCATATACATGCCCGCATTTGTATTCCCACTGAATACAAATGCAAGGAGACAAAATCTACACTGTCTAATACTAGGATCCGGCTTAAACCAAAGCCGGCCAGTAAAATCCGTCCGATCACGATCTGTGCAATACCGCACGTATCTGATCGAACCCTGCCATATCTCCATACGGCCTCTACAGCGTTTCGCCCGAAACTTGAGTAACTGTGTGTGGGGGACTCTAAAGACTCGTCAATACTATGGCTGTGGATTTAACCACTAGCACGTCAGAGGTATCAGCCATACGTAAAGCTACCAGCTATTGACCAAAAGGGACGTCGATGAACGAACTCATCCTGACACCCTACTGAGCCTGTCAGTGACAATATCCGTACAGTCCGGTCCGTTCGTCTATGAGCATCGCATGGCGGGCCTAGGGGGTTGGTAAAGTCAGACCCCCAAAAGCGGTACAAGTCGTGTCGGAGTGTAGCCCAGAACACCCTGAGATACTACTGGAATACCTACCAGTAAATCTCCTGCCTTGGCCAAGGACTTTTCATGTACTGGCTCTTCTAGACACAGCGCGACCTTACCCCCAATACCGGGAGAGACGAACCCCTACAGATCTGCTCACTGCCTCCATGTGGCTCGGGACTGTACCCAACTAAAACCTGTTTGCACGTCTCCTTTGAGCGTGGTAGGGTAGTAATCAAAGCACAGTGGGAACTCACACGAGACAAATGACGGTCTCAGGTCGATGAACTAACTTGTACACATGTCACCAGGGAACTGCTATCTGACGTCAGGTATAATACCAACTAGCAGGTTCCCGGCGAGTCCTGTCCGGTGTACTCATAACCCAATGAGCACCTGTATACATCTTAGGTGAACCAACTAACACCAGTGGCTTGTAAGACCGGCCACCGCCCCTCGTCGGGGTCTCTACTGTATACACTAGTCTACTCTGGAGTATCGATACCCTGTCTCGAAACTCCCATGACTAGGGACCTTTTAAGGATGTGCTTATAGACTCCAGCTCTCACGTATATGATCGCCCTCATACTGCTGGTTGTCAAGCAAGAATCCTAGGCGCTCTATCAACGTGTAATAGCGACTCGTAAGATCACCTAAAGCAGTACACGATGATAAAGATAAACCAGATAGCATACTATCATCTTGAGTAAGACTGTCCTACTGGGACAGGTCCTCCCTCAATCATTGCAATCACATGCCTGTGATCCAATAATTGACTCTGAGGGCACTATCTCCAACAATCTCCCACTTGTACTCAAGGCTAATTATTGTGATGTCGCATACTCACAGCCCGTGTGATACCGAACACCCAACTCCTCTACTAATCAGTGTCACAAAATCCATTTGCGAGACTATTGCGTTCGAGGAATAGCCTCAGTGAGTGGATCCGCTGTGGTGTTTCTTTCTATGTCTCTCTTTATCTCAAGTTCGCGGAGAAACCCATCTCCTGAAATGAGCAATACCTGTCTTAGAATGTGTCTGGATGTCTGATGGGACCTAGCTCATAAATGAACTCCAAATCCAAACTTCTTAGACTGTATCGTCAACTGAACTTAATCAGTATCCTGCGCCATGCCTTCCCTCAGTATCCACCTGGATCATCTGTCCAAAATACTGCCCCTCGTCAGAGGGAAAACTATAACTCTGACAACCTCTCTGTCATCCAGGTCACCTTGGAAGCCTGGAATGATAACTGTCTCCCGAAGGAGAATACTGTTATCATATCCCTAGAACATCCACTTATGTTCTAAAACTGCTTCCGATCGTTTCTCCAGAATTTGATTAATATCAACTTATTGCACCTACTGCAAAAACAACATCTGGTGTGGTACTTGACATCTCATGATTGACTCAATTGCCTAAGCAAGTGATCTGCCAATCATGCACATCCCTCTCCCCTTTAGTCTGTAAGACACCTTTAGAGAGGGTGACTCCATCACCTGCAGGTATACTACCGTGTCAGGAGTCGTCCATTCTAAATACTCATAGAATGCTGTTTAAGTACCCAGATTGGGAAACTACCCAAATCTAGATCTAAAACCATAGATCTAGTAACCAGAATGTCTGAAATAATATCCAAGTCCTGTGTGGAGAAACCACTGTGTGACGACCAAAATATAACCGATCGTAGTATAGGAATTTTACTTCCTACTCTGTGTATGTCATCCAAATACCAGGATATCACACCCTACTACCTTCTTAACAGATCCATCCCCTATTCTCATGAAGTCAAACCTATGACTGTCACATCAGAAATAGATGATCTATCTCCGCTATATCTGCTTTAGTCTATAAATAGACATAAGCTTGATGTCCACCAATGCTTCCGCTGCTTCCGCTGACTACGACAATCCTCTGGCAGAGTCATATAGACGTGCACTTCTAAAACTAGTTTAGAATGACGCTATACTCATCCTCCTGCCGGGTCTCACAGTCCGGAACAACAGCAATGGCAAATCTAGGAAAACAAGAACCTCCCTTCCATCGTCCTTGAGCATACCGAAGTACCTCTCGGGTGCCAGAGGTTACCCACCATATCTGCGGAGTGGCCAATGAAATGTCAAACCAGATTGAATCTTTAGGTTCTTATCAAATCTTCAGTAATTGTTTGCGGTTCTGAAATCACTTCCAGTTCTACCATACTCCCACTACTGTTTTATGAAAAAATCCATTTTTAATTAAAACTGTGGCGAGTCAAGAACAATATCACTATTGATCTTCCAGATGGTAGAAAATCAACCCTCGTCATAGCCCGGGTCAACCCACAAACAGCCATTACAGAAACGTGCCTTGAGTTATCCAGAGTCTGGTTTTAAGCATAAGCCGGATAACTCCCCGTACCTTAACATCGTTAAGATATGAACTGTTCTATATCCAATACAAAAACAGAGGCACTGATTTAATTGAACCAGATTCAAATCTTGCAGCTGTCACCAGTGCATGTCAACTAAATGGAAGGAGGCCGATCAGCGTTACTCAACTTAGGAATGCTTCCAATTATGAGTAACCTGAAAGAGAAGCAAGTTCTCTTAATCATTACTATCAACTGAATACCGTTCACAAGTATCTACATCTTCGATCACCTTGAAGAATCCCGATACTTGCAATACCTGGTTCTCTACTTTATTCATATACCTATAACTTCTCAAAACTTGGACACTGTGTTTCTACGAAACACCTGTCTAAGAACTAGAGAAGTCACAAGTAAACAGAATATAGTACGAGTATCTACCCCTCTGTCCTAATGGACACTGGACAACATACAATACTCTGTATAAGTCCCTTGAGTCAAATGACTCATTCACTGTGTGTCGTAGGTTGAAAACTGTACTTATGGTTAAGAAGAATTACATCGCTGTTCAATGCTCCTTACCTAACCATCCACTGATATAGGTAAATGTCATAGACATAATTTCAAAAAGGTATATCTCACTCTATAAAAATAGACGTACAGATATATCAATTTGAAATTGGTGCATTATAACGGATATTCAAAACCAAATATTTGCCGTCCGGCAAACAACCCAGGTGACTTCCTCAAATATCACCAATTACAACGAATCCCGATATAATGAGGATGATCACCTAATTCCCAATAACTTACTCCCACTCATCATTTGTAAAACCATACAGATGTGAGAATCAAACCTGGTAAATACATACCCTGGAGCAAGGGCTAATTGGGAAATCAGTTTTCTTTTAACAGTACACAATGAAACTGAAACATTGAAATGTTTCGTAGGGGTATCCGGGTATTCCTTGTAATGCCTCTTCCATTATCCAGATTCACAATTGTAACCGTATAATTCTTTGCCATCTCTCCAAATCCCTTTATATGTCTTTAATCATTACCTTCTGTTCACCCCTTTAGGCCAAATGGTTTTCTTCCTTCCCTACCGTTCGGCACCAGCCTATGGTTTGGAAGAAGACTATCCAATAAGCATAATGGGTGTACTGTCCTAATCCTAGGAGCACTCGCAATGCGAGAGAATGTGAAGATAAAAGACAACCGAATAAAACTTTATTCCTATTTCTCCTGAACCAGAATCCATCCCCGAACTGGAACAAGTTCCTTTCGAGCTCGTATATAACCATACGATAGAGTATCCAATAAACTATGGATCTTCGTAGTGATACGGAGTGTCCTGGAGAAATACAAAGGTGATTTTAGGATTGGCGAAGAAATACTCGGTTTGGTCGTGAATAGCAGTCGCAATTTACTTTGCCCTCTTACTAATCCCTTGATATGTCTTTACTTAATACCTTCTGTACACCATCGTTATGCTAATTGGTTTTCTTCATTCCCCACCGTTCGGCACCGGCCTAAGGTTTGGAAGAAGACTATCCAATCTCCTAAACCAAGGAGTACTCGCAACCTGAGAGAAGGTAAAAGGAAAACACAACTGAATAGTCCTATTCGTTTTCTCCAGAACCAGAAACCATCCTCGAATAAATTCCTTCGAGTTCGTATATAACCATACGATGGTTTAGTCCAATGGAAGTGGACGTTCGTAGTAATACGGGGTGTCCTGGAGAAAAGGGTAAAAGTAGGAGTGGCAATGAGGTTTGCAACTCAGACAATCCAAAAGCCAGTGTTAAAGAAGGTTCGGTTAATTTTGGTCACTGAGTCATAGTCTAGGGTCGGGTCATGGTCGCTGCCAAAGAGAGAGAGAAAAGAAACACTCAGCGTGCACTCTAACCTAGATCAGAATGGTTATCACTTTATCTAATCAGGAAACCTCCCACTGTACCGTCAAATTCTCCTCCAAACCTGAAAGAAAAATTAGTCGGGATCACCCGAGAAGTAAACCAACTCATCAGTGGGAATCGGGATCCAACTATCATCGCATGATAACATGACGGAATCCGCTCACGTTATCACACTCCAGAAGGTATGCGCATATCTGGCAAGTTTCAGTTTCTTTAGAAACTCCCGATGTGATTTTTTTGCCCCATGCTCTTATGACCTTGACTTTGGCCAACATATCAAAAGTCACATGTCAAGTTCTACCCGTCATTCTCCAGGTTAATTTGAACCCACCCGTACATACTGTTAGTTGTATGTATGCCCTAGAGGCCAGTATTGTACAGATGATGTATATTATATTGGATGCTTGGACATATATAGAGATGACTTTCTTGCTCGATATGATAGTATGCTATCTGGTTGCTCTTTATCTTAACATGTACACTAGTCTCTTTAAACTGTCTTATAGTTACATGTTGATAAAGCCCTTAGGATGTGTACTTGACTACCTGGACTATGATGCAGATCATACTAGTGGGGACATGGTAGTCCATAAGTACATCCTTCAAGGTCCCTAGTCGTGGGTGTATCGAGACGGGGCATCGATATACCAGTGTAGACTAGCGTATACGCTTCTCGACCCATGAGATGGGCGATGGATGATCCCATACCCATTGGTGTTTGACATCAGAGATGGTGTACGGGTGCTCAGTGGTGACTGGGTACACTGGACGGACTCGCCGAGAACTCCCAGATGGTATTATACCTCATGTCAGATGGCAGTTCTCAGGTGACACTTGTACAGGTTAGTCTGTAGACCCGAGATCGTCATAGAGTCTTGTGTGATTCCCACTGTGCTTTGATCTCCACCTTACCACGTCCATGAGGGCGTGCAAATTGGTGGTCTTTGGATACAGTCCCGAGTCACATGGAGGCAATGAGCGATAGGAGGAGTTTCGTCTCTCCCGGTATTGGGGGTTGATGTTGCGCTGTGCTCGATTGGCCGTAACAGGGAAGTCCCTGGCCAGGGCTGATCAGAGATCTGCTGGTAAGTGTTACTAGTAGTTTCTCGACCCGTTATGTGCCTCACATCGGCACGACTTATCGGTTACTGGGGTCTGACGTTTACCACCCCTAGACTTGATATGCGACATATCAGACGAACAGATCGGACTGTACGGTAAGTGTTACTGGTTGGATTCACAGGAGTGTGAGCGGGCTAGCTCGTCGATCTTCTGATCGCTCAGTACCCTGGTGGCCGTTACGTTTAGCAGACCGCTTGCGGCTTGTGGGTGCTTGATATGATCAGCATCTGCTACCGGCGTATTGACGAGTCTTTAGAGTCTTACACGGAGGTTTCCTGGCTCAAGCGAAACGAAATAGGGGCGCATATGAGATATGTGCGGGACCGAGAATGATGCGTGTATGTGATACCGCATTTCATTCTCGCGATGAATGTTTCGATTGGTTGTATGTGATATAACCTAGTTATCGAATCGAAGATCGATTCGATAAGTCGATACATTGGATACTAGTCGGTTATGTGCGACATGACCGGATCATTGAATCAAGTGTTGATTTAATGATTTAATGTATAATTATATATTTGATATATTACTTTGCATTAACTAGTATTGGTTCACTTTAAAGTGATTTTCTCACTTGAAAAGCACATTGTATATGTGATATATTTTGTGTGCACTTGATTGTATCATGTTAGATGTTGCATGCTAACTTGTGTTTTGTGTAAAGATTAAACCATGGTTGTGTAATGGTTAGGGTTTCCTTTTTATTACTCATTTATTTATTTATTGATTTTGGAAAGGATTATGAAGAAAAATGGTGGCTTTCTTTGTATTTAGTTGAAGCTTCATGAAGGTTTGACTTTGTTACCATTTTGTCTTCATCCTTAACCCTAACCATTCTAACTAACCATGATCTATTCTCTACACTTTACCATGGTTAGCATATGATAAGTATTGATTTTATTTTCATTTTAAAAGCAACACTTATCATATTCTTTCTTCTTCATCATCATCTTCATCAAGAAAGAAAGCTTGATTCCATCAATGGCATCTTGTGCAAAAGTGTGAGAAATCCAATTCTAAAGTGAACCCACCTCCTATTTCTTCACCCTCTACCTCTTGCCAAGTAGTATAGGGCGTTTTCTTCACAAGTTTCACAACTTGGTGAAGTTGGAGCTTGATCTTGAGCAACCTCGACGTAGATCATTTTCGGCATCGTAGCGGACGACTTGTCCGCTCATTTCTCCGTTGAAGCCAATGCTAGAGTCCGAGATCCGACTAGGACAGCGAGAGGACGTCTACGTGGAGCTAAGGAAGTGGAGAACCGGATCTACAAAGGTTGTAGCTTTTTATCTTTAGTTAAGTTGTTAACTAGCTTATCTTTTCGCCTAAAATTCTAGTTAACGATCCATATTAGGGTTTCTCGGCACTCGTAAAATGTGTATAATGGCATGATTGATGCCTTGTGAGACTTCATTAGCATGCCTAGGAACCCTACAGTGGTATCAGAGCCTAGCTAGAGCCTTAGGCGATGCTTAGACGATGTTTCAAACCCGATCGAAACCGAAACCCTAAAACCAAATCGCTCTCTGGACTTTTTCTAAAAACTGGGTTTTTTCCATATTAAAAATGCTTAAAAAATTCAGCAGGAAGTTATAAGAATTACGGTGCAAAATTGGACAAATGATGCCTCCAACCTGCGGCGGAACCGCGGCAGAAGCCTAGCTTCTGCGGCAGTTCCGCGGCGACATGATGACGTCAGCCCTCCAAATTTGCACAGTAATTCCTAATTTACAGTGCTGAGTTTTATGGGAATTTTTAATATTTATTCAAGAGTTGAATTTTCTGGGGTGTTTTAGGAGTTCGCTGATTCGATCGGATTATCAGATTTTGTCTATGTGGCTTTCCGGATATTTTGGAATATGTTAAAAAGTTCGACCGGATGTAAATACCCAATCTTTCCCCTGCCGGAAAATATCCAAGTGTTGGATTTTTCTGTGGTTTAAGGACGTTCTGAGTAGTGCAAGTAACGCGATGGTCCCTCTAGAAGACAACAAACCTTAACTCGATTATGTGACCGTCTTGAACTTCCCTTTGAACCTTCGGGTTTGGGGGAGTACGACGTGCCACATGTGAGGCGTTGGCTTGACCCTTCTACGGCTGGACCGTTGGTACTGAGGCATGAAGTGAATGTCTTTGAACTTATTTCATGTGTTGAACAGTTTCAGGAAAACTTGGGTGTTCGAATGTTCGATCGAAAAGTTTAATATTTTCTATTTATCCGGAATGGGATACAATAATTGGAATTCACAAACAGTTATGAGATAACTGGATGACTGTTATAAATCTAGCGGTTTAGTCTCACTTGATATTGAAAAGAGTTTTCGATAATGGGACTAAAATGCGGGGTTTATAATTGTTAGGCATGTGATGTCTAAGTATTTCATTTGATTAGGCATGCGATGTCTAATGAGGTTGCGGATTTCAACTGTTGTAGTTTTACACTTTCTTTTCTGTGACCGTAAGTGTAATATGTGATATCGCCGGTTTCGTTGCTATATGTCAACGACAATTGGGATGCGCATATTTACTTACGTTGATGACATGTGATGTTATGTGTTGTTGGATATGTTATATTGGATTGTCGTGTTTGAATAGCCGGGGATTTTTATGGTTGATGAGTGTTTTTCATTTTCATTCATGTAAAAACTTGTATGTAATATTCTTTTATTGGGGCACTTTCAGGTTGCGGAAGTTGTCACCTTTTGTATATTATTTACTTTTCCGCATTAGGATAGACCCAAGGAGGGGAGCACAAGTAACCGGGTTCTAGGGTCCAGTGGGAGACCATCTCGAGGAGTCGAGTCCGGGTCTCCTAACCCTAGAATTGGTAGGGTTGCTTGCCGCTCTCGTAGGGGTCTAGGGGTGTGGGATTGGCTATTCATCACGACCGTGGAATCCGTGTTTTATACTGGCTCGTATTGAAAACACGGACGTCCTAGTATATCCAATGTTTCATATGTTTCTTCTGCTGCGATATCTGTGATGTGATCATGTGATGTTCTTTGATAGATACTTTATATAGTATATATGATATATTATATAGACGTTACTTATGTTTTGCACCCGCACTAGCCCTGCCCTGCTCTGTCGTTAGTTACCTAACCTAACGGTGCACGAGGGGACATCGAGGCGAATGCGGATGGCATAAGTGTACGTCGTATTTATCTGTGATGTTTAGGTATTTAAATGATGGGACTTCATTAATGTGATTAATGAAATAAAAGAAACCTAAAGATGTTGTAGAATCAAATTTTAAAATAAAACTGGTAGCTACAGTTCTTGCTTTGCATAGCGGTATATATGATATACCCTGCACCTTATTCGATGAGGAAAGGACCGAGATCCCTTCACCGGGAGTGACTCCTTTAGCAATAACTGACAGACGCTACACACTCGGTTTGCTTTTGATTGGTTTTGGAGTTCTGCTTTGCACAGTGATATATATGATATATCCTACACCTCATTCGACGAGGAAAGGGCCGACGATCCCTTCACCGGGAGTGACCCCTTTAGCAAAACTAGAAAAGCCTCAAAATCACTCCATTTCAAAACTTCACTTGATTCGACAACGATATCAAGTTCATTACGCAATAGGTTTTCAGAAAAACCTGACGTAGCCCTCCGTCATTTCAGATAAATCCTACTTAGTATTCGTGCTACGTTTGTTGACCTCCGTCAAGGCGTAGTGTGCGGTAGCTAACTAGTATTTATCTGCTTAATGCATGTGATGCAGATTAGATTAGGGTAGTCGTACGACCTTGTTGACCTCCGTCAAGGGTCGTGCGGGTGGGTTTGATTCAATCAAGAAATGACGGGTTGAACTTGACTTGCACCCTGTGGTTTGTTGACCTCCGTCAAGGTCATAGGATGCTTGGGGCAAAATATTATCGGGAATTTCAAGTGTTGAAATTTGCAATGAGATTGCATACCTTCTATGAGATAGTTGGATCCCGATACCCACTGCGAGTAAGAGTTACTCCTGGGAGAGTTTTACACATTACAATTAGCCGATCAAGTAGGTGTCTAGAAAGGTGTCAACGGGGTTACACCTCTGGGAAAACGAGGTTTACATTAATTAGGTTCGTGCGAAAGCACGGGGGACCTCCCTCAAAGTACCGACACTGGCCTGGCTGAAAGATCGACGAAGTTGTAGGGTGTAATTAATCCCGGCTAGTCTTTCCTTTTAGGGTTTGAAGGAAGATTTGATAAAAACCTGTGGGAGCCATCCTGATTAGATAAGATAATAACCAATCTGATCTTGCAAGAGCATACGCTAAAGTGTTTTCTTCTCTCTCTCTCCAGGTAGCGACCATGTCATGCCCTAATAAAGATAATAATATGGATGTATTGACCGAACCCGCATGTTATACTGTGCTGGGGAACGTTGGTTCCGTTCTTTCCTATAAGAGTTATAGGACTGAACAGGATATAGGGGAATACCAGGATTCCCATGCCACCCGAATGAAGAAAGTACATGTTGATGCATTTTCTTCGGGTGTGTTCGTTACAGAGAACTGTTTATCCATTTGCTCTACGTCCTGGGTATTAGATACCGGGTCAGGATCCCATATATGTAATCAGTTACATGGGCTTAAGAAAGGTAGAGAACTTGGAGAAGGTGATAAAGACATTAGAGTTGGAAATGGTGCAATTGTTGCAGCTAAGACTGTCGGGGAATATCACCTTGTATTACCAACTGGTAATATATTGGTTCTGAACGAATGCTATTACATGCCGAACCTGATATGCAACATTATATCGGTTTCTTTATTGAATAAAGAGGGATATAATTTTGTATTACAGGACAATGTTATGAACATTTTCCGTAACCAAAAGTTGGTTGGATCAGGCACGTTGTGCAATGGGATTTATGTTCCAAATCAATCAACAGTTCTGAGCATAACAAACACACAAATGAGGAAGAGTTCTGAACTGAACGAATCCTTCTTATGGCATTGTAGACTGGGTCACATCAATGCGACACGACTAGCTAAGTTGCATAAAGATGGATATTTAAATCCGTTTGAATTTTCATCTTATGACACTTGCCAGTCATGTCTCAAAGGCAAGATGACCAAAACTCCGTTTACGGGACACGGAGAAAGAGTTACCGAACTCTTGGGACTGATACATAGTGATGTATGCGGTCCCATGTCTACACATGCCAGGGATGGTTCTTCGTACTTCATTACATTCACTGACGATCTCTCTAGATTCGGATATGTGTTCCTGATGAAACACAAATCAGAAGCTTTTGAGAAATTTAAAGAATATAAACAAGAAGTCGAGAACCAAACCGGAAAAAGTATTAAAATCCTTCGATCTGATCGAGGAGGTGAATACTTGAGCATTGAATTCCTGGACTTCCTAAAAGAGAATGGGATTCTCTCTCAGCTGACTCCTCCATATACACCACAGCACAACGGTGTATCAGAACGGAGGAACCGCACCCTATTAGATATGGTGCGCTCTATGATGAGCACGTCTGAGTTGCCTATTTCCTTCTGGGGATATGCGCTGGAGACAGCGGCATACCTACTGAATAGGGTTCCCACCAAATCTGTGCCTACCACACCATATGAGATATGGGAAGGGAAGAGACCATATCTTAATTTTATTAAGATCTGGGGTTGCCCGGCCTATGTCAAAAGACAAAAACCGGACAAACTCGAGGCAAGGTCTGTTTTGTGCAAATTTGTTGGATATCCCAAACATTCACGAGGGTATATCTTCTACCACAGTAAGGAACAAAGAGTTTTTGTTGCTCAACATGCCACCTTTTTGGAAAAGGAATTTCTTGCAAAAGAGATTAGTGGCTCTGAGGTAGAACTGGAAGAGGTTCCAGCTGAACAAAACACAACAGAAGATTTAGTGGAACCAGAGGATTCAGTAGCTCCCAATGAACCTCAGCCTCTCCGCCGATCTAGTAGGGTTCCTCGCCAACCTGAGAGATACTACGGTTTTCTCATGGATGGTGGGAGCGAGGATTGCATCATGGAGGATGATGACCCAACTAGTTTCGAGCAGGCCATCACGAGTAGGGACTCAGTGAAATGGCTGGATGCTATGCGGTCCGAGATGGAATCCATGTACACCAACAAAGTATGGACTTTGGATATTACTCCTGAAGGGGTAAAACCCATCGGGAGCAAGTGGATCTTCAAGAAAAAACTTGGTGTAGATGGGAAAGTGGAGACTTTCAAAGCTAGACTTGTAGCAAAGGGTTTTCGTCAAAGACCAGGTGTGGACTATGATGAAACCTTTTCTCCAGTGGCTATGCTTAAATCCATCCGGATCATGCTTGCCATCGCTGCATATCATGACTACGAAATCTGGCAAATGGATGTTAAGACCGCCTTTCTAAATGGTGATTTAGAAGAATGCGTGTACATGACTCAGCCAGAGGGCTTCGTAGACAGTGGGAGCAGCGGGAAGGTGTGCAAGCTGCTTAAATCCATTTATGGATTAAAGCAAGCATCGCGGAGTTGGAACATCTGCTTTGACGTCGTTATCAAAGAGTTTGATTTCGTCAAAAACCCAGATGAACCTTGTATCTACAAGAAGGTAGCAGAGAGTAAGGTGGTCTTCCTCGTATTGTACGTGGACGACATACTCTTGATAGGAAATGATATTCCTATGCTGCAATCAGTCAAGCTCTTATTATCACAAAGATTCTCAATGAAAGATCTTAGTGATGCCTCCTGCATATTGGGAATAAGGATCTATAGAGATAGATCCAAACGGATATTGGGATTGTCCCAATCCAGGTACATTGACACCATACTAAAGAGGTTTAGTATGGAAGAATCCAAGCGTGGGAACTTGCCCACGATCTCTGGAGTCACTCTCTCCAAAGAGATGTCTCCCAAGACTGATTTGGAGAGAGCTCGCATGCAAGGAATACCCTATGCTTCGGCTGTAGGCTCTATCATGTACGCGATGCTATGTACCAGACCCGATGTAGCATACTCACTAAGTGTAGTGAGCAGGTATCAAGCTGATCCTGGAGAGAGTCACTGGACAGCTGTGAAGAGCATTCTCAAGTACTTACGAAGGACTAAAGAGATGCTCTTGGTGTATGGTAACGGAGAACTCCAAGTGGAGTCCTTTACCGATTCAAGCTTCCAGAGTGATAAGGACGACTCTAAGTCGCAGTCGGGATTTGTCTTTACCCGTTACGGAGGGGCGGTTAGCTGGAAGAGTTCCAAGCAGGAAACCGTGGCAGACTCGACGATGGAGACTGAATACATCGCTGCCAACGATGCTGCTAAAGAGGCTGTCTGGATCAAGAAGTTCATTATTGAACTTGGAGTGATTCCATCCATTGAGCATCCAATACCTTTGTATTGCGATAACAATGGAGCGGTGGCTTTGGCCAAGGAACCTAGGTCCCATCAGCGATCCAGGCATATTCTGAGGCGGTATCACCTGATCCGGGAGATAGTTGATCGCCGGGAGATCGAGGTCAGGAGGGTTGACACGAAGAACAACACGGCGGATCCACTCACGAAGGCCATTCCCCAGATACAGTTTGAGAGAATCTTCGGGATGCTCGGTATGCGATACTACAGCAGCTAGCCCTAGTGCAAGTGGGAGATTGTTAGTTGTATGTTTGCCCTAGAGGCCAGTATTGTACAGATGATGTATATTATATTGGATGCTTGGACATATATAGAGATGACTTTCTTGCTCGATATGATAGTATGCTATCTGGTTGCTCTTTATCTTAACATGTACACTAGTCTCTTTAAACTGTCTTATAGTTACATGTTGATAAAGCCCTTAGGATGTGTACTTGACTACCTGGACTATGATGCAGATCATACTAGTGGGGACATGGTAGTCCATAAGTACATCCTTCAAGGTCCCTAGTCGTAGGTGTATCGAGACGGGGCATCGATATACCAGTGTAGACTAGCGTATACGCTTCTCGACCCATGAGATGGGCAATGGATGATCCCATACCCATTGGTGTTTGACATCAGAGATGGTGTACGGGTGCTCAGTGGTGACTGGGTACACTGGACGGACTCGCCGAGAACTCCCAGATGGTATTATACCTCACGTCAGATGGCAGTTCTCAGGTGACACTTGTACAGGTTAGTCTGTAGACCCGAGATCGTCATAGAGTCTTGTGTGATTCCCACTGTGCTTTGATCTCCACCTTACCACGTCCATGAGGGCGTGCAAAATGGTGGTCTTTGGGTACAGTCCCGAGTCACATGGAGGCAATGAGCGATAGGAGGGGTTTCGTCTCTCCCGGTATTGGGGGTTGATGTTGCGCTGTGCTCGATTGGCCGTAACAGGGAAGTCCCTGGCAGGGCTGATCAGAGATCTGCTGGTAAGTGTTACTAGTAGTTTCTCGACCCGTTATGAGCCTCACATCGGCACGACTTATCGGTTACTGGGGTCTGACGTTTACCACCCCTAGACTTGATATGCGACATATCAGACGAACAGACCGGACTGTACAGTAAGTGTTACTGGTTGGATTCACAGGAGTGTGAGCGGGCTAGCTCGTCGATCTTCTGATCTCTCAGTACCCGGGTGGCCGTTACGTTTAGCAGACCGCTTGCGGCTTGTGGGTGCTTGATATGATCATCATCTGCTACCGGCGTATTGACGAGTCTTTAGAGTCCTACACAGAGGTTTCCTGGCTCAAGCGAAACGAAATAGGAGCGCATATGAGATATGTGCGGGACCGAGAATGATGCGTGTATGTGATACCGCATTTCATTCTCGCGATGAATATTTCGATTGGTTGTATGTGATATAACCTAGTTATCGAATCGAAGATCGATTCGATAAGTCGATACATTGGATACTAGTCGGTTATGTGCGACATGACCGGATCATTGAATCAAGTGTTGATTTAATGATTTAATGTATAATTATATATTTGATATATTACTTTGCATTAACTAGTATTGGTTCACTTTAAAGGGATTTTCTCACTTGGAAAGCACATTGTATATGTGATATATTTTGTGTGCACTTGATTGTATCATGTTAGATGTTGCATGCTAACTTGTGTTTTGTGTAAAGATTAAACCATGGTTGTGTAATGGTTAGGGTTTCCTTTTTATTACTCATTTATTTATTTATTGATTTTGGAAAGGATTATGAAGAAAAATGGTGGCTTTCTTTGTATTTAGTTGAAGCTTCATGAAGGTTTGACTTTGTTACCATTTTGTCTTCATCCTTAACCCTAACCATTCTAACTAACCATGATCTATTCTCTACACTTTACCATGGTTAGCATATGATAAGTATTGATTTTATTTTCATTTTAAAAGCAACACTTATCATATTCTTTCTTCTTCTTCATCATCTTCATCAAGAAAGAAAGCTTGATTCCATCAATGGCATCTTGTGCAAAAGTGTGAAAAATCCAATTCTAAAGTGAACCCACCTCCTATTTCTTCACCCTCTACCTCTTGCCAAGTAGTATAGGGCGTTTTCTTCACAAGTTTCACAACTTAGTGAAGTTGGAGCTTGATCTTGAGCAACCTCGACGTAGATCATCTTCGGCATCGTAGCCGACGACTTGTCCGCTCATTTCTCCGATGAAGCCGATGCTAGAGTCCGAGATCCGACTAGGACAGCGAGAGGACGTCTACGTGGAGCTAAGGAAGTGGAGAACCGGATCTACAAAGGTTGTAGCTTCTTATCTTTAGTTAAGTTGTTAACTAGCTTATCTTTTCGCCTAAAATTCTAGTTAACGATCCGTATTAGGGTTTCTCGGCACTCGTAAAATGTGTATAATGGCATGATTGATGCCTTGTAAGACTTCATTAGCATGCCTAGGAACCCTACACATACCCTTGACTTTGGCCAAAATAGTAGTACGACTGTCCCAAACCAACGCATCTATCTATGCTTCATATGAATACCCAATAGCTACCAATCACTGTGCCTTGACTTTGGCCAACATACACAGCTTGAATACTTATTGACTATTCATATGAAACGACGGAGGGCTACAAATGGTTTCTGGCGAAAACCTTTAACGTAATGAACTTTATATCGTTGAAGGAACCGGATAGCTTTTAAAAATATAGTAGCGAAAACCTTTGCTAAAGAGGTCACTCCCGGTGAAGAGATCTCGGCTCTTTCCCCGTAGAATGAGGTGCAGGATATTCCAACTGAATACCATGATGTAAAGCAAAAGTAAACGACTATAGTGAAGTTATTGCCCTGACGCAAACTTTTGTCCAAGGCGTCACTCCCGGTAAAGGGATCTCGGCCCTTGCCTCGTCGACTGAGGAGCAGGATATTCCAACTGAATACCACGATGCAGAACTAAAGAGAACGCCCTTGCAATAACAGGTTTTTGAAAAATGTTCCAACAACATCAGAATAGGTTTGTTTATCTTGCATTGATCCGAATCAATGCAGTCCCATCAATTGATCACACCAATAAAGAACGAAAATAATGATGTACGTATATGCCATCCACATTCGCCACTAGGTCCCGTCATCACCCGTTAGGTTACTTAACTAACGACAGAGCGGGGACTAGACTAGCGCGGATGCAAAACATATACAACATCTACTAGTATATATATCAATATATAATATTCGCTCAAGGCGTGATAAAATGCAACATCACAGAAATGTACAGCATCACAGAACGATACAGATATCTGGGATCCCCGGGTTTCACAGAGCCGCTACTGAAACCCGACATTCCCCTAGTCGTGTGGATAGCCTGTGCAATGAGATCCTAGACCCCTACGGGTGCGGCAAGTTACCCGCCAAAACCTGAAGTGAGGCAGCCCATTTCAGCAACGTGAATGGACCACCTAGCACTTCACGGAATCCGGTAACTTGGGCACCCCTCTTTGGGTCAACCTGTACCCCCTACGAGTACGGCGAATAGCCCGCCAATCTAAAGTAAATCCCCCTCCGTCTCAAAGCCATGAGATGCGGGCTCGTTGCCCTCTAGAACCTGGCTATCCGTGCACCCCTCCGCGGGGTAATCCTAGTACAGAAAGTAAAATATACATACAATGGGTACATCGACCTCGACCCGGTCGTGCCCCAAAAGAATAATACAAACAGGCAGTGACGCCAGTCCACATGTCGGACGCTCGCCCCGCAATATCAAATGTACATATAACAAAACTGTACTAACATTGCATCCAGGCTATCCCCCACGACCAATCCGCAACATCACAGCACAACACAGAACATCAACGTGAATGTCACGTTCACAAATCCGTCTAACCGGGCTATAGCAGTTAGACAGGATTTACCGATCAAATGACATTCACGGTCGCAGATATAATGTAAATACTGTGAACTAACATGTTTAAAATTTCCGATCGATCAAATTTATCAAAGTGGACCCCAAGCACTACTGTAGCACTCAAAAACATCTGGGCCCAAAAATCATATACCAGAAACCCTATTTCCATGTCAATAAACCACTGTAGAAATTTGGTACGTTTTGGCCACAAATCGACGGCGGTTCCACAGCCAAAACGAGGTTTTGGCCGCTAAACCGCCGCGCTACAATAACATCAGCATACCAAATTTTCACAGAATTCATAAAAAAACCCTGCACGTAATTTTTCAATGTACCAAATAATTTTTAGATCAAGGAAAAATTCGACAGAAAGTGCGACATGGAAATGTGGTTTTTGGAAAATCCATTCGATCGAACTTGTAAACACGTTAGAGCAAGCTAGACTAGGTTAATGGCGTGGCTCTGATACCAATATAAGTGCACGGCGGCGCCCCGGCCGCCGATCCGACGCCGGAAACACGGAAACGAAAAACTTTGCGAAACTTGCAAACCGGCACCACCGCGCACTACCAACCCGGATCGGGCCATTAACCTAGCAACTAGCAAACTAAAAGATGGGTAGAGAGTTATACCAAGCGATCTGTGTCCTTCGGTCTTCGTCTCCACTCCGATCTCCCGCGGAATCTCCGTCCGTCACCTCCTTGTCGGAAAGGGCACCACTTAGCCAAATTCTTTTACGGGCTCCCACCTCTGGACTGAGGCAACTCAGGCGCGAAGTTGGCAAGCCGACGTGTCCAAGGGTACTGTAGGCTAGTGTAGAATACTATGTCTCTTTTGGGGTTTATGTTGCCATTTGATGGAGAAGAGAATGAGATGAGCTTTGGAGAAGGGTTAGGAATTTTGGAGCAAGCAAAATGAGATGATCAAATTTCCCTCATGAAAAATGAACTCACCCTCTCTCCCCTCTCTCTAAGTGGCCGGCCTCACCATCATCATATGGTGGAGGGAATCAAAAGAATAATGTAAGAAAGAAAATGTGAAGATAATGATCAAATTATCTCACATCAAAAATCCAAATCAAACCCCATCATAATAAATGCAAGACAAGTGACAATAAAAGAATCTCATGATGATGAAGCCACACATTTACAAGGGACCCCCTCCACAAATACTAATTTGCACAATTGCAAATTAGCCCCTCCATCGGAAAAGTCCGGCCGCGAAGGAACAAAAGAAAACTGGCCGGAACGGAATGCAAACTGGCAACTTCAGAAAACTGATCCCGTAATAAATTACAGGAAAACCCCGCTACTACATTATACATGCCCGCATTTGTATTCCCACTGAATACAAATGCAAAGAGACAAAATCTACACTGTCTAATACTAGGATCCGGCTTAAACCAAAGCCGGCTAGTAAAATTGTAGGGTTCCTAGGCACACTAATGAGGTCTCACATGGCATCAACCATGCCAAAATCAAAAATTTCCGGTGCCGAGAAACCCTAATGCGATCGTTGACTAGAGATTAAAGCGAAACATGCAACTAGTTAACAACTTAACTAAGAGTGAACGAAAATACAACCTTTGTAGATCCGGTCCTCCACCTCCATAGCTCCGCGTTGACGTCCCTTCGCTGCGATCATCGGATCCCGGACTCTAGTAATGGTTTCATCGAAGAAATGATCGGGCTAGGTCGTCGACTTTGATGCCGAAGATGATCTACGTCGAGGCAACACAAGATCAAGCTCCAACTTCACCAAGCCATGAAACTTGTGAAGAAAACACCCTATACTACTTGGCAAGTGGTAGAGGATGAAGAAATAGGAAGTGGGTTCACTTTAGAATTGGATTTCTCACTCTTTTTCTCAAGTTGCCATTAATGGTAGCAAGCTTTCTTCTTGTTGAAGAAGAAGAAGAAGAAGAAAAAGAATATCACGAGAAAATATATTTCAAATGATAAATCAAGTGAAGTTATCATAATGCAACCTTGGTTAAGTGTAGAGAGTAAACTAAGGTTAGGTGAATGGTTAGGTTTAGGATGAAGACAAAGTGGTGGACTTTCAAAGATGCTTTGAAGCTTCAAGAAGCTTCAAGCAAAGAAAGAAAAATAAAGCCACCATTTCATCTTTTCCAAAAAGAATAAATAAATAAATAATTAAATCAAAACCCTAACCATTAACATAACCATGGTTTAATCATACACACCCAAGTTTGCATGTATCATCAAACATGATACAATCTAGTGAACAAAAATATATCACATATACTACTTGTGCACATCAAGTGAGAAAATCCATCTTAAGTGAACAAATACTAGTTAACGTAAAGTAATATATCAAATATATAATTATACATCAAATCATTAAATCAACACTTGATTTAATGATCCGGTCATATCGCATATAACCGACTAATATCAAGTGTATCAATGTATCGAATCAACACTTGATTCGGTAACCCGGCTATATCACATATAACCTGCCGATGATACAAATCGCGAGAATAGAATCCAGTATCACATATTGGTATTATTCTCGGTCCCGCACATATCTCATATGCGCTCCTATTTCGTTTCGCTTGAGCCAGGAAACCTCTGTGTAGGATTCTGAAGACTCGTCAATACGCCGGCAGCAGGTGATGATCATATCAAACACCCACAAGCCGCAAGCGGTCCGCTAAACGTAACGGCCACCCGAGTATTGAACGATCAGAAGATCGACGAGCAAGCCCGCTCACACTCCTGTGAATCCAACCAGTAACACTTACCGTACAGTCCGGTCTCGTCGTCTGATATGTCGCATATCTCTCCTAGGGGTGGTAAACGTCAGACCCCAATAGCTCGATAAGTCGTGTCGATATGAGGTCTATAACAGTTCGAGAAACTACTGGTAACACTTACCAGTAAATCTCAGCAACCCTGGCCAGGGATTTCCGGTTATAGCCAATCGAACACAGTGCAACATCAACTCCCTATACCGGGAGAGACGAATCCCCTCCTATCGCTCATTGCCTCCATGTGATTCGGGACTGTACCCAAAAGCCACCGTTTTGCACGCCCTCTTGGACGTGGTAAGGTGGAAATCAAAGCACAGTGGGAATCACACAAGACTCTATGACGATCTCGGGTCAACAGACTAACCTGTACCAGTGTCACCAGAGAACTGCCATCTGACGTAAGGTATAATACCATCTGGGAGTTCTCGGCGAGTCCGTCCAGTGTACCCAGTCTCCACTGAGCACCCGTATATCATCTCTGATGTCAAACACCAATGGATATAGGATCATCCATCGCCCATCTGTATGGGTCGAGAAGGTATACGCTAGTCTACCCTGGTATATCGATGCCCCGTCTCGATACACCCACGACTAGGGACCTTGAAGGATGTACTTATGGACTACCATGTCCCCACTAGTATGATCTGCATCATAGTCCAGGTAGTCAAGTACACATCCTAAGGGCTTTACCAACATGTAACAGAGAGATAATCAGTATACATGTTAAGGTAAAGAGTAACCAGATAGCATACTATCATGTCGAGCAAGAAAGTCATCCCTATATATGTCCCAGCATCCACTACAATATACATCCTATGTACAGTAATGGCCTCTAGGGCATACATATAACTAACAATCTCCCACTTGCACTAGGGCCATCTGATAGCAGTGGTTGTAGTATCTCATACTCAACCATCCCATAAAAGTCCCTCTCTGGGAAAAGGCCTTTGTGAGTGGATCCGCCGTGTTGTCCTCTGAGTCTACTCTCCTAACCTCGATCCCCTGGAGATCAACCATCTCCATGATCAGGTGATACTGCCTTAGAATATGTCTGGATCACTGATGGGACGGACGTTCCTTGGCATAAGCCACAACTCCATTGTTTCACAATGGTAGGAAAGAAGTTCATCTCATGAACCAATATACATCCAGACAGCCTCTTTGGTAGCATCTTAAGTAGCGATGTATCTTGCCTTTAATCATCTAGTATGTCACGGTATCTAGCTTGGAACTCTTCCAACATACCGTCCCTCCATAGAGGGTAAATACAATGCCTGTGACTGACATTCAGTCGTCTTTATCACCCTGGAACACTTCCAGTGATTCTCCCAAGGATCAACTGATACCATCTCACTACAACTAGTGAGTATCCTAACATCCAATTAGATCTATCTCATAGATCCAAAACCCTGGATTTAGGAGGTATCACTTTGATCCTATATGGAGAATCATTGTGATAAGCGGAGATTGACCGAGCGTAGCATAGGAAACTCCTTTCTTATCAAGAGTATGTCATCCATGTACTCTACGAGGATCGCCACCATACTCCCTACTACCCTTTTGTTTATACAAGGTTCATCTACCATTTTGATGATGTCAAACTCTTTGACTAACTCATCAAAACAGATGTTCCAACTCCGCGATGCCTGCTTCATCACATAAAACATCTTGCACACACGTTTCCGCTGCTCCCACTGTCTACGAAGCCTTCTGACTGTGTACTTATAGACTTTCTCTTTCTAAAACATCATTTAGAAAAGCGGTCATGACACCCAACCGCCAGATATTGTAGTCATGGTATGTAGCCGTGGCAAGTAGGATCTGGATGGACTTAAGCATAGCTCCTTAGAAAAAGTTTCATCATGATCCATACCTGGTCAATGATGCAAACCTTTAACAAGTCTAGCTTTGAAAGTCTCAACTTTTCCATGTACACCAAGTAATCTTCTCAAGATATACTTCCTCCTGATGGGGATTTAACCTTTCAGATATAGCAACCAAAGTCCATACTTTGTTGGTGTATAAGGATTCCATCTCAGATCGCTAAGCATCCAGCCATTCTTACAGAGTCCCACTCCTGGTGGCCTGCTCGAAAGTAGTTGGGTCATCATCTCATGATGCAATCCTCGCTCCCACTGTCATAGAGAAACCAAAGTATCTCTCAGGTGGGTGAGGAACCCTACTAGATCGGCGGAGAGGCTGAGGTTCATTGGTTACTATTGAATCCTTCGATTCTACCAAATCATCTGTTGTAGTTTGTATAGCTGAAACACTTCCAGTTCTACATAACTGACCTTGCCTCGAGCTTGTCCGGATTTTTC
Source organism: Agapanthus africanus (assembly GCA_030015575.1). Classification (NCBI taxonomy): domain Eukaryota; kingdom Viridiplantae; phylum Streptophyta; class Magnoliopsida; order Asparagales; family Amaryllidaceae; genus Agapanthus; species Agapanthus africanus. Next base: position 439,478,755 of record CM057344.1, read on the forward strand.
TTTTAGACATAGGCCGGACAACCCCAAAGCTTAACTAACTTAAGATATGGGCTCTTCCCTTTCCATATCTCATATGAAGTGGTAGGCAACTGATTTGATCGGAACCCTATTCAATAGGTATGCAGCTTCTCAAGTGCATAACTCCCAAAAGGAAAATGGGAAACTCAGTAGTACTCATTGTAGGGTTCCTAGGCACACTAGTGAAGGTTCATAAAGCATCAAACATGCCCAAATAAAATTTTACATGTGCCGAACAACCCAAAGACGGGATCTTTGCTAGATTATTAGGGTTTAGCATGCAAGATAACATCTTTAAAGCTAAGCGTGATGGATTACAACCTTTGTAGTCCGCTCCTTCACTTCACAAGCTCCGAGTAGAAGTCCCTTCGCTGCGATCCATGATCTCCCGGACTCAAGAGAGGCTCCACGACTCGAACGATCCATTCTAGCTTGAAGTGTTTCGATTCTCCGATGATCTACGTCGAAGTTGCTATAACCCAAGCTTTCTCACTCTAAAGAGATGAACACCCTAATCTAATGGGCTAGATTAGATGAGGATGATGGAGTAGTATTTATGCTATCTTTTTATTTCACTTTCTCACAATAAATCATCACATAAGGAATTTCTAGTGAGCTCTCTCTTTCAAAAACCAAAGAGAGAAGAAGATGAAGAATGAAAGAATAATCCTTTTGTGATGAATAGAAGTCTAGTGTATATGATTGATTATAGAACCATGGTCAAGGATGATAGGATAAAACTTGTAGAGAATAAACTAGAGTTAGGGTTTGGTTAGGTTAAGGATAAGTATCAACCATAATATCTTAACCAAGACAAAATAGAATTCTTCTAGAATGAACTTGAAAGAGCTAACCCTAATCAAACCCTAATCCCTTTTTATCATCCTTAAACATGTTTTATAATAAATCATATCATGTCACAATAATATATATCACATATATATTATATATTTGCAACAATAGAAAATAATACAATTAACATATATCGCATATATATCAATGCATTAATCCGGTGAGAAAATGAAATAATAAAGCGAGCCAATATTAGATAATGTAATACAATATATCATATATATCATTATACATTAAATCATCGAATCAACACTTGATCCGACGATCCGGCTATATCGAATATAACCGACTAATATATCATGTACCGATTCATCGAATCAACACATAATCCGATGTCCCGATTCATATCTAAATATCGCGAGAATATAATACTGTATCTCATATCGCATTATCCTCGGTCATGCACATATCACATATGTGCCTCTACTCCGTTTTGCCTGAGCCAAGAAACCTCTGTGTAGGACTCTAAAGAATCGTCAATACGCCGGTAGCAGGTGATGATCATATCAAACACCCACAAACTGCAAGCGGTCAACTAAATGTAACAGCCACCCAGGTATTGAGCGATCAGAAGATCAACAAGCTAGCCTGTCCGTTCTCCTGTGAATCCAATCAGTAACACTCCCGTACAGTCCGGTCTGTTCGTCTGATATGTCGCATATCAAGTCTAGGGGTGGTATACGTCAGACCCCAGCAACCGATAAGTCGTGTCGATATGAGGCTCATAACAGGTCGAGAAACTACTGGTAACACTTACCAGTATATCTCTATATCAGCCCTGGCCAGGGACTTCCAGTTATAGCCAATCGAACACTGCACGATATCAACTCCCTATACCGGGAGAGACGAATCCCCTCCTATCGCTCATTGCCTCCATGTGATTCGGGACTGTACCCAAAAGCCACCGTTTTGCACGCCCTCTTGGACGTGGTAAGGTGGAAATCAAAGCACAGTGAGAATCATACAAGACTCTATGACGATCTCGGGTCTACAGACTATCCTGTACCAGTGTCACCAGAGAACTGCCATCTGACGTGTGGTATATCACCAACTGGGAGTTCTTGGCGAGTCCGTCCAGTGTACCCAGTCTCCACTGAGCACCCGTACACCATCCTTGATGTCAAACACCGATAGATATGGGATCATCCATTGCCCATCATATGGGTCAAGATGCGTATACGCTAGTCTACTCTGGTGTATCGATGCCCTGTCTCGATATACCCTCGACTAGGAACATTTATAGGATGTACTCATCGACTACTGTGGCTCCACTAGTATGATCTCATCATAATCCCAGTAGTCGAGTACAGATCCTAAGGGCTTTATCAACATGTGAGAGAAAGACCGTAAACTAATGCAAGTCAACATGTTAAGATAAAGTGAAACCAAATAGCATACTATCATGACGAGCAAGAAAGTCCTCTCTGTATATATCCAAGCATCCATTATAATATACATCAAATGTACAACAATGGCCTCTAGGGCATATACATAACTAGCAATCTCCCACTTGCACTAAGGCCAGCTGCTGTAGTGTAACACCCGAGTTTATTTATACCAATTCCAGTTTCCGTATTTACTTATCCATGGTATTTTTTCTTGTTTTAGCGTGTTTGGGTGCGAATGGTATTTTACATATTACTTTGCATTCGACCCGACCTGCTTGCTTCAACCTGTTTAAATCTTATTTATAGATTACCTTGACTTGTTGCATGGACACGTGCATCTCATGTTTAGTACATACGGGTATTTTATCTAGTATCGCATCTTTTATCATATAACATTTTGAGTCACATAAAATATTTTAAAAATATAGTGCATGGCCTGCATGATACCCCTAGCCCTGTGGTAGCGTCCGTGCATCTGGTTTTCGTCCCGTTCAGTAAAACGGACGTGTTTGGATGGCTACGCGCATGTACGTGCGTCCGTTCTTGGGGGTATGCATTTACCATGACTGAGCATTCATTTTGAAATTTGGAAGTCGCGTATATTTTTTATATTTTTAATCTGAATTTTTAGACCCGACCCGGGTTTGTTTTGGAGTAAATTTGTATTTGCCAAAATCTCAAACCGGACTAATATTATATTCTTTATATATTCTAAACTATTATATAAATTTAACTAATATATACATATTTACTCGTATATCAATCTTATATCAAACGGTTAAAATTTTATGTTAAGATTTTATTTTTATGTTAAGATTTTATTTACTAATAAATTAATATATTTGATAATGCAACCATCTCTCTCTCCCTCTCTTTCTTTCTCTTTCTTCTTCTCTCTCCTCCGCTCTCTCTCTCTCTCCCCCTCTTTCTCTCTATATATAAAATCGCCCTTCATGCACTCAGCTTTGGATTAATGGCCTAAATTGTGCCGTATCAATTAATTATGATAGGATCCTCTCTTAGTAGCTGAACCACATTTGTAATATATAACCACTGGTTGGAAAATGGACTTCGCCCAGGGGTTTCAACAAGATGGGTTTCTTTTCTTTGCATCTCTTGTTTCTGTTTTGGTGTTTTTGTTGTCAACGGAATTTGTATTGTTGATCCGGTCGAAGTAGTCGAGATGACTTCATTTGAGGAGAAATATCAAAAGAGAATCCATCAAGAAAATATAAGATGTGAAAAGAAGGAATCTTCAATTCATGCAGGACATTAGACAGAACAATTTCGAATCTTGAGATGCAACTAGCCACAGCTAGAGCTGCAAAGGAAAGCAATAATGTGAAATCTCCAATCGCAGCGAGACCGTTGATGGATCAATCTAACGATCGTCCTAAAGTATTTTGTCATGGGAATAATTACTGCATTTAGCAGCATAGCACGAAGAGATTCGATCAGAGATAGTTGGATGCCTCAAGATCGCTGATCTTCTGAAACCGACGACGTTTCCCGACGACCCAGCAAGGACCTCTGACCCGTGTGAATCCACTGTTCGTCGTTTGGGCTCTTTCCGTGTACCGTGCGTACGTCGCGACTTTTCCCCGCCGACGCGTAACGTTCCGTTTTCCGTATCGCGGCCCGTCGAGGCAAGTAATCTTGTTACATGCTATCTTATGAGTTTATAACTATTTATTGAATACTAGACTTATAGATTGAATCCATAGTCACCTATTTCAACGTAGCCGTTCGATATTCTGTTTATATCGTTAAATTCAGAACTTGAATTATAACTGTTGCATTTAATGTACTACACCTAGTAACCACATCTGTATGATAAATCACATAATAAGTATTTACATAGTCTATGGTACCCTTTCTATAGTTTACTCTATTGGACACCCGTATGCATCTTTAACTTGTTTAGTTATAATTGCATCTGTTGAACCTATTTTTACATATCATTGCATCTCTAGACTTCATAATACATATTAACATGCTTTTAACATCCATCTTGATATACTGTAATTAAGTAATGTTGAAACTATCCCTTAAGCGCAAAATGATAACCGTGCATCGATATAATTTACTCTGTACCTATTGGCACATCACATTACATGTTCCAGTTTATTGTTCTGATATTACCCGTGCTTGTTCATTTATAACCATGTTTATGTTAGATTGATTTATGAGCACCCACACAACATTTTGTGATTCCTGACATGACCTGTTGCACTTCCTACTTGATATGACATGGTACCGTACACTCTTGACCTGACTTGACGCCTTTATACACTACTCGACTTGACCCGATGTACCATGGCTTTACCTGTTACCTGATCTTGTGTCTAATGCCAACAAACCTGACATGTAGTCCTCACGGACCGTTCCTGTTGTCTGTCCAGACAAACCTGCTCTTACCTGATCGTGTGTTGGCATTAGTTCTTGATTACTGAATACCTGACTTGACATACACAACTTGGGGGTATGGGGAAATCAAAAGTGTAAACTAAAGTGTAACTTAAAATGGTATTACTTGATCCGTGGTCCCGGGGGGTAACGGGGCAGAGCCATTCGTGACTCTTACATATTCCTGATCCGTGGTCACGGGGGGTAACGGGACAGAACCACTATTGGTTCACATATTCCTGATCCGTGGTCCCGGGGGGTAACGGGACATATCCTTTGAGTTACATGGAGGATTACTCAAATTGATTTCAAAGACTTTAGAACCGAAAACCTGATAGGACAGTTTAGTTTACTCACTGCACACTACCCTGCACTGCCCTGATTTATATTACTGTTACACATGCTTTTCATTCATGATTATATTTGCATTGCCTGTTACCCTGTTTGTATGTTTATTTCTTGATGACATGACGCGCTGATGTCTGGGTTTTGCATGGCCCAGATTCTTCTACCTTGTTGCAGACTAATCAGGAGTATTGCCGCTATTAGACGAGCGGTGAAGTATTCCTGTCGGTACGTAGTTTCACTTCCATGTGTTTTATTTATTGTATCTTTTGGCTTCCGCATATTGTTATTTCTTGACTCTTTACTCTGGCTTATAGACATGTACTAGATAGTTAGTTTACTTTCCTGTTCTTGATATCTCTACAGCCGTAATGTGACTGTGGAAGGATTTTTCCTATCCACAGGTAGCATGGTTGGCTATGTCACGTGCCCATCTTAGCGTACTCTGGGAAGCGGGGCATGACATGTAGTATCTCATACCTAGCATCCCGAATAATCTCTCAAACTGTATCTGGGGAATGGTCTTCGTGAGTGGATCCGCAGTGTTGTCCTTCGTATCTACTCTCCTGACCTCGATCTTCCGGCGATCAACAATCTCCCTGATCAGGTGATACCGCCTCAGAATATGTCTGGACTTCTGTTGGGATCTGGGTTCCTTGGCCAAAGCCACAGCTCCATTGTTATCACAATACAGAGGTATTGGATGTTCAATGGATGGAACCATACCAAGTTCAGTGATGAACTTTTTCATCCAGACAGCCTCTTTGGCAGCATCGTTGGCAACGATGTATTCAGCCTCCATCGTCGAGTCTGCAACGGTATCCTGTTTGGAACTCTTCCAACATACCGCCCCTCCATTGAGGGTAAAGACAAATCCCGAGTGCGACTTAGAGTTGTCCTTATCACTTTGGAAGCTGGAATCGGTATAGGACTCCACCCGGAGTTCTCCGTTACCATACACCAAGAACATATTTTTAGTCCTTCGCAAGTACTTGAGAATGTTCTTCACAGCTGTCCAGTGACTCTCTCCAGGATCTGCTTGATACCGACTCACTACACTTAGTGAGTATGCTATATCGGGTCTGGTACATAGCATCGCATACATGATAGAGCCTACTGCCGAAGCATAGGGTATCCCTTGCATGCGAGCTCTCTCCAAATCAGTCTTGGGAGACATCTCTTTGGAGAGAGTGAGTCCAGAGATCATGGGTTGGTTCCTACGCTTGGATTCTTCCATACTAAACCTCTTTAGCATGGTGTCAATATACCTGGATTGGGACAATCCCAATATCCGTTTGGATCTATCTCTATAGATCCTTATCCCCAATATGCATGAGGCATCACCTAGATCTTTCATTGAGAATCTTTGTGATAAGAAGAGCTTGACTGATTGCAGCATAGGAATATCATTTCCTATCAAGAGTATGTCATCCACGTACAATACGAGGAAGACAACCTTACTCTCTGCTACCTTCTTATAGATACAAGGTTCATCTATGTTTTTGATGATGTCACGCCCCGAAAGTACGGAACATGACCGGCACTTAAACTACGAACATCTCGAGGCGTACGTAATCTAAGTGAGCCGAAAACCCAGAAATTCAAACCAAGAAATTTAGTAGAGTGAAGGAACCAATTTAAAATCAAGTAGTTTTAATAGCATAAGCCGAATTATGCGGTTTTAAAAACATCAAATATTTCCTGAAAATTTCGGCAGAGTCTCCTTTGTAAATACAGGCCCCCAAACGGGATACAACATGAATAGTATACGAAATCAAAAAAAGGCATCCCCAAGCGGGAGCTAGCTCTTCGTCAATCGACGGTCACAACCACACAAGTAATATAATATACAACGCCAAGGGGCGAGGATCAAAACTCAAAAGGAAACGCAAAACAACAAGAAATCCACAGAAATACAACGCGCAACTCTAAGGTCGAAAGAATAACATCACCAGTCTCTATCTTAAAAAATGAATACATGTTTGGTTGATGGAACTTCTAGATACAACTGAATAATGATATACAAGATATAATGATGGGTGCGATACAAATAACCCACCTGCTAGCAAGTCACCCGGAAATGGAAATAGTGCCAGCAAAGCCGTAATGAAACCTGTACGGCGAAACCTGCAAGAACTGTGGCACAACGGGGGTGAGTTGCCAACTCGTGAATAAAAAAACATCTACGAACAAAAAATCGCATGTAAGACGCAATCCTAGGTCATACGATCATAATATATCGTCAAAATATAACCAGCAGTCTAACAATGACTAGGATAAATATCTGACCCAAGTGTAATCCCATAGGCCCGTGTCAGTGCCTCAGGCAGCAATATATCATATGGATGATGTATGAAAGCATGAAACAGAATGCATGTACTGAAGAAAACTGCTTTCATAAATTAGTGAGATTTCTGTATTTTTAAAATGAGGTATCATAATGAAATCAGCATAAAACAGTGCCTAGCATCGGCACAAAACGTAATCCCAATATCTCGATATCTCTGTATCACAGTCTCTGTACCTCAATATCTCGAAATCTCAATGTCTCAATCACAATATCTAGGGCGCCGTTAGTCCAGACCGGCCCCTACCATCCATCTCAAGACCACGACGGTATCCTCCGGATATCCGACATGTCGGGTAATATCACCGGTAGGTAGTGCTCCCCTGCCAGGCTCAACGTCAGCAACACGACCTTCTTGCCCCGGGGTACCTTACCGGGCCCACCATGTACCCGAAACGGTTCATCCATCTCCTCGAATCGGGTCTCGAAATCCATCAGCAAACTCATGGTGGACGACTCATACATCATGGGAAAACCGCATTTTTATTTAAAAAGAGAGAAAGCAGTTTATATATGTTTTGCGGTTTTCCTCCAAATCCAGAAAATATCATGGAAATCCGAATCATTAATAGCATGTAAAACCATGAATATAAGCATGAGAATCCATGAATACGGCATAACAATGAATAACAGTATGCATGAAGCGACAAGTAATAACTACAATATCTAAGCTGGCATATAAGGTATGTACACTAATATTATGTCAAACTACTAGCTATCAAGCTAAGTTAAGCAATAATATTTTCTAAGGTGTACGTGACATGGCAATTACCGATGAAGATATGTGTGAGCCGGCAAGTAAGTGTATGTGGTACATACGCATCATCGGTAATGGTGCTGGTGTCCTAACAGTATAATGTCAACAATGCAATATGAAATAACAATGTAAGTATGCGATGCGGAGCGAGCAACCAAAATGAGCGGGAGCTAAATATTAAACAATGGTGCCATTTGAAATAATACGAATCGCGGGGTTTTGAAAATAGGGGCTACGGTGGTGTTCACACCATAATATTGCATTATTATATTCCCCATTCTTATTCTTTTTATAAATAAACAGGTACTTTTGACGCATGTCTGCTACATGTTACAGGTTACAGGTTCTTGGACAGAAAACAGTGAAAACGATGTAAAGACGATGAAAATATGGACTTTAACCAACAAACAGAGGACTCTTGATCAAGCCTACATCAAAGATAAAATTCACAAAGTACAAGGCAATGCAAGATCCAAGATCGCGAAGCCACGGTTAAAGTCCACCACAATTATTCACCGGAAAATCTGGAAGCAAACGAGAAGCTATTTTAAAGAAATAACCAAAGAAACAGGAAGCCCAAGAATTCCAGAAGCAGCACAAGCTCAACATTGGGCCGCGGAACCGCGGCCCAACCCACGCTGGGGCCGCGGATCCGCAGCCATATAGGGCCTAAAGTGCATATTATTTTTACCATAATTCTTTGGCTGCGTTGAATGGTTTACCTAGGGGAAAATTTGTAATTGTAGACATGGGAGACAAATGTAACCCTAGGGTTTCCTATTCTCTATAAATAGGAACCCAAAACATTGTATTTTCTTTATGCCTCCTTTTAATAATAAAATTCAGATCTCTTTATGGAGAGCATCGGTGTTTCTTTTCAATTCATGGATTCAGATCTGACAAACCTGCGTTGATGATTGGAGAGATGCATCTGTAAGTAGATTTAATTCCTTGCTCTAGTTTAGATTTCAATTTTTTGCCCTAGGTAGATTTAATTTCTTGCCGTAGAAAAATTGCTTAGAGTTAGCTTTAGGGAAGGATTTTGAGAGATGAGATCTCTCATCCCTTTCTTACCCATAATATATTTTCAATAGGACTCCATGCATACACGCACACACCGCGCCCTACGGCACCCTATCCCTTGAGGTAGTGGTGATACCTTAGTATAAAAACCTGGTTGCGCACGTTTTCCATGGAGGTTAGGGTAAGGATCTCTAAAGGAAGGACAAGAACCTAGAGGAAGGAACACCTTCCCGAATGGATCTAATCCCCTTTATTGATAATTACCATAACTTCTCATAGATCTTCATTCGGGTATAGAAAGCGTTGAGATTTACTTGCATTTCCAAACCATCCCTAAACCTAACCCTAGCAAGACTAGATCTAGATAATCGTAGTATAGAATAATTTAGGTTTTTAGATTTAATAATCAATCCGACCACAATCGGAATTAACTCGTTTGAGCGAATAGGAAATTCACAACATCCCTGTGGACCGACCCATACTCACCGGCTAGCTTCATGCGACGCCGTTCTTGATTGCGGTAATAGATAGTTTTTGAGATAAAATCATGTGGTTTTTAAGAAAGGATACATCTTTTGAAATATCCGTAGATCCCTTGACCTGTATTTTAAAATACCCACGATCCGCTAGTTTTGAAATAGGTAGGAGTCTAATCTATTCTAACAACTACACTAAACTATACGGCTGAACTAACAAGCTGAACTACAGGTAAGGAAACCGCCTATCATCTGAATCGATACATATACATATCTGTATATGTATAGTCGGTGATCCCGCCTCAATAATATCATATCCGATACCATATCTATAATCAGGCATCCAAAGTCAAGAGTGCGGATCAATCATCAATATTGCTCGTACGTAAATCCGTCGTACGGCATCCCAAATCTGGGTACGGGTCAATATCACATTCATCATACTATTCACCTGGTATTCTCTTTATCAAATATCATGATCGGGGTACTGATCTACGTCTAGTACAATACTAATATCATCAATATAGTCATGATCTGGCTACTGATCGACAGTCTCGTACAAACTGATGTCATCAGCACATATCATCATCAAGGGGTATACATCGCCCAATACAGCCTAGGACCAATATCCTAGCATACCATATCTCATATCACGATCACATGTCGACCATTAATTAATAACACTGTTCACCCGTATCGTCGTCCCAAGATCCGCTATAACACCAGGACGTATCTCAAGTACGAATCCTTCCATATCACCGTTCTCGCGGTCTCAATCAAATCTTATTGACTCATCTCAAATCCCAAATTCTATCCTCAAATCCAGTATATGATCACATAGTCCCATACCTATGTGAACACATAAATATATATATTCCCGTAAGCACAAAAGGAAGAAGAATGTATGCAAGTATGGGTGGGTGTGTGCATGTATGGTGCGACCACTACTCTAGGGTTTCGCGACACTAAATCATCCATATTTATCATCAATAACTCATACAATATATAATAAAAAAATGTGTATATACGTATTCGTATACATCACCACGAACTGCGGGGGTGTTATACGCCATCCACCCGACTTCTCCCCGTAGATATAAATCTACTCACCTGGTCATCGCTCGCCGGTGCCGATGTCGCCACGCACTTGCTTGTCGTCTCGAAGTCCACATGGGGTACCTACATATCATAACGCACCGTATCGCATAAAAACCAAATCCGAAATCGATACGGTATACGAAAACCAATTCGGCACGCGTATCACGCAGAGGTCAAAACCTATCGGCTACGCATGCAAGAATAGCTAAACCAACACTCGATGTCGATGTACAAATATCAAACCATCGAGAAAAACTCAACGTAACAATCACGCATTCATAACGCACTAAAATTTATACGAAAATATGGTGCAATTCATAAAAACCTTAAAATTGCTCAAATCGATTTATTTTCAAGAACCCTAGTAAGCTTAAATTTCCTGTTTTAGCACCAATCTAAATGTTTTAACATTTTTAGTGGCTATAATGTTCGTTAAACATCTTAATTAAGTCACATAAAAATTTACTAGATTTTATCACAATATTTTGTATTAATTTTAAAAAAAAACTAGTTTGCAAAGTTAACCACTTTTAACAATTAGCAACCTAGCTACTAGCTTTGTTTTAACATGCCATAAGAGGTTAAATACAACACACAACTATAAACCAGTTACTCTAAACCCTAACTTGCATTCAAACCCTTCTCTTGAAAGTTAATGTTTAATTAATTCCATAATTAAACATCTAATTAAAACTACATTCAAACAAACAATTAGCAAGTAACAAATTTGGATGAAATTTTATACCTCAATAACAAGAGATCAAACATGCAAATCGTAGCCTCCAAAGTGCCAACTTTTCTTCAAGATCCAAACTAGATAGGCCAAAGAATAATGGGTAGAGAATGGATTTGGAATTTGTGAGGTTTTTGTTGGATTTTTGATGCAAAATTTGATGGATTTTAGTGGCAAATGAGGGGGGATTTTGGGGAGGGCTGAGGCAGAAATGGGGAGGTGAGGGGCTCGGCTGGAATTGGAGATGAAGGGAGAGAGAAAAATGGGGGTGGGTGTGGAAGTCAACAAAGCCCATTCCATATATATCTAATTCCATAACACTTCATTACCCATTCATTAATTTATTAGTTTTCTTTTATTTTGGTAGCAAGGAATCACATGTTGAAAGGTAAGAAGGGGCAACAGATCATGGCTCGGCCATTAAAGGAAAAAGTGGGGTGTGTTGGTTTGTTTTTTTTTTGTATAGAAATTTCTATGTTAGACAACCAAGTCTTATTTGATGCACTTTTCTTTAATTTTCTAAACCGTTTTGGCAAACCATTTCATTTCAAAAACTACATGATAAAATTTTATTTAATGTTTTATGATACACAAAAATTTTTTCAACTCATTCCAATTTATAATTTTTCCTAATTAAATGTATTAGTGACGGCTTAAAATAATATTAAAATAATTAATTTCGGAAAAATTTTCAGAAAATTTGAAATTTCACCAGTGGCTCAATAAACACCAAATACTAGCAATTACATAGCTAGAATATGTATATTTAATTTTATAATAAAGATATTTGCATTTTGACTTTTTACAGAAAACCCCCTTATTTTACCGTTTTTTCGAAATTTCACCGAAACGATTTTCAAAACGTTACAGATGAAGTCAAACTCTTTGACTACTATATCAAAACAGAAGTTCCAACTCCGCGATGCTTGCTTTAACCCATAAATGGATTTAAGCAGTTTGCACACCTTTCCGCTGCTCCCACTATCTACGAAGCCCTCTGGCTGAGTCATGTACACGCACTCTTCTAAATCACCATTTAGAAAGGCGGTCTTAACATCCATTTGCCAGATTTCGTAGTCATGGTATGCAGCAATGGCAAATAAGATCCGGATGGACTTAAGCATAGCCACTGGAGAAAAGGTTTCGTCATAATCCACACCTGGTCGTTGACGAAATCCCTTTGCTACAAGTCTAGCTTTGAAAGTCTCAACTTTTCCATCTACACCAAATTTCTTTTTAAAAATCCACTTGCTCCCAATGGGTTTTACCCCTTCAGGAGCATTTTCCAAAATCCATACTTTATTGGTTTACATGGATTCCATCTCAGATCGCATTGCATCCAGCCATTTCACAGAGTCTCCACTCGTGATGGCCTGCTCGAAACTAGTTGGGTCATCATCTTCCATGATGCAATCCTCGCTTCCACCATCAATGAGAAAACCGTAGTATCTCTCAGGTGGACGAGAAACCCTACTAGATCGGCGGAGAGGCTGGGGTTCGTCGGGTACTACTGAATCCTCTGGTTCTACTACAGTTGCAATTTGTGTTTCTGGAACCTCTTCCAGCTCTACCTCTTTGCCACTAATTTCCTTTGCAAGAAATTCCTTTTCCAAAAAGGTGGCATGTTGAGCAACAAACACTTTTTGTTTCTCAGCGTGGTAGAAAAAATATCCTTGAGAATTCTTTGGATATCCCACAAATTTGCAAAGAACTGATCGTGCCTTGAGTTTGTCCGGATTTTGTCTTTTGACATAGGCCGGAAAACCCCATATCTTAACTCATTTAAAATATGGTCTCTTCCCACTCCATATCTCATATGGTGTGGTAGGTACAGATTTAGACGGAACTAGATTCAATATGTATATGGCCGTTTCAAGCGCATACCCCCAGAAGGAAATAGGTAACTCAGCTTCGCTCATCATAGATCGCACCATATCTAATAGGGTCCGATTCCTTCGTTCCGATACACCGTTGTGCTGTGGTGTATAAGGAGGAGTAAGCTGAGAGAGAATCCCATTCTCTTTTAAATAATCTAGGAACTCATTGCTTAAGTATTCTCCTCCTCGATCAGATCGAAGGATCTTAATACTTTTGCCCGTTTGTTTTTCTACTTCGTGCTTCTATTCTCTGAATTTCTCAAAAGCTTCAGACTTGTGTTTCAACAGGAACACATGCCCATATCTAGAGAGATCGTCAGTAAATGTAATGAAGTAGGAAGAACCGTTCCTGGCATGCGTAGACATGGGACCGCATACATCACTATGTACCAGTCCTAAGAGTTCGGTAACTCTTTCTCCGTGTCCACTAAACGGAGCTTTGGTCATTTTTCCTTTGAAACATGAATGGCAAGTATCATAAGATGAAAATTCGAATGAATTCAAATATCCATTTTTATGTAACTTAGCTAGCCGTGTCTCATTGATATGGCCAAGTCTACAATGCCACAAGAAGGATTCGTTCATTTCTGAACTTTTCCTCTTGTGTGTGTTTTGTATATTAAGGACTGTATTCTGATTTAGAATGAATATGCCATTATGTAACGAGCCTGATGCAATCAACTTTTGATCTAGGAATATGTTCATAACATTATCCTTTACTACAAAATTTTATCCTTCTTTACTTAATAAAGAGACTGATATAATGTTGCACATCATGTTCGGTATATAATAGCACTCATTTAGAATCAGTGTATTACGACTTGGCAATACAATGTGATATTCGCCAACTGCTTTGGCTGCAACATTTGCACCATTCCCTACTTGAACGGAATGATCACCTTTTCCCAGTTCTCTACCTTTACGTAGCCCATGTAACAATTTACATATGTGGGATCCTGATCCGGTATCTAATACCCAGGACGTAGGGTGAACTGAGAAACAGTTCTCAATAACTAACACACCTGAAGAAAATGCATCAACATGCATGTTCTTTTGGGCGGCTTGAGAATCTAGATATTCTTCTATTCCCTATTCAGTCTTATAACTCTTATAAGGAAGAACGGGTCCAACGTTCCCCTGCTCAGTATAATAAGCGGGTTCAGTCAATACATCCATATTATTATCTTGATTATGGCCTGACATGGTCACTACCTGAAGAGAGAGAGAAGAAAACACTTTAGCGTATGCTCTTTCAAGATTAGATTGGTTATTATCTTATCTATTCAGGATGTCTCCCACTGTTTTTATCAAATCTACCTTCAAACCCTAAAAGGTAAGATTAGCCGGGATTAATTACACCCTACAATTTCGTCAATCTTTCAGCCAGATCAGAGTCGGTACTTTGAGGGAGGTTCCCCGTGCTTTCGCACGGACCTAATTAAAGTAAACCTCGTTTTCCCATAGGCGTAACCCCGTTAACACTTTTCTAGACACCTACTTGATCGACTAATTGTCCTGTGTAAAACTCTCCCAGGAGTAACTCTTACTCGCAGTAGGTATCGGGATCCAACTATCTCATAGAAGGTATGCAATCTCATTGCAAATTTCAACACTTGAAATTCCCGATAATATTTTGCCCGTAGCGATCTATGACCTTGACTAAGTCAACAAACCATAAATCGCAAGTCAAGTTCAACCCGTACATTTCTCGATTGAATTAAACCCACCCGTACGACCCTTGACTGAGTCAACAAGGCCGTGCGAATACCCTAATCCAATCACATCTCATGTTTTAGCAGATAAACACTACTTAGCTACCGTACACTACGCCTTGACTAAGTCAACAAACATAGCACGAATACTAAATAATATCTATCTGAAATGACGGAGGGCTACGCAGGTTTTTTCAGAAAAATCATGAGCGTAATGAACTTGATATCGTCGTAGAATCATGTGAAATTTTGAAATGGAGTGTTTTTTAGGCTTTCATTAGTTTTGCTAAAGAGGTCACTCCCGGTGAAGGGATCTCGGCTCTTTCCTCATCGAATAAGGTGTAGGACATATCATATATATCACTGTGCAAAGAAAAACTCTAAAAGCAATCAAAAGACAAACCGAGTTTTGTAGCATCTGCCAGTTTCGCTAAAGAGGTCACTCCCGGTGAAGGGATCTCGGCTCTTTCCTCATCGAATAAGGTGCAGGGTATATCATATATACCACTATGCAAAGCAAAACTGTAGCTACCCTTTTATAAAGTTTTGATTCTACAACATCTTTTAGGTTTCTTTTTCTTTTTATTAATCTCATTAATAAAAAATCCCATCAGCTTATGCTTCCTAAGCATCACAGATAAATACGACGTACACTTATGCCATCCACATTCGCCTCGATGTCCCCTCGTGCACCGTTAGGTTAGGTAACTAACGACAGAGCAGGGCAGGGCTAGTGCGGGTGTAAAACATAAGTAACGTCTATATAATATATCATATATACTATATACTGTATCCATCACAACATATCAAATGATCACATCACAGATATCGCAGCAGAAACATAGATATAATGTGGGATATACTAGGACGTCCGTATTTAGTATTTAGCCAACAATAGAAAATACGGATTCCACAGTCGCGATGAATAGCCAAGCCTACACCGTGGACCCCTACGAGAGCAGCAAGCGACCCTACCAATTCTGGAGTTTAGGAGACCCGGTCTCGACTCCTCGAGATGGCCTCCCACTGAACCCCAGAACCCGGTCACCTGTGCTCCCCTTCTTGGGTCCATCCTAATGCGGAAAAGTAAATAATATATAACACTGGTGGCATCAACCTCAACCTGGAAGTTCCCCAAATAAAAGAATATTACAATACATTTGAATTTACATGAATGAAAATATAAAACTCTCATCTCACATAAAACCCCCGGCTATTCAATCGCGACAATCCTGCACATCATATCTCAGCAACACATAATATCTCATATCATCAACGTAAGTAAGTATGCATACACCGATCGTCGTCGATGTATAGCAACGAAAACCGGCAATACAACTACATACTACACTTACGGTCACAGAAAAGAAATTGTAAAACTACAATATTTGGAATCCACAATCACTTTAGACATCGTAAATCCGAAATATCACATACTTCGCATTTCATGCCTAACACAATGAATTCCACATATTGTATCACATTCCAGATAAATAGACAGTATTAAACTTTTTGAACAGATAATCAAATACCCAAAATTTCCTAAAGTGCTCAACACTTGAGCGGAGTTCAAATAATCCCAGAATATGTCACAGTACCAGTGATCCAGCCGTAGAAGGGTCAAGCCAACGCCTCACATGTGGCACGCCGTACTGCCCCAAACCCGAAGGTTCAAAAGGCAGTTCAAGACTGTCACATAATCGTGTTAAGGTTTGTTGTCTTCTAGAGGGTCCACCGCTTAACTTGTACACATTTGCGAAAGATTTAAACTCGAGAAAATATTCAACACTTGAAAAAAAATTATCGGGAAAAATTGAGTTAATGATATCCGTTCGAACTTTTTAACAGTTTCTAAATATCCGGAAAAAAAATAACGAATTTAAAATTCCCGATCGAATCGTCGATTACAAAATAAACCCCAGAATACTCAACACTTGAGTCAGATTAAAAATACCCATAAATAGTAAATACAGATACAAGAATTACTGTGCACAAAACCGTGCCTAATACTCTTATACTGCCGCGGAACCACCGCCAATGGTGGGTCATTGCCGCGATTCCGCGGCCATGTTGTCGAATTGGAGGCACGAATTTCACCATAATTCTTATATTTTCCTGCTGTATTTTTTAGGTATTTTTAATTCTGGAAAACCCCATATTTTAAAAAATGTACAGAGAGGGGTTTGAAATTCCGTATTCGGGTTCGATCGGGGTTTTAACTTCGTTAACACATCGCCTAATGCTCTAGCTAGGCTCTGATACCACTGTAGAGTTCCTAGGCACACTAGTGAAGGTTCATAAAGCATCAAACATGCCCAAATAAAATTTTACATGTGCCGAACAACCCAAAGACGGGATCTTTGCTAGATTATTAGGGTTTAGCATGCAAGATAACATCTTTAAAGCTAAGTGTGATGGATTACAACCTTTGTAGTCCGCTCCTTCGCTTCACAAGCTCCGAGTAGAAGTCCCTTCGCCGCGATCCACGATCTCCCGGACTCAAGAGAGGCTCCACGACTCGAACGATCCATTCTAGCTTGAAGTGTTCCGATTCTCCGATGATCTACGTCGAAGTTGCTATAACCCAAGCTTTCTCACTCCAAAGAGATGAACACCCTAATCTAATGGGCTAGATTAGAAGAGGATGATGGAGTAGTATTTATGCTATCTTTTAATTTCACTTTCTCACAATAAATCATCACATAAGGAATTTCTAGTGAGCTCTCTCTTTCAAAAACCAAAGAGAGAAGAAGATGAAGAAAGAAAGAATAATCCTTTTGTGATGAATAGAAGTCTAGTGTATATGATTGATTATAGAACCATGGTCAAGGATGATAGGATAAAACTTGTAGAGAATAAACTAGAGTTAGGGTTTGGTTAGGTTAAGGATAAGTATCAACCATAATATCTTAACCAAGACAAAATAGAATCCTTCTAGAATGAACTTGAAAGAGCTAACCCTAATCAAACCCTAATCCCTTTTTATCATCCTTAAACATGTTTTATAATAAATCATATCATGTCACAGTAATATATATCACATATATATTATATATTTGCAACAATAGAAAATAATACAATTAACATATATCGCATATATATCAATGCATTAATCTGGTGAGAAAATGAAATAATAAAGCGAGCCAATATTAGATAATGTAATACAATATATCATATATATCATTATACATTAAATCATCGAATCAACACTTGATCCGACGATCCGGCTATATCTAATATAACCGACTAATATATCATGTACCGATTCATCGAATCAATACTTGATCCGATGTCCCGATTCATATCTAAATATCGCGAGAATATAATACGGTATCTCATATTGCATTATCCTCGGTCCTGCACATATCACATATGTGCCTCTACTCCGTTTTGCCTGAGCCAAGAAACCTCTGTGTAGGACTCTAAAGAATCGTCAATACGCCGGTAGCAGGTGATGATCATATCAAACACCCACAAGCTGCAAGCGGTCAGCTAAACGTAACAGCCACCCAGGTATTGAGCGATCAGAAGATCAACAAGCTAGCATGTCCGTTCTCCTGTGAATCCAATCAGTAACACTCCCGTACAGTCCGGTCTGTTCGTCTGATATGTCGCATATCAAGTCTAGGGGTGGTATACGTCAGACCCCAGCAACCGATAAGTCGTGTCGATATGAGGCTCATAACAGGTCGAGAAACTACTGGTAACACTTACCAGTATATCTCTATATCAGCCCTGGCCAGGGACTTCCAGTTATAGCCAATCGAACATTGCACGACATCAACTCCCTATACCGGGAGAGACGAATCCCCTCCTATCGCTCATTGCCTCCATGTGATTCGGGACTGTACCCAAAAGCCACCGTTTTGCATGCCCTCTTGGACATGGTAAGGTGGAAATCAAAGCACAGTGGAAATCATACAAGACTCTATGACGATCTCGGGTCTACAGACTACCCTATACCAGTGTCACCATAAAACTGCCATCTGACGTGTGGTATATCACAAACTGGGAGTTCTCGGCGAGTCCGTCCAGTATACCCAGTCTCCACTGAGCACCCGTACACCATCCTTAATGTCAAACACCGATGGATATGGGATCATCCATCGCCCATCATATGGGTCAAGATGCGTATACGCTAGTCTACTCTGGTGTATCGATGCCCTGTCTCGATATACCCTCGACTAGGAACATTTATAGGATGTACTCATCGACTACCGTGGCCCCACTAGTATGATCTCATCATAATCCCAGTAGTCGAGTACAGATCCGAAGGGCTTTATCAACATGTGAGTGAAAGACCGTAAACCAATGCAAGTCAACATGTTAAGATAAAGTGAAACCAAATAGCATACTATCATGACGAGCAAGAAAGTCCTCTCTGTATATATCCAAGCATCCATTATAATATACATCAAATGTACAACAATGGCCTCTAGGGCATATACATAACTAACACTCATCATAGAGCACACCATATCACATAGGGTGCTATTGCTCCACCCCGATATACCATCGTGCTATGGTGTTTTCGGAGGAGTAATGCTGAGAGAGAATCTCATTCTCCTTTAGAATAGTCCAGGAATTCCGTGCTCAATTATTCTCCTCCTTGATCACATCAAAGGACATAATATTTATACCCGTATTGGTTCTCTACTTCTAACTTATATTCTGTGAATATCTCAAAAGGTTCGGACTTGTGTTTCAACAGGAACATATGTCTGAATCTTGAGAGATCATCAGAGAATGTAATGAAGTACAAAGAACCGGTCTTGGTATGTGTAGACAGGGGATCTTCATACATCAACATGTATCAATCCCAAGAGTTCACTAACTCTTTCTCTGCTTCCAATAAACAGAGCTACGGTCATCTAATCTTTGTGACATGACTGGCAAGTTTCACAAGATGTAAATTCAAACTGATTTAAATATACATCTAAATGTAACTTCAGCCAGTCGGGTCGCATTGATATGACCTAGTCTACAATACCTCAAGAAGGATTCGTTCATATGTGAACTCTTCCTCTTGTGTGTGTTCCGTATACTAAGAACTGTAGTTTGATTTAGAACATCAATGCTTTTAGATAACATGCCTGAACCGATCAACTTTTGATATAGGAAGTGTTCAAAACATTATCCAACAATACAAAATTATATCCTTTCTTTACTAATAAAGAGACTGATATGATTTTGTATATCAGGTTCGGTATCTAATAACATTCGTTAAGAATCAATGTATTGGTAATACAGGGTGACAGTGACCAACAGACTTGGCTGCAACACTTACCCCGTTTTCTGTCTCATGAAACTTATCACCCGTTCTCAGTTCTCTACCTTTCTGTAGCCCTATGTAACAGATTACATATCTGGGATCCTGATCCGGTATCAAATACCCAGGACGTAGAGGATAGAGAGAAACAGTTCTTTGTAACTAACACACCCGAAGGAGATGCATCATATGCACTTTCTTCGTTTGGGCGGCATAGGAATTCTGGTATTCCCCTATTTCCTGCTCTGTCTTATAACAATTATAAGTTGGAGCGGGACCAATGTTCCCCAGCTCAGTATAACAAGCGGGTTCGGTCAATATTCCGTATTATTATTTTGATTAAGGCGTGATATGGTCGCTACCTGGAGAGAGAGAGAAGAAAACACTCAGCGTGCGCTCTTGTAAGAATAGATTGGTTATTATTTTATCTAATCAGGATGGCTCCCACTGTTTTAATCAAATCTTCCTTCAAACCCTAAAAGGAAAGACTAGCCGAGATTAATTACACACTACAAGTTCGCCAATCTTTCAGCCAGGCCAGTGTCGGTACTTTGAGGGAGGTCCCCCGTGCTTTCGTACGAACCTAATTAATGTAAACCTCGTTTTCCAGAGGCGTAACCTCGTTAACACCTTTCTAGACACCTATTTGATCGGCTAATTGTAATGTGTAAAACTCTCCCAGGAGTAACTCTTACTCGCAGTGGGTATCGGGATCCAACTATCTCATAGAAGGTATGCAATCTCATTGCAAATTTCAACACTTGAAATTCTTCCCCAAGCGTGCTATGACCTTGACGCATGCCAAACAACCCATAGTCCGCTAGTCAAGTTCAACCCGTCCATTTCTTGATTGAATTAAACCCACCCGCACGACCCTTGACGCATGCCAAACAACGCCGTACGAATACCCTAATCCAATCGCATCGTATGCTAGCAGATAAGCACTAGTTAGCTACCGTACACTACGTCTTGACGTATGCCAAACTACCGCAGCACGAATACTAACTAGTACTTATCTAAAATGACGGAGGGCTACGACAGGTTTTTTTTCTGAAAACCTATTACGTAATGAACTTGATATCTTTGGAGGATCGAATGAATTTTGAAATGGAGTGTTTTTTAGCCTTTTCTAGTTTTGCTAAAGGGGTCACTCCCAGTGAAGGGATCGTCGGCCCTTTCCTCGTCGAATGAGGTGCGGGATATATCATATATATCACTGTGCAAAGCAGAAACTATAGAAGCTATCAAAAGACAAACCGAGTGTGTAGCATCTGCCAGTTATTGCTAAAGGGATCACTCCCGGTGAAGGGATCGTCGGCCCTTTCCTCATCGAATAAGGTGCAGGGTATATCATATATACCGCTGTGCAAAGCAAGAACTGTAGCTACCTGTTTTATTTTTTGAAATTCGATTCCACAACATCTTAGGTTTCTTTTCTTTCATTAATCATATTAATGAAGTCCCATCGTTTAAATACCTAAACATCACAGATAAATACGACGTACACTTATGCCATCCGCATTTGCCTCGATGTCCCCTCGTGCACCATTAGGTTAGGTAACTAACGGCAGAGCAGGGCAGGGCTAGCGCGGGTGTAAAACATAAGTAACGTCTATATAATATATCATATATACTATATATAGTATCTATCACAGAACATATCACATGATCACATCACAGATATCGCGGCAGAAAATATCATATGAAATATTGGATATACTAGGACGTCCGTGTTTTTAATACGAGCCAGTATAAAACACGGATTCCACGGTCATGATGAATAGCCAAACCCACACCCCTAGACCCCTACGAGAGCGGCAAGCAACCCTACCAATTCTAGAGTTAGGAGACCCGGACTCGACTCCTCGAGTTGGTCTCCCACTGGACTCCAGAACCCGGTTACTTATGCCCTCCTCCTTGGGTCTATCCTAGTGCGGAAAAGTAAATAATATACAAATGGTGACAACTTCCGCAACCTGGAAGTGCCCCAATAAAAGAATATTACATACAAGTTTTTTACATGAATGAAAATGAAAAACACTCATCTCACATAAAAAAATACCCGGCTATTCAAACACGACGATCCAATATAACATATCCAGCAACACATAACATCACATGTCATCAACGTAAGTAAATATGCCCATCCCAATTGTCGTTGACATATAGCAACGAAACCGGCGATATCACATATTACACTTACGGTCGCAGAAAAAAAAGTTTAAAACTACAACAGTTGGAATCCGCAACCTCTTTAGACATCGCATGCCTAATCAAATGAATTACTTAGACATCGCATGCCTAACAATTATAAACCCCGCATTTTAGTCTCAAAATCGAAAACACTTTTCAATACCAAGTCGGGCAATTCAACAAGATTCCCGACATCCTGATCGAATGCTCGTCGCAAACTTTAGTAGACGGCCGCACCCCCGATACAGTCGACGAAGTGCACCAAGGCGGAACACCGCTACCGCGAGCACCCAAACGGATGCTTTTTGGCGACGGGTTCTCCTACAGTCACTTGGTCGGGGCTAATGGGTGTAGCTGTCTATTAAGTTTATCCGGCGAGTATCCGCGTACACTACGTGATTGCGACGGACTTTTGATCACATCAAAATTCCGTGGCAACCGATCAAGTGAGACTAAACTGCTATGTTTATAACATTCATTCAGTTATCTCATAACTACTTGTGGATTCCAAATATTGTATCATATTCCGGATAAATAGAAAATGTTAAACTTTCCGATCGAACAATCGAACACCCAAGTTTTCCCGAAACAGCTCAATACATGAAATAAGTTTAAAAAACATTCACTTCGTGCCTCAGTACCAACGGTCCAGCCGTAGAAGGGTCAAGCCAACGCCTCACATGTGGCACGCCGTACTGCCCCAAACCCTAAGGTTCAAAGGGCAGTTCAAGACGGTCACATAATCGAGTTAAAGTTTGTTGTCTTCTAGAGGGACCATCGCGTTACTTGCACTACTTAGAACGTCATTAAACTACGGAAAGATCCAACACTTGGAAATTTCCCAACAGGGGAAAAATTGGGTATTTATATCCGGTCGAACTTTTCAAGATTTTCTAAAATTATCCGGAAAAACACAGACGAAGTTAAACTTTCCGATCGAAACACCGAGTCCCCAATACAACCCAGAAAACTCAACTCTTGAGTGGAAGTTAAAAATTCCCAGAAAATACAGCACTAAAAGTTAGGAATTACTGTGCAAATTTCAAATGCTGAAGTGACTATATGGCCGCGGAACCGCCGCACGAGCCATGCTCGTGCCGCGGTTCCACCGCGCTTTGGTTGAATCAGGAGCACGTGCTTCACAGTAATTCATAAAAAAGCCTGTTGATTTTTTTGCATATTTTTAATTCTCAAAAATCCCCGATTTCAAAAAATGTACAGATAAGGGTTTCGGATTAGGGTTTCGGGTTCGTTCGGGTTTCTAACTTCGTCTACTCATCGCCTAAGGCTCTAGCTAGGCTCTGATACCACTGTAGGGTTCCTAGGCACACTAATGAGGTCTCACAAGGCATCAACCATGCCAAAATCAAAAATTTCCGGTGCCGAGAAACCCTAATGCGATCGTTGACTAGAGATTAAGGCGAAACATGCAACTAGTTAACAACTTAACTAAGAGTGAACGAAAATACAACTTTTATAGATCCGGTCCTCCACCTCTATATCTCCGCGTTGACATCCCTCCGCTGTGATCATCGGATCCCGGACTCTAGTAATGGTTTCGTCGAAGAAATGATCGGGCTAGGTCGTCGACTTTGATGCCGAAGATGATCTACGTCGAGGCAACACAAGATCAAGCTCCAACTTCACCAAGCCATGAAACTTGTGAAGAAAACACCCTATACTACTTGGCAAGTGGTAGAGGATGAAGAAATAGGAAGTGGGTTCACTTTAGAATTGGATTTCTCACTCTTTTTCTCAAGTTTCCATTAATGGTAGCAAGCTTTCTTCTTGTTGAAGAAGAAGAAGAAGAAGAAGAAAAAGAATATCATGAGAAAATATATTTCAAATGATAAATCAAGTGAAGTTATCATAATGCAACCTTGGTTAAGTGTAGAGAGTAAACTAAGGTTAGGTGAATGGTTAGGTTTAGGATGAAGACAAAGTGGTGGACTTTCAAAGATACTTTGAAGCTTCAAGAAGCTTCAAGCAAAGAAAGAAAAATAAAGCCACCATTTCATCTTTTCCAAAAAAAATAAATAAATAAATAATTAAATCAAAACCCTAACCATTAACATAACCATGGTTTAATCATACACACCCAAGTTTGCATGTATCATCAAACATGATACAATCTAGTGCACAAAAATATATCGCATATACTACTTGTGCACATCAAGTGAGAAAATCCATCTTAAGTGAACAAATACTAGTTAATGTAAAGTAATATATCAAATATATAATTATACATCAAATCATTAAATCAACACTTGATTTAATGATCCGGTCATATCGCATATAACCGACTAATATCAAGTGTATCAATGTATCGAATCAACACTTGATTCGGTAACCCGGCTATATCACATATAACCTGCCGATGATACAAATCGCGAGAATAGAATCCAGTATCACATACTGGTATTATTCTCGGTCCCGCACATATCACATATGCGCTCCTATTTCGTTTCGCTTGAGCCAGAAAACCTCTGTGTAGGACTCTAAAGACTCGTCAATACGCCGGCAGCAGGTGATGATCATATCAAACACCCACAAGCCGCAAGCGGTCGGCTAAACGTAACGGCCACCCGGGTATTGAACGATCAGAAGATCGACAAGCAAGCCCGCTCACACTCCTATGAATCCAACTAGTAACACTTACCGTACAGTCCGGTCTCGTCGTCTGATATGTCGCATATCTCGCCTAGGGGTGGTAAACGTCAGACCCCAATAGCTTGATAAGTCATGTCGATATGAGGTCTATAACAGTTCGAGAAACTACTGGTAACACTTACCAGTAAATCTCAGCAACCCTGGCCAGGGATTTCTGATTATAGCCAATCGAACACAGTGCAACATCAACTCCCTATACCGGGAGAGACGAATCCCCTCCTATCGCTCATTGCCTCCATGCGATTCGGGACTGTACCCAAAAGCCACCGTTTTGCACGCCCTCTTGGACGTGGTAAGGTGGAAATCAAAGCACAGTGGGAATCACACAAGACTCTATGACGATCTCGGGTCAACAGACTAACCCGTACCAGTGTCACCAGAGAACTGCCATCTGACGTAAGGTATAATACCATCTGGGAGTTCTCGGCGAGTCCGTCTAGTGTACCCAGTCTCCACTGAGCACCCGTATATCATCTCTGATGTCAAACACCAATGGGTATAGGATCATCCATCGCCCATCTGTATGGGTCGAGAAGGAATACGCTAGTCTACTCTGGTATATCGATGCCCCGTCTCGATACACCCACGACTAGGGACCTTGAAGGATGTACTTATGGACTACCATGTCCCCACTAGTATGATCTGTATCATAGTCTAGGTAGTCAAGTACACATCCTAAGGGCTTTACCAACATGTAACAGAGAGATAATCAGTATACATGTTAAGGTAAAGAGTAACCAGATAGCATACTATCATGTCGAGCAAGAAAGTCCTCCCTATATATGTCCCAGCATCCACTACAATATACATCCTATGTACAGTAATGGCCTCTAGGGCATACATATAACTAACAAAAATCCGTCCGATCACGATCCGTGCAATACCGCACGTATCTGATCGAACCCTGCCATATCTCCATACGGCCTGTACAGCGTTTCGCCCGAAACTTGAGTAACTGTGTGTGGGAGACTCTAAAGACTCGTCAATACTATGGCTGTGGATTTAACCACTAGCACGTCAGAGGTATCAGCCATACGTAACGAGCTACCAGCTATTGACCAAAAGGGACGTCGATGAGAGAACTCATCCTGACACCCTACTGAGCCTGTCAGTGACAATATCCGTACAGTCCGGTCCGTTCGTCTATGAGCATCGCATGGCGGGCCTAGGGGGTTGGTAAAGTCAGACCCCCAAAAGCGGTACAAGTCGTGTCGGAGTGTAGCCCAGAACACCCTGAGATACTACTGGAATACCTACCAGTAAATCTCCTGCCTTGGCCAAGGACTTTTCATGTACTGGCTCTTCTAGACACAGCGCGACCTCACCCCCAATACCGGGAGAGACGAACCACTGCAGATCCGCTCACTGCCTCCATGTGGCTCGGGACTGTACCCAACTAAAACCTGTTTGCACGTCTCCTTTGAGCGTGGTAGGGTAGTAATCAAAGCACAGTGGGAACTCACACGAGACAAATGACGATCTCAGGTCGATGAACTAACCTGTACACATGTCACCAGGGAACTGCCATCTGACGTCAGGTATAATACCACCTAGCAAGTTCCCGGCGAGTCCTGTCTGGTGTACTGATAACCCAATGAGCACCTGTATACATCTTAGGTGAACCAACTGACACCAGTGGTTTGTGAGACCGGCCACCGCCCCTCGTCGGGGTCTCGACTGTATACACTAGTCTACTCTGGAGTATCGATGCCCTGTCTCGAAACTCCCACGACTAGGGACCTTTTAAGGATGTGCTTATAGACTCCAGCTCTCACGTATATGATCGCCCTCATACTGCTGGTAGTCAAGCAAGAATCCTAGGGGCTCTATCAACGTGTAATAGCGACTCGTAAGATCACCTAAAGCAGTACACGATGATAAAGATAAACCAGATAGCATACTATCATCTTGAGTAAGACTGTCCTACTGGGACAGGGCCTCCCTCAATCATTGCAATCACGTGCCTGTGATCCAATAATTGACTCTGAGGGCACTATCTCCAACAGACAGTCCCTCTGAAAGTGTCCGGGTTTCATGCAATAACCACAACGTTGTGTTCTCCGCGGCTTCTGTTGCTGAGGAACAAAAGAGCGCTTCATCCGCACACCACATCTTCGTCTATCAGGGATCTCCTTAGGATTTGGGGCTCCTGCTGGTGCTTGAGCCATGCCTTCTTAGTCCTTCAGCTAAGAGATCGTTCGTTCGTTCCTGGGCTTCCGTCAAACCTTGCTGTACACCCAAAATCTCGACGGTCTGACTCTAGGTAGTGGAGGAGGACGGGGAGTTGTTGGAAGTCAAGTTTCAGCTTCCGCTGGGCGACGCTGATAGGAACTTAAAGGTATGCAACGCGATACGATAACCTTGAAGAAAAGAAGACATGAAAATGCAACGAGTCCGATAAGAAACGTAAGCAGGTGTAGGATGAATAGGAAGGTGCAAGGATGAAAATGTAAAATAGATTTGAAAACTCGAGAACGGTATAAAATATAAATGGAGATAGAGATTTGCCTGATCAAAACAAGATTATGCGGTAAAGTAATATTCAATCGACGATAGAAACAAAGGTAGAACCCCAAACCACTCAAACAGAGTACAGTATTGTAATTATGCTGCGGTTCATAATTACAACCACATAACTCTACCAAGTTATCCAAAAACTCTACCGGATAAAATCAAAACATGTAGTAGGACGCACTATATGAATCAAGGTCAAGAACAACAAGTTTACAATCTAGACCGAAAGGGTGGCTTAGATTGTCAAGCCCTACTCGGAAACTGTAATCCCATTCCAAACCTGGTTCTAATACCAACAAAACCATGTCACGCCCCGCTTCCCAAAATACGGAATACGAGGGATAACAAGGCCAGCCATGCTCCTACGGTTAAGGAAATATCCTGCCGTAGTCACACTTCGGTTTCTAACTTTACGTGGTGATCAGTAATCAATGCACAGGTAATGAGAAATGTAGTCGCTAAATCAAAATAAATATAAAACTAACCAGATAGAGTCAAAGGAAAGATAACACCGGTGTAGCTGATCTAGATGTCCGCAATATCCTCGAGGTACGTCAGGTCCTGATCCGAGCTAAGTCCACTTCTCACTCTGAGCATGCATACTCAGGTCGTCAGAGCGACACAATAGCAATAAATATAAATACATATGTAAACACATGCAATAATGATGAATATGAAACAGTAAGCATGGAGTGATGACATGAGCATGAAGTAACCGGTACAGGTAAACGGTAAAGTAGGTATATCGAATCAGTAATCAATACATGACCATGTCACTAAACCTATCAGTCTTTAAGTCTCACTGTCCAGGTCGCTAAACCTATCGTCAGTCCAAGTGTGAGCGTCAACCACACAGGAGTATCCCAACCCTAAGGGTAGGGGCCCAGGGGCAAGGGAACACAGGCCCGAATCACGCACGATAATAATCAGTAACACCATCCATACAACTCTCAAAATCATGGTATATGCCGGCAATGGGACTCCCGAGATTCCGTTGAACTCACACTCAAACTACCCCACGTCCCGTGGTCTATATCAAACACCGACCATAAACCCAAATACTAGTCGGTCCATAACAAGTCTACGCGAGAACTGGAGACAGGCATGTCTCGACTGGTACCCAAGATAAATGGACTGTGTTTGATGCCTTACCTATGACACTAATATAAGTACTTCTATAACCGTCCCATACCAGTTATAGTTACACTTACATATGCCCCATAGGCGTCGACAATGCAATAAATTAACTGGGTCCGTTGATTGTGTGCAAGTACGTGTCACTTCACTTATTCATTCACGCTTTAACACTAACGTACTTGCCACAATCAAATCACTAATATCTATCACTGGGTAATGTACACGATCACTAGGTTATCAATGCTTCATGACCACTATTCAATGAGGATATAACCGCTACATGATATGATGAGAATGTAATTAATTATAATGCGAATATAACGTAGCAGCCAATGTCATACCATTTGCAAAATTTACTATACATCATACGTGCAGAATTAAGCAAAACAATATAAAAGGGGTAAGCAGTGTGTTTAATTATCTGTCCATCAAAATTTGTTTCGCATCTATCGGATTTGAGGTTCGCTAGTTATGGTCATTTCATTTTAAGTGTTCACTGCTGGAAATCCAATTTCTGAACTGGAAGTCCGTTTCGTAACACGTTTTACTCCCAGTTGAGAGCATAATTAGGCAATGATACAGTTAAATAGTATGTATATTTCTCTGTTATATTTCCAACGCATCAAACGGATTATCAATAGCAGTTCTGTATTAAAAGTTATGTCCCGTCTAGTGTAGCTATGTAAGAGGAGTCACTGCAGAAACTGCAGAATGCCAAGGTACGTTAAAATGCAAATTAAATATCAAATGACGGTGAAACAGCACGGGACCAGATTCAGGTGTTATCTAACTAAATTATCTATGCGATCGTATGGGTCTCCGTGCATTTTCAGTTTAAAGAAGAGGTATACAGGTATTCCAAAGCCAGGTATCCAAAACGAATGCTGCCCCGGACTGCAGTTCAAAGCCGCGAATCATCTCAGTATTCATCATTACAACTTATCAAAATGCAATGATAAACTATGGGGTGATCTAGGTTTATCTGTTGGTTTCGATACGAGCCATAGAACATTAGGTAATGAGTTGTATTCAATTTAATATAGATTTTAGAACGTGGCATAGGCGGTGAATTCCAGATTTAGCTTAGCTTTGTGGGTATGACATTACATGATGTAAACCTCACTATTTTCAACATAAATTCCTACATGATATTTGTTACCAGTAAACGGATCTATCTATAATAAGTTCTGACATTTTAAGGTAGATTTTCGCTTAGGGTCTAGCGTCAAACACTTGATTATGTATACAGCAACCGAAACTTTAGTTTCGTGTAATCGATCAACACGGGATTTAATTCATATAAGTTCTTAATGATGTTAAACCCAGATGGTAAACCCGGTTCATATTCCACGTCAAGCTATGCACAATCACGGATCATAATACTCGTCCGAATCCATGATATTATAACTAATCTTGATTAATTAGAGCAATATAAATTTATATATAAATGTGTATCAGTATATAGCATATTAGCATGTAAATCAAGTGAGGGGTTCACTTGCCTCGGTCGCTTGATATGGAAGCGACGAACATACAGAGTTTGTCTCGACACACGAGACGGCGCGATGCTGGACACGGTGCGTGGCTCGTGTGCGAAGCGCGGTGACTCGGTACTAGATGCAGTGGCGACGCGGGCGTGACCCGGGCGCGACACGGTGCTGGGCACGATCTTGACTCGGTGCGTGGTGCGGGAGCGGCACGGCGCGTGCACTAGATCGGGAACGATGTGGCACGGGGCTGGCACGACGTGGGCATGCAGGTAGGCTCGAGCTGGATACGTAGCGGGCCTGGTGTGACACGATCTGGGCAAGGTGGTGGGCACGAAGAGGCAGCAGTGGGTCTTGGCGGCCGTAGGGCTTAGCTCTCTCGCAGCAGGTGGCAAGGCTCTTGTGGAGGACGATGGAGGTGGCCGGAATGGTGCTTAAGCGGAGAAGTCGAGGTTTGTGAGGAGTTGGGGTGTCGTGTCGAGGAGGTGGAGGAGCGAGTGGGTGCAGCGAGCGAACGACGGTGGCTGAGATGGTGCAGCATCAGGAGGAGCTATGCTAATGAAGCTTGGCTATTGAGAAGTTGGGTTGGAGACAGTGGTGGTGTGGTCGAGGTCGATGATAAGAGGGAATGGGGCAGGCGGTGGCTGTTGTGGGAGAGCTCGGGTGCGGGAGTGAAGGGGGTTGCAGAGGAGGTGAAAGGGTTGCAGAGCTTGGTCGATGGAAGAGCTGAGACAAGGTCGACGGCGAAAGACAGTGGAGGTGACGGTGGTAGTCGCCGGGGATGGTGGAAGCTCGGTTGTTGGGTTGTGAAGAGAAGAAAAGATGGCATGTTGAGCTCGATTGCAAGGAGGTGGCGATGTCGCAGAGGTAAAACGAGGAAGGTGGCGGTGAACGACACCAATGTAGGCCGTCGGTGAAGGAGACGATGGCAGCAGCTGGTGGCGGCGTGAGAAGTTGGCGTGGAAGCTTGATCGTGGTGAATAGGCTCAAGTGATGCAGGGTAGCTAGGCTCGTCGTGGTCGACGGAGGTAGCTCCGATGGTTAGCTCTGACAGTGGGGTCAGCGGCTGTGGTGGTGTAGGGTTGCGGTGGTGAAAGGGCTCGTCGGCAGTGGCTTGTGAAGGAAGCGAGATCACCGGCGGTGATGATGGGTTTTTGAGGAGAAAGTGAGTGAGTGTGAGGATGAGGGGGGAGAGATCTTGCGAGGTAGGCGAAGGGGTCTCGCGAGAGGTGGGCGACGTCGAGAGGATCGTGGGGTGTTGGCGAGCGGCAAGAGTGGGTCGTGGGGAAAGCGGGCGCGGCCGTTGGGGCATGGGCGCGGGTCATGGGGGAGTGGGAGCGGCCGTTGAGGAAGTGGGCTCGAGTCATAGGGAGAGTGTGGAACGAGCAGGAAAGAAGGAGAAGGAGAAGAAGGAGAACGAGAAGGAGAACGAGAAGGAGAAGAAGGGAGTGGGGTTAGCTTCGGGTCGGGTCGGGTCGGTTTGGGTAGAGTGAAGGGTTAGGGAACAGGTTGGGCCTATGGGCTTTGTGGTTAGGGTCAGGAATATGAATTAGGAGAAATTTAAGGGGTTAGGTTTGGGGCAAAATAATTTGGGGTAGAGTTAGGATTTAAGGATCAGAGAAGTATAAAAGGGGATAGGGTTAAATTAGGGTTTGGTAAATATGATTAGGTTTTGGAAAAACATAGAAAATTTTGTAGAAAAATTTTGGGCAAAACATTTGGAAATTATTTATTAAAATACGGTAAATATTTAAAGGGATTGGGTATTATATCATACCCCACTTATATAAAATTTCGTCCTTGAAATTAAAATAAACAATACGTTATGAAGTCATGCGAAAAGCAACCACTAGAAAATCTGAATACTTATATGCAAGCAAATAGAGCTGGAAAAATCATATGTAAGGTCAAAATAAATAACAAATAATCATAATAAACTATATATATACACGGTGAATTTTTTTTTTTTTGACTGACAATAATAGTAAATGATTGACTGGTAGGTCTTATGAACCAAAATTATTTTAGAAAAAGTACAAACCAGCAATTATATAATAGGGTGAGAATTTACATCCGGTAAAAATATACGGAAGAAAATTGTAAGGGAAATGTAGATGGCTAGTAAGCAACTAGATATCAACAATTAACGAAAAAACAAACCAAACTATATTTGCAAGAGTGCGGGGATAATATAATACCAAAGAAATTAAGATAATACCGAGATAACGATATTGGTATAAGTAAATAAAAGATAACCATAATTTATATTACAGTAAATAGAAAACATAAATCGATTGGAGCACAAGAATACGTAAGTAAATGTAAATACGAAAATAAAAGAAAGTTGGTATAAATATGAACAAAGAGAAGGAAATACTATATAGAAAATCAATATGAAACTCATTTTAAAGAAAACTCAAACCACAATAATATAATTTTTGAAAGTTAATCAAAAGATCGCCAACAACCAAAACAATTAGAAATAATATCAGTATAATAAATAATAAAACATTAAAGAAAAATAGAGTAAAAAATGGCTAAAAATGACATCAAAAGATTTGCAAGACAAAAGGCACGAAAAATGGAACTTCATAAAATAAGGACGATAGTATGAAATGTAAATAGGAAAATTCATTAGAAAATAAAATATGTAGCGTAAATTAGAATTATTTAAAATTTGAAAATAGAGGAGTACTTAGAGTAAATGAAAAAAATGAAGGTACTTAATCACAATTTACAATTTTATTGCATTTAAATCAAGGAGTTCAACAGATTCAAGGTTGTAAACGAAAGGAAACAGCTAAAATAGTGTAACAGTGTCTTTATTGAAAGCCGGAAAGGTGATAACTCCGCGTCGGTATTTAATCTCTGCAATCTCGTAAGACAAGTCTGAATCTTGTGCTGGGTCCGCGCCATCCTCGAAATTAAAGTACGAAAACAACTAAGTCGCTCAAGCAGATTTGGAGGGCGTTGATGAATCTCCACCCTGCAGCTCATTCCTTCTTGGGTAGCCATTGACAAGATGTTCATCGGATCTACAAATCAAGCACTGCCCTTTGGCCTGGCGACAGTCCCTCTGAAAGTGTCCGGGTTTCGTGCAATAACCACAACGTTGGGTTCTCCGCGGCTTCTGTTGCTGAGGAACAAAAGAGCGTTTCTTCCGCCCACCACCTCTTCGTCTATCAGGGATCTCCTTACGATTTGGGGCTCCCGCCGGTGCTTGAGCCATGCCTTCTTAGTCCTTCAGCTAAGAGATCGTTCATTCGTTCCTGGGCTTCCATCAAACTTTGCAGTACACCCAAAATCTCGACGGTCTGACTCGTGGAGGAGGACAGGGAGTTGTTGGAAGTCATGTTTCAGCTTCCGCTGGGCGATGCTGATAGGAACTTAAAGGTATGCAACACGATACGATAACCTTGAAGAAACGAAGACATGAGAATGCAATGAGTCCGATAAGAAACGTAAGCAGGTGTAGGATCAATAGGAAGGTGCAAGGATGAAAATGTAAAATAGATTTGAAAACTCGGGAACGGTATAAAATATAAACGGAGATAGAGATTTACCGATCAAAACAGGATTATGCGTAAAGTAATATTCAATCGATGATGGAAACAAAGGTAGAACCCCAAGTCACTCAAACAGAGTACAGTATTGTAACTATACTGCAGTTCATAATTACAACCACATAACTCTACCAAGTTACCCAAAAACTCTACCGGATAAAATCAAAACATGTAGCAGGACGCATTATATGAATCAAGGTCAAGAACAACAAGTTTACAATCTAGACCTAAAGGATGGCTTGGATTGTCAAGCCTTACTTGGAAATTGTAATCCCATTCTAAACCTGCCTCTGATACCAACAAAACCATGTTATGCCCCGCTCCCTAAAATACGGAATACGAGGGGTGACAAGGCCAGCCGTGCTCCTACGGTCAAGGAAATATCCTGCCATACTCACACTTCGGCTTCTAGCTTTACATGGTGATCAGTAATCAATGCACAGGTAATGAGAAATGCAGTCGCTAAATCAAAATAGATATAAAACTAACCAGATAGAGTCAAAGGAAAGATAACACTGGCATGGTTGATCTAGATGTCCGCAATATTCTCGAGGTACGTCAGGTCCTGATCCGAGCTAAGTCCACTTCTTACTCTGAGCATGCATACTCAGGTCGTCTGAGTGACACAATAGCAATAAATATAAATACATATGTAAACACGTGCAATAATGATGAATATGAAACAGTAAGAATGGAGTGATGACATGAGCATGAAGTAACCGGTACAGGTAAACAGTAAAGCAGGTATATCGAATCAGAAATCAATACATGACCATGTCAGTAAACCTATTGTTCCCCGCCGAACACAGGGACGCGACCACGCAGGTTCGTCTCGCCTGAAATTCGGGGCAGATGCTAATTGGTGCTATCCGTCCACCTCTCCGAAGATGCCAAGTTGATTTATGGCACCATGTATCGAAGTTTTAAACGGATGCGGCCGATGTAGCAGACTTCGTCAGATTCCTCCTCACGGTGAGGGGTTTTTTGATTGTGGGGACGCTCTTCCCTGCAGGCGCAAGCCCCTGCAGTTAATTACGCTACCGCATCGCGGTAACAACTTTTTCCTTCTCCAGATGGTCACTTCGTGTAATGGGTGTTTGTTTTGTTTTTGGTTGCCCGTGGACTGTATACGGAGACTAATGTATGTTGTCGCCCGTAGGGCGTGGATTAGTCCAAATCTGTATCTTCTTAGATTTGGGTTTAGGAGTTGGGTTTAAGGATACGTTAACCTCGTTTGAGACTAAGATCAACTTAAACGTATGTTAAGGATACATTAGCCTAATTTTAGACTAAGATCAACTTAACGAGATCGTTTAGATCCGAAAAAAGAGCAATTGGACTCTATTGTTTAGTTTAGGGATATTGCGGTCGATAATTAGTTTAAGGACATTGCGGTCCAATGTTAGTTTAAGGACATCTCGGTCCGGTGTTAGTTTAAGGACGTCTCGGTCCGGGTTAAGGACATCATAGTCCATGGGCTTAAGGACCCCACAGTCCGAGGTTAAGGACATCATAGTCCGTGGGTTTAAAGGGACCCCACAGTCCGAGGTTAAGGACATCATAGTCCATGGGCTTAAGGACCCTACAGTCCAGGTTAAGGATATCGTAGTCCGTGAGTTTGAAGACCCCACAGTCCAGGTTAAGGATATCGTAGTCCGTGAGTTTGAAGACCCTACAGTCCAGGTTAAGGATATCGTAGTCCGTGAGTTTAAAGACCCCACAGTCCGGTTTAAAGACGTCATAGTCTATGAAATGTATGGTTGTCAGGACCCGTCACCTCTCTGAAGACGTTGAAGGATTACAACGACAAATATCAGAGGAGTAAAGAGATGTACCCTCGAACCGGTGTGAGTTGGTCGAAAGATCTGTAGTCCAATTTGGGACTAAGATCTATTAAATATTCATGAGCAGATGGGCTCAATTAAATATAAGTTGAGGACTTATAGCCAATATTGGGCTAAGTCCAATAAATGTTTAACATTTTTTATTCTGGCTATTGAGCCATTATTAATAATGTTGAGCATTAGATCTTGACACTTTTTTTGTATTGTATTGAATGCAGAGCATTCATCAGAACAATTTATATTCTGACAGCGCAACACGTGGCGTGCCAGGAGCTTTGTGCCAGTTAAAGAGCGCAGTGCGCTTCTGCCAAGTAGCGCACACGAGAAGGACACGTGTCGCGCTTGGCGCTAAGCGCCAGATGATGGGAGCATTGCGCCAGTTTATGAGCGCTAAGCGCTAGTCCATGAGCACATTGCGCTATCAATTCAGTGGCGCCCTCGTGAGTGACACGTGGCGCGCTTGGCGCTGAGCGCCAGTCCATGAGCACAGTGCACTATTTCAGAAGCGCAAAGCGCAAGTTGCATACGTGGTTGACACGTAGCGCATTTGGCGGTGAGCGCCGATCCAAGGAGCGCAGAAGCACAGTTTAAGAGCGCAAGACGCATTTCAATAGCGCAAAGCGCATCTGATCAAATTTATGATCAGAGAACAAGTTTATGTTCTTCTTTTAAAGGAGGCTTTGCCTCAAGACTCAAGAACAAAAGTTCTTGTTTATATAAGGGCTCTGCCTTTGTAGATCAAGGATCTGTGAATGAAGTAAATACTTCTTTTATTTTTATGATTAGATCTTTGGATCTTTTCCTTTTTATCAAAGACCTTGGTCTTTTGTAGATCTATGATCCTTTAAGAAGATAGTTCTTCTTTTTTAATGAGATGATTTCATCTCTGTTGTTCAAGAATTAATTCTTTACCTTGAAGAAATGATCTTCTTTTTCTAAGAGCTTGCTCTTCTTTCTCTTTGAGTTTTTCTCAAAGTTTGCAGGGGAGTTTCTCTATCAGATTTGAAGTCTTGGGGCCTTTATATAGGGCAAGTTGATTTGTTGAATCAATTAAAGAGATCTTTCTCTGAATGATTTGGGGATGTTTCCCCACCGTTGGATCTTTGATCCTAGGGCTTCTGTTTTGCAGAAGATAATCTTCTTGTTTTTAAAAAGATTGGAAAGATCTTTCCATAACAGAATTTTAATTCTGATTAATTAATAATTTATTATTAGATCTTTTGATCTAACGGTAGGGAATTCTTAATTTCAGCGCTGGCACACCTACGTTTGACACGTGGTGCGCAGCGCACCTTGCGCTAGCACACCTACGTTTGACACATTGCGCGGAGCGCGGAGCGCAGTGCAGCCTGCGCTAGCACGCCTGTGTTTGACACGTGGCGCGCAGCGCAGAGCACTGGATATGAAGCGTTGTTTGAATTCTTTTGAATTTTGAATTTTAAAACAAAGCTTTGCTCTGATTGGGGTGCGCTGCCTAGGGCGCAGCGCACCTGGCGCTAGCCCATCTATGCTTGACACGTGGCGCGTAGCGCATCTAGCGCTGAATTTGAAGCGTTGCTTCAATTTTTAAATTTTGAATATTAAAACAGAGCTTTGCTCTGATTGGGGGAAACAAATGCCCCCCACCGTTGCGCTCATGTGGCGCACACGTGAGTGCAGTGGTGGCAGCATCTGAGCCCTTGGTGTAGGGTTCCTCGGCACACTCATGAGGTTCCACAAGGCATCTACCATGCCAAAATCAAATTTTTACATGTGCCGAGAAACCCTAATGCTAGATCGTTACTAGAGGTAAGGCGAAAAACATGCAAGTTAACTACTTTAACTACAAGTGAAAGAGACTACAACCTTTGTAGATCTGGTCCTCCACTTCCAAAGCTCCGTGACGACGTCCCTTCGCTGCGATCATCGAGATCCTGGACTCTAGCGATGGTTTCGTCGGAGAAATAAGCGGGCTAGGTCGTTGACTTCGATGCCGAAGATGATCTACGTCGAGGCGACTCAAACTCAAGCTCCATCTTCACTAGGTCATGAAACTTGTGAAGATAACACACTCTACTACATGGCAAGTGGTAGAGGATGAAGAAATAGGAAGTGGGTTCACTTTGGATTTGGATTTCTCACTTGGTTTCATCACTTGAAATTTTCTAGCAAGCTTTCTTCTTCATGAAGGAGAAGAAGAAGAAAAGAAAATGAATTATGTGAAAAGAAAAATTCAAGTGAAGACTTATCATCTAGCAACCATGGGTGAGTTTTCTTTTGTAGAGAATAAACCATAGTTTAGGTAATCGTTAGGTTAAAGCATAAAACAAAATGGTTAAGACTTTTCAAAGATGCTAAGAAGCTTCATGAAGCTTGAAGCTAAAACAAGAAAAGCCACCATTTAGTTTTAGCAAAATAAATAAAATAAATAAAACCCTAACTCTTAACCTAAACAATGGTGTAAATCATACACACACCCAAGTTTGCATGTATCATCAATCACGATACAAACTAGTGCACAAATATATATCACATATACAACTTGTGTACATCAATTGAGAAAATCCATCTTAAGTGAACAAATACTAGTTAATGTAAAGTAATATATCAAATATATAATTATACATTAAATCATTAAATCAACACTTGATTTAATGATTCGGTCATACTGCATATAACCGACTAATATCAAGTGTATCAATATATCGAATCAACATTTGATTCGGTAACCCGGCTATATCTCATAAAACCGTCCAATGATACAAATCGCGAGAATAGAATACAGTATCACATACTGGTATTATTCTCGGTCCCGCACATATCTCATATGCGCTCCTATTTCGTTTCGCTTGAGCCAGGAAACCCCTGTGTAGGACTCTAAAGACTCATCAATACGCCGGCAGTAGGTGATGATCATATCAAACACCCACAAGCCGCAAGCGGTCTGCTAAACGTAACGGCCACCCGGGTATTGAGCGATCAGAAGATCAACGAGCAAGCCCGCTCACACTCCTGCGAATCCAACCAGTAACACTTACCGTACAGTCCAGTCTGTTCTTCTGATATGTCGCATATCTCGCCTAGGGGTGGTAAACGTCAGACCCCAGTAGCTTGATAAGTCATGCCGATGTAAGGTCCATAACAAGCATGAAACTACTGATAACACTTACCAGTAAATCAGTGCAACCCTGGCCAGGGATTTCCAGTTATGGCCAGTCGAGCATAGCGCAACATCAACCCCCAATACCGGGAGAGACGAATCCCCTCCTATCGCTCATTGCCTCCATGTGAATCGGGACTGTACCCAAAAACCACCTGTTTGCACGACTCAGTAGAGCCGTGGTAGGGTGGAAATCAAAGCACAGTGGGAGACACACAAGACTCTATGACGATCTCGGGTCAACAGACTAAGCTGTACCAGTGTCACTAAAGAACTGCCATCTGACGTGAGGTATAATACCATCTGGGAGTTCTCGGCGAGTCCGTTCAGTGTACCCAGTCTCCACTGAGCACCCGCATACGGTCTCTGATGTCAAACACCAATGGATATGGGATCATCCATCGCCCATCACATGGGTCGAGAAGATATACGCTAGTCTACTCTGGAATATCGATGCCCCGTCTCGATATTCCCACGACTAGGAACATTGAAGGATGTACTCATTGACTACCCAGGCCCCACTAGTATGATCTACATCATAGTCCTGGAAGTCGAGTATACATCCTAAGGGCTTTATCAGCATGTAATAGAGAGACTGCAAGTATACATGTTAAGATAAAGAGCAACCAGATAGCGTACTATCATGTCGAGTAAGAAAGTCCTACCTATGTATGTCCCAGCATCCA
Organism: Agapanthus africanus; assembly: GCA_030015575.1. NCBI lineage: Eukaryota > Viridiplantae > Streptophyta > Magnoliopsida > Asparagales > Amaryllidaceae > Agapanthus > Agapanthus africanus. Next base: position 439,518,289 of record CM057344.1, read on the forward strand.
ATACAATATACATCTCATGTACAGTAATGGCCTCTAGGGCATACATATAACTAACAATCTCCAACTTGCACTAGGGCCATCTGTAGCAGTGGTTGCAGTATCTCATACTCAACCATCCCATATAAGTCTCTCTCTGGGAAAAGGCCTTTCTGAGTGGATCCGCCGTGTTGTCCTCTGAGTCTACTCTCCTAACCTCGATCACCCTGGAGATCAACTATCTCCATGATCAGGTGATGCTGCCTCAGAATATGTCTGGGTCACTGATGGGACCGGGGTTCCTGGGCCAAAGCCATACTTCCATTGTCACACAATGGTAGGAACCTAGTTCATCTCATGAACCAATATACACCCAAACTGCCTCTTTGGTAGTATCTTTGATAGCGATGTCACCAGCCTTTATCGTCTAGTTTGCCACGGTATCTCGCTTGGAACTCTTCCAACATACCGTCCTTTCATCGAGGGTAAAGACAATGCCTGCGACTGACATTCAGTCGTCCTTATCACCCTGGAACTTTTCCAGTGATTCTCCCCAGGATCGATTGATACCATCTCACTACACCTAGTGAGAATCCTAATATCCATTTAGATCTATCTCATAGATATAAAATCTAGGATTTAGGAGGTATCACATAGATCCTATATGGAGACTCCTTGTGATAAGAAGAGATTGACCGTGCGTAGCATAGGAAACTCTTTTCCTATCAAAAGTATGTCATCCACGTACTCTATGATGATCACCTTACTCTCTACTACCTTTTTTGTATATACAAGGTTCATCTACCATTTTGATGAAGTCAAACTCTTTGACTATCGCATCAAAACAGACGTTCCAACTCCGCGATGCTTGCTTTATCATGTAAAGCAACTTGCACACGTTTTCGCTGCTCCCACTGTCTACGAAGCCCTCTGGCTATGTACTTATAGACGTTCTCTTCTAAATCTATATTTATAAAAAGCAGTCATGACATCCATCCACCAGATATCATAGTCATGGTATGTAGCAATGTTAAGTAGGATCCGGATAGATTTAAGCATAGCCACTGGAAAAGGTTTCATCATTATCCACGCCTGGTCGATGACGAAAAACTTTAACAAGTCTAGCTTTGAAAGTCTCAACTTTTCCATCTACACCAAGTAATCTTCTTAAGATATACTTGCTCCTGATGGGGATTCAACCCTTCAGATATAGCATTCAAAGTCCATACTTTGTCGGTGTACATGGATTCCATCTCAGATCGCTAAGCATCCAGCCATTCTTACAGAGTCCCTACTCTTGATGGCCTGCTCGAAACTAGTTGGGTCATCATCTCATGATGCAATCCTCGCTCCCACTGTCATCGAGAAACCAAAGTATCTCTCAGGCAGGTGAGGAACCCTGCTAGATCGGCGGAGAGGCCAAGGTTCATTGGGTACTATTGAATCCTTTGGTTCTATCAAACCATCAGCTGTAGTTTGTATAGCTGGAACTACTTCCAGTTCTACAGAACTGACCTTGTCTCGATCTTGTCCAGATTTTGCTTTTGACATAGGCCGGACAATCCCAAATCTTAATTTACTTAAGAGATAGGCTTTTCCCATACCATATCTCATATGGAGTGGTAGGCAGTGATCTGATTCGAACCTAATTCAATAGGTATGCATCTTCTTAAGTGCATGACCCCCAAAAGGAAATAGGTAACTTAGTAGTACTCATCATAGAGCGCACCATATCATATAGGGTGCGATTGCTCCGCCCCGATACACCGGTGTGCTGTGGTGTATTCAGAGGAGTAACACCGAGAGAGAATCTCATTCTCCTTTAGAATAGTCCAAGAATTCCATGCACAAGTATTCTACTCCCTGATCTCATCATAGGACATAATACTTATACCTGTATTTGGTTCTCTACTTCTAACTTATATTCATTGAATTTCTCAAAAGTTTCAGACATGTGTTTCAACAGGAACATGTGTCCTAATCTTGAGAGATCATCAGTGAATGTAAGGAAGTACAAAGAACCAGTCTTGGCACATGTAGACTGGGGACCTCTATACATCACTATGTATCAATCCCAAGAGTTCACTAACTCTTTCTCTGTTTCCAGTAAACGGAGCTATGGTCATCTTATCTTTGTGACATGACTGGCAAGTTTCATAAGATGTAAATTTAAACTGATTTAAATATGCATCTAATTGTAACTTAGCTAGTCGGGTCGCATTGATATGACCTAGTCTACAATGCCTCAAGAAGAATGCCTCAAGAAGAATTCGTTCATTTCTGAACTCTTCCTCTTGTGTGTGTTCTATACGTTAAGAACTGTGGTCTGATTTAGAATGTATATGCTTTTAGATAATGTGCCTGAACCGATCAACTCTTGATATAGGAAATGTACAAAACATTATCCAACAATACAAAATTATATCCTTCTTTAGTAAATAAAGAAATTGATATGATGTTGTATATCAGGTTCGGTATCTAATAATATTCGTTCAGAATCAGTGTATTTTTGTAATACAGGGTGATAGTGACCAACAGACTTGGCTGCAACACTTACACCGTTTTCTGTCTCATGAAACTTATCACCCATTCTCAGTTTTCTACCTTTCTGTAGCCGTATGTAACAGATTACATATCAGGGATCCTGATCCGGTATCTAATACCCAGGACGTAGAGGATACTGAGAAACAGTTCTTTGTAATGAACACACCCGAAGGAGATGCATCTCATGCACTTTCTTCGTTTGGGCGGCATGGAAATCCTGGTATTCCCCTATTTCCTGCTCTGTCTTATAACAATTATAAGTTGGAGCGGGACCAACATTCCCCAGCTCAGTATAACAAGCGGGTTCGGTCAATACATCCATTTTATTATCTTGATTAAGGCGTGACATGGTCGCTACCTGGAGAGAGAGAGAAGAAAACACTCTGCGTGCGCTCTTGCAAGATTAGATTGGTTATTTATTTTATCTAATCAGGATGGCTCCCACTGTTTTTATCAAATCTTCCTTCAAACCCTAAAAGGAAAGACTAGCCGGGATTAATTACACTCTACAAATTCGTCAATCTTTCAGCCAGGCCAGTGCCGGTACTTTGAGGGAGGTTCCCCGTGCTTTCACACGGACCTAATTAAAGTAAACCTCGTTTTCCCAGGGGCGTAACCCCGTTGACACATTTCTAGACACCTACTTGATCGGCTAATTGTAAAGTGCAAAATTCTCCCAGGAGTAACAATTACTCGCAGTGGGTATCGGGATCCAACTATCATATAGAAGGTATGCAATCTCATTGCAAATTTCAACACTTGAAACTCCCGATAAAGGTTTTTACCCCTAGCACTTATGACCTTAACTATAGTCAACAAATCATAAGCACTAGTCAAGTTCTACCCGTCATTTCGTGATTAATTAGACCCACCCATATGACCCTTAACTAAGGTCAACAAAGTCACGCGACTGTCCTAACTAATCGCATCATATGCGATGTAGGAAGACATCACTTAGCTACCGTACACTGTGCCTTGACTATAGTCAACAAACACAGCACGAATACTAAGTACTCTACTTCCTAAAATGACGGAGGGTTGCGGATGGTTTTTAAGAAAACCTTTAACGCTTTGAACTTGATCTCGTTGCGGAATTAAATGGTTTTTAAATGGAGTGTTTTTTAGGCTTTTCTAGTTTTGCTAAAGGGGTCACTCCCGGTAAAGGGATCGTCGGCCCTTTCCTCATCGAATAAGGTGCAGGATATATCATATATACCGCTGTGCAAAGCAAAAACTATAGAAGCAATCAAAAGACAAACCGAGGGTTGTAGCATCTGCCAGTTATTGCTAAAGGGGTCACTCCCGGTGAAGGGATCTCGGCCCTTTTCTTATCGAATAAGGTGCAGGATGTTTTACAAGGAACACCGCAATGCAAAGCAAGAACTGTAGCTACCTGTTTTATTTTTGAAATTCGATTCCACAACATCTTTTAGGTTTATTTTCTTTCATTAATCTCATTAATGAATGTCCCATCATTTAAGTCCACCTAAACATCACAGATAAATACAACGTACGCTTATGCCATCCGCATTCGCCTCGATGTCCCGTCTGCACCGTTAGGTTAGGTTACTAATGGCAGAGCGGGGCAGGGCTAGCGCAGGTGTAAAACATAAGCAACGTCTATATAATATATCACATATACTATATATAATATCTATCTGAACATATCACATGATCACATCACAGATAACGCAGCAGAAAATATCATATGAAATATTGGATATACTAGGACGTCCGTGTTTTATTTTGAACCTGTATAAAACATGGATTCCACGGTCGTGATGAATAGCCAATCCCACACCCCTAGACCCCTACGAGAGCGGCAAGCAACCCTACCAATTCTAGAGTTAGGAGACCCGAACTCGACTCCTCGAGATGGTCTCCCACTGGACCCTAGAACCCGGTTACTTGTGCTCCCCTCCTTGGGTCTATCCTAATGCGGAAAAGTAAATAATACACAATGGTGACATCATCCTCAACCCGGAAGTGCCCTAATAAAAGAATATTACATACAAGTTTTTTTTTTTACATGAATGAAAAAGAAAAACACTCATCTCACATAAAAAAACCCCGGCTATTCAAATACGACGATCCAATATAACATATCCAGCAACACATAACATCACATGTCATCAACGTAAGTAAATATTCCCATCCCAATTGTCGTTGACATATAGCAACGAAACTGGCGATATCACATATTACACTTATGGTCGAAGAAAAGAAAGTGTAAAACTACAACAGTTGGAATCCGCAATTTCCTTAGACATCGCATGCCTAACCAAATGAATTCCTTAGACATCGCATGCCTAACAATTATAAACCCCGCATTTTAGTCTCATTATCGAAAACACTTTTCAATATCAAGTCGGGCAATTCAACAAGATTCCCGACATCCAGAATGAATGCTCGTCGCAAACTTTAGTAGACGGCCGCACCCCCGATACCGTCGACGAAGTGCACTAAGGCGGAACACCGCTGCCGCGAGCACCCGAACGGATGCTTTTTGGCGACGGGGTTTACCTACAGTCACTTGGTCGGGGCTATGGGGAGTGGCTGTCTATTAAGTTTACCGGCGAGTATCCGCGTACGCTACGTGATTGCGACGGACTTTTGATCACAACAAAATCCCGTGGCAACCGATCAAGTGAGACTAAACTGCTATGTTTATAACATCCAAATCAGTTATCTCATAACTACTTGTGGATTCCAAATATTGTATCACATTCCAGATAAATAGACAATGTTAAACTTTTCGATCGAACAATCAAACACCCAAGTTTTCCCGAAAAGCTCAACACATGAAATAAGTTTAAAAACATCCACTTCATACCACAGTACCAACGGTCCAGCCGTAGAAGGGTCAAGCCAACGCCTCACATGTGGCACGTCGTACTGCCCCAAACCCTAAAGTTCAAAGGGTAGTTCAAGACGGTCACATAATCGAGTTAAGGTTTTTTGTCTTCTAGAGGGTCCATCGCGTTACTTGCACTACTTAGACGTTCTTAAACTACGGAAAAATCCAACACTTGGAAATTTTCCGGCAGGAGAAAAAGTGGGTTATTTATATTCGGTCGAACTTTTTAACATGTTCTAAAATACCCGGAAAAACTTAATAAACAAAGTTAAATAATCCAATCGAATCATCGAGTCCCCAAAACAACCCAGAAAACTCAACTGTTGAGTATAAATTAAAAATACCCAGAAAACAGAGGAATTACAGAAAGGAATTACTGTGCAAACCACGTGGCAAGATTCACTATTATGGCCGCGGAACCGCCGCGCAAGCCAGGGTGGGGCCGCGGTTCCGCGGCGCATTGGTCGATATAGGCGCACGTGCTGCACAGTAACTCCTAAAAAACCCTGCTGAATTTTCTGCATATTTTTAATTCACAAAAATCCACAGTTTCAAAAATTGTACAGAGAAGGGTATCGATTGGGGTTTCGGGGTTCGATCAGGTTTCTAACTTCGTCTACACTTCGCCTAAAGCTCTAGCTAGGCTCTGATACCACTGTAGGGTTCCTTGGCACACTCATGAGGTTCCACAAGGCATCTACCATGCCAAAATCAAATTTTTACATGTGCCGAGAAACCCTAATGCTAGATCGTTACTAGAGGTAAGGCGAAAAACATGCAAGTTAACTACTTTAACTACAAGTGAAAGGGACTACAACCTTTGTAGATCCGGTCCTCCACTTCCAAAGCTCCGTGACGACGTCCCTTCCCTGCGATCATCGGGATCCCGGACTCTAGCGATGGTTTCGTCGGAGAAATAAGCGGGCTAGGTCGTTGACTTCGATGCCGAAGATGATCTACGTCGAGGCGACTCAAACTCAAGCTCCATCTTCACTAGGTCATGAAACTTGTGATGATAACATACTCTACTACATAGCAAGTGGTAGAGGATGAAGAAATAGGAAGTGGGTTCACTTTGGATTTGGATTTCTCACTTTATTTCATCACTTGAAATTTTCTAGCAAGCTTTCTTCTTCATGAAGGAGAAGAAGAAGAAAAGAAAATGAATTATGTGAAAAGAAAAATTCAAGTGAAGACTTATCATATAGCAACCATGGGTGAGTTTTCTTTTGTAGAGAATAAAACATAGTTTAGGTAATGGTTAGGTTAAAGCATAAAACAAAATGGTTAAGACTTTTCAAAGATGCTAAGAAGCTTCATGAAGCTTGAAGCTAAAACAAGAAAAGCCACCATTTAGTTTTAGCAAAATAAATAAAATAAATAAAACCCTAACCATTAACCTAAATAATGGTGTAAATCATACACACACCCAAGTTTGCATGTATCATCAATCATGATACAAACTAGTGCACAAACATATATCACATATACAACTTGTGCACATCAAGTGAGAAAATCCATCTTAAGTGAACAAATACTAGTTAATGTAAAATAATATATCAAATATATAATTATACATTAAATCATTAAATCAACACTTGATTTAATGATCCGGTCATACTGCATATAACCGACTAATATCAAGTGTATCAATATATCGAATCAACATTTGATTCGGTAACCCGGCTATATCTCATATAACCGTCCAATGATACAAATCGCGAGAATAGTGTTGGATATAGTGCCCTCGGAGTCAATTATTGGATCACAGGCACGTGATTGCAATGATTGAGGAGGACCTATGCCGGTAGGACAGTCTTACTCGAGATGATAGTATGCTATCTGGTTTATCTTTATCATCGTGTACTGCTTTAGGTGACCTTACAAGTCGCTATTACACGTTGATACAGCCCCTAGGATTCTTGCTTGACTACCAGCAGTATGAGGGCGATCATATACGTGAGAGCTGGGGTCTATAAGCACATCCTTAAAAGGTCCCTAGTCGTAGGAGTTTCGAGACAGGGCATCGATTCTCCAGAGTAGACTAGTGTATACAGTCGAGACCCCGACGAGGGGCGGTGGCCGGTCTCACAAGCCACTGGTGTCAGTTGGTTCACCTAAGATGTATATAGGTGCTCATTGGGTTATGAGTACACCGGACAGGACTCGCCGGGAACCTGCTAGTTGGTATTATACCTGACGTCAGATAGCAGTTCCCTGGTGACATGTGTACAGGTTAGTTCATCGACCTGAGATCGTCATTTTTCTCGTGTGAGTTCCCACTGTGCTTTGATTACTACCCTACCACGCTCAAAGGAGACGTGCAAACAGGTTTTAGTTGGGTACAGTCCCGAGCCACATGGAAGCAGTGAGCGGATCTGCAGGGGTTCGTCTCTCCCGGTATTGGGGGTGAGGTCGCGCTGTGTCTAGGAGAGCCAGTACATGAAAAGTCCTTGGCCAAGGCAGGAGATTTGCTGGTAGGTATTCCTGTAGTATCTCAGGGTGTTCTGGGCTACACTCCGACACGACTTGTACCGCTATTGGGGGTCTGACTTTTACCAACCCCCTAGGCCCGCCATGCGATGCTCATAGACGAACGGACCGGACTGTACGGATATTGTCACTGACAGGCTCAGTAGGGTGTCAGGATGAGTTCACTCATCGACGTCCCTTTTGGTCAATAGCTGGTAGCCCGTCACGTATGGCTAATAGCTCTGACATGCTAGTGGTTAAATCCACAGCCATAGTATTGACGAGTCTTTAGAGTCCACCGCACACACAGTTACTCAAGTTTCGGGCGAAACGCTGTAGAGGCCGTATGGAGATATGGCAGGGTTCGATCAGATACGTACGGTATTGCACGGATCGTGATCGGACGGATTTTACTAGCCGGCTTTGGCTTAAGCCGGATCCTAGTATTAGACAGTGTAGATTTTGTCTCTTTGCATTTGTGTTCAGTGGGAATATAAATGCGGGCATGTATATGCAGTAGCTGGGTTTTCCTGTAATTCATTACGGGATCAGTTTTCTGAAGTTGCCAGTTTGCATTCCGTTCCGGCCAGTTTTCCTTTGTTCCTTCACGGCCGGAGTTTCTGATGGAGGGGGTTATTTGCAGTTTGCAAATAACTTATTTGTGGAGGGGTTTCTTGCATTTGTGCCTTCATAATCATGAGATTCTTTTTCTATCTCATCCATTGCTTTCTTTATGATGGTTGGTGAAAGGATGTGAGCTTGAAATTGGTGTGACCATTTTTCTCATTTATTTATTCCCTTTCTTCTCTTGATAATGATTCATTCATTTTTTCTCCACCATTCTTGAATGGCCGGCCACTTTGAGAGGGGAGAGAGAGAGTTCATTTTTGAGGAAGAAAAATATTCATCTCATGCTTGCTTGCTACAAAATCTCTTACATCTCTTCAAAGTTCATATTGATTCCTCCATCAATGGCAACTACACTAAACCCCAAGAGACAATAGATTCTACACTAGTCTACAGCAAATCTTGGACGCGTCGGCTTGCCAACTTCGCGCCCGAGTTGCCTCGGTCCAGAGGTGGGAGCCCGTAAAAGTATTTGGCTACGTGGTGCCCTTTCCGACGAGGAGGTGACGGACGGAGATTCCGCGGGAGATCGGAGTGGAGACGAAGACCGAAGGACACAGATCGCTTGGTATAACTCTCTACCCATCTTTTAGTTTTCTAGTAGCTAGGTTAATAGCCCGATCCGGGTTAAAAGTGCGCGGTGGTGCCGGTTTGCTAGTTTGCAAAGTTTTTCGTTTCCGCGTTTCCAGCGTCGGATCGACGGCTGGGACGCCGCCGTGCACTTACATTGGTATCAGAGCCACGCCATTAACCATGCCTAGCTTGCTCTAGTATGTTTAGAACTCGATCGAACAAAAATCCCGAAAACCCGATTTCAAGTTGCACAGTTTCTGTCGAAATTTTTTTGGAGTCTAAAAATTTTTCAGGTTGTTGCAGAATACTGTGCAGGGAATTCTAAGCACTCTGTGAAAAATTGGTCACGAGATCTCACCATACCACCGCGGAACCGCGGCCAAACCCATGATTGGGCCGCGGTTCCGCCGCGCTTTTGACTGTTCTTTTTACCAAATTTTTGCAGAGAGCTTCTGAGTTGAAAATGGGGGTTTTGGGATATTCTTTTTGGGCCCAGATTTTCTGTGAGTGCTACAGTAGTGCTTAGGGCCCACTTCGATAAATTTGTTCGATCGGATATTTTAAACATGCTAGTTCACAGTATTTACATTATATCTGCGACCGTGAATGTCATTCGATCTGTAAATCCTGTCTAACTGCTATAGCCCTTTTAGACGGATTTGCGAACGTGACATTCACATTGATGTTCTGTGTTGTGCTGTGATGTTGCGGATTGGTCGTGGGGGATAGCCTGGATGCAATGTTAGTACAGTTTCATTTTATATGTACATTTGATATTGCGGGGCGAGCGTCCGACATGTGGACTGCCTTCACTGCCTGTTTGTATTATTCTTTTGGGGCATGACTGGGTCGAGGTCGATGTACCCGTTGTATGTATATTTTACTTTCTGTACTAGGATTACCCCGCAGAGGGGTGCACGGATAGCCCGGTTCTAGAGGGCAACGAGCCCGCATCTCATGGCATTGAGACGGAAGGGGCTTTACTCTAGAACTGGCGGGCTATTCACAGCACTCGTAGGGGGTACAGGTTGACCCAGGAGGGGTGCCCAAGTTACCGGATTCCGTGAAGTGCTGGGTGGTCCATTCACGTTGCTGAAGGGGGCTGCCTCGCTTCAGGTTTTGGCGAGTAACTTGCCGCGCCCGTAGGGGTCTAGGATTTCATTGCACAGGCTATCCATACGACCAGGGGAACGTCGGGTTTCAGTAGCGGCTCTATGAAACCCGGGGATCCCAGATATCTGTATTGTTCTGTGATGCTGGTTACATTTCTGTGATGCTGCATTTTTTATCACGCCTTGAGCGATATTATATATTGATATATATACTAGTAGATGTTGTATATGTTTTGCATCCGCGCTAGTCCAGTCCCCGCTCTGTCGTTAGTTAGCTAACCTAACGAGTGATGACGGGACCCAGTGGCGAATGCGGATGGCATATACGTACGTCATTATTTTCGTTCTTTATTGGTGTGATCAATTGATGGGACTGCGTTGATTCGGATCAATGCAAGATAAACAAACCTATTCTGATGTTGTTGGAACACTTTTCAAAAAGCTGTTATTGCAAAGGCGTTCTCTTTTGTTTTGCACAGTGGTATTCAGTTGGAATATCCTGCTCCTCAGTTGACGAGGCAAGGGCCGAGATCCCTTCACCGGGAGTGACCCCTTGGACAAAAGTTTGTGTCAGGGCAATAACTTTACTATAGCCAATTACTTTTGCTTTGCATCATGGTATTCAGTTGGAATATCCTGCACCTCATCCTACGGGGAAAGAGCCGAGATCCCTTCACCGGGATTGACCTATTTAGCAAAGGTTTTCGTTACTATATTTTTATAAAGCTATCAGTTCCTTCAACGATATCAAGTTCATTACGTTAAAGGTTTTCGCCAGAAACCATTCGTAGCCCTCCGTCATTTCAGACGGGTAGCACGTAGTATTCATGCTATGTTTGTTGGCCTTCGTCAAGACATAGTGTATGGTAGCTGCTTGTTACCTTTCTGCTGCATAGATAGATGCGTTGGTTTGGGACAGTCGTATAGCCTTGTTGACCTTCGTCAAGGGCTTGTACGGGTGGGTTCAAATTAACCTGGATAATGACGGGTAGAACTTGATATGTGACTTATGATTTGTTGACCTTCGTCAAGGTCATAAGAGCATGGGGCAAAAATCCACATCGGGAGTTTCTAAAGAAACTGAAACTTGCCAGATATGCGCATACCTTCTGGAGTGTGATGACGTGAGTGGATTCCGTCACGTTATCATGCGATGATAGTTGGATCCCGATTCCCACTGATGAGTTGGTTTACTCCTCGGGTGATCCCGGCTAATTCTTCTTTCAGGTTTGGGAAAGAATTTGACGTTACAGTGGGAGGTTTCCAGATTAGATAAAGTGATAACCGTTCTGATCTAGGTTAGAGTGCAAGCTGAGTGTTTCTTTTCTCTCTCTCTTTGGCAGCGACCATTGACCCGACCCTAGACTATGACTCAGTGACCAAGTTGACCGAACCTTCTTAACACTGGCTTTTGGATTGTCAGAGTTGCATACCTCATTGCCACTCCTACTTTTACCCTTTTCTCCAGGACACCCCATATTACTACGAACGTCCACTTCCATTGGACAAAACCATCGTATGGTTATATACGAACTCAAAGGAATTCGAGGATGGTTTCTGGTTCTGTTGAAAACGAATAGGATTATTCAGTTGTCTTTTCCTTTTACCTTCTCTCAGGTTGCGAGTACTCCTTAGATTAGGGGATAGTACACCCATTACGCAAATTGGATAGTCTTCTTCCAAACCATAGGCAAGTGCCGACCGGTAGGGAATGAAGAAAACCAATTAGCCTAAATGGTGTACAGAAGGTATTAAGTTAAGACAAAGAAAGGGATTAGTAAGAGGGCAAAGTAAATTGCGACTACTATTCACGACCAAACCAAATATTTCTTCGCCAATCCTAAATCACCTTTGTATTTCTCCAGGACACTCCGTATCACTACGAAGATCCCAAGTTTATTGGATAATCCATCGTATGGTTATATACGAACTCGAAAGGAACTTGTTCCAGTTCGGGGATGGATCCTGGTTCAGGAGAAATAGGAATAAGGTTTATTCGGTTGTCTTTTATCATCACCTTCTCTCGCATTGCGAGTGCTCCTAGGATTAGGACAGTACACCCATTATGCTTATTGGATAGTCTTCTTCCAAACCATAGGCTGGTGCCGAACGGTAGGGAAGGAAGAAAACCATTTGGCCTAAAGGGGTGTACAGAAGGTAATGACTAAAGACATATAAAGGGATTTGGAGAAGTGGCAAAGAATTATACGGTTACAGTTGTGAATCAGGATAATGGAAGAGGCATTACTAGGAATACCGGGATACCCCATCGAAACATTTCAATGTTTCAGTTTCACTGTGTACTGTTAAAAGAAAACTGATTTCCCAATTAGACACTTGCTCCAGGGTATGTATTTACCAAGTTTGATTCTCTCATCTGTATGGTTTTACAGATGATGAGTAGGAGTAAGTTATTGGGAATTAGGTGATCATCCTCATTATATCGGGATTCGTTGTAATTGGTGATATTTGAAGAAGCCACCTGGGTTGTTTGCCAGTCGGCGAATATTTGGTTTTGAATATCCGTTGCTATGTACCAATTTCAAATTGATATATCTGTACATCTATTTTTATAGAGTGAGATATACCTTTTGAAATTATGTCTATGACATTTACCTATATCAGTGGATGGTTAGGTAAGGAGCATTGAACAGCGGTATAATTCTTCTTAACCATAAGTACAGTTTTCAACCTACGACATACAGTGAATGAGTTACTAGACTCAGGGGACTTATACAGAGTATTGTATATTATCCAGTGTCCATTAGGACAGAGGGGTTGGTCCTCGTACTATATTCTGTTTACTTATGACTTCTCTAGTTCTTAAACATGTGTTTCGTAGAAATGCAAGGTCTAAGTTTTGAGGAGTTATAGGTATAAGAATAAAGTAGAGAACCAGATGTTGCATGTATCGGGATTCTTCAAGGTGATCGAAGATGTAGATACTTGTGAATGGTATTCAGTTGATAGTAATCATTAAGAGAACTAGCTTCTCTTTCAGGTTACTCATAATTGGAAGTACTCTTAAGTTGAATAACGATGATCGGCCTCTCTTCCATTTAGTTGACATGCACTGGAGACAGCTGCATGATTTGAATCTGGTTCAATTAAATCAGTGCCTCTGTTTCTATATTGGATATGGAACAGTTCATATCTTGACTTTGTTAAGATACGGGGAGTTGTCCGGCTTATGCTTAAAACCAGACTCCGGATAACTCAAGGCACGTTTCTGTAATGGCTGTTTGTGGGTTGACCTGGGCTATGACGAGGGTTGATTTTCTACCATCTGGAAGATCAATAGTGATATTGTTCTTGACTCGCCACAGTTTTAATAAAAATGGATTTTTTCAGAAAACAGTAGTGGGAGTATGGTAGAACTGGAAGTGATTCCAGAACCGCAAACGATTACTGAAGATTTGATAAGAACTTAAAGATTCAATCTGGTTTGACATTCCATTGGCCACTCCGCAGATATGGTGGGTAACCTCAGGCACCCGAGAGGTACTTCGGTATGCTCAGGGACGGTAGCAGGGAGGTTCTTGTTTACCCAGACTTGCCATTGCTGTTGTTCCAGACTGTGAGACCCGGCAGGAGGATGAGTATAGCGTCGTTCTAAACTAGTTTTAGAAGTGCATGTCTATATGACTCTGCCAGAGGATTGTCGTAGTCAGTGGGAGCAGCGGAAGCATTGGTGGACATCAAGCTTATGTCTATTTATAGACTAAAGCAGATATAGCGGAGATAGATCATCTATTTCTGATGTGACAGTCATAGGTTTGACTTCATGAGAATAGGGGATGGATCTGTTAAGAAGGTAGTAGGGTGTGATGTCCTGGTATTTGGATGACATACACAGAGTAGGAAGTAATATTCCTATACTACGGTCGGTTATACATTGGTTGTCACACAGTAGTTTCTCCACATGGGACTTGGATATTATATCTGACATTCTGGTTACTAGATCTATGGTTTTAGATCTAGATTTGGGTGGTTTCCCAATCTGGGTACTTAGACAGCATTCTATGAGTATTTAGAATGGATGACTCCTGGCATGGTGGTGTACCTGCAGGTGATGGAGTCACCTCTCTAAAGGTGTCTTACAGACTAAAGGGGAGATGGATACGCATGATTGGCAGATCACTTGCTTAGGCAATTGAGTCAATCATGAGATGTCAAGTACCACACCAGATGTTGTTCTTGCAGTAGATGCAATAAGTCGATATTGATCCAATCCTGGAGAAACAGTCGGAAGCATTTTTAGAACATAAGTGCATGTTCTTGGGATTTGATAACGGCAGCCTCTTTTAAGAGACGGTTATCATTCCTGGCTTCCAAGGTGACATGGACGACAGGGTGGCCGTCAGAGTTATAGTTTTCCCTCTGACGAAGGACAGTATTTTGGACAGGTGGTCCAGGTGGATACTGAGGGAAGGATGGCGCAGGATACTGATTAAGTTCAGTTGACGATACAGTCTAAGAAGCTTGGATTTGGAGTTCATTTATGAGCTAGGTCCCATCAGACATCCAGACACATTCTAAGACAGGTATTGCTCATTTCGGGAGATGGTTTGCTCCGTGAACTTGAGATAAAGAGAGACATAGAAAGAAACATCAGAGCGGATCCACTCTCTGAGGCTATTCCTCGAATGCAATAGTTTCGCAAACGAGCTTTGTGAGACTGACTAGTAGAGGAGTTGGGTGTTCGGTATCACACGGGCTGTGAGTATGCGACATCGCAATAATTAGCCTTGAGTGCAAGTGGGAGATTGTTGGATATAGTGCCCTCAGAGTCAATTATTGGATCACAGGCACGTGATTGCAATGATTGAGGAGGACCTATGCCGGTAGGACAGTCTTACTCGAGATGATAGTATGCTATCTGGTTTATCTTTATCATCGTGTACTGCTTTAGGTGACCTTACGAGTCGCTATTACACGTTGATAGAGCCCCTAGGATTCTTGCTTGACTACCAGCAGTATGAGGGCGATTATATACGTGAGAGCTGGGGTCTATAAGCACATCCTTAAAAGGTCCCTAGTCGTAGGAGTTTCGAGACAGGGCATCGATTCTCCAGAGTAGACTAGTGTATACAGTCGAAACCCCGACGAGGGGCGGTGGCCGGTCTCACAAGCCACTGGTATCAGTTGGTTCACCTAAGATGTATATAGGTGCTCATTGGGTTATGAGTACACCGGACAGGACTCGCCGGGAACCTGCTAGTTGGTATTATACCTGACGTCAGATAGCAGTTCCCTGGTGACATGTGTACAGGTTAGTTCATCGACCTGAGATCGTCATTTGTCTCGTGTGAGTTCCCACTGTGCTTTGATTACTACCCTACTACGCTCAAAGGAGACGTGCAAACAGGTTTTAGTTGGGTACAGTCCCGAGCCACATGGAGGCAGTGAGCGGATCTGCAGGGGTTCGTCTCTCCCGGTATTGGGGGTGAGGTCGCGCTGTGTCTAGGAGAGCCAGTACATGAAAAGTCCTTGGCCAAGGCAGGAGATTTGCTGGTAGGTATTCCAGTAGTATCTCAGGGTGTTCTGGGCTACACTCCGACACGACTTGTACCGCTATTGGGGGTCTGACTTTTACCAACCCCCTAGGCCCGCCATGCGATGCTCATAGACGAACGGACTGGACTGTACGGATATTGTCACTGACAGGCTCAGTAGGGTGTCAGGATGAGTTCGCTCATCGACGTCCCTTTTGGTCAATAGCTGGTAGCCCGTCACGTATGGCTAATACCTCTGACGTGCTAGTGGTTAAATCCACAGCCATAGTATTGACGAGTCTTTAGAGTCCACCGCACACACAGTTACTCAAGTTTCGGGCGAAACGCTGTAGAGGCCGTATGGAGATATGGCAAGGTTTGATCAGATACGTACGGTATTGCACGGATCGTGATCGGACGGATTTTACTAGCCGGCTTTGGCTTAAGCCGGATCCTAGTATTAGACAGTGTAGATTTTGTCTCTTTGCATTTGTGTTCAGTGGGAATATAAATGCGGGCATGTATATGCAGTAGCGGGGTTTTCCTGTAATTCATTACGGGATCAGTCTTCTGAAGTTGCCAGTTTGCATTCCGTTCCGGCCAGTTTTCCTTTGTTCCTTCACGGCCGGAGTTTCTGATGGAGGGGGTTATTTGCAGTTTGCAAATAACTTATTTGTGGAGGGGTTTCTTGCATTTGTTCCTTCATAATCATGAGATTCTTTTTCTATCTCATCCATTGCTTTCTTTATGATGGTTGGTGAAAGGATGTGAGCTTGAAATTGGTGTGACCATTTTTCTCATTTATTTATTCCCTTTCTTCTCTTGATAATGATTCATTCATTTTTTCTCCACCATTCTTGAATGGCCGGCCACTTTGAGAGGGGAGAGAGAGAGTTCATTTTTGAGGAAGAAAAATATTCATCTCATGCTTGCTTGCTACAAAATCTCTTACATCTCTTCAAAGTTCATATTGATTCCTCCATCAATGGCAACTACACTAAACCCCAAGCGACAATAGATTCTACACTAGTCTACAGCAAATCTTGGACGTGTCGGCTAGCCAACTTCGCGCCCGAGTTGCCTCGGTCCAGCGGTGGGAGCCCGTAAAAGTATTTGGCTACGTGGTGCCCTTTCCGACGAGGAGGTGACGGACGAAGATTCCGCGGGAGATCGGAGTGGAGACGAAGACCGAAGGACACGGATCGCTTGGTATAAATCTCTACCCATCTTTTAGTTTGCTAGTAGCTAGGTTAATGGCCCGATCTGGGTTAAAAGTGTGCGGTGGTGCCGGTTTGCTAGTTTGCAAAGTTTTTCGTTTCCGCGTTTCCGGCGTCGGATCGACGGTTGGGACGCCGCCGTGCACTTACAAATAGAATACAGTATTACATACTGGTATTATTCTCGGTCCCGCACATATCTCATATGCGCTCCTATTTCGTTTCGCTTGAGCCAGGAAACCCCTGTGTAGGACTCTAAAGACTCATCAATACGCCGGCAGTAGGTGATGATCATATCAAACACCCATAAGCCGCAAGCGGTCTGCTAAACGTAACGGCCACCCGGGTATTGAGCGATCAGAAGATCAACGAGCAAGCCCGCTCACACTCCTGTGAATCCAACCAGTAACACTTACCGTACAGTCCGGTCTGTTCGTCTGATATGTCGCATATCTCGCCTAGGGATGGTAAACGTCAGACCCCAGTAGCTTGATAAGTCATGCCGATGTAAGGTCCATAACAAGCATGAAACTACTGATAACACTTACCAGTAAATCAGTGCAACCCTGGCCAGAGATTTCTAGTTATGGCCGGTCAAGCATAGCGCAACATCAACCCCCAATACCGGGAGAGACGAATCCCCTCCTATCGCTCATTGCCTACATGTGAATCGGGACTGTACCCAAAAACCACCTGTTTGCAAGACCCAGTAGAGCCGTGGTAGGGTGGAAATCAAAGCACAGTGGGAGACACACAAGACTCTATGACGATCTCGGGTCAACAAACTAAGCTGTACCAATGTCACCAGAGAACTGCCATCTGACGTGAGGTATAATACCATCTGGGAGTTCTCGGCGAGTCCGTTCAGTGTACCCAGTCTCCACTGAGCACCCGCATACCGTCTCTGATGTCAAACACCAATGGATATGGGATCATCCATCGCCCATCACATGGGTCGAGAAGATATACGCTAGTCTACTCTGGAATATCGATGCCCCGTCTCGATATTCCCACGACTAGGAACATTGAAGGATGTACTCATTGACTACCCAGGCCCCACTAGTATGATCTACATCATAGTCCTGGAAGTCGAGTATACATCCTAAGGGCTTTATCAACATGTAATAGAGAGACTGCAAGTATACATGTTAAGATAAAGAGCAACCAGATAGCGTACTATCATGTCAAGCAAGAAAGTCCTACCTATGTATGTCCCAGCATCCAATACAATATACATCTCATGTACAGTAATGGCCTTTAGGGCATACATATAACTAACACTTGGATCAACTCAGAAGTTGAAGAGGCGGTTCAATGCCTATAAATAGGACATTTGGTCCCTTAAATGATTATCATCTTCTTTCTTTGAGAATTTTTGTTCAGGGCACAGCTCCTCTGTTTAAGAACTTCTCAAGAGTAAAAACTCTTTCCAAACTTAGGTAAAGTTTTAAAAAATATTTAATAAATTAGGGTTTTACTCATTAACAGAGCCTTGCTCTTCATAGATCTTTGATCTACAGAAAACCCATTTAGGGTTTTATTAGCAGAGCTTTGCTCTCATGAACCCATAGATCTAAAGAGATCTTTTGGGGTTTCTTAGCCCATAAACAGAGCCTTGCTCTTTTGAATCGTGTGTAGATTTCTTAATCTTTGATGAAGAACTCTTAAGAGTTTTTTCATGGATCTTGAAGATCCCATAAAAATTAACTTTAATTAATTCTTGATGGATTTTTTTCATCATCATTACAGAGCCAGGCTCTTAAGGAATCTTATTCCTTCATGATCAGAGTTTGACAAGTGTCACTTTGTCATAGAGCTTTGCTCTCACAGGGAGATTTTCTCCTTTTCCCGAGGGATCTCTCATTCAATGAGAATTTTCTTGAGGATTTCCTCATTGATTAGCAGTCTCATCCAATGATTATGCTGTTTTATTAATTAATGCATTGTCATCTAGATTTTGTGGGTCCCCCTTTGGTCCCCTTTCCACTGCATTGCAGTGTGGTACAACTTTTAAAGTACCGAGTGTCAGAAATTTAAAATTAAGTTATAGCACTGACAGTTGATTTTTGTCCCTCTTTTTCGCAGGCGACATGTCTTTCGATGCTTCGTTTCCGTTTGTCCGTTCAGAGGGAGGATTCCCTGGAGCACCTATAGACCGGGAAGTCCTAGCTTTGATCAAAGATCATGACCCGGAACATAAGAAACTTCACCTCTGGGGGACATGGTACAATCAGATTATTAAGGGTCGACAATGCTTCTAGTGCACGGTACCCTCGGAGCCTATCATAGCGATCCACTACGCCAACTCACCCCCGGTGAACTACGCAGTGGAGATGGTTAATTGGACTTCAGAAGGCCTTCTTCAGCCCGCTATAGCTTCGATACCCGTTCAGCCTCCCATGGCTTTAGATACCTTGGGATGATGCATTTGTCAAGGCGAGGCGCGGCTATGGGGGCAACCATATAATATAGGTCTGATTCCTCGTCATCCGACCGGTTATCTGCAATGGGCCCGCTACATTCTGTCAGCGAAGAAATCGCAGTTGTTGAGGCTTGGGTTGTATCCCGCCATTTATGCTTCTCTCTTCCAGTATCCTACGCTTCCCACCTGGTGGGTTAAGGCATTTCTGGAGCAGTAGAACATTCCTACCCACACCTTCCTTTCGCTGGACCGAGAAGTACCAATCTCCTTAGAGGAGTTTGCAGAAGTTTCTGGCTTACCAGTCATGGGGGAGCATTATGAGGAGCTGCTTCCTACAGATGAATACGTTTTTGGTGCCAAGCCAGTGATAATGGGCCTTACCTCGGAAAACGCCGTTCAACACCAATTTCCTAGTCTGATCAAAGTGTTGAATATTTATGAGGGAATTTTCCTCGAATCTGGGAGCCGCGGAGTTAGTTTGAGGACTTCATCGCTCGCTTTCTTCACCCAAAGGTTCTCTCGAAGGAGGCTGTTAAATTCGACACGCTTGACGACCCTTTCGGCTTGGGTTTAGACAACCTGCCAACGATGGAGGTAGATCAGAAGAGTTTCTTCCTTCCCAACTCTCCAGTTGTTCCTTTTGCGGAGATTGCAGTCCCTGGGATGGATGAGGAAACATTCTTCTTGGGATTTCTTGGGCTATGGTTGAGCTGGTTCGCGCTCCCGATGCACCTTCGCCGTATGAGGCCGTCTGCCTTTTATCCGGCTCATCGAATGACTATTGGGGTGAAAGTAGCTATCGGGGTTGCTAGTTTAGCCCATTTGTATTACGGCCTTTGTCAAGCGGCGGATACCGCAGAGCCCGAAGTGCAGCATGTGAACTTCTCGATGCATTACTTCATGTCATGGCTCGAGCTACATGCACTTGGCGTTTTTGGCATTCACAAAAGGCCTTCATTTTATGACCGGTGCAGCTTTCCCGGGATTATGCGATTAGTCGGCGCATCAATTGTAAATCCATCACCGCGGGATGCTAGAGGTTTGCTCCTTCGTCCCCGTACAGTTGGAGATGGCATGACCTTCACCGACAAGGTTTTAACCATCAATAAAGAGTCCGCCACAACGGTGCGGCCATTGCAGGATATTTTTAAAGATGGAGCCTCAGTTTTGAAAGCTCGGGAGATCCTCCATTTATATTCTATTAGACCGGGCTTCCTAGTGTTTAGGAAAAATGATGCGGCGATTTTCATGAGATACAATCCGCATCGTTTTGCCTAACAATTGAGCTATAATCAAGGAGTGCCGCTGGAGGCTTTCTTGCTAGAACCCACTGCCACTGATGAGGAGATGCGGAACGTGCTGCATCACTTCATGTGTTTGAATACGGGCTCTCACTTCTTTATTAGCGAGCCAAGTTGCGTTCCGAGGATCCTTAATGTGTACATGGCGTGGTACCAACATTCGATGGGCGCCGTCATTAAGGAAGAACGGCGGCGGCTGCTCGATCGCAAAAGCGCACCTCTTGCCAGTGATCGCAACGTCCCTTTAAAGTGATGGATCACTGTCCCCCCTCCGCTAAGAAAGGTCACTGCAGTTGAGCCTCCACATGTGCTAAGCCCTACGCATGGGTTGCCCCCTTCCAGCGCGCCTGAAAAAGAAGTGTCTGCCTCGTTCCCCGAGGACAGGCCTGAGCCACCGGTGTCCCGTGCTCCCGTGGAGATGGTAAATGTAGCTTCACCTGAATCTGGCGTGGGCCCGGATATTGGGACTCGTCGCCTCACAGTGCCCGTCAAGCGTAAGCTTGTACTTGCTGCGACTGGAGCTCACGCATAAAAGAGGAAGAAGAAATCGGTTCTATCCCTAGATGTTGTACTAGGCCTAGAGCCTCAGGCTCCTTATTGCGAGGGTCTGAGCGAGTATGGGACCAATGAAGGTCTCTTTATAGCGCCAGAAGACACTGATCTCGAGGCTGCCATTTCCGCTTCTGTGCGATCCGCAAGCCACCAAGCGGAAATGGCCACCCTTGCGCAATCAAGTAAACATCAGTCGCACCTTCTGTTATTCCATTATATTCTTATTTTTACTATCATGTCCTGACTGACATTTTTCCTTCCGTACCAAGCTTTACCACTGAAGAAGCTCTCGTGGCTTCCCTCAGGACCTTCGAGGGGGAGGGGAGGAATCGCGCTTTCTTGAGCATCGGTATGTCTTGGCTCATTGCATCTTCATCTTCCTTTCTTGTGGACAACCTATTTCTCTATCTTATTGCAGGGACCACAATGCTAATCCCGCAAGGTGATGCGGAGATTCTTCCCGGGCCAGCCACCGAAGTCCCGGCCTCTTCGGCACTGCCGAAAGAGGCTTTACTCAAGCAACCAATGACGGCCGCCGTAACGGCTCCAGAGGTAGCTCCTGGCGTGGATGATGACGTCCCATTGACGGAGGTCTTGAGAAGATCGACTCTCACGGCCCGGACGGAAAGGAAGTGCAGAATGCGTGCAGCAAGGAAGCGTAGTGCTGCCTTAGCCATGGGTGCGGGTTCGAGCTCCGCTACCCCTGCCGCTACTCCTTCAGAGGAATCTCCGGCTGCCTTGTCCACTGCCTACAGACGGGCAGCACGTGCGGCTCAGGAAGCAAACGGAAGCCCAACTCAAGGTAATGTGACATGGGGTTCCGTTGTCAAAGTTTTAAATATCAGTTCTCATATATCTTATCTTGCAGGGCCGAGTCCCACGGAAGAAGTGGCGGCGACCGCTGGGCCTGGGGCAGCGGTAGAGGAGGTAGCCGTGATTGCCGAACCCAAGGCGGCGGTAGGCGAGGTGGCTGCGATCGCTGAGCTCGAGGTAGCGGTAGGTGAGACAGTCACGATCGCTGAGCCTGAGATGGCGGTAGGTGAGATGACCACCACTGCCGAGCCCGAGGTGGCGATGGATGAGATAGCCACAATTGCTGAGCCCTAGATGGCTGCTCCCTCTCAAGAGTTGGGCACCGCTCTAATCATCGCTCTTTCTGCCTGCGGCTCTTTGCCATCTCCTGGCGTCGCAAGCGTTACGATGGCTCTCGTAGAGTCAGGGGATGAGGCGATGGGAGGTGAGACCATCACGATGGGAGAGGATGAAGCAGTTGCTATATCAAGTGACGCCCTCGTCGCGGTTCCGACTGGCGACTCATCAGGTAGATTTTGGGTCATTGCTTTTCTTTTTATTCTGCAATCTTTTTCAATCTTTCCTGACAGGGTTTATTTTGTTTATAATGCAGGTGCGGCGAGCGCTGAGGTCGCGCTACCCGAGGCAATGCCATCAGCTATCGCCTTGACGGTGACACCTCCTCTACCCTCTCTCATACCATCTCAGATGTTGGAAGGTGCGGATTCGTGACCCATCAGTCTTATTTTTAAGCTGTATAACTTATGTACTGACGTTGCATTACTGCGTCTTTGCAGGAGTCCTTTTTGACCACCTGTATCAGGTGCTGCACCCTCACTTCTCCTTCCTGTCAGAGATTGGTCCGCCTGGTGGTGTCGGTGAGTATCCTTTCTAAATGATGTCTTTTCTTTAACGGGCAGTCACATTATTGCTAATCCCTCTTTGTATTGCTTGTAGCCTTACAAATCGAAGGCGGAGACAAGGCTATCGTTGCGCCGCCAGTACTCCCAGCTCTGCCCCCTGTTGCGGCTGGTATAGTAGACTCTGTTTTCGTGTATCTTCTTTATTTCCTGAACCGACATCTGACTATGATTTATTTTGCAGCGATCACATCGACACCAGCCCCATTCGAGTCTCACATTATTATGCCGGCAGGGCCCTTTTTCCAGACGTCCGTCCTCGAAAGGCACCGCAAATAGTCTGCGCATGCTGAGCGACTACATTAAGGAGCTCGACGTGGAGACTCCCACATCTGCTGCGGATTTTTCCGTGGAGGTTAACCCTATGCTAGCGACGCTCGTGAACTTTCATGGTGAGGGAGTCGTTGAGTCTTGGGTTAATCGCTGCAGAGCAATTGAGGCTTGCCTGCATGAGCTTGAGCTTAGGCGTCCTGCTCCTGAGGTTCTGGCTGTGAGCACTCAACGGGCTGCATGGATCGAGAGTACCTCTTACTTCCTCCATCTTGAACAGGAAGTGTCTTTAAAGCGGAAGGAATGTAAAGAAACTGCAAGCGAATCTACTCGACTGCACGCTCAGGTTGATGCGAATGCTTCCCAGTTGAAAGTTATCTTCGAAGGCCTTCTGCGATGCATTTCTGACGGGTTATCACTAAGGCAGAAGTTCGACGTCGTCGAGCGGGATGCAAAAAATTGGGAAGCAGCTCAGCGGGTCGTCGAGGAACAACTTTCTTCTTACTTGCAGCAGCGAGCCCAGGTCGAAGCAGAGCTGGCCGCGGCAGCTGATCAAGAAGAGGGGCTGAGGGAAGTGCGCGAGCGGCTGATCGAATTATTGAAAGCGCTTCCCTCTCCATAATTTTTGTATCATTTGTAATTTTGAATAAAATGTATTCATTCTTTTATTCCTTCATGTGATGTATTTTGTGCCCAATTGAATTCATGAATAAAAGATACATTTTCTTCGTAATGTCTTGTGTTATCTTTCTGCTTTCTTCTCTTTTCTTTGTTGCCGGCTTGTTTCCTTAGTAAGCGTAGCCTGTGAATGATAGAGAGCATTCCGTCTTGAACTCTTTGAGAGGTAGTGATGGCATAGAAAGCAGGTTCAGATCTGCTACCTAAGACTTTTCAACTTCATGAGCCGTGAGGGTCTCATAAAGACTTTTCTCCCTACGAGTCAAGAGGATCTCATAGGTGTATTTTCTCCTTAGGAATCGTGAGGATTCCTAAGCGCGTTTTCTCTTGAGAGTCGTAAAGATCTCATAAGAGAATTTTCCCTCTTACAAGTCGAGAGGACCCGTAAGCGGTTGTTTCCCTCCTTGTCGAGATTCGACTTTGGAGAGTGTGGCCTGTAGGGTTCCTAGGCACCCTAATGAGGTCTCACAAGGCATCAACCATGCCAATTTCAAATTTAAACGGTGCCGAGAAACCCTAGAACGGATCGTTGGCTAGATGTCTAGGCGAAAAGCAAACTAGTTAACACTTAACTAAGAGAATACGGAAATACAACCTTTGTAGATCCGGTGCTCCACCTCCATAGCTCCGCAACGAAGTCCTCTCGCTGTCCAAATGAAAATCCGGGCTCTAGCGTCGGCTTCATCGGAGAAAGAGCGGGCAAGGTCGTCGGCTTCGTGCCGAAGATGATCTACGTCGAGGCATCGCTAGATCAAGCTCCAACTTCACCAAGTCTTGAAAACTTGTGAAGGAAACACACTCTACTACTTGGCAAGAGGTAGAGGATGAAGAAATAGGAAGTGGGTAGACTTTAGAATTGGATTTCTCACACTTTTCATCAATCCACCATTGATGAAGAGAAGCTTTCTTCATTGAAGAAGATGAAGAAGAAGTTGATGATGATTATGATAAGTTAATAAAAATAGAAAAGAAATATAATACTTATCATAACTTTAACCATGGTAAAGTGTAGAGAATTAACTTTAGTTAGGTGGAATGGTTAGGGTTAGAGAAGAAGACAAGAATGGTTGCTTTGGTCAAAGTTGCATGAAGCTTGAAGAAGCTTCTAAGAAAGCAACCATTTGTTTTCTTTTCTCATTCTTTTCATCCAAAAAGAAATAGATAAATGAATGAATAAATAAATAAGCAAATAATAAACCCTAACCATTTCATTAACCAAGGTTTAATTCTTTATACTTAACCAATTTTACATGCACCATCAAACATGATACAAGCATGTGCACAAAATCATATCACATATATAATGCGCACATCCGAGCGAGAAAATCCATTTAAAGTGAACCGATACTAGTTAATGCAAAGTAATATATCAAGTATATAATTATACATTAAATCATTAAATCAACACTTGATTTAACGATCCGGTCATATCGCATATAACCGACTAATATCCAATGTATCGATTTATCGAATCAATCTTCGATTCGATAACTAGGTTATATCGCATACAACCATTCGACACATTGTTCGCGAGAATGAAATACGGTATCACATACACGCATTATTCTCGGTCCCGCACATATCTCATATGCGCTCCTATTTCGTTTTGCTTGAACCAGGAAACCTCTGTGTAGGACTCTAAAGACTCGTCAATACGCCGGCAGCAGGTGATGATCATATCAAACACCCACAAGCCGCAAGCGGTCTGCTAAACGTAACGGCCACCCGGGTATTGAGCGATCAGAAGATCGACGAGCAAGCCCGCTCACACTCCAGTGAATCCAACCAGTAACACTACCGTACAGTCCGGTCTGATCGTCTGATATGTCGCATATCTCGCCTAGGGGTGGTAAACGTCAGACCCCAATAGCTCGATAAGTCGTGTCGATATGAGGTCTATAACAATTCGAGAAACTACTGGTAACACTTACCAGTAAATCTCAGCAACCCTGGCCAGGGATTTCCTGTTATAGCCAATCGAACACAGCGCAACATCAACCCCCTATACCGGGAGAGACGAATCCCCTCCTATCGCTCATTGCCTCCATGTGACTCGGAACTGTACCCAAAAACCACCATTTTGCATGCCCTCTTGGACGTGGTAAGATGGAAATCAAAGCACAGTGGGAACCACACAAGACTCTATGACGATCTCGGGTCAACAGACTACTCTGTACCAGTGTCACCAGAGAACTGCCATCTGACGTAAGGTATAATACCATCTGGGAGTTCTCGGCGAGTCCGTCCAGTGTACCCAGTCTCTACTGAGCACCCGTATATCTCCTCTGATGTCAAACACCAATGGATATGGGATCATCTATCGCCCATCTGTATGGGTCGAGAAGGTACACGCTAGTCTACTCTGGTATATCGATGCCCTGTCTCGATACACCCATGACTAGGGACTTTGAAGGATGTACTTATAGACTACCATGTCCCCACTAGTATGATCCGCATCATAGTCCAGGTAGTCAAGTACACATCCTAAGGGCTTTACCAACATGTAACAGAGAGACAATTAGTGTACACGTTAAGGTAAAGATCAACCAGATAGCATACTATCATGTCGAGCAAGAAAGTCCTCCCTATATATGTCCCAGCATCCACTACAATATACATCCAATGTATAGTAATGGCCTCTAGGGCATACATATAACTAACAATCTCCCACTTGCACTAGGGCCATCTGATAGCAGTGGTTGTAGTATCTCATACTCAACCATCCCATAAAAATCTCTCTCTGGGAACAGGCCTTTGTGAGTGGATCCGCTGTGTTGTCCTCTGAGTCTACTCTCCAAACCTCGATCACCCTGGAGATCATCCATCTCCATGATCAGGTGACACTGCCTTAGAATATGTCTGGATCACTGATGGGACCGGCGTTCCTTGGCATAAGCCACAACTCCATTGTCACACAATGGGAGGAACAAAGTTCATCTTATGAACTAATATACACCCAGACTGCCTCTTTGGTAGCATCTTAAGTAGCGATGTATCCTGCCTTTATCGTCTAGTATGCCACGGTATCTAGCTTGGAACTCTTCCAACATACCGTCCCTTTACTGAGGGTTAAGACAATGCCTGTGACTGACATTCAGTCGTCTTTATCACCCTGGAACCCTTCCAGTGATTCTCCCCAGGATCAACTGATGCCATCTCACTACAACTAGTGAGTAGCCTAACATCCATTTAGATCTATCTCATAGATCCAAAATCCAAGATTTAGTAGGTATCACTTTGATCCTATGTGGAGAGTCATGGTGATAAGCGGAGATTGACCGAGCGTAGCATAGGAAACTCATTCCCCATCAAGAGTATGTCATCCACGTACTCTACGAGGATCGTCACCATACTCCCTACTACCTTTTTGTTTATACAAGGTTCATCTACTATTTTGATGATGTCAAACTCTTTGACTAATTCATCAAAACAGATGTTCCAACTCCGCGATGCCTGCTTTATCCTATAAAGCATCTTGCACACGTTTCCGCTGCTCCCACTGTCTACGAAGCCCTCTGGCTGTGTACTTATAGACGCTCTCTTCCAAAACATTATTTAGAAAAAGCCAGTCATGACACCCAACCACCAGATATCGTAGTCATGGTATGTAGCCGTGGTAAGTAGGATCTGGATGGACTTAAGCATAGCTACTTGAAAAGGTTTCATCATTATCCACGCCTGGTCGATGACGAAAAGCTTTAACAAGTCTAGCTTTGAAAGTCTCAACTTTTCCATCTACACCAAGTAATCTTCTCAAGATATACTTGCTCCTGATGGGGATTTAACCCTTCAGATATAGCAACCAAAGTCCATACTTTGTTGGTGCATAAGTATTCCATCTCAGATCGCTAAGCATCCAGCCATTCTTACAGAGTCTCACTCCTGATGTCCAGCTCGAAACTAGTTGGGTCATCATTTCATGATGCAGTCCTCGCTCCCACTGTTATAGAGAAACCGAAGTATCTCTCAGGTGGGTGAGGAACCCTACTAGATCAGCGGAGAGGCTGAGGTTCGTTGGTAACTATTGAATCATTTGGTTTTACCAAATCATCTGCTGTAGTTTGTATAGCTGGAACCTTTCCAGTTCTACATAACAGACCTTGCCTCGAGCTTGTCCGGATTTTGCTTTTAGACATAGGCCGGACAACCCCAAATCTTAACTAGCTTAAGACATGGGCTCTTCCCATACCATATCTCATATGGAGCGGTAGGCAACTGATTTGATTTGAACCCTATTCAATAGGTACGCAGCTTCTCAAGTGCATAACTCCCAAAAAAGGAAATAGGTAACTCAGTAGTACTCATCATAGAGCACACCTTATCATATAGGGTGTGATCGCTCCGCCCCGATATACCATCGTGCTATGGTGTATACGGAGGAGTAACGCTGAGAGAGAATCTCATTCTCTTTTAGAAAAGTCCAGGAATTCCGTGCTCAAGTATTCTCCTCCTTGATCTCATCAAAGGACATAATACTTATACCCGTATTTTGGTTCTCTACTTCTCGCTTATATTCTGTGAATATCTCAAAAGGCTCGGACTCATGTTTCAACAGGAACATATGTCTGAATCTTGAGATATTATCAGAGAATGTAATGAAGTACAAAGAACCAGTCCTGGCATATGTAGACAGGGGACCTAACATACATCAACATGTATCATCCCAAGAGTTCACTAACTCTTTCTCTGTTTCCAATAAACAGAGCTGTGGTCATCTTATCTATGTGACATGACTGGCAAGTTTCACAAGATGTAAATTCAAACTGATTTAAATATGCATCTAAATGTAACTTCAGCTAGTCGGGTCGCATTGATATGACCTAGTCTACAATACCTCAAGAAGGATTCGTTCATTTCTGAACTCTTCCTCTTGTGTGTGTTCCGTATACTAAGAACTGTAGTTTGATTTAGAACATCAATGCTTTTAGATAACGTGCCTGAACCAATCAACTTTTGATATAGGAAATGTTCAAAACATTATCCAACAATACAAAATTTTATCATTTCTTTACTGATAAAGAGACTGATATGATTTTGTATATCAGGTTCGGTATCTAATAACATTCCTTCAGAATCAATGTATTCGTAATACAGGGTGACAGTGACCAACAGACTTGGCTGCAACACTTGCCCCGTTTTCTGTCTCATGAAACTTATCACCCGTTCTCAGTTCTCTACCTCTCTGTAGCCCTATGTAACAGATTACATATCTGGGATCCTGATCTGGTATCAAATACCCAGGACGCAGAGGATACTGAGAAACAGTTCTTTGTAATGAACACACCCGAAGATGATGCATCAGCATGCACTCTCTTCGTTTGGGCGGCACGGGAATTCTGGTAATCCCCAATTTCCTGCTCGGTCTTATAACAATTATAAGTTGGAGCGGGACCAACGTTCCCCAGCTCAGTATAACAAGCGGGTTCGGTCAATAATCCGTATTATTATCTTGATTAAGGCGTGATATGGTCGCTACCTGGAGAGAGAGAGAAGAAAACACTCAGCGTGCGCTCTTGCAAGAATAGATTGGTTATTATTTTATCTAATCAGGATGGCTCCCACTGCTTTTTATCAAATCTTCCTTCAAACCCTAAAAGGAAAGACTAGCCGGGATTAATTACACACTACAAGTTCGCCAATCTTTCAGCCAGGCCAGTGTCGGTACTTTGAGGGAGGTCCCCCGTGCTTTCGCACGAACCTAATTAATGTAAACCTCGTTTTCCCAGAGGCGTAACCCCGTTGACACCTTTCTAGACACCTACTTGATCGGCTAATTGTAATGTATAAAACTCTCCCAGGAGTAACTCTTACTCGCAGCGGGTATCGGGATCCAACTATCTCATAGAAGGTATGCAATCTCATTGCAAATTTCAACACTTGAAATTCCCGATAATATTTTGCCCCTAGCAGCTATATGACCTTAACATAGTCAACAAATCATAAGTGCTAGTCAAGTTCAACCCGTCATTTCCCGATTGAATTAAACCCACCCGCACGACCCTTAACATAGTCAACAAAGTCGCACGACTACCCTAATCCAATCACATCAAATGCTTATGCAGATAAGCACTAATTAGCTACCGCACACTACGCCTTAACATAGTCAACAAACGTAGCACAAATACCAACCAGTACTTATCTGAAATGACGGAGGGCTACGACAGGTTTTTCTGAAAACCTTTTGCGTAATGAACTTGATATCGTTGTAGAATCAAATGATTTTAAAATGGAGTGTTTTTGAGGCTTTTCTAATTTTACTAAAGGAGTCACTCCCGGTGAAGGGATCGTCGGTCCTTTCCTCGTCGAATGAGGTGCGGGATATATCATATATATCACTGTGCAAAGCAAAAACTCTTAAAAGCAGTCAAAAGACAAACCGAGTGTGTAGCATCTGCCAGTTATTGCTAAAGGAGTCACTCCCGGTGAAGGGATCTCGGTCCTTTCCTCATCGAATAAGGTGCAGGATATATCACATATACCTCTGTGCAAAGCAAGAACTGTAGCTACCTGTTTTATTTTGAAATTCGATTCTACAACATCTTAGGTTTCTTTTACTTTCATTAATCACATTAATGAAGTCCCATCATTTAAGTACCTAAACATCACAGATAAATACGACGTACACTTATGCCATCCGCATTCGCCTCGATGTCCCCTCGTGCACCGTTAGGTTAGGTAACTAACGGCAGAGCGGGGCAGGGCTAGCACGGGTGTAAAACATAAGTAACGTCTATATAATATATCATATATACTATATACTGTATCTATCACAGAACATCACATGATCACATCACAGATATCGCAGCAGAAGAAACATATGAAATATTGGATATACTAGGACGTCCGTGTTTTCAATACGAGCCAGTATAAAACACGGATTCCACGGTCGCGATGAATAGCCAAACCCACACCCCTAGACCCCTACGAGAGCGGCAAGCAACCCTACCAATTCTGGAGTTAGGAGACCCGGACTCGACTCCTCGAGTTGGTCTCCCACTGGACTGCAGAACCCGGTTACTTGTGCCCTCCTCCTTGGGTCTATCCTAGTGCGGAAAAGTAAATAATATACAAAGGGTGACAACTTCCGCAACCTGGAAGTGCCCCAATAAAAGAATATTACATACAAGTTTTTACATGAATGAAAATGAAAAACACTCATCTCACATAAAAACCCCCGGCTATTCAAACACGACGATCCAATATAACATATCCAGCAACACATAACATCACATGTCATCAACGTAAGTAAATATGCGCATCCCAATTGTCGTTGACATATAGCAACGAAACCGGCGATATGACATATTACACTTACGGTCACAGAAAAGAAAGTGTAAAACTACAACAGTTGGAATCCGCAACCACCTCAGACATCGCATGCCTGACCAAATGAATTACTTAGACATCGCATGCCTAACAATTATAAACCCCGCATTTTAGTCTCAAAATCGAAAACTCTTTTCAATATCAAGTCGGGTAATTCAACAAGATTCCCGACATCCTGATCGAATGCTCGTCGTAAACTTCAGTAGACGGCTGCACCCCTGATACCGTCGACGAAGTGCACCAAGGCGGAACACCGCTACCGCGAGCACCCGAACGGATGCTTTCGGCGACGGGGTTCTCCTACAGTCACTTGGTCGGGGCTATGGAGTGAGGCTGTCTATTAAGTTTACCCGGCGAGTATCCGCGTACGCTACGTGATTGCGACGGACTTTTGATCACATCAAAATTCCGTGACAACCGATCAAGTGAGACTAAACTGCTATGTTTATAACATTCATTCAGTTATCTCATAACTTATTGTGAATTCCAATTATTGTATCACATTCCGGATAAATAGAAAATGTTAAACTTTCCGATCGAACGATCGAACACCCAAGTTTTCCCGATATAGATCAACACATGAAATAAGTCTAACAACATTCAGTTCGTGCCTCAGTACCAACGGTCCAGCCATAGAAGGGTCAAGCCAACGCCTCACATGTGGCACGCCGTACTGCCCCAAACCCGAAGGTTCAAAGGGCAGTTCAAGACGGTCACATAATCGAGTTAAGGTTTGTTGTCTTCTAGAGGGACCATCGCGTTACTTGCACTACTTAGAACGTCGTTAAACTACGGAAAAATCCAACACTTGGAAATTTCCCGACAGGGGAAAAATTGGGTATTTATATCCGGTCGAACTTTTTAACATATTCTATAATTTATCCGGAAAGCCACATAGACAAAATCTGATACTCCGATCGAAACACCGAATCCCCAAAACAACCCCAGAATACTCAACTGTATAATAAATATTAAAATATCCCAGAAAATACAGCACAACTAAGGAGGAATTACTGTGAAACTTTACTGTGTCAATCGACCGTACGGCCGCGGATCCGCCGCATGAGCCATGCTCATGCCGCGGAACCGCGGCGGTTTAGATGAATTAGGTCCACGAAATTTACAGTAATTCCTACAAAACCCTGCTTGATTTTCTGCATATTTTTAATGTTGAAAAATCCCAGATTTTAGAAAAAGGACAGAGAGCATGTTTGGAATTGGGTTTCGGGTTCGTTCGGACTTCAAATTGCGTCTAGACTTCGCCTAAGGCTCTAGCTAGGCTCTGATACCACTGTAGGGTTCCTAGGCACCCTAATGAGGTCTCACAAGGCATCAACCATGCCAATTTCAAATTTAAACGGTGCCGAGAAACCCTAGAACGGATCGTTGGCTAGATGTCTAGGCGAAAAGCAAACTAGTTAACACTTAACTAAGAGAATACGGAAATACAACCTTTGTAGATCCGGTGCTCCACCTCCATAGCTCCGCAACGAAGTCCCCTCGCTGTCCAAATGAAAATCCGGGCTCTAGCGTCGGCTTCATCGGAGAAAGAGCGGGCAAGGTCGTCGGCTTCGTGCCGAAGATGATCTACGTCGAGGCATCGCTAGATCAAGCTCCAACTTCACCAAGTCTTGAAAACTTGTGAAGGAAACACACTCTACTACTTGGCAAGAGGTAGAGGATGAAGAAATAGGAAGTGGGTAGACTTTAGAATTGGATTTCTCACACTTTTCATCAATCCACCATTGATGAAGAGAAGCTTTCTTCATTGAAGAAGATGAAGAAGAAGTTGATGATGATTATGATAAGTTAATAAAAATAGAAAAGAAATATAATACTTATCATAACTTTAACCATGGTAAAGTGTAGAGAATTAACTTTAGTTAGGTGGAATGGTTAGGGTTAGAGAAGAAGACAAGAATGGTTGCTTTGGTCAAAGTTGCATGAAGCTTGAAGAAGCTTCTAAGAAAGCGACCATTTGTTTTCTTTTCTCATTCTTTTCATCCAAAAAGAAATAGATAAATGAATGAATAAATAAATAAGCAAATAATAAACCCTAACCATTTCATTAACCAAGGTTTAATTCTTTATACTTAACCAATTTTACATGCACCATCAAACATGATACAAGCATGTGCACAAAATCATATCACATATATAATGTGCACATCCGAGCGAGAAAATCCATTTAAAGTGAACCGATACTAGTTAATGCAAAGTAATATATCAAGTATATAATTATGCATTAAATAATTAAATCAACACTTGATTTAACGATCCGGTCATATCGCATATAACCGACTAATATCCAATGTATCGATTTATCGAATCAATCTTCGATTCGATAACTAGGTTATATCGCATACAACCATTCGACACATTGTTCGCGAGAATGAAATACGATATCACATACACGCATTATTCTCGGTCCCGCACATATCTCATATGCGCTCCTATTTTGTTTTGCTTGAGCCAGGAAACCTCTGTGTAGGACTCTAAAGACTCGTCAATACGCCGGCAGCAGGTGATGATCATATCAAACACCCACAAGCCGCAAGCGGTCTGCTAAACGTAACGGCCACCCGGGTATTGAGCGATCAGAAGATCGATGAGCAAGCCCACTCACACTCCAGTGAATCCAACCAGTAACACTACCGTACAGTCCGGTCTGGTCGTCTGATATGTCGCATATCTCGCCTAGGGGTGGTAAACGTCAGACCCCAATAGCTCGATAAGTTATGTCGATATGAGGTCTATAACAATTCGAGAAACTACTGGTAACACTCACCAGTAAATCTCAGCAACCCTGGCCAGGGATTTCCTGTTATAGCCAATCGAACACAGCGCAACATCAACCCCCTATACCGGGAGAGACGAATCCCCTCCTATCGCTCATTGCCTCCATGTGACTCGGGACTGTACCCAAAAACCACCGTTTTGCATGCCCTCTTGGACGTGGTAAGATGGAAATCAAAGAACAGTGGGAACCACACAAGACTCTATGACGATCTCGGGTCAACAGACTACTCTGTACCAGTGTCACCAGAGAACTGCCATCTGACGTAAGGTATAATACCATCTGGGAGTTCTCGGCGAGTCCTTCCAGTGTACCCAGTCTCTACTGAGCACCCGTATATCTCCTCTGATGTCAAACACCAATGGATATGGGATCATCCATCGCCCATCTGTATGGGTCGAGAAGGTACACGCTAGTCTACTCTGGTATATCGATGCCCTGTCTCGATACACCCACGACTAGGGACTTTGAAGGATGTACTTATAGACTACCATGTCCCCACTAGTATGATCCGCATCATAGTCCAGGTAGTCAAGTACACATCCTAAGGGCTTTACCAACATGTAACAGAGAGACAATTAGTGTACACGTTAAGGTAAAGATCAACCAGATAGCATACTATCATGTCGAGCAAGAAAGTCCTCCCTATATATGTCCCAGCATCCACTACAATATACATCCAATGTATAGTAATGGCCTCTAGGGCATACATATAACTAACATGGCCCGTGAATAGTATGCAAGAGTCCATTTTGGACCGACTTGCAGGGCCCCAGTGCTTACGAAACCGGTTCTTATCCCGATTGCTTAAAGCTTTTCCCTACGAGTCGAGATGAATCGAGCATTTCTCGCAAGGATATTCTAACGTCACAGTTAACCTCTTCTCTTTACGACAAAGGTCCGTTAGGGTTTGTGGTACTAGGGTTTTGTCCATCGTACCATCGCGTTGGCTGATGTATTCCTCGATAGGCAATCTTGCTTGTTCGAGTAGCCTTGCGACTGGCGTGTCTCTGATCCCTTCGGGGGCTGGACAAGACGTCTTCAAGCAATCCTCTTAAGCAGTTTGACCGTCGGAAGAGCAAGCGTTAGGAATTTTGCCATGCCGCTTTTTACTTGAGGTTAGGCCCATTTTGGAGAGCCCCGATGAGTCATAACCACTCCGCACTGGTATGGGATGATCTCCGATAGTCTTTCTGGTTTTATATGAGTTGTCGTCAAGACCCTGAAGCTAGGAATTTGGCCTTTGCTTCGTTTGCTGGCATTGCGTCTACTGTATCAAGACGACTGTCGCGGTTGTCTCTAGGTTGCTGGTGAACCGTCGAGGTTTGCAACTAGGGATTTTGCCGTGGCTCCATTGTTTGATTGTCGCGTCTGAATCCTGCTGGAGGAAGAACGCCGTGGTGACATCTCGTCTGCTGTATCGAGAAGAATGTCGAGGTGGTGACCACTCTATGCTGGTGTGAGATGATCTCCGATGGTCTTTCAGGTTTTATATGAGTTGTCGTCAAGACCCTGAAGCTAGGAATTTGGCCTTCGCTTCGTTTGCTGGCATTGCGTCTACTGTATCGAGACGAATGTCGTGGTTGTCTCTAGGTTGCTGGTGAACCGTCGAGGTTCGAAACTAGGGATTTTGCTGTGGCTCCGTTGTTTGATTGTCGCATCTGAATCCTGCTAGACGAAGAATGCTGTGGTGATATCTCGTCTACTGTATCGAGGCGAACGTCGAGGTGGTAACCACTCCACGCTGGTATGAGATGATCTCCGACAATCTTTCAGGTTTTATATGAGTTGCCGTCAAGACCCTGAAGCTAGGAATTTGTCCTTTGCTTCGTTTGCTGGCATTGCGTCTACTGTATCGAGACGAATGTCGCGGTTGTCTCTAGGTTGCTGGTGAACCGTCGAGGTTTGGAACTAGGGATTTTGTCGTGGCTCCATTGTTTGATTGTCGCATCTGAATCCTGCTGGAGGAAGAATGCTGTGGTGACATCTCGTCTGCTGTATCAAGGCGAAGGTCGAGGTGGTGACCACTCCACACTGGTATGAGATGATCTCCGACAGTCTCTCAGGTTTTATATGAGTTACCGTCAAGACCGTGAAGCTAGGAATTTGGCCTTCGCTTCGTTTGCTTTGGCGTGTCCGAATCCTATTGAAGGAAGGATGTTGTAGTGACATTTCGTCTGCTGTAACGAGACGAATGCTGAGGTGGAGCTGGGATTTTGCCATCACTCCGCTTTGTTTCGACCGTGAGGTCTTTTTGTTGACGTTGCATCTGCATCGTGCTGGACTATGAAGGAACGCCGTTGTCGACATTGCGTCTGCTGTAACGAGACGAATGCTGAAATGGAGCTGGGATTTTGCCGTCACTCCGCTTTGTTTTGACCATGGGGTCTTTCGTTGACGTTGGATCTGCATCCTGCTGGACTGCGAAGGAACGCCGTTGTCGACATTGCGTCTGCTGTAACGAGACGAATGCTGAGGTGGAGCTGGGATTTTGCCGTCACTCCGCTTTGTTTTGACCACGGGGTCTTTCGTTGACGTTGGATCTGCATACTGCTGGACTGCGAAGGAACGCCATTGTTGACATTGCGTTTGCTGTAACGAAACTAATGTCGAGGTGATCTCTAGATTGTCTATGAACCATCGAGATTTGGCTTCGTTTTCTGATGAAGCCTGGGGAGGGAAGGTGTGATTCCCCCTTTGTTTGCGCCCCTGGATTGTATACAGGGATTGATGTGATATCACCTGTAGGGCATAAATTTCATCATTTTTTTTATTATTTTCCGCGATGCTCTATCATTTCAGCTTTTATGTCGCGAAGGTCGCGATTGCCCAATCATTTCGGCTATTTTTGGCGGTGCCCAATCATTTCGGCTATTTATTTTATTTTTACTCACTGCATTTTATTATGAGTTGCCCAATCATTTCGGCTATTTTGCGTGCATACATTTTTACTTGCTAACTTTGTTGCAAGTTGCTCCATCATTTCGGCTATTTTGTATGCATGTGTGGCTCGCTAGCTTCTTTGCTGCAAGTTTGGAATTAGACACCGATTTCGGCATCAGCACCGCTACAACTAGGATATTTTCAGGAGCGAATCATCATTTGTCTCTGTCGATGTCGAACAAAGGTGGCTTAGCGAACAGGGTTAGGATCCTGTCGACTAAGGCTTTTGGCTTCATGAGCCGTAAGGGTCTCATAAAGGTATTTCTCCCTGCAAGTCGTGAGGATCTCGTAAGTGCATTTTCTCCTTAGGAATCGTGAGGATTCCTAAGTGCATGTTCTCTTATAAGTCATAAGGATCTTACAAGAGTTCCTTCTCCTTATAAGTCGAGAGGACTTACAAGGGCTATTCACCGTGTAGACATATCCCTAGTCACGGATGGGACTTTGTTAGGGAAATGTTTATTCGCGCCCGTGGATTGTATACAAGGGTCAGCATTGAGCCACTTGTAGGGAAAAATTGGAGGTTGTGGTGGCTGCTTAAGAACAAGTTCAGATCCCTATAGCTTAAGACTTTTGAATCTTATGAGCCGTGAGGATCCCATAAGAGGGTTCTCCTTACGAGTCGTGAGGATCTCGTAAGTGTAATTTCTCCTTAGGAATCGTGGGGATCCCTAAGTGTGTTACTTCCTTGTGAGTCATAAGGATCTCACGCAGGTGGTTTTCTCCTCACAAGGTCGAGAGGACCTTGCAAGTGTCTTTTAACGAGATTGCGCCCTTTCGGGTTTTCACAAAACTCGCCGGTAGCCCTGCTGTTTTTACTCACAGAGCCCTCTCGGGTTTTCATCCATGCCCTTTTCGCTTATGGACGTACCGTTTTCTTTTTTCTCTTTTTTTTATTGTCTCTTTTTTTGTATCAGCCTTAGGATGCTACGGTCGGTAGTAGTTTATCGACGTCTCGGTCAATATCTAGTTTCAGGACATAGTGGTCCATTGTTAGTTTAACGACATTTCGGTCTTTGGTTCATAGGTCGGACATGTTTGAAGATCTTTCAGCACTCTTTTAGTTTTTTGCCGAGAAAAAACAATTTCTCATGGAGCCTCCCCTATAAAAGAGCATGATGCCCCCGGCGTGTCCATCCTTTTCTGAGCATGTGGTTGTGGCGGGTTTACCTTCCAGTTGTCAGACAACGCGAATTTTCCCTGTTGGTATTCATCCTCAATCCAGCCTTTGAAGACGTAGCAATCTTCGAGTGGGTAACCCATTACTCTGTGGTAGGGATAATAGTTAGGATTGTTAACGTCACCCGGTTGCGACGGATGTTTTGGATCTGGCAGCATGATGAGCCCGTTGCGCACTGCCAATTCGAACAGTCTCCTTGTTTTATCCCTGGGAAATGAGTAAGAACGTTTCAACTTCTCATTGAGGGATCGCGGCTTGTTGCTTTGACGAACAAACAGTCTCGGGTTACTCGCCTGTTGCTGAGCGTTGGCGACAAAGGTCGCTTTTCCCTTCCCCTTATCCTTTTTGCTTGATCCCTTCTTTGCGGGTCCGAGATCTTTTTCAAGTAGCGTGCGATTGCGTAGCGGAATGTTCTCGCAGCTCATCGTTTCTTCCTCTTTTCCTGAGGTGGATTCCTTGAAGAGAGGGCTGAGAGTAATTTCTTCTTCAGAATTGCTCCTAAAGGTGAGAACTTGCGATCCCCTGCTATCAACCATGTGACAGTTGTCGGCAGCTCTTTCTCATTCGTTTGTCAGATTTTTCTGCTGTCGATGAGTTTCACGCTCTATCCCCTTGAAGTGCTGCCTGTGAGCGACATACCCTTGCCACCAATTTTTAAAGGCGTTGCACTCTTCGGTGGGGTGCGCAATCCTTTGATGATATAAACAGTAATTAGGATGCACATCCTCATCATTAAGGCGTATATTGCCAAGAGAATTTTCTCTAAAATAGGGTAGCTTCATTCCCATCGATATGGCTTTGGCGAACCTTTTCCTCGTCTTGAACCTTCTTTTATTTGCGGTAAATGAAGTGCTTTGACCTGGGGGGGAGTGTTTTAACCCTTTCGTCCAGTCGCCGGCGTTTGGCCTTTTCAAATAAGGTCATCTCACGCTCTCGATCAGCTTTGCTTTTAAAACGGGTTTCGTTCAGGAATGCATCAATCATTTTGTCTGATGGTCCTAGAAGTTCTGGCTCAGGATCTGTCCCCAATTTCTTTGCGTCAGGAGCTTCTTCACTGTTTATTAACGAGTGAGAGATCATATGGCAGCTTGCCACATAATCCTCAGGTTCATCTGACGAGTCTTCTCTATTGTCATCACCTCCGTCCTCAAGGACGTGACTGAGGAATTCTTGGAGTGTGACTGGGGTCCGCGCCTTCTGATTATATTCTTCCAGCGCGTCAATATGTTTTTGCAGGTCCATGCGTTTGTCATCAGGTTTCACGGGCTTCTTGGTTTTCTTCTTGGAAGACTTTGACGGCTGGGTATGAGCGCTTTAACTATCACCACCAGTTTTTGGAATTGGGCGCGACTTCAGCATTCCCTCGATAATCTTGGGTTCCAGCAGATTCTTCCACCTGATTGCCAGGCATGTTTGGAGATTCTTCAACATTCTTTTAGTTTTTGCTGAAAGAGCAACCTCCCATGGATATTCTTCAATGAAAGAGCATGATGCCCCCGGCGTGTCTGTCTTCTTAGGCGCGTGTGGCTGTGGTGGGTTCACCTTCCAATTCTCGGACAGGGCAAATTTGCCCTGTTGGTATTGATCTTCAATCCAGCCTTTAAAGACGGAGCAATCCTCAATTGGATGGCTTACTGTTTGATGGTAAGGGCAATAATTGGGACTATTAGCCTCGCCGGGTTGCAACGGTCGTTTTGGATCCGGCAGATTGATGAGTCTGTTGCGCACTGCCAGCTCGAACAATCTCCTCGTTTTATCCTGGGGAAACGAGTAAGGACGTCCCAGTCTCTCCTCGAGGGATGGGTGTGGACGCACGTTGTTTTGGCGAACAACCGGCTTTAAGTTGCTCGGCTGTTGTTGAGTGTTGGCGACGAAGGTTGCTTTCCCCTTCCCTTTTTCGTTTTGCGGCTCTGGCTTCGAAGAGGAAGGCATGTGGTCCGTCTGGTCCATTTGAGCCAGCTTGTCAATCAAGGCCTGGAAAGTGGTCGGCTTGAAAAACATCATGAACTGGGAGATGGTCGCCTGCGGATCAAGAGTACTCATGAACATGCCTACCGCGGGAGCTTCTTCGATGCGCTGCTCGCATTTCGACCATAAATTCCGCCACCGTATCGCGTATTGTACCCAAGTTTCGCCTGGCTTTACCCTGGCGTTGATCAATACGGTGATCGAGGTGCGCTCGCTAGAGCTTGCAAATCTCTGTGTAAACAGCGGCTCCATCTCTGCAAATGTTTTGACAGAGTCGTTGGGCTGCTCCGAATACCATTCAAAGGCTGTTTCCGCCAAGCTGCCGACGAACTGATGAAGTAACAATTTGTCGTCACCTCCGGTATTGCCGCAAAGAGCTCTAAACTGGGCGACATGCTGGTGGGGATTGCATGTCCCTTTGTATACATGAAATTTAGGGATCGTATATCCCGACGGATACTTTATTTGGTCATACCAGTCTAGATACGGTCGCCCGGTTTTAACAACTTGACCGGCCGCTTCATTCGCCTGGTGAGCTCGTATTTGCTGAGCAATATAGTCATCCAGAGTAGCCTTGGAAATGGTTTCCTCCTTGGCTGTTGAAAGAGCCGAAGGAGGGTTAGATGTCTCCCCTCTGTCGTCTTCAATGATGATAGGAGGGTCTTCAGCTGGAGGTTCTGGTTGTAACATCATCCCGACCATGTCTTGGAAGAGAAGCGCCATTCGTTTTATATTAGCCGCTTATTCTGCTGCTTCTCTGTCCTTCTTTTCGAGGACTCTGCGGAGGAAGTCAGCTTCAGTTTCTTGTTCATGACACTGCTCTGATGACGCCTCCGGGCTTTCTTTTGGCCTGGTAAGTGCGTCCATTTGCGTTAGCATTTCCTGAAGCTTCTGTTGCTGCTCCTGGGCTTTTGTCACGGATCGGGTGAGCGGTCGGTGACCTGT
The DNA here is from genome assembly GCA_030015575.1 of Agapanthus africanus. Classification (NCBI taxonomy): domain Eukaryota; kingdom Viridiplantae; phylum Streptophyta; class Magnoliopsida; order Asparagales; family Amaryllidaceae; genus Agapanthus; species Agapanthus africanus. The sequence continues at coordinate 439,559,256 of CM057344.1, forward strand.
AGAAGCGCGGCTTTCCTCTTTTCCGGAAGCCATATAAACAGTATGCACCATTATGCCCCCAGACTTGGGGCGTTTGGGCTCAGCGTCTTTGTGGTCTGTCGTAGTCACAGGGGCTTTCTCTGGCCTCCTTCTCTTTTGAGCAGTTGACGTTGAGGGGGCCGTTGCAGCGGGCACCCAGGCAGTTGTTGTCCTTTGCGGCTTGACAGGACGGTTCTTTTCCTGCTGAACCTTCAACTTTTTCTGTTGGCGAGGGTAATCTTGATCAATCACTGACTCCTGGACCTGCCGCCAGACTTTGTAAACTTTGGAGGACAGCCGCTGAGGGGGCTACTCCGGTTTTGTTTCTGTAACATTCTCCACCGGTGAAGGAGATCTTTTCAGTATGGCAGTAGGAGAGTTCCTGCGCACCTTATTCAGCAATTCAAAGCTGTTCCCGGTTGGAACAGCAGCATTGACTTCCACCGTTGGGGCTGGTGGAGTTAGCCCAGAGGGAGAGTTGCCCCCGGCCTTTATTACTCGGCGCCAATGGCGACGTCGAGCGTGTCGAGCCGATGGTGTCGGTTCGGTGATGGGGATGGCTTCGTCATGCCCCCTGTTCTGGTGAGGCGTTGCCGGTACCAGCCTCTTGAAGACCGACGTCCGTTGAGTAGCAGTATCCAATCTGTCAAAGATAGACTTTTGAGCAGGGACGGGAGCCAGAGTGGGAGCCGGAATAGTCAGCCTTGTAAAGACCGACCTTTTGGCAGGAGAAGCCGCCTTGACGACTTCAGAAGCAGGGATGGCAATCCTCTTCGGAATAACCTTTTCTGGAACTGCAGGCTTCATCATGGGCCCGCATGAACTTTGGCCCAATCTAGCGAAGACTGAGGCACTGGAGCTGGACGACCCATTGAGGGGGGCCGCGGTAGTAGCAAGTCGATCAAAGACCGACTTCTTGGGAGCTTCTGGTGTTGGTACAGGGGTGATGAAGCTCATCGGTGGGAGCATAGTCCCAAAGAACAATCCAGTGGTGGCCTGAGTCACCTGGTCCACCGGCATCGTGAACAAGGAGGCCGCTTGGGGCCCATAGGCTATGCCTCCAGATGAGGCGGAGTGCGAGTTGCAATTGCAGTTGGAACACTTCACGCAAGTGGATGCCATTACCGTTTCGCTTTCTGCGCCGAGCAAGAAACCAAATCTTAATACCTCGAACCCAAGGGCAACCATATCAAACCGCGATTCGTTCGCGAACACGACACACGAAGTGTGGAGTGGAAAGAGGAAAACGTCCCATCGGGCGTGCCAGAATCTGTTTACCGCCGGAAACCGGGAAGACGCGATAAACGTCTTGCCTGAATCTGGGGGCAGATGCTATTTGGTGCTATCCGTCCACCTCTCCGAAGATGCCAAGTTGATTTATGGCACCATGTATCGAAGGTTTAAACGAATGCGTCCGATGTAGCAGACTTTGTCAGATTCCCCCTCGTTTGAAGGGTTTTTGATTGTGGGGACGCTCTTCCCTGCAGGCGCAAGCCCCTGCAGTTACTTACGCTACCACATCGCGGTAACAACTTTCTCCTTCTCCAGATGGTCACTTCGTGTCGTGTGTGTTTGTTTTGTTTGTGGTTTCCCGTGGATTGTATACGGAGACTAATTTATGTTGTCGCCCGTAGGGCGTGGATTAGTCCAAATCCGTATTTTCTTAGATTTGGGTTTTGGTTTGGGTTTAAGGATACGTTAGCCTCATTTGAAACTAAGATCAACTTAAAAGTTTGTTAAGGACACGTTAGTCTAATTTTAGACTAAGGTCGACTTAACAGGATCATTTAGATCCAACAAAAGAGCATTTGAACTCTATTGTTTAGTTTAGGGACATTGCAGTCGATTACCGGTTTAAGGACATTGTGGTCCAAGGTTAAGGACATCATAGTCCATGGGCTTAAGGACCCCACAGTCCGAGGTTAAGGACATCATAGTCCGTGGGTTTAAAGGGACCCCACAGTCCGAGGTTAAGGACATCATAGTCCATGGGCTTAAGGACCCCACAGTCCAAGGTTAAGGACATCATAGTCCATGGGCTTAAGGACCCCACAGTCCAGGTTAAGGACATCGTAGTCCGTGAGTTTGAGGACCCCACAGTCCAGGTTAAGGACATCGTAGTCCGTGAGTTTAAGGACCCCACAGTCCGGTTTAAAGACGTCATAGTCTATGAAATGTATGGTTGTCAGGACCCATCACCTCTCTGAAGACGTTGAAGAATTACAACGACAAATATCAGAGGAGTAAAGAGATGTACCCTCGAACCGGTGTGAGTTGGTCGAAAGATCTGTAGTCCAATTTGGGACTAAGATCTTTTAAATATTCATGAGCAGATGGGCTCAATTAAATATAAGTTGAGGACTTATAGCCAATATTGGGCTAAGTCCAATAAATGTTTAACATTTTTTATCCTGGCTATTGAGCCTTTATTAATAATGCTGAGCATTAGATCTTGACACTTTTTTTGTCTTGTACTGAATGCAAAGCATTCATCAGAACAATTTATATTCTGACAGCGCAACACGTGGCGCGCCAGGCGCTTTGCGCCAGTTAAAGAGCGCAGTGCGCTTCTGCCAAGTAGCGTACACGAGAAGGACACGTGTCGCGCTTGGCGCTAAGCGCCAGATGATGGGCGCATTGCGCCAGTTTATGAGCGCTAAGCGCTAGTCCATGAGCGCATTGGGCTATCAATTCAGTGGCGCCCTCGTGAGTGACACATAGTGCGCTTGGCGCTGAGCGCCAGCCCATGAGCGCAGTGCACTATTTCAGAAGCGCAAAGCGCAAGTTGCATACGTGGTTAACACGTGGCGCATTTGGCGATGAGCGCCGATCCAAGGAGCACAGAAGCGCAGTTAAAGAGCGCAAGGCGCATTTCAATAGCGCAAAGCGCATCTGATCAAATTTATGATCAGAGAACAAGTTTATGTTCTTCTTTTAAAGGAGGCTTTGCCACAAGACTTAAGAACAAAAGTTCTTGTTTATAAAAGGGCTCTGCCTTTGTAGATCAAGGATCTGTGAATGAAGTAAATACTTCTTTTATTTTTATGATTAGATCTTTTGATCTTTTCCTTTTTATCAAAGACCTTGGTCTTTTGTAGATCTATGATCCTTTAAGAAGATAGTTCTTCTTTTTTAATGAGATAATTTCATCTCTGTTGTTCAAGAATTAATTCTTTACCTTGAAGAAATGATCTTCTTTTTCTAAGAGCTTGCTCTTCTTTCTTTTTGAGTTTTTCTCAAAGTTTGCAGGGGGTTTCTCTATATTTCTGTATATATCCGAGACTTGAAGTCTATGGGCCTTTTTATAGGGCAAATTGATTTGTTAAATCAGTTAAAGAGATCCTTCTCTGATTGATTTGGGGATGTTTCCCCACCATTGGATCATTGAATCCTAAGGCTTCTGTTTTACGGAAGACAATCTTCTTGTTTTTAACAAGATTGGAAAGATCTTTCCATACAGAATTTATTCTGTCTTTTGGTAATTTTTATTTACCATTGGATCATTGATCCAACGGTGCTCTGATTTACAGAGCACAATCTTGTTATTTGGAAAGATTTTGAGGAATCTTTCCTTAACAGATTTTAGTTTCTGATTAATTAATGATTTTTCATTATTATTAGAACTTTTGATCTAACGGTGGGGAATTTTATAATTCCAGCGCTGGCGCACCCGTGCTTTGCACGTGGTGCGCTGCTCAGAGCGTAGCGCACTTTGCACTAGCGCACCTACATTTGACACGTGGCGTGCAACGCAGCTAGTGCTAGCACATCCGTGTTTGACACGTGGCGCGCAGCGCAGAGTGCAGCGCATCTGGCGCTAGCGCATCCGTGTTTGACATGTGGCGCGCAGCGCGCCTAGCGCTGGATCTGAAGCGTTACTTCAACTTTTAAATTTTGAATTTTAAAACAAAGCTTTGCTCTGATTGGGGGAAACACCTATCAGTCTCTAAGTCTCACTGTCCAAGTCGTTAAACCTATCGTCAGTCCAAGTGTGAGCGTCAACCACGCAGGAGTATCTCCAACCCAAGGGTAGGGCCCCAGGGGTAAGGGAATACGTGCCCGAATCACGCACGATAATAATCAGTAACACCATCCATACAACTCTCAAAATCACGGTATATGCCGGCAATGGGACTCCCGAGATTCCGTTGAACTCACACTCAAACTACCCCATGCCCCATGGTCTACATCAAACACCGATCATAAACCCAAATACTAGTCGGTCCATGACAAGTCTACGCGAGAACTGGAGACAGGATCTCCATCAAGCATGTCTCGACTGGTACCAAAGATAAATGGACTGTGTTTGACGCCTTACCTATGACACTAATATAAGTGCTTCCATAACCGTCCCATACAAGTTATAATTACACTTACATATGCTCCATAGGCGTCGACAATGCAATAAATTAACAGAGTCTGCTGATTGAGTACAAGTACGTGTCACTTCACTTATTCATTCACGCTTTAACACTAACGTACTTGCCACAATCAAATCACTAATATCTATCACTGGGTAATGTACATGATCACTAGGTTATCAATGCTTCATGACCGCTATTCAATAAGGGTATAACCGCTTCATGACCGCTATTCATGATCACTAGATTTCTCTGCTATGTTTCCAACGCATCAAACGGATTATCAATAGCAGTTCTGTATTAAAAGTTATGTCCCGTCTAGTGTAGCTATGCAAGAGGAGTCACTGCAGAAACTGCAGAACACCAAAGTACGTTAAAATGCAAATTAAATATCAAATGATGGTGAAATAGCACGGGACCAGATTCAGATGTTAGATAACTAAATTATCTACGTGATCGTATGGGGATCCGTGCATTTTCAGTTTAAAGAAGGGGTATATAGGTATTCCAATGCCAGGTGTCCAAAACGAACGCTGTCCCGGACTACAGTTCAGGCCGTGAATCGCCTCAGTATTCATCATTACAACTTATCAAAATGCAATTGTAAACTATGTGGTGATGTAGTTTTATCTGTTGGTTTCGATACGAGCCATAGAACATTAGGTTATGAGTTGTATTCAATTTAATATAGATTTTAGAACGTGGCATAGGCGGTAAATTCCAGATTTAGCTTAGCTTTTTGGGTATGACATTACATGATGTAAACCTCACTATTTTCAACATAAATTCCTAAATGATGTTTGTTACCAGTAAACGGATCTATCTATAATAAGTTCCGCCGTTTTAAGGTAGATTTTCGCTTAGGGTCTAGCGTCAAACACTTGATTATGTTTACAGCAACTGAAACTTTGGTTTCGTGTAATCGATCAACGCGGGATTTAATTCATATAAGTTCTTAACGATGTTAAAGCCAGATTGTAGACCCGGTTCATATTCCACGTCAAGCTATGCATAATCACGGATCGTAATACTCGTCCGAATCCATGACCATTCGAATGTAGCCAATCTCTACCCAAGAAGGCGGTAAATTTATATATAAATGTGTATCAGTATATAGCATATTAGCATGTAAAGAAAGTGAGGGGTTCACTTGCCTCGGTCGCTTGATATGGAAGCGACGAACGTGCAGAGTTTGTCTCGACACACGGGATGGCATGATGCTGGACACGGTTCGTGGTTCGTGCGCGAAGCGCGGTGACTCTGTACTAGATGCAGTGGCGACACGGGCGCGACACGTTGCTGGGCACGGTCTTGACTCGGTGCATGGTGCGGGAGCGGCACGGCGCGTGCACTAGATCGGGCATGATGTGGCACGGGGCTGGCATAACGTGGGCACGCAGGTGGGCTCGAGCTGGACACATAGCGGGCATGGCGTGACATGATCTGGGCAAGGTGGTGGGCACGGAGAGGCAGCAGTGGGTCTTGGCGGCCGTAGGGCTTAGCTCTCTAGTAGCAGGTGGCAAGGCTCTTGTGGAGGACGACGGAGGTGGACGGAATGGTGCTTAAGCGGTGGAGCTCGGGGTTTGTGAGGAGTTGGGGTGTTGTGTCGAGGAGGAGGAGGAGCGAGTGGGTGCAGCGAGCGAACGATGGTAGCTAAGATGGTGCAGCACCAGGAGGGGCTCTGCTAATGAAGCTTGGCCATTGAGAAGTTGGGTTGGAGATAGAGGTGATGTGGTCGAGGACGATGACAAAAGGGAATGGGGCAGGCGGTGGCTATTGGAGGAGAGCTCGGGTGTGGGAGTGAAGGGGGTTGTAGAGGAGGTGAAAGGGTTGCAGAGCTTGGTCGATAGAAGAGCTGAGACGAGGTCGACGGCGAAAGACGGTGGAGGTGACGGTGGTGGTCACCAGGGATGGTGGAAGCTCGGTTGTTGGGTTGTGAAGAGAAGAAAAGATGGCATGGTGAGCTTGATTGTAAGGAGGTGGCGATGTCGCTGAGGTGAGACAAAGAAGGTGGCGGTGAACGACGTCGATATAGGCTCGTCGGTGAAGGAGGTGATGGCAGCAGCTGGTGGCGGCGTGAGAAGTTGGCGTCGAAGCTTGATCGTGGTGAAGAGGCTCAAATGATGCAGGGTAGCTGGGCTCGTCGTGGTCGACGGAGGTAGCTCCGATGGTTTGCTCTGATAGTGGGGCTCAGCGGCTGTTGTAACGTTTTAGAATCATTTTGTGAGGGTCTAGGCTTGATGGTTGTGTCGTTTAGCGTTCCTAGCTAGAGTTGTGTCGATGTTATTCGTGTCTTTGTGTAGCTTTTGCTCTTGAGTTGGTTTCGTAGTGTCACTACGCGCGTTAGTCACAAGACGAACACTTGAGAGTATGTTTGGAGTTGGTGCGTCGGTCAAACGTAGTTGGTACGTGTTATTGGTCGATTGTTAATATATACTTGTTTTATTGTTATATGCTTTCAGGATCGCAGGCGGGGACTTCGGGCGCTGCGAAGAAGGAAAAGCGAGTGGTTAGCTTTACTTAACCAGGATTGTTGTGAGTAGATTTAACATCTTCAGGGGAATCGCCCGCATGGCGTTATGCGTCTGGGCTAGATTAAATGATATGACTATTAGTTAGATGTATACGGATATTGATTGTGCATGTGTACCTTTGTTGCATATCTCATTTATCTATTGTATTTGGATATAGTATTAATGAGACACAACACTATTATTGACGGTTCATGTTGCACGAGCACTGATTGTATGCCACTCACACCGTCAATAATTGCCATGACACGCACAACACCTATACATACAGGATATTGTATTGACTAGGGACTTGAGACATGATCCTCATTTTCATTGTGCATATGACATATAGCATACCTGTATACCTACATGCTTACACATATGCCCTGACATGCTTACATGCTATTTACCCATATACCTATATGGTATTGTACCATTAGTGATAGGTATATACGCATATGAGGCATAGCTATATATATATCTTGCATACATACTTATACATATACCTGGGGGGTATTACATCATTATTGATAGGTAGATACACATATCTTGCTATGCCAACATGGTTACGCATATCTGGCTATAACTACATGTTCACCTTTATTTGATGTTGTATGGACTTGGAGAAATTAGGAACCGCATGATATATATATTAACTTATTGCAGTTAAATAGCGGTTTTTCCTTTATATGCTCATATCTGTTTCATGTTGCATATATTACATTCATGGATTTCATATGATATTCTCTGATATTTTTACTCCTAAGTATATACAACAGTGGAATGGGACGTTGTTATATATATATATATATATATATATATATATATATATATATATATATATATATATATATATTAGTGGAATAGGACGCTAATATAAATGTATTGATTCATTCAGTTATACTTATTCATTACTTGATGTTTTCTGGATTTGAGGACTGTGGTTGTTTCATGAAATTATGCATTATTTGAAAAACCCGGCTTCTCTTGATATAATATTTCAGCTTCCACCATGAGATTTCTCGGTTCTGAGCCTATATATACCCCATGCGAGGAGGTGTCGTGGGCCATGTGCGGGTACATGGTGGAACCCGGTTGGTTCCCCGGGGCAAGAAGATCGACGGTACATGCCGATGAGCCTGGCTGGGGGCGTGTGCCAACCGGTGACAGTATTTGAACTCGACGGATATCTGGGGGATACCGATCGAGGTTATGTACGTACATGCCCTTGTCGATTGCGGGTAGTGGACACTCAGGTTCCATAGGATGTATTTACATGACATAGGAGGGTCAGTCCCAGGTGACGGTGCCTCAGAGATGAGTATTTTTGTATCGATGCTAGACACTTGTTTTCATGATGTTTTTGGGTGTAGATATTGGACACTCGGGTTTCATGAGACTTACTCGATATTGGATACTGGTTATATGAGATTTACTTGATATCGGACACTCAGGATATATGAGATTTACTTGATGTTGGACACTCAGAATATATGATACTTACAGGATATGAGAGCCAATTTGGGGGCTGATTTGAGAAAATTTGGGAGTTAGATTGTCTTGATGGACTTTGGTCCTGCCGCGAGGTCAGAATTCCGTGAGGATGACATGTTTTATCCCATACTCCACATTTATTTTATATGCATTTCTCCATGTATTAGTAGTACCTGATAGAGTACCTTTCATGACTGTTACATATACATATTGCCATTTATTGCTTCATGTATTAGTTGTACCTGATAGAGTACCTTTCATGACTGTTGCATACATATGGCCATTTATTGCTATCAGCTTGCATGTATTAGACTCACGATGTACGTTCATACTTGCGATTACATGCATATGTTATTTACTATTCACGAGTTGGCAACTCACCCCCGTTGTGCCACAGGGTTTGGAGGTGCTTCCTCAGACTAGTCGAGGCAGGGCTTCTACCTATCATATCATCTTTTTCGGCAGATACCGTTTTGGCTGATTGTGCACAGTTTTGCTATAGGTGGGTTTTGCGACTATCCGTTATTTTATATTGTTATCTTTGTACCATGTACTCTCCATCTACCACTTTCATGTGTATGACTTAGAGACTTGATGTGAGGACGATATTGTATATTTTGGTGACTTGGATGTCTTTTATGCAGTTTTACTTATATTGTCTTTTATTTCTTCGCCACGGCGTCGTATATCTGTTTTGGTGGTTGTTTTCCGCCTTTGGGCATGGATTTGCTCCCGGTTTAAGATGCTTTACTTATATTTATGTTGTACCCATTTTTGGGGTTAGTTTTTTCAAAGGAGGTGCTGCCAAAATTTTTAAGAAAGTAAAGTTGGACTTTAAAGAATTTGGTTTGAGATTTTCAAAAGTTTTGAAAATGCTATTATCACTTACTACTTTTGATGGTTTAGATTGCTGGGTTTTCGGCTTACTTAAATTGCGTTACGCCTGTAGACTTTGCGTAGTTTAAGGGCCGTCACGTGCCAATTTTGGGTCGTGACAAAGTTGGTATCAGAGCGCTAGGTTTTACCTTTTGGAGTGTAAGATGACCTTGGTATGATGGAGTAGGTAGCTTAAACAGAGTAATGTAGTGTATGTATGTCCGCGGCATACTCACGACCACGGTACTCCGCCTAAAGTGACCTAAGTACAAATTGCTTGAAATTCCTTCCATGATGATACATATCCTTGTGATTCGATTTCCGTGTTCATATTGAATCCTTTTTCCATTTATAGCCTTTGCCGCCGATGACTATGAGGACTCAAAGAGGTGCAGCGAGGGCCAAGGTCAGAGTTGACTCGTGTGGGACGAGGACTGACCAGAATGGCACGCTCGTTGCACAGGAGCAGATGGATCGGCCTTCGATAGATCGTATCGCTAGGCTTGAGGCAGAGATGCAGGACTTGCGCCAAACGATGAGGTCTTTGGCTGAGGCCAGTAGAGCGCGGCGACAGGAGGTTGCTACCCCTGTTACCCAGTTGTTCCTTACGATCAGCACTCAGCATCGTGTTACTCACACAGCACCAGTGGACGCAGCCCTATTTGACGAGGAGCGTCTTTCCGAGACTTTGGGAGTTTGAAGACAGAGGAGGGCTCGTGCAGGTGTACCAGCCCAGAGACAGAGGTTCAGTCGCCGTGACAGGTTTCGTGCACGTCGCGGGAGTAGCAGAGGCTTGGGACGAGGAGAATCGGTTAGCTTGATCAGCCGTTGTTGTGTTAACATCTGTCAGCGATTCTTTTGTTGCGCGACACGTATTTCAGTCGTGTGCCAATCGGATAGGAGATAGAGGTTCGTCCATCATTTTGATCCTTCTTGAGATGTTGGATTTGATGTTTCCTGGGCATGGACTGGTTAGCTACGTGCTAGGCGTCTGTGGACTGCCGCGAGAAAACAGTCAAGTTTTGTTTTCCCGGCGAGTCAGTTCTTGTTGTGCTGGAGGACAGTGGTGCCTCCCCTCACAGCTTTAATTCAGCCTTTTTCGCTGGTCGGATTTTGAGGAGTGGATGTCGAGAATTCTTGGCTTTCATTCGGAATGCTGGAGCCACAGTGGGTTTGTTGGACCGGCTTTCCATCGTGCGAGAGTTTTCCGACGTTGTTCCAAATGAGCTGGCGGAGCTTAGGGAGCTTAAGGATCAGCTGCAGAGTTGTTTGTTGGGGGACTTGTACGTCCAAGTGTTTCGCTTTGGGGAGCTTCTATTCTGTTCGTCAAGAGAAGGACGGCAGTTTGAGGTTGTGTATTGATGAATCGTCAATTGAACCGAGTTACGGTGTGGATAGGTATCTTTTACCTCGCATTGACGATTTATTCTATCAGCTCCAGGGTGCGAGACATTTTTTTCTAAGTTTGTTTTGGGATCAGGTCATCATTTGTTGCGGGTTCGGAGTGATGACATTCCGAAGACTGCTTTGTGTGCGCTACGGGCAGCATGAGTTTTTGGTGGTGTCGTTAGACTCACCAATGCCCTAGCAGCATTCGTGGATGTGATGAACTAGATTTCTTCAGGCCGTTCCTCGACCAGTTGATTGTTGTGTTATTGACGACATTCTGGTCTTTTCCAAGAGTCGTGAGGAACTTGAGCAGCACTTGAGGATTTGCTTGCATACATTGGGAGAGTACCGGTTGTTTGCTAAATTCTCGGAGTGTTCTTACAGGCTTGATTGTGTTGACTTCCTAAGGTCATGTGGTTACGGGAGACGGTTTTCGTACGGACCCGAGGAAGATCGAGGCCGTACAGCTTTGGCCCAGACTTGTAGCAGGGACAGAAGTCCGCAAATTTTTGGGCTTAGCCGGTTTTTACCGCCGTTTCGTGCAAGATTGCTTGTGTATCGCTGCACCGTTGACTGGACTAACCGGGAAGGAGGTTCCTTTTTCTTGGACTGAGGCATGCGTGCGGAGTTTCGGCAGTTGAAGACTCGGTTAACAACTGCACCAGTTCTTTCTTTGCTTTCTGGTTCGGGTGACTTTATGGTTTAACTGTGATGTTTCGCGAGTGGGGCTCGATTGTGTACTGATGTAGCATGATAGAGTTATCGCTCATGCTTCCCGACAGTTGGAGGAAGTACGAGCAGGATATCCCACTCATGATCTGGAGATGGCCGCGGTGGTCGTGCGTTGAAAATCTAAGGACACTACTTGTGCGGAAAGTCATGTCAAATTTTCACGGACCACCAGAGCATAATGTACATCTTCCTGCAGCGGATTTTGATTGTTGAGACAACGCCGTTGGATGGAGCTTGTAAATGATTATGATTGTGAGATCCTTTATTACCCGTGGCAAGGCGATTGTGGTAGCTGATGCTTGAGTCGTAGGCCCGGGGTTAGCTTGTCCCAGTTGTACGCAGTTCTGAGACATTCTTCTGCAGATTTACAGTTCTTGTGCGATCGTGGAGTATAGCTTAAGTTCGCCTCTACTGAGGGGATAGCTTGCTCATGTCCTCGTCCGTCCACTTTTACTTAATCGTTTCCGTGAGGCACAGCCCACCGATGCTCGTTGTCTGTGATACTTGAGCATGTTCGGCAGGGTAAAGATTCGGAGTCCTTGATTTGTGACTAGGGTGTGCTACGTTTAGGGACGCGTTGTGTGTACCTGATACTGATGGGTAGAGACGTGAGATCCTAGAAAAGGCACACCAGTCAGCCTTCTGTGTTCGTCCAAGTTCCACCACGATGTAACATGACTTGTGAGATGGTTACAGGTGGGCAGGGATGAAGAGTGAAGTTTCGGATTTCGTTTCGAGGTGTCTGTCTTGTTGCGAGCTAAGGTTGAGCATTTGAGACTGGCTTGAGAGTTGCAACCTTTAACCGTTCCGGAGTGGGAATGGGAGCAGATCTCCATGTTTTTCGTTGTGGTGTCTACCCAGGTCCAGACAGGGTGTGACTCCATTTGGGTGTTGTTGTCCGGTTATGCTCAGTTTGCTCAGTTGTTCTTTGTTAAGTTTGTGCGTTTGCACGGAGTTCCTTCATGTATGGTATCCAATAGAGGCACCCAGTTGGCTAGCCGTCTTTAGCAGAAGCTTCAGGAAGCCTTGGGTACTGGTTGAGTTTTAGCTCCGCTTTTCCATATGTGGGACGATGGTCAGTTAGAGCGGACTATACAGACTCTGGAGGATATGCTTGTGCGTACGTACTAAGTGTTTGTTAGCAGTTGGGATCGTCACTTGTCATTGTTTGGGTTCTCCTTCGATAGCTGTTATCAGGAGACATTCCAATTGGCAACCATTAGCTTTTGTTTGGTAGGTGGTGTCGATCGCCAGTTTTTTTTTTGACTCTGTGAGAGTAGGATTTTGGACCCCAGCTAGTCATGAGACTACGGAGAAGATCCAGTTGATTCAGGTCAGGATGAGAGCAGCCCAGTGCAGACAGGAGTCTTATGCCGACAGTTGTTGTCGCAGACTTGAGTTCGCAATGGGAGATCATGTATTCCTACGGATTTTTCTAATGAAATGGCATGTTGAGTTTTGGGAAGCTTAGCCCCAGAATTGTAGGTCCTTTTGAGATCCTTGAAGCGAGTTAGTACCGTTGCCTATAATATGGCACTTCCGCCCAGATTTTTGAGTATTCGCCCCGTATTCCTTGTGTCGATACTTCGCAATTACCTTCATGACCTTTCTCACATGATTCAGCATCAGACCTTTTAGCTTGGACGCGATCTTTCATTCACCAGTAGCCGATAGTTTTAGTGGATCGGCAGGTGGAGGGACTTCGGTCAAGGGTCTTGCTATCTGTGATGGTTCTTCGGCGTAGCCGTCTAGTGAGGTGATCACTTAAGTGGCTGCGAGCGAGATACGGAAGACTTTCCCTCATCTCTTTGAAGGTACGCATAGATAAATTTTAAATTCGGGGACCGAATTTCTTTAAGGGGGGAAGATTGTAACGTTTTAGAATTGTTTTGCGAATTTTCCGTTTTTAGGTAAAATAAATTGTATTTTCCGTAAAAACCTAGAAGCGATCTTTTTGCAGTATAAAATTCACTGCACCTAGTTTAGCTAGGAAATTGCTAGTTTGCGGATTTTTGTAAGCCACTGGTAATTTTTGTGCATTTTAATATTTTTTCCTAATTAAAATATTATTTTAAGCTTTTATTTGTGCACTTTATTAGTGGTAATTGCTTTTTGGTTTGGGTTAATTACTACTAATGTGGATTTATGCTAAATTAATCACTAGATTACGTTTTTAACCTTCTCACCTAAATATCTAGATATTTGTGGTTTAAAAAGGAATTTTTAAAGAAAAGAAATTAAGTAGACATAAAGCTTTTTGTTTTATTATGCAATTATTGTAAATTTCTTCTAGAATTTTCTCCATATTTCCACAAAACCCTAGCTTCCTTAGCCTTGGCCGGCCACTTCATTGCTTGCTGCCCTTTCTTCTCATTTGCCTCGTTTCTTCACTTCAAAGCTTCACAAATTCATCAAAAATCACAAATTTATCACACAAACTCATAATTAAATCAATACCCAATATTCTTCATCACTAATCTAGCTTGGATCTTCAATCAAGTGGGGTTTTTTTTGGAGACTAAACTTTGGATTTTCTAGTTGCTAGTGGTGTTTCTTGTGAGGTATAAATCCTAACCCTAATGCTTAATTCTTGTTTTAATACCTTAATCTCAATATTAGATATTAATTTAAAGCTTCTAATTTCATGTTTTGAAATTCAAGATATGGTTTTTGTAATCAAATTAGGGTTTTGATTAGTGAAAAGGTTAAGTGATAAGTTAAGACTTGAAGAAAACTAAACCTAGTTGCTAGTTTGTTAAATGATATTTTCCTAATTGTATAATTAAGATAATTAGCAAACTAAACTTTTACTAATCCTATTAATGTGAGATTAAAATTCTAGTAATGGTTTGGATGGTTTAATCTTGCTATTTGGTGATATTTGTAAATTCTAGTTTTGGTAAAACTTGTAGTTTTGATCTAAAATGATATATGTTGCTTACTTGATTTCGGTAAATTTGGCGTGGGTTTCTTTTGACGTTGCAACGTTATTTATATTAGATTCCATGTTTATTATTGTGTTGTGAATGCGCGATCGGTACGATCAGGGTCTAGGCTTGATGGTTGTGTCGTTTAGCGTTCCTAGCTAGGGTTGTGCCGATATCATTCGTGTCTTTGTGTAACTTTTGCCCTTGAGTTGGTTTCGTGGTGTCGCTACGTTCTTGCTGGAGTTCACTTTTCTTCACTAGCGGCGCGTTAGCCACAAGACGAACACTTGAAAGTATGTTTGGAGTTGATGCGTCGGTCAAACGTAGTTGGTACGTGTTATTGGTCGATTGCTAATATATACTTGTTTTATTGTTATATGCTTTCAGGATCGCGGGCGGGGACTTCGGGCGCTGTGAAGAAGGAAAAGCGAGTGGTTGGCTTTACTTAGCCAGGATTGTTGTGAGTAGATTTAACATCTACAGGGGAATCGCCCGCATGGTTTTATGCGTCTGAGCTAGATTAAATGATATGACTATTAGTTAGATGTATACGGATATTGATTGTGCATGTGTATGTTTGTTGCATATCTCATTTACCTATTGTATTTAGACATAGTATTAATGAGGCACAACACTATTATTGACGGTTCATGTTGCACGAGCACTGATTGTATGCCACTCACACCGTCAATAATTACCATGACACGCACAACACATATACATACATGATATTGTATTGACTAGTAACTTGAGACATGATCCTCATTTTCATTGTGCATATGACATAGAGCATACCTGTATACCTACATGGTTACACATATGCCCTGACATGCTTACATGCTAGTTACCCATATACCTATATGGTATTGTACCATTAGTGATAGGTATATACACATATGAAGCATAGCTACATGTACATCTTGCATACATACTTATATATATACCTGGGGGGTATTACATCATTATTGATAGGTAGATACACATATCTTGCTATGCCAACATGGTTACGCATACCTGGCTATAGCTACATGTTCACCTTTATTTGATATTGTATGGACTTGGAGAAATTAGGAACCTATGATATATATATTAACTTATTGTAGTTAAATAGCGGCTTTTCCTTTATATGCTCATATTACTGTTTCATGTTGCATATATTACATTCATGGATTTTATATGATGTTCTCTGATATTTTTACTGCTAAGTATATATAACAGTGGAATGGGACGTTGTTATATATATATATATATATATATATATATATATATACATATATATATATACATACATACATATATACATATATATATATATTAGTGGAATGGGACACTAATATATATGTATTGATTCATGCAGTTATACTTATTCATTACTTGATATTTTCTGGATTTGAGGACCGTGGTTGTTTCATGAAATTATGCATTATTTGAAAAACCCGGTTTCTCATGATACATTATTTCAGCTTCCACTATGAGATTTCTCGGTTCTGAGCTTATATATACCTCATGCGAGGAGGTGTCGTGGGCCGTGTGCGGGTACATGGTGGAACCCGGTTAGTTCCCCGAGGCAAAAAGATCGACGGTACATGCCAATGAGCCTGGCTGGGGGCATGTGCCAACCAGTGACAGTATTTGAACTCGACGGATATCTGGGGAATACCGATCGAGATTATGTACGTACATGCCCATGTCGATTGCGGGTGGTGGACACTCAGGTTCCATAGGATGTACGTACATGACATAGGAGGGCCAGTCCTAGGTGACGGTGCCTCAGAGATGAGTATTTTTGTGTCGATGCTAGACACTTGTTTTCATGATGTTTTGGGGTGTAGATATTGGACACTCAAGTTTCATGAGACTTACTCGATATTGGATACTGGTTATATGAGATTTACTTGATATCGGACACTCAGGATATATGAGATTTATTTGATATTGGACACTAAGGATATATGATACTTACATGATATGAGAGCCAATTTGGGGGCTGATTTGAGGAAATTTGGGATTTAGATTGTCTTGATGGACTTTGGTCCTGCTACGAGATTAGGATTCCGTGAGGATGACATGTTTTATCCCATACTCCGCATTTATTTTATATGCATTGCTTCATGTATTAGTAGTACCTAATAGAGTACCTATCATGACTGTTTCATATACATATTGCCATTTATTGCTTCATGTATTAGTTGTACCTGATAGAGTACCTTTCATGACTGTTGCATACATATGGCCATTTATTGCTATCAGCTTGCATGTATTAGATTCGCGTTGTACATGCATACTTGCGATTACCTCCATATGTTATTTACTATTCACGAGTTGGCAACTCACCCCCGTTGTGCCACAGGGTTTGCAGGTGCTTCCTCATATCATCTTTTGCGGCGGATACAGTTTCGGCTGATTGTGCGCAGTTTTGCTATAGGTTGGTTTTGCGACTATCCGTTATTGTTTATTGTTATCTTTGTACCATGTACTCTCCATCTATCACTTTCATGTGTATGACTTAGAGACTTGATGTGAGGACGATATTGTATATTTTGGTGACTTGGATGTCTTTTATGCAGTTTTACTTATATTGTCTTTTATTTCTTCGCCACGGCGTCGTATATCTGTTTTGGTGGTTGTTTTCCGCCTTTGGACATGGATTTGCTCCCGGTTTAGGATGCTTTACTTATATTTATGTTGTACCCATTTTTGGGGTTAGTTTTTACAAAGGAGGTGCTGCCAAAATTTTTAAGAAAGTAAAGTTGGACTTTAAAGAATTTGGTTTAAGATTTTCAAAAGTTTTGAAAATGCTATTATCACTTACTACTTTTGATGGTTTAGATTGCTGGGTTTTTGGCATACTTAAATTGCGTTACGCATGTAGACGTTGCGTAGTTTAAGGGCCGTCACGTGCCAATTTCAGGGCGTGACAACTTTGGTGGTGTGGGATTGCGGTGGTGAAAGGGCTCGTCGGCAGTGGCTTGTGAAGGAGGCGAGATCACCGGCGGTGATGATGGGGTTTTGAGGAGAAAGTGAGGGAGTGTGAGGATGAGGGGAGAGAGATCTTGCGAGGTAGGCGAAGGGGTCTTGAGAGAGGTGGGTGACGTCGAGGGGATCGTGGGGAGTTGGCGAGCGGCGAGAGTGGGTCGTAGGGAAAGTGGGCGCGGCCATTGGGGCATGGGCGCTGATCGTGGGGGAGTAGGAGCTGTCGTTGAGGAAGTGGGCGCGAGTCGTGGGGAGAGTGAGGAATAAGCGGGAAAGAAGGAGAACGAGAAGGAGAAGAAGGGAGTGGGGTTAGCTTCGGGTCGGGTCGGTTCGGGTAGAGTGAAGTGTTAGGGAACGGGCTGGGCCTGTGGGCTTTAGTGTCAGGGTTAGGAATATGAATTAGGAGAAATTTAAGGGGTTAGGTTTGGGGAAAATTAATTTAGGGTAGGGTTAGGATTTAAGGGTCAGAGAAGTATAAAAGGGGATAGGGTTAAATTAGGGTTTGGTAAATATGATTAGGTTTTAGAAAAATATAGAAAAATTTGTAGAAAAATTTTGGGAAAAACATTTGGAAATTATTTATTAAAATACGGTAAATATTTAAAGGGATTGGGTATTAAAATACTCCCACGATTAGGAACAATTGAAGGATGTACTTGCCGACTACCTCTGCCCTACTAGTATGATCCGCATCATAATCCTGCTAGTCAAGTACTCATCCTAAGAGCTTTATCAACATGTAATACAGAGACAATAAGTGCATGTTAAGATAAAATGCAACCAGATAACATACTATCATGTCGAGCAAGAAAGTCCTCCCTATATATTTCCAAGCACCACTACAATATGCATCGCATGTACAGTAATGGTCTTTAGGGTATACATATAACTAACAGTTACCTCATTTAGAGGTTGAAGCTTGGAGCACATTCTCTCGCGGTGGATCATCTTTGACATAAGAAAGCTGTTGGAGCTAGCCCGATCCGATCACCGAGGAGCCTTGGAGAGGAGCACTAGTGTAACGTTTTAGAATCATTTTGCGAATTTTCCGTTTTTAGGGTAAAATTGTCGGTGTTTTCCCTTTTAACTCGATTGTGATCAAACTTCAATATAGACTTTCCGGCATCTAGTTTAGCTAGAATAAAACTAGTGCGCGAACTTTGGGGGTCAATGGAAAGTTTTGGTTCACATAGAATTTTTCCCTAATAAAATATTATTTTAATGCTTTATTTGTGCACTTTATTAGTGGTAATTACTTTTTATGCGGGTAAATTACTACTAATGTTATTTTATGCTAAGTTAATCACTAGATTTATGTTTAGAACCTTCTCTCCAAATATCTTGATATTTTGTGTAATTAAATGAATTTTCAAGAAAAGAAATGGTGACTAATGCTATTTTTTTTTGTTTTATTATGCGATTATTGCAATTATCTTCTAGATTTTTCTCCAAAATTCCACAACACCCTAGCCTTTCCTCTCATGGCCGGCCACTTCTTCTTCTTGATGCCCATCATTTTGCTTCACTCATTTCATCTCATTTTGCTTCAAATAAATCATGAAAAATCCAAATTAATTCATACAAATTCAAATATAATTCAAAACCTTCATTCTTCTTCACAAATCTTGCTTAGATCTTCATTCTAGTGAGGATTTTAGAGGCAAAAGTATGGATTGTTCTTGTTTCAAGTTGTGTTCTTTGAAGGTATAAAACATTAACTCTAATCTCTTTTGTTGCTTAATACCTTTAATTAGCTTAATTAGATGTTTAATTTAAGCTTTTAAATTAATATTTAGAAATTCAAGATATCATTTTGTTAATCAAATTAGGGTTTTGATGTAACGTTTTGAAAATCGTTTCGGTGAAATTTCGAAAAAACGGTAAAATAAGGAGGTTTTCTGTAAAAAGTCAAAATGCAAATATCTTTATTATAAAATTAAATATACATATTCTAGCTATGTAATTGCTACTATTTGGTGTTTATTGAGCCACTGGTGAAATTTTAAATTTTCTGAAAAAAATATTATTTTAATATTATTTTAAGCCGTCACTAATACATTTAATTAGGGAAAATTACAAATTGGAATGAGTTGAAACAAATTTTGTGCATCATGACACATTAAATAAAATTTTATCATGTGGGTTTTGAAACGAAATCGTTTGTCAAAACGGTTTAGAAATTATTGAAGAGGAAAAAGGCTTTTTTTTAGTGTAAATGGAGATTTTGGGTATAATATTTATCATTTTCCCTCATCCCACACACACACCCACACTCACCCACCCCCACTTCCTTGTGGCTGAACCCTTGCTGCCCAATTCCCCACTTGTGAAAAGAAAAGTCCAAGCATACAACAAAAGAGAAGAATGAGTAAAGAAAAAAAAGTGTATAAGTGTTGACTTTGGGGTATGGGTTTTGTTTGACTTTTGCCACAAAACCCCATTCTCTCTCTCTCCTCACCCATCCCCTCTCCCATTTCAGCCAAGCCTATGGCTGCAGCCCCCCCTCATCTTCTCCTTCTCATTTCACTACAAAATTCATCACAAAATGCCTCAAAAATCCATATAAAACCTCATTAATCTCCTAATTTAAATCCTACCCATTATTCCTTGACCCATCTAGCTTAGATTCATGAAGCAAGAAGCCATTTTGGAGACCAAGATTTTCATGCTAACTCTCTAGTTTTGTGAGGTACAATCTTACTCTAATTGTTACCTTGTTAATAATTGTTTTAATCCAAGCTAATTAGGTGTTTTATTATGGGTTTAATTGAAAGTTGAAATCTAAAGAGAGGGTTTTGAAATTCAAGTGAGAGTTTTGATTTGGAGCAAGGGTTTGATCACTTGAGGTTGGTTGTGATGTGTGGTTTCACATCTTTAGTATGCTAAAACCTAACCTAATTGCTAAATTTCGAATTGTTACAACTAAATTGTCCAAATTGCTTAATTGTTGCAAACTAGGTTTTTAGATTTAATTCGAAAATATGAGATTAAAATATGGTTAGAGTTTTTATCACATTATTAGCTATATAATGTGTAGATCAACATTTTAGAGCATGCAAAACCTAGTCTAGTTATGGATTTGTGGATTGTTGCTTCGAAATGGTTAAAATTGGGTTATTGTGCTAACTAAAAATTTTGGTTTAATACAGTTTAGTGTGATAAAATCTAGTTAAAGTTTATGTAGCCTAATTAAGCTAATTAGTGAATATTGCGGCCGCTAGATTTGTTTAAATAGCAAGTTTTGTACTAAAACGGTTAAATTTTGCTTGCTAGTTTTTCGGAAAAACGGCTTTTAAAGTGAATTTGGGTTTTTTGTGAGTTTTAACCTATTTTATATATAAATTAGTGTTCGTGAATGTGCAAATGAGTGTATTTAGGTTTTTCTCGATGGTCTGGCGTTTGTACGCCGATGTCGAGGGTTTTTGTGTTGATTTGTGGAAGCAACCATAGGTTTTCACCTATGTGGGATTCGTGTGTCGTTTTGGTCATGAGTCGGATTTTAATGCGATGCGGTGCGTTATGATATGTAGGTACCCCCATGTGGACTTCGAGACGACAAGCAAGCGCGTGGCGACGTCGGCACCGGCGAGCGAGGACCAGGTGAGTAGATTTATATCTACGGGGAGAAGTCGGGTGGATGGCGTATAGCACCCCCGCAGTCCGTGGTGGTGTATACGGATGCGTATACACACCAACAATTATTATATGTTATTTAGGATTAATAACGATGTTTAGGATGGATATTGATGTGTTAGATTATTTTAGTGTTGCGAACCCTAGGGTAGTGTTGCACTACACATGCACACATACATACTTGCATACATTCCTATTTATATGTGCTCATGGGATTCTTTATAGTTATGTGTTCACATGGGCATGAGACTATGTGTTCACATACGGATTTGAGGATGATACTTGGGATTGAGCTGAGTCGATGAGATTTGTTTTGTGGTTGTAATATCGGTGATATGGCAGGATTCGTACTTGAGGTACGTCCTGGTGTTATAGCGGATCTTGGGGCGGCAATACGGGTGAATAGTGTTATAAATAAAATGGTCGTCATGTGATCGTGATATGAGGCATGATATGCTAGGATATTGATATTAGGCCGTATAGGGCGATGTATACCCCCTTGATGGTGATATGTGCTGACGATATCGGTTTGTACGAGATTGTCGATCAGTAGTCAGATCATGAGTATATTGAGGATATTAGTATTGTATTAGACATAGGTCAGTACCTTAGACCATGATCTTTGATAAAGAGGATACCGGATGAATAGTGTGATGAATATGATTTTGACCCGTACCCAGATTTGGGATGCCGTACGACGGTTTTACGTACGAGCTATATATTGATGATTGATCCGCACTCTTGACTTGGGATGTCTGGTTATAGATATGATATTATTGAGGCGGGATCACCGACTATACATATACAGGTATGTATATGTATCGACTCAGATGATAGGCGGTTTCCTTACCTGTAGTTCAGCTTGTTAGTTCAGCCGTATAGTTTAGTGTAGCTGTTAGATTAGATTAGACTTCTTACCTATTTCAAAAACTAACGAATCATGGGTATTTTAAAAGACAGCCCAAGGGATCCTACGGATATTTTCAAAAGACGTATCTTTTCATAAAAACCACCGTAGCCCTATTTTCAAAACCCCGCGATTCGTGTTATTTCAAATGGCACCATTGTTTAATTTTTAGCTCCCGCTCGTTTTGGTTGCTCGCTCCGCATCGCATATTTACATTGTTATTTCATATTGCATTGTTGACATTATGCTGTTAGGACACCAGCACCATTACCGATGATGCGTATGTACCACATACACTTACTTGCCGGCTCACACACATCTTCATCGGTAATTGCCATGTCACGTACACCTTAGAAAATATTATTGCTTGACTTACCTTGTTAGTTAGTAATTTGACATGATATTAGTGTGCCTGCTTTATATGCCAGCTTAACATTGTAGTTATTACTTGTCACTTCATGCATACTGTTATTCATTTTTATGCCTATATTCATGGTTTTTACATGCTATTGATGATTTGGATTCGGATTTCCATGAAATTTTCTGGATTTGGGGGAAAAACCGCAAAACTTATATAAACTGATTTCTCTCTTTTTAAATAAAAAGTGCGGTTTTTCCCATGATGTATGAGTCGTCCACCATGAGTTTGCTGATGGATTTCGAGACCCGATTCGAGGAGACGGATGAACCGTTTCGGGTACATGGTGGACCCGGTAAGGTACCCCGGGGCAAGAAGCGCGTGATGATGACGATGTGAGCCTGGCAGGGGAGCACTACCTACCGGTGATTTTACCCGACGCGTCGGATATCCGGAGGATACCGTCGTAGTCTTGAGATGGATGGTAGGGGCCGGTCTGGACTGACGGCGCCCTAGATGTTGTGATTGAGACATTGAGATTTCGAGATATTGAGGTACAGAGACTGTGATACAGAGATATCGAGATATTGGGATTACGTTTTGTGCCGATGCTAGGCACTGTTTTATGCTGATTTCATTATGATACCTCATTTTAAAAATACAAAGGAAATCTCACTAAATTATGAAAACGGTTCTTCATTTACATGTATTCTGTTTTCATGCATTCATACCTCATTCATATGATATATTGCTACTTGAGGCACCGACACGGGCACATGAGATTACACTCGGGTTAGATATTTACCCTAGCCTTGTTATAGGTTACGTGTTATTCTTATATTTGAGGATATATTATGATCATTGACCTAGGTTGTGTTATTTATGCGATTTCTGTGCGTAGATATTTTTCTATTCACGAGTTGGCAACTCACCCCCGTTGTGCCCCAGTTTCTTGCAGGTTTGCCGTACAGGTTTCTTTACGGCTTGCGGGCATAGTTTCCTTCGGGTGATTTGCTAGTAGGTGGGTTTACTTGTATCGTACCCCCATTTTATATCTTGTATATTATTATTCTGTTGTATCTAGAAGTTCCATCAACCAAACATATATTTATTTGAGATAGAGACCAGTGATGTTTATTCTTTCGACCTCAGAGTCGCGCGTTGTATTTCTGTAGTTTTCTTGTGGGTTTTGAGTGTCCTTTTGAATTTTGATCCTCGCCCTTGGCGTTGTATATTATATTGCTTGTGTGGTTGTGACCGTCGATTGACGAAGAGCTAGCTCCCGCTTGGGGATACCTTTTTATTGATTTCGTATACTATTCATGTTGTATCCCATTTGGGGGCCAGTATTTACAAAGGAGACTCTGCCGAAATTTTCGGGAAATTTTTGATGTTTTTAAAACCGCCTAATTCGGCTTATGCTATTGAAACTACTTGCTTAAGTTGGTTTTTCCTGCACTCTACATCTTTCTTGGTTTGGATTTCTGGGTTTTCGGTTTACTTAGATTACGTACGCCTCGAGACGTTCGTAGTTTAAGTGCCGGTCATGTTCCGTACTTTCGGGTCGTGACATTTGATTAGTGAAATGGTTAATTAATATGTTAAGCTTGAAGAAAACTTAATCAAGTTGCTAATTTGTTAAATGATATTTTCCTAATCAGCTAATTAAGCTAATTAACAAACTAAACTTTTGCTAATCCTAATTAGTGGAATCTAAAATTTTAGTAAAGGTATAAGTGGTTTAACCTTGTTATTTGAAGATGTTTGTAAGTTCTAGTTTTAGTAAAACTTGTAGTTTTGTGCTAAAATATTATATACTGCTTACTAGATTTACGGATATTTTAGGCGTGGGTTTCTTTTGACGTTGCGACGTTATGTATATTGATTCCACACTATATCCTGTGTTGTGAATGTGTGATCAATACGATCAGGGTCTAGACTTGGTAGTTGTGTCGCTTTGCGTTCCTAGCTAGGGTCGTGCCGATGTCGTTCGTGTCTTTGTGTAGGTTTTGCTCTTGAGTTCGTTTCGTAGTGTCGCTACGCGCATTAGCCATTAAACGGACACTCGAGGGTATGTTTGGAGTTGGTGCGTCGGTCAAACGTAGTTATACGTATTTTTGGTTGATTGCTTATATACACTTGCTTTATTGTTATATGTGTTCAGGATCGCAGGCGGGGACTTCGGACGCTGCGAAGAGGGGAAAGCGAGTGGTAGGCTTTACTTAGCCAGGATCGTTGGTGAGTAGATGTAACATCTACAGGGGGATCGCCCGCATGGCGTTATGCGTCTGGGCTAGATCAAATGATATGACCTTTAGTGTTTAGTATATGGACTCGTTTGTGCATGTGTATTTCGTTGCATATCTCATTTACCTATTGTATTTGGACATAGTATTAATGAGACACAACACTATTATTGACGGTTCATGTTGCACGAGCACTGATTGTATGTCACTCACACCGTCAATAATTGCCATGACACGCACAACACCTATAAATATGTGATATTGGATTGCTTAGGGACATTGAGACATGATCCTTATTTTCATTATGCATATGACATATAGCATATATGTATACCTACATGCTTACACATATGCCTGACATGCTTACATGCTAGTTACCCATATACCTATATGGTAATGTACCATTAGTGATAGGTATATACACATATGAGACATAGCTACATGTATATCTGGCATACATACATACATATACCTGGAGGGTATTATGGATAGGTATAGAGACATACCTTGCTACAGATACTTTTACATCATACATACTTACATATGGACACACATATGATGCTATACCAACATGGTTATGCATACCTTGTTATAGCTACATATTCACCTATATATGATGTTGCATCTGATTTCGGAGAAATCAGGAACCACATGATATATTTAATAACTTGTTGCAGTTAAATAGCGGTTTTCCTTTATATGCTCATATTATTGTTTCATGCTGCATATGTTACATTCTTGGATTTCATATGATATTCTCTAATATTGTTACTCCTAAGTGTATATAACAGTGCAGTGGGACGCTGTTATATATATATATATATATATATATATATAGATATAGATATAGATATATATATAGATATAGATATTAGTGGACTGGGACGCTCATATATATGTATTGATTCATGCAGTTATACATATTCATTACTTGATGTTTTCTGGATTTGAGAACCGTGGTTGTTTCATGAAATTATGCATTATTTGAAAACCCAGTTTCTCGTGATATGATATTTCAGCTTCCACCATGAGATTTCTCGGTTCTGAGCTTATATATACCCCATGCGAGGAGGTGTCGTGGGCCGTGTGCGGGTACATAGTGGAGCCCGGTTGGTTCCCCGGGGCAAGAAGATCGAAGGTCCATGCCGTTGAGCCCGGCTGGGGGCGTTTGCCATCCGGTGATAGTATTTGGACTCGACGTATATCTGGGGGATATCGATCGAGGTTATGTACGTACATGCCTTGCAGATTGCGGGCAGTGCTTACCCAGGTTATTAAGATGTATGTACATGACATTGGAGGGCCAGTCCCAGGTGATGGCGCCTCAGAGATCAGTATTTCTGTGTCGATGCTAGACACTTGTTTCATGATGTTTTGGGTGTCGATGTTAGACACTCACCTTATATGAAACTTATTTGATACTGATGTTGTACATACGGGATATGTGGGATATACTGATGTTGTACATTAATTTGTATGGATTTTTAGATCAAAAATATTTCTAAACCGCAATCAAGAACGGCGTCGCTTGGTAGCTAGCCGGTGAGTACGGGTCGGTCCACATGGATATTGTGTATTTCCTAATTTGGTCTAACGAGTTAATTCCAAACGATGTGAATGGATTATCGCTAAAAACTAAACTGATTTAATGTAGGACTAGAAATTTGCTAGGGTTAGGTTTAGGTTAAGTTTGGAAATGTAAAGATTTCCCACCGCTTTCAATGCCCTAATTTAGATCTACTAGGTGTTATGGTAACAATTAATAAAGGGGATTAGTACCATCGGGAAGAAACGATGTTTCCACCTCTAGGTTCTTGTCCTTCCTTTCTTAATTCTCACCCTAACCTTCATGGAAAACATATACAGCCGGTCCTTTATACTACGGTATCACCGCTACCTCGGGGGATAGGGTGCCGTAGGGAACGGTGTGTTATGTATGCATGGAGCCTATAAAAACTTATGATGGGTAAGAAAGGGGTGAGAGATTTTCATCTCTTAAGCCTTCCCCACATCTAACCCTAACAAGCGAGGAGACTACTCGCTCATTAGGGAATTGAAAAACATTTCTAATTAATTTAACTAGGGCAGATAAGAAAATTATACTAGGGCAATGAAAAGAAAACTTACTAATTTTATTGATGGCTCTCTCCAAACATTTACACAGGATTTAATTTCTGAAATAGATGAATAAAAAGTAGCATAACCTAAATCAGGTTTTTAGGGTTTTATTTA
The DNA here is from genome assembly GCA_030015575.1 of Agapanthus africanus. Classification (NCBI taxonomy): domain Eukaryota; kingdom Viridiplantae; phylum Streptophyta; class Magnoliopsida; order Asparagales; family Amaryllidaceae; genus Agapanthus; species Agapanthus africanus. The sequence goes on from CM057344.1 coordinate 439,585,915, forward strand.
TAAATTAGAAACCCTAAGTTACAATCGCGTCATATCTGCTATTACAAAAATACCCCCTAAGAAAAAGACCTAGTCAACGCACCGCCAGCGCCAATAGAATTTTGCACCGCCACAGGCCCCACACGGCCGCGGATCCGCGGCCAAACCCCATGTTTGGCCGCGGTTTCGCGGCCAAATAGTGGTCTTGGCTGCTCAGTTTTTCTGGTTATGTTCTGGTGGCTTTTTAATCCTTTTTTCTTCACTTTGTTTCTCAGGTTGGCTTCTAGTTCTCTTCCAGATTCCACAGTGAATAATTGTAGTGGACTTTTACCGTTGCTTCGTGACGAAGTCTTGAATCTTGCGCTGCCTTTGTTCTTTGTGAACTTGTTAATTGATCTTCAATGTTCCTCAAGATGTGGGCACGATCAAGATTCCACCATTTATCGGTCGTAGTCTCACTTTTGTTATCGTCTTTTGTCTTTTTCACTGTTTTTGTCCCGAGAATCTGTAACCTGTAACTATGTAGCAGACATGGGTCAAAAGCACGTGTTTATTTGTAAAATGAATAAGAATGGGGAATGTAATAATGCAATATTATGATATGAACATACATACGGGATATGTGGGATATATTGATGTTGTACATACGAGATATGTGGGATATATTGATGTTGTACATACGAGATATGTGGGATATACCGATGTTGTACATACAGGATATATAAGATTTACTTGATATGAGAGCCAATTTGGGGGCTGATTTGAGGAACTTTAGGATTTAGATTGTCTTGATGGACGTTGGTCCTGTCATGAGGTCAGGATTCCGTGATTTATGACATGTTTTATTCCATACTCCTCATTTACTTTATATGCATTGCTTCATGTATTAGTAGTACCTGCTAGAGTACTTTTCATGACTATTGCACATACATACTGCCATCTTATTGCTATCACCTTGCATGTTTTAGATTCGTGTTGTACGTGCATACTTACGATTAACTGCATATGTTATTTACTATTCACGAGTTGGCAACTCACCCCTGTTGTGCCACAGTGTTTGCAAGTGTTTCCCTAGGGCAGCCGCAGCAGGCTTTCCATCTTTCGTATCAACTTCTGCTGCAGATACCGCTTCGGCTGACTGTGCACGGTTTTGCTATAGATGGGTTGTTGCAGCTATCTGTTGTTGTTATTGTTATCTTATATCTTGTACTCTCCATCTACCATTATCATATATTGACTTAGAGACTTGATGTGAGGACGATATTATATATTTTGGTGACATGGATATCTTTTATGCAGTTTTACTTATATCGTCTTTTATTTCTTCGCTATGGCGTCGTATATCTGTTGTGGTGGTTGTTTTCCGCCGTTGGGTGTGGATTTGCTCCCATTGGGGATGCTTTATTTATATTTATGTTTTACCCATTTTTGGGGTTGGTTTTTACAAAGGAGGTGCTGCCAAAATTTTAAGGGAAGAAAAGCTGGACTTTAAAGAATTTGGGTTAAGATTTCAAAGGTTTTGAGAATGCTATTATCACTTTCTTACTAGTTTTGATGGTTTAGATTGCTGGGTTTTCGGCTTACCTAAATTGCGTTACGCCTGTAGACGTTGCGTAGTTTAAGGGCCGTCACGTGCCAATTTCGGGTCGTGACAAAGTTGGTATCAGAGCGCTAGGTTTTACCTTTCGGAGTGTAGGATGACCTTGGTATGATGGAGTAGGTAGCTTAAGCAGAGTAACGTAGCGTGTGTATGTTCCGCGGCATACTTACGACACGATACTCCACCTAAAGTGACATAAGTACTAATTGCTTGAAATTCCTTTCTTGATGATACATATCCTTGTGATTCGATTTCCGTGTTCCTATCGAATCCTATTTCCATTTATAGCCTTATGCTGCCGATGACTGTGGGGACTCAGAGAGGTGCAACGAGTGCCGAGGTCAGAGTTGATTCGTGTGGGACGAGGACTGACCAGGATGGCACGCCCGTTGCACAGGAGCAGTTTGATCCGCTTTTATTAGATCATATCGCTGGACTTGAGGCTGAGATGCAGGATATGCGCCAAAGTATGAGGTCATTGGTGGAGACCAGTCGAGCACAGCGACAGGAGATTTCCACCCCTGTTACCCAGTTTTTCCTTGCGGTCAGCACACAGCATAGCGTTACGTATACTGCACCAGTGGATGCAGCCCTAGCTGACGAGGCACGTCTTCCAGAGACTTTAGGAGTTCCGGATCAGAGGAGGGCTTGTGCAGGTGTACCAGCCCAGAAACAGAGGTTCAGTCGTCAAGAGAGATTTCGTGACCGTCGCGGGAGTAGCGGAGGCTTAGGACGAGGTGAGTCGTGTTAGCTAGATCAGCCATTTATTGTATTAACTTCTGTCAGCGATTCTTTTGTTGCGCGACACGTATTTCGGTCATGTGCCAATCAGATAGGAGAAAGAGATTCGTCCGTCATTTTGATCCTTCTAGAGATGTTGGATTTGATGTTCTTTTGGGCACAGACTGGTTAGCTACGTGCTAGGCGTCTGTGGACTGCCGTGAGAAAACACTCAGGTTTTGTTTTTCCGGCGAGTCGGTTCTCGTTATGCAGGGGGACAGTGGTGCCGCCTCTCACAGCTTAAATTCAGCCTTTTTCGCTAGTCGACTTTTGAGGAGAGGATGTCGAGGATTCTTGGCTTTCGTTAGGGATGCTGCAGCCATGGTGGATTGTTGGACCAGGTTCCTATCGTGCGAGAGTTTTCCGATGTGTTCCAGATGAGCCGGCAGAGTTTAGGGAGCTTGAGGATCTGTTGCAGAGTTGCTAGATAGGTGGGACTTGTACGTCCAAGTGTTTCGCTTTGGGGAGCTCCTATTCTGTTCGTCAGGGAGGAAGACGGCAGTTTGAGGTTGTGTGTTGATTGATCGTCAATTGAACCGAGTTACGATGCTGATAGGTATCCTTTATCTCGCATTGACGATTTGTTCGACTTGCTCCAGAGTGCGAGACATTTTCTAAGTTTGTTCGGGATCAGGTCATCATTTGTTGCGGGTTCGGAGTGAGGACATTCCGAAGACTGCTTTGTGTGTCATTGGCTCACCAATGCCCTAGTAGAATTCATGGATGTGATGGACCAGGTTTCTTCAGGCCGTTCCTCGACCAGTCGATTGTTGTGTTTTGATGACATTCTGGTCTATTCCAATGTGTTGTGAGAAACTTGAGCAGCACTTGAGGATTTGTTTTGCAGACGTTGGGAGAGCCCCAGCGGTTTGCTAAATTCTCGAAGTGTTCCTTCAGGCTTGATTGTGTTGACTTCCTAAGGTCATGTGGTTACGGAAGACGGTTTTCGTATGGTCCCGAGGAAGATCGAGGCCGTACAGCCTTGGCCCAGACTTATAGCAAGGACAGAGGTCCGCAGCTTTTTGGGCTTAGCCGGTTTTTACCGCCGTTTCGTGCAGGTTTGCTTGTGTAGCGCTGTACCGTTGACCGGGTTGACCAGGAAGGAAGTTCCTTTTCTTAGACCGAGGCATGCGTACGGAGTTTTCAGCAGTTGAAGACTCGGGTGACGACTGCACCGGATCTACCTTTGCTTCTGGATCGGGCGACTTTGTTGTTTACTGTGATGTTTCGTGAGTAGGGCTCAATTGTGTACTGATGTGGCACTATAGAGTTATCGCTTATGCTTCCCGTCAGTTGGAGGAAGTACGAGCAGGATATCCCACTCATGATCTGGAGATGACCGAGGTGGTTTTGCGTTGAAAATTGGGGGCACTACTTGTGTGGAAATTTGTGCCAGATTTTCACGGATCACCAGAGCTTTGTGTACATCTTCCTACAGCGGGGTTTGATTGTTGAGACAGTCTTCTGCAGATTTACAGTTTTTATGCGATCGTGGAGTATAGCTTAAGTTCGCCTCTACTGAGGGGACAGCTTGCTCATGTCCACGCCCGTCCACTTTTCCTGAATCGTTCATGAGGCACAGCCCACCGATGCTCGTTTGTCTGAGATTCTGAGCATGTTCGGCTGGGTAAAGATTCGGAGTTCTGATTTGTGACCAGGGTGTGCTACGTTCCGGACTCGTTTATGTGTACCTGATACTGATAGGTAGAGACGCGAGGTCCTAGAGCAGGCACATCAGTCAGCTTTCTGTGTTCATCCAAGTGCCACCAAGGCATAACGTGACTTGAGAGTTAGTTACGGTGGGCAGGGATGAAGAGTGAAGTTTCATATTTTGTTTCAAGGTGCCTGACTTATTGCGTGCTTGGTTGAGCAGTTGAGACCGGCTGGAGAGTTGCAACCTTTAACCGTTCCAGAGAGGGAATGGGAGCAGATCTCCATGAATTTCGTTGTGGTGTCTACCCAGGTTTAGACAGGGTGTGACTCCATTTGGGTGTTTGTTGTCCGGTTATGCTCAGTTTGCTCAGTTGTTCCTTGTTAAGTTTGTGCATTGCACGGAGTTCCTTCTTATGTTGTATCCAATAGAGGCACCCTGTTCGCTTGCCATCTTAGGCAGAAGCTTCAGGAAGCCTTGGGTACTGGTTAAGCTTTAGCTCCGCTTTTCCATCCGTAGGACGAGGGTTTATGAGAGCGGGCTTTACAGACTCTGGAGGATATGCTTGTGCGTACGCACTAGGTGTTTGTTAGCTGTGGGATCATCACTTTTCATTGATGGGGTTCTCCTTCGATAGCGGTTATCAGGAGACATTCCAATTGGCAACCTTTCTGGCCTTGTGTGGTAGGTTGTGTCGATCGCCAGTCTGTTTTACTAACTCTACGAGTTTAGGATTTTTGGACCCCAGCTAGTCCAGAGATGTCGGAGAATATCCAGTTGGTTCAGGTCAGGATGAGAGTAGCCCAGTGCAGACAGAAGTCTTATGTCGACCGTGGTGGTCGCAGACTTGAGTTCGCAGTGGAAGATCATGTATTCCTATGGATTTTTCCGATGAATGGCGTGTTGAGTTTTGGGAAATTTAGTTCCAGAATTGTAGGTCATTTTGAGATCCTCGAGCGAGTTAGTACCGTTGCCTATAATATGGCACTTGTAAGTCCACGGTAGCGCCCCGGCCGTCTAACAGACGCTAAATGCGGAACAAAAACTTTTTACAACTGGCGCTATATCGTACTATAACCCGGATCTGCCATTAAAGCTAAACTAACAAACTACAAAGTGGGTAGAAGAGTTATACCGAACGATCCGAGTCCATCGGTCTTCAACCATCATCCCACGCTTGTTGCGGCTGCTCCGATCTTCTGAATGTCCAGTCTTCTCGTCCAGGTGGCACCACATCGACGGATCTTTAAACGGGCTCCCGCCTCTGAACCGAGGCAACTCGGTCGTCAAGTTTTCTAAAAGTGACGACCAAGATGAAGTAGAGAATGAGTAGAACACTTTGTCTCGTTACGTCCAAGGCTATGGACGAACGGTTAATGAAGTTGCCTTTTGGATCGATATGAAATGAGAAACTTTTCTATCTAACTTCCATGAACCAAATATCTATCATAATCTTTTCCCAAATTAACAACCATGAGCTATCCTCAAGGGGGCCGGCCATATAAGTAGAGGTGGGGGAGGTGAGGGTAGGAGCTAGGAGGGTGACCTTAAGATTAAACAAGAGAATGAGTCACAAGACACATGGTATGAACATAATCAATGCATACATTGAACCTTCTAACCTAGTCATTATGCATTAATTGAATCATTAAAAACAACCATGAGTCACTAACCTTGGCATCACTTCTAGAACCTTCTAGAAGCATGACTCACCCTCATGACTCACCCAAGAAGAAAAGATAAATCCGCATTTAACCGAATGTTAAATACGGCTGATAGAAAACTGGAAACTGGCAACTTCCAAAATTGATCCTGAAACGAATTTCAGGATAACCCCGTATCAGTATAAACATACCCGTATTTGTATTACGATCGAATACAAATGCAACTGAGACAAAGATATTATATCTACACAGCATAATACTCGGATCCGGCTTAAACCAAAGCCGACCAGTATTATCTGCCCGAAAAACGACACGTGCGAAAACGCACGTGCTTTTTCCGAACCCTGCCATAAACCATACGGCCTCTACAACGTTTCGCCCGAACTTAGGAAAGTGTCTGTGGGGGACTCTAATGACTCATCAACACACTGGCACTGGGTATAACCACTAGCACGTCAGAGGTACAAGCTGTACGTGACGGTTGCCTATATATTGATTGGAAGGGAAGCTGACGAGCGAACTCATCCAGAAACCCTACTGAGCCTAACAGTGATAATATACATACAGTCCGGTCCGTTCATCTATGAGTATCGCATATCTGCCTAGGGGGCTAGTAACGTCAGACCCCTAATAGCAGTATAAGTCGTGTCAGAGAGTGGCCTAGAACACCCTGAGATACTACTGGAGTACCTACCAGTAAATCTCCTGCCTCGGCCGAGGGCTTTGTGTAATGGCTTTCCTAGACACAGCGCGATCTCACCCCCAATACCGGGAGAGACGAATCCCCTGCCGATCCGCTCACTTTCCTCCAATGTGGCTCGGGACTGTACCCAACTAAAACCTGTTTGCACAACTCCTTTGAGCGTGGTAGGGTAGTAATCTAAGCACAGTAGGAACTCATACGAGACAAATGACGATCTCAGGTCGATGAACTAACCTGTACACATGTCACCAGGGAACTGCTATCTGACGATATGTATAATACCAACTAGCATGTTCCCGGCGAGTCCTGTCCGGTGTACTCATAACCTAATGAGCACCTGTATACATCTTAGGTGATCCTACTGACACCAATATCTTGTGAGACCGGCCATCGCTCCTCGTCGGGGTCTCGACTGTATACACTAGTCTACTCTGGAGTATCGATGCCCTGTCTCGAAACTCCCATGACTAGGGACATTTTAAAGATGTGCTTACAGACCCCAGCTCCCACGTATATGATCGCCATCATACTGCTAGTAGTCAAGCAAGAATCCTATGGGCTCTATCATCATGCAATAGTAAACTAAAGCATGTATACGATGATAAAGATAAACCAGATAGCAAACTATCATCTCGAGCAAGACTGTCATATTGGTATAGGTCATGTCTCAATCATTGCAATCACGTACCTGCGATCCAATAATTGACTTTGAGGGCACTATCTCCAACAGCACTTCCGTCCAGATTTTTGAGTATTCACCCCGTATTCCTTGTGTCGATACTTCGCAATTACCTTCATGGCCTTTTTCACATGATTCAGCATCAGACCATTTAGCTTGGACGTGATCTTTCGTTCACCAGCAGCCGATGGTTATAGTGGATCGATAGGTGGGGGAACTTCGGTCAAGGCTCTTTCCATCTGTAAGGATTCTTTGGTGTAGCTTTATGGTGAGGTGATCACTTGGGAGGCTGCCAGTGAGATTTGGGAGTTTTGTACTCATCTCTTTGAAGGTACGCTTAGTGAGAATTTTAAATTCGGAGACCGAATTTCTTTAAGGGGGGAAGATTGTAACGTTTTAGAAATCGTTTTGCGAATTTTCCGTTTTTAGGGTAAAATTGTCGGTATTTTCCCTTTTAACTCGATTGTGATCAAACTTCAATATAGACTTGCCGGCACCTAGTTTAGCTAGAATAAAACAAGTGCGCGAACTTTAAGGGTTAATGGGAAGTTTTGGTTCACATAGAATTTTTCCCTAATAAAATATTATTTTAATGCTTTATTTGTGCACTTTATTAGTGGTAATTACTTTTTATGCGGGTAAATTACTACTAATATGGTTTTATGCTAAGTTAATCACTAGATTTATGTTAAGAACCTTCTCTCCAAATATCTTGATATTTTGTGTAATTAAATGAATTTTCAAGAAAAGAAATGGTGACTAATGCTATTTTTTTTGTTTTATTATGCAATTATTGCAATTATCTTCTAGATTTTTCTCCAAAATTCCACAACACCCTATCCTTTCCTCTCATGGTCGGCCACTTCTTCTTCTTGCTGCCCATCATTTTGCTTCACTCATTTCTTCTCATTTTGCTTCAAATAAATTATGAAAAATCCAAATTAATTCATACAAATTCAAATATAATCCAAAACCTTCATTCTTCTTCACAAATCTTGCTTAGATCTTCATTCTAGTGAGGATTTTGGAGGCAAAAGTATGGATTGTTCTTGTTTCAAGTTGTGTTCTTTGAAGGTATAAAACCTTAGCCCTGATCTCTTTTGTTGCTTAATACCTTTAATTAGCTTAATTAGATATTTAATTTAAGCTTTTAAATTAATATTTAGAAATTCAAGATATCATTTTGTTAATCAAATTAGGGTTTTGATTAGTGAAATGGTTAATTAATATGTTAAGCATGAAGAAAACTTAATTAAGTTGCTAATTTGTTAAATGATATTTTCCTAATCGGCTAATTAAGCAAATTAACAAACTAAACTTTTGCTAATCCTAATTAGTGGAATCTAAAATTTTAGTAAAGGTATAAGTGGTTTAACCTTGCTATTTGAAGATGTTTGTAAGTTCTAGTTTTGGTAAAACTTGTAGTTTTGTGCTAAAATGTTATATACTGCTTACTAGATTTACGGATATTTTAGGCGTGGGTTTCTTTTGACGTTGCGACGTTATGTATATTGATTCCACGCTATATTTTGTGTTGTGAATGTGCGATCGGTACGATCAGGGTCTAGACTTGGTAGTTGTGTCGCTTTGCGTTCCTAGCTAGGGTCTGCCGATGTCGTTCGTGTCTTTGTGTAGGTTTTGCTCTTGAGTTCGTTTCGTAGTGTCGCTACGCGCGTTAGCCACTAAACGGACACTCGAGGGTATGTTTGGAGTTGGTGCGTCGGTCAAACGTAGTTATACGTATTTTTGGTTGATTGCTTATATACACTTACTTTATTGTTATATGTGTTTAGGATCGCAGGCGGGGACTTCGGACACTGCGAAGAGGGGAAAGCGAGTGGTAGGCTTTACTTAGCCAGGATCGTTGGTGAGTAGATTTAACATCTACAGGGGGATCGCCCGCATGGCGTTATGCGTCTGGGCTAGATCAAATGATATGACCTTTAGTGTTTAGTATATGGACTCGTTTGTGCATGTGTATTTCGTTGCATATCTCATTGACCTATTGTATTTGGACATGGTATTAATGAGACACAACACTATTATTGACGGTTCATGTTGCACGAGCACTGATTGTATGCCACTCACACCGTCAATAATTGCCATGACACGCACAACACCTATACATATGTGATATTGGATTGCTTTGGGACATTGAGACATGATCCTTATTTTCATTGTGCATATGACATATAGCATACCTGTATACCTACATGCTTACACATATGCCTGACATGCTTACATGCTAGTTACCCTTATACCTATATGGTAGTATACCATTAGTGATAGGTATATACACATATGAGACATAGCTACATGTACATCTGGCATACATACATACATATACCTGGAGGGTATTATGGATAGGTATAGAGACATACCTTGCTACAGATACTTTTACATCATACATACTTACATATGGACACACATATCATGCTATACCGACATGGTTACGCATGCCTTGTTATTGTAGGGTTCCTAGGCACTCTCAAGAGGTCTCACATGGCATCAACCATGCCAATTTCAAATTTTACGGGTGCCGAGAAACCCTAATACGGATCGTTAACTAGAAGTTTAGGCGACAAAAGAAACTAGTTTACAACTAAACTAAAAGAACGGAAATACAACCTTTGTAGATCCGTTTCTCCACCTCCATAGCTCCATGATGAAGTCCTCTCCGCTGTCCAAATCGAATCTTGGGCTCTAGCGTCGGCTTCATCGGAGAAAGGACGGGCTAGGTCATCGACTACGATGCCGAAGATGATCTACGTCGAAGCATCACAAGATCAAGCTCCCACTTCACCAAGTCATGAAACTTGTGAAGAAAACACACTCTACTACTTGGCAAGAGGTAGAGGATGAAGAAATAGAAGGTGGGTTCACTTTAGAATTGGATTTCTCACTCATTTCATCAAGTCACCATTGATGAAGTCTAGGTTTTCTTCTTGAAGAAGAAGAAGAAGAAGATAATATTATGATAAGTTATTTGAAAATAGAAAAGAAAAGCAATACTTATCATAATACAACCATGGTTAGGTGTAGAGAATGAATCATGGTTAAGTGGAATGGTTAGGGTTAAGCATGAGACAAAATGGTGACTTAGTCAAAGCTTCATGAAGCTTCAAGATCAAACAAAGTTAGCCACCATTTTCTCTTTATGCTTTTCATTTTCCAAAAAGAATAAATAAATAAATAAATGAATAAGAAAATGAAAACCCTAACCAATATACAACCATGGTTTAATCTTTACACAAACCCTAGTGAGCATGTATTATCAAACATGATACAAACTTGTGTACAAAAGTATATCACATATACAATGTACACAATCCAAGTGAGAAAATCCATTTAAAGTGAACCAATACTAGTTAATGCAAAGTAATATATCAAATATATAATTATACATTAAATCATTAAATCAACACTTGATTTAACGATCCGGTCATATCGCATATAACCGACTAGTATCCTATGTATCGGCTTATCGAATCAATACTTGATTCGATAACTAGGTTATATCGCATACAACCAATCGATACATTCATCGCGAGAATGAAATACGGTATCACATACACGCATTATTCTCGGTCCCGCACATATCTCATATGCGCTCCTACTTCGTTTCGCTTGAGCTAGGAAACCTCTGTGTAGGACTCTAAAGACTCGTCAATACGCCGGTAGCAGATGATGATCATATCAAGCACCCACAAGCCGCAAGCGGTCTGCTAAACGTAACGGCCACCCGGGTATTGAGCGATCAGAAGATCGACGAGCAAGCCCGCTCACACTCCTGTGAATCCAACCAGTAACACTTACCGTACAGTCCGGTCTCGTCGTCTGATATGTCGCATATCTCGCCTAGGGGTGGTAAACGTCAGACCCCAATAGCTCGATAAGTCGTGTCGATATGAGGTCTATAACAGTTTGAGAAACTACTGGTAACACTTACCAGTAAATCTCAGCAACCCTGGCCAGGGATTTCCGGTTATAGCCAATCGAACACAGCGCAACATCAACTCCCTATACCGGGAGAGACGAATCCCCTCCTATCGCTCATTGCCTCCATGTGATTCGGGACTGTACCCAAAAGCCACCGTTTTGCACGCCCTCTTGGACGTGGTAAGATGGAAATCAAAGCACAGTGGGAACCACACAAGACTCTATGACGATCTCGGGTCAACAGACTACTCTGTACCAGTGTCACCAGAGAACTGCCATCTGACGTAAGGTATAATACCATCTGGGAGTTCTCGGCGAGTCCGTCCAGTGTACCCAGTCTCCACTGAGCACCCGTATACAATCTCCGATGTCAAACACCAATGGATATGGGATCATCCATCGCCCATCTGTATGGGTCGAGAAAGTATACGCTAGTCTACTCTGGTATATCAATGCCCCGTCTCGATACACCCACGACTAGGGACTTTGAAGGATGTACTTATGGACTACCATGTCCCCACTAGTATGATCTGCATCATAGTCCAGGTAGTCAAGTACACATCCTAAGGGCTTTACCAACATATAACAGAGAGACAATCAGTGTACACGTTAAGGTAAAGATCAACCAGATAGCATACTATCATGTCGAGCAAGAAAGTCCTCCCTATATATGTCCAAGCATCCACTACAATATACATCCTATGTATAGTAATGGCCTCTAGGGCATACATATAACTAACAGTTATAGCTGCATGTTCACCTGTATATGATGTTGCATCTGATTTCGGAGAAATCAGGAACCGCATGATATATTTAATAAATTGTTACAGTTAAATAGCGGTTTTCCTTTATATGCTCATATTATTGTTTCATGCTGCATATGTTACATTCTTGGATTTCATATGATATTCTCTGATATTGTTAATCCTAAGTGTATATAACAGTGGAGTGGGACGCTGTTATATATATATATATATATATATATATATATATATATATATATATATATATATATACTAATATATATATATATATATTAGTGGAGTGGGACGCTAATATAAATGTATTGATTCATGCAGTTATACATATTCATTACTTGATGTTTTCTGGATTTGAGGACCGTGGTTGTTGTTGGCTATAGTGCCCTCAAGGCAATTATCATAGTCGCGGACATGTGATTATGATGATTGAGTGAGGACCTATACCGATAGAACAGTCTTACTCGAGATGATAGTATGCTATCTGGTTTGTCTTTATCATCATATATTGATAGAGCCCATAGGATTCTTGCTTGACTACCAGCAGTGTGATAGCGATCACATACGTTGGAGCTGGGGGTCTATAAGCGCATTCTTAAATGTCCCTAGTCGTGGGAGTATCGAGACTGGGCATCGATACTCCAGTGTAGACTGGTGTATACTTATCTAGACCCTGACGAGGGGCAGTGGCCGGTCTCACAAGCCATTGGTGTTAGTTGTTCACCTAAGATAGTATACAGGTGCTCATTGGGTTATGAGTACACTGGACGGACTCGCCGGGAACATGCTAGTTGGTATTATACCTATTGTCAGATAGCAGTTCCCTGGTGACATGTGTACAGGTTAGTCTGTCGACCTGGGATCGTCATTTATCTCGTGTGAGTTCCCACTGTGCTTTGATTACTACCCTACCACGCTCAAAGGAGACGTGCAAACAGGAAGTCCCGAGCCACATGGAGGCAGTGAGCGGATCATCAGGGATTCGTCTCTCCCGGTATTGGGGGTTGATGTCGCACAGTGCACGGGTGGCCATCACCTGAAATCCTCGGCCGTTGTAATGGAGAATTACTGATTTGGATCAGTAGTTTCTCAGGAGGTGATGGGTTCATGCCGACACGAATTATCGCGTTATTAGGGGTCTGACTTTATCCACCCCCTAGACTCGATATGCGATACTCTTAGACGAACAGACCAGACTGTACGGATATTGTCACTGACAGGCTCAGTAGGGGTTCGAATGAGTTTGCTCGTCGGCCTTCCTTTCGCTCAATACCTGGGTAGCCGTTACGTACAGCTAGTGCCGCTGACGTGCTTGTGGTTAAACCCACTGCCAGTGTATTGACGAGTCATTAGAGTTCCACACAGAGGGTTTTCACGGCTCAGGCGATATGGTGTAGGTAACGTATGTTGATACATACAGGTGTCCGATTAAATGTCTGCACGGACTGCACGGACTTTAATCGGACGGTTGATAATACTAGCGGCTTAGGATTAAGACAGATTGTTAAATCAAGTTTTGATTTAATAATTTACATATGTATTTATATATATGTATTCTAGTATTATTGCTCACTATTTATTTTCTCTCTTTGGCTATTCGTATTTTCGTACGAATACGCGTATGTGTGTTTCGATACATGTACCGGGAAGTATTCCGTATTTATACGGAATGGCTTCTAGAAGGTGCCACCTAATTATTGATTTTCTTTAGAAAATCATTTGTTTAAGGTGAGGTGGAAATGGTGACATGGCATAAGCATGGGTTTTGGTCAAAGCATGGGCTTTTGGCATGTAGAGATTGGTATGGTCTTATTTGTTTATTGTTAATCGGAAAAGGATTTTTTGGTGTGCATTTTTGGAGGGAGGAGAGAAAGGGCCGGCCATTTCAAGGGGTGGGGTTTTGCTTTGCTCATTTGGCATCATTCATTTTGGGCACTCTCTCTAGCTCACTCTCACACCAAAAACACTTAACCATTTTAGCTCATGCCATTCTTGCTTTCATCACCTCCGCATCTTCCATGGTTGTTCTATGAGCACGATATTTTGAGAGAAAATTATGGTGAGAGTATTCTACACCCCCTACTCTCCACTACTAGCGATCTTGGAGAGTCAGTTGGTCCGCTTGGCGAACCTGGAGCTCGTGTCGTTTCCCTCGGGTGTATCATCGGAGATGAAGGAAGACCGGCGACCAAAGTCAATCCGCATCACTAGGAGCTTGGAATTGGTTGAAGACCCGAAGGACTTGGTTCATTAGGTATAACCGTTCTATCTCTTTGTGTTTGGTTTGCTAGTTTTAGTGTTTATGGGTTCGATCTTGGGATTGGGTTCCATCGGCGCCAGATTTTTATTCGTCGTTTTTGTTCCGCACCGGCCGCTTTTGATGGCCAAGGTGCCGGCATAACCCAGCAGTGGTATCAGAGCCACCCATAAACCATTACTAGCTAGGTTGCATGAAGTTAGAACATCGATCGACCAAAATTTCCAAATCATTTATCCTTTTTGCAAAGTTTCTGTCGATTTTAAAACTTGCTCGAAAAATCTTTCTGTATAGCTTAAAAATCCGTGCAGGCAATTGTAGAGCACCACAAGAAATTTGGATGCATGATTCAACTTTTTGGCCGTGGAACCACCGCACAACATGCCATTTGGCGGCGGTTCCGCCGCGCTTTTGTGGCCACATGCCTCCAAATTTTTTCTGGTACTCTCTGACAAGGAATAATGATTTTTGTGATGTTTTGTTTTAGCCCGAATTCTCTTGAGTACTGGTTTGCACTTGGGGCTAGACGGAAATTTTAATCGATCGAAATTTTAACTGTGTAATTTTTCAGTACTTTACATTTCTATCTGTGACCGTGAATGTCATTTGATCGGTAAACCTTGTCTAATCGCTATAGTCCTTTTAGACGGATTTGCGAACGTGACATTCACGTTGATGTTCTGTGTTGTGCTGTGATGTTGCGGATTGTCGTGGTGGATAGCTTGTGTGCAATGGTAGTGCAGTTTGGATTTATTTGTACATTTGATTTTGCGGGGCGAGCGTCCGACATGTGGACTGCCGTCACTGCCTGTTTGTATATTATTCTTTTGGGGCACGACCGGGCTGAGGTCGATGTCACCCTTGTATATTATTTTCTTTTCTGTACTAGGATTACCCCACGGTGGAGTGCACGAATAGCCGGGTTCTAGAGGGCAACAGATCAGCATCTCATGGCGTTGAGACGGAGGGTACCTTACTCTAGAATTGACGGGCTATTCGCCGCACTCGTAGGGGGTATAGGTTGACCCAAAGAGGAGTGCCCAAGTTACCGGATTCCATGAAGTGCTGGATGGTCCATTCAATTTGCTGAAGGGGGCTGCCTCGCTTCAGGTTTTGGCGGGTAACTTGCCACGCTTGTAGGGGTCTAGGACTTTCATTGCACAGGCTATCCACACGATCAGGGGAACGTCGGGTTTTCATTTATGGCTCAATGGAAACCCGGGGATCCCAGATTATCTGTATTGTTCTGTGATGCTTATTACTTTTCTGTGATGTTGCATTTATCACGCCTGGAGCGATTACTATATATTTATATATATACTAGTAGATGTTGTATATGTTTTGCACCAGCGCTAGTCCAGTCCCCGCTCTGTCGTTAGTTAAGTAACCTAACGGGTGATGACGGGACCCAGTGGCGAATGCGGATGGCATATACGTACATTATATTTTCGTTCTTTTCTGGTGTGATTAATTGATGGGACTGCATTGATTCTTATCAATGCAAGGATAAAAAAAACCTATATTTGATGTTGTTGGAACCAATTTAAAAAACTGACATTACAGACGTACGCTTTTGCTTTGCACAGTGGTATTCGGTTATGAATATCCAGCACCTCATTCGACGAGGCAAGGGCCGAGATCCCTTCATCGGGAGAGACCCCTTGAGTGAAAGTTTGTGTCAACGTAATAACTTTACTGTAGTCGATTATTTTTGCTTTGCATCGTAGTATTCAGTTTGGAATATCCTGCACCTCATACGACGAGGAAAGAGCCGAGATCCCTTCACCAGGAGTGACCTCTTTAGCAAAGGTTTTCACAGCTATATTTCTATAAAAGCTATCCGGTTCCTTCAACTATATCAAGTTCATTACGTTAAAGGTTTTTCGCCAAAAACCATTCGTAGTCCTCCGTCATTTCAGACGAGTAGCACTTAGTATTCATGTTATGTTTGTTGGCCTACGTCAAGGCATAGTGTATGGTAGCTATTTGTTACTTTTCTGTTGCATAGATAGATGCGTTGGTTTGGAACAGTCGTACTACCTTGTTGGCCTACGTCAAGGGTATGTACGGGTGGATTCAAATTAACCTGGATAATGACGGGTAGAACTTGACATGTGACTTATGATTTGTTGGCCTACGTCAAGGTCATAAGAGCATGGGATAAAAATCACATCAGGAGTTTCAAACATACAGGAAACTTGCCAGGCATGCGCATACCTTTTGGAGTGTGATAACTTGAGTGGCTTCCATCAAGTTATCATGCGATGATAGTTGGATCCCGATTCCCACTAATGAGTAGGATTACTCCTCGGGTAATTCCGACTAATTCTCCTTTTAGGTTTGGAGGAGAATTCGAGAATACAGTGGAGCCATCCAGATTAGATAAAGTGATTATCCATTCTGATCTAGGTTAGAGTACACACTGAGTGTTTCTTCTCTCTCTCTCTTTGGCAACGACCATGGCCCGACCCTAGACAATAACACAATGACCAAGTTAACCGAACTTTCTTAAAAATACTGGCTTTTGGATTGTCCAAGTTACATACATCATTGCCGCTCCTTCTTCTACCTTTTGTGTTTCTCCAGAACACCCCGTATTATTACGAACATCCACTTCCATTGGATAAAACCATCGTATGGTTATATACGAACTCGATAGAACTTTTTCGAGGATGGTTTCTGGTTCTGGAGAAAATGAACAGGACTATTTAGTTGTCTTTTCTTTTTACCTTCTCTCAGGTTGTGAGGGCTCTTAGGATTAGGAGACTGTACACCTATTACGCTTATTGGATAGTCTTCTTCCAAACCATAGTGTCACGACCCGAAAGTACGAAACATGACCGGCACTTAAACTACGAACGTCTCGAGGCGTACGTAGTCTAAGTAAACCGAAAACCCAGAAATCCAAACCAAGAAAAGATGTAGAGTGCAGGAAAAACCAAGTCAAAGCTAGTAGTTTCAATAGCATAAGCCGAATTATGCGGTTTTTAAAAACATCCAAAAATTTCCTGAAAATTTCGGCAGAGTCTCCTTTGTAAATACTGGCCCCCAAACGGGATACAACATGAATAGTATACGAAATCAATAAAAAGGCATCCCCAAGCGGGAGCTAGTTCTTCGTCAATCGACGGCCACAACCACACAAGCAATATAATATACAACGCCAACGGCGAGGATCAAAATTCAAAAGGGAACTCAAAACCACAAGAAAACCACAGAAATATAACACGCGACTCTAAGGTCGAAGGAATAACATCACTGGTCTCTATCTCAAAATAAATACATATTTGATTGATGGAACTTCTAGATCAACAGAATAATGATATACAAGATATATAATGGGGGGTACGATACAAATAAACCCACCTAATAGCAAATCACTCGGAAAAGGAAGTAGTGCCAGCAAAGCCGTAATGAAACCTGTACGGCAAAACCTGCAAGAAACTGGGGCACAACGGGGGTGAGTTGCCAACTCGTGAATAGAAAAACATCTACGCACAGAAATCGCATAAATAACGCAACCTAGGTCAATGATCATAATATATCCTCAAATATATGAATAACATGCAGCCTATAACAATGGCTAGGGTAATATCTAACCCGAGTGTGATCTCATGTGCCCATGTCAGTGCCTCAGGTGGCAATATATCATATGAATAAGGTATGAATGCATGAAAACAGAATACATGTAAATGAAGAAACTGTTTTCATAAATTAGTGAGATTTCCTTTGTATTTTTAAAATGAGGTATCATAAATGAAATCAGCATCAACAGTGTCTAGCATCGACACAAAACATAAATCTCAATGTCTCAAAGCCTAAGGCTCCGGCTATCCGGACTGGCCTGTATCATCAAATCTCAGTACCTCAATATCTCGAAATCTCAATGTCTCAATCTCAATATCTAGGGCGCCGTCAGTCCAGACCGGCCCCTACCATCCATCTCAAGACCACGACGGTATCCTCCGGATATCCGACGCGTCGGGTAAAATCACCGGTAGGTAGTCTCCCCCTGCCAGGCTTATCGTCATCACCACGAGCTTCTTGCCCCGGGGTACCTTACCGGGTCCACCATGTACCCGAAACGGTTCATCCGACTCCTCGAATCGGGTCTCGAAATCCATCAGCAAACTCATGGTGGACGACTCATATATCATGGGAAAAACCGCGCTTTTCATTTAAAAATAGAAGGAAGAAGTTTGTATATGTTTTGCAGTTTTCCCCAAATCCAGAAAATCTCATGGAAATCCGAATCCAAAACCTCAATAGCACGTAAAAAGTGAATATATGCATGAGAATCCATGAATGCGGCATAACAATGAATAACAGTATGCATGAAGTAGCAGGTAATAACTACAATGTCTAAACTAACATATAAGGCAAGTACACTAATATCATGTCTAAACTATTAGCTAACAGGCTATGTCAAGCAATAATATTTTCTAAGGTGTACGTGACATGGTAATTACCGATAAAGATGTGTGTGAGCCGGCAAGTAAGTGTACGTGGTACATACGCAACATCGGTAATGGTGCTGGTGTCCTAACAGCATGATATCAATAATGGAGTATGAAACATAATATAAGCATGCGATGCGAAGCGAACCACAATAATGAGCGGGAGCTAAATACTAGACGCAACTATAACTAATCTGCATTAATATAATATAAGTCCTACAAATGGTGCCTTTTGAAATAACACGAATTATGGGGTTTTGAAAATAGGGGCTACGGTGTTTTTATAAAAAGATACGCCTTTTGAAATATCCGTAGGATCCCTTGGGCTGTCTTTTAAAATACCCACGATTCGTTAGTTTTTGAAATAGGTAAGAATCGAATCTAATCTAACAACTAAACTAAACTAAAGGGCTAAGCTAACAAGCTGGACTACAGGTAAGGAAACCGCCTAACATCTGAGTCGATCCATATACATACCTGTATATATATTAGTCGGTGATCCCGCCTCAATAATATCATATCCGATACCATATCTATAAGCAGGCATCCCAAGTCAAGAGTGCGGATCAATCATCAAAATATAGCTCGTACGTAAATCCGTCGTACGGCATCCCCAAATCTGGGTACGGGTTAATATCACATTCATCATACTATTCACCCGGTATCCTCTCTATCAAATATCATGATCGGGGTACTGATCTACGTCTAGTACAATACTGATACCGCCTAAGTATGCATGCACGTGTGTGAAACACTACGTCAAGGACCTGCTACAACGTCATGTCGTATCTCAAATACGAACCCTGCTATATCACCGATCTCACGACCTCAAATCAAATCTCATCGACTCATCATAAATCCCAAGTACTATCATCATTATCCATGCATGCGTATATGAATGTACATATGCATAGTCCCATACCCACGCATATATACATGTATACACATCCCAATCTGCGTACAAGAAAGTAAAGTATGCAAGTCTGTGTGTGCGTATGTGGGTATAACAACTACTCTAGGGTTTCGCAACTAACCCAAAGCTAATCCATGAACACATAATCATAACATGAATAAACATTCTCGTATCATAAAACACCTATATAAACATATATATATAAGCTACACTACGGACTGCGTGGGTGCTATACGCCATCCACCCGACTTCTCCCCGTAGATATAAATCTACTCACCTGGTCCTCGCTAGCCGGTGCCGACGTCGCCACGCGCTTGCTTGTCTTCTCGAAGTCCACATGGGGGTACCTGCATATCACAACGCATCGTATCGCATTAAAATCCGACTCATGACCAAAACGACACACGAATCCCACATAGGTCAAAACATATGGTTGCTTTCACAAATCAACCCAAAACTCTCGACGTCGGTGTACAAACGCCAGACCATCGAGAAAAACCCAAATACACTCATTTGCACATTCACGAACACTAATTTTAATATAAAATAGGTTAAAACTCACAAAAACCCCAATTTCACTTAAAAAGTCATTTTTCCGAAAATCTAGCAAGCACAAATCACCGGTTTAGTACAAAACTCGATGTATAAACGAATCTAGCGGCCACAATATTCACTAAATATCTTAATTAAGTCATAAAAACAATTCCCATAATTTAATCTCATTAATTTCCATAAACCTTAAAATTCTAGTTCACAAAATACCTAAATTTTAACAATTTTATAGCAAAAATGCACAAACTACAATCTAGCTTGGATTTTCATGAACTAAAAGCATTAAACCACTCAATATAATCTTTATAATAACATAAAACCTAAATTTGAATTTTATCTCACAAGAATATAATTATTTTCAAAACCTAGTTTACCATTTATATAATTATCACTTTTAAATCAACAAATATGCAAACTAGCAACTTAAATTGGATTTAGCATAACATTAATATGTCAATTATATCACATAAACTAAATCTCACAACACAAAATACCAATTTGAAATCAAACCCCTCTCTTGAATTTTAAATCATGCACCTAGAACTAATTAAAAACCTAATTAAACACCTAATTAAGCTAACCTAAGCAATTAACAACACATTAAGCAAAAAGGTTAGAATTTATACCAAAATAATTTGAAGATCCCACAAGCACACTTAGCCTCCCAAATTGAAATCTAAATCCCTAGATCCATGGTATGGTAGCCAAGGGAAAATGGGTAGGAGGTGGATTTGGATTTTGATTTTTGCTTGATTTTTTGTGGATTTTTCAAGCATTTTTGATGAACTTTTTTAAAGAGAAGGAGATGAAGAATGAAGGGGCTGTTGTGGGTTCAGGTTTTGGCCAGAATTGGTGGGGATTGGGTGAGGGAGGAGAGAGAATGAGGTGGGGAAAGTCCACTCTAGTCAAAGTCCACTCTAATTCTATCATTTTCTACTCTTTTCTTTTTCTTTTCTTTTGAAAAAAGAAGTGATTGGAGAGAGGGAGAGGGGGAGGGCTGTCATGGTGGGGCCGGCCACATGGGGAGAGGGTGAGGTGTGGGTGTGTGGGTTAGGAAAAAAGATAAATGCTAAACCCCAATTCCCATTAACACTAATTTCACCGAAAAAAAGCATTTTTCTTCGATATTTTCTAAACCGTTTTGACAAACGATTTCGTTTCAAAAACCACATGATAAAATTTTATTTAATATTTTATGATGTACAAAATTTGTTTCAACTCATTCCAATTTGTAATTTTCCCTAATTAAATGTATTAGTGACGGCTTAAAATAATAATAAAATAATTTTTTTCAGAAAATTTGAAATTTCACCAGTGGCTCAATAAACACCAAATACTAGCAATTACATAGCTAGAATATGTATATTTAATTTTTATAATAAGATATTTGTATTTTGATTTTTTACAGAAAACCCCCTTATTTTACCGATTTTTCGAAATTTCACCGAAACGATTTTCAAAACGTTACAATCTTCCCCCCTTAAAGAAATTCGGTCCCCGAATTTAAATTCAAACTCCCCCCAAATACAAAAACATCTAAGCAAAACCATCAAGTCGTCGGGGCTCCGAAATCATAAGTACATAAAACGCATCATAGCGCAATACATGCACATGAGTAATGAGTAGATAACTCGAAATCAAAACTCCGTCAAGCATCCCGCAATCATCGGAATCAAGGTGAAGACATGAATGCCAAATCTCAAGCAAGACCGATATGCCATAAATCGGAACTATACATGTAAATATCAGGAGGAAATGCATGCCAAATCCTTTAAGTTGCTATGCAATGCACATAACACTGCACAGTGGCGGATTTCTATCATAAGAAAATAACTATATACATATATACCTTTGTTTGAAATGTACGTTCCGCCGTTTTGGGAAACAATTTAGAAGGGTTTTCCTTGTTTTAAACGTTTCGCGTCATATCAGACACGTAGGTAAATACTGAGACTATAGCTCGCTTTTTGGAATTCCCTTCAATAGCTATCAATACATGCAAAATACATTCAGGTACTGTCCTCTGACTAGTCCTGCTTAGTACGAAAACACATCGCAATTATCATAAAAAAAACATACTGCTCTATAAGAAATCAATCCCAAAATACGCGTATGAATACTACGTGCGTCTGGTGCGCACGACAATCAAAATCCACATACGTGCCATATAAGTGCACAGAAACAAGATCTAAGTGCATTGGGTGTGCACAAAGCATCTGTCGTAGGCAACGTGTGTGCCTAACAGCAAAATCAGGTGCATCTGATATGCACGAAAAAAAATCTTGATTTAGTGCATCTGGTGTGCACCAAAATCGCATCTCAAGACATGCGCTCAACATGCGCGAAAACCCAAAACCAGGGGCATCCATCATGCACGAAATCATGAAATCCAATATCAAGCGCTGAACATGCGCAAAATCAAATCAGGTGCACAAAACAAATATCGAGTATCACAATCGAAATCAAAATCCAGTGCATCTAAGTGCACAAAAGGCGTATCACTGCACTGCAAGCATATATAAACTATACAGAGTGCAGGAACCAAATCGTGTGCGTGCATACGCATAAAATCAACTCAAATGTCTAAAACCGTAAAATCACAAACATGTGAAACCAAAGTACGAAAACGATATCAAGTGCAACACTGTGCAAATATCGTAAATCCTCAATCATCAAAATCAAATCATGCGAATAAATCACCCAAAACATCGAAATCAATAATGGCGGAATAGTACCGCTCAAGCGCATCCTCTAAGAATCTCGGGCCAACTGTCGCGGTCACTAGTGGGACGTCTCGTCGATGATCATGAACTTTGGCCTGCTGGTGTGCGTAACAATGACCACTCCTGGGTCAAGGTCTTCACTGTGAATTACCAATCTCTCGGTCCATCGGCTCATCAGCCCTGTCGGGTGTGCTAACGGGGATGATCCCGTTCTGGCACGTCTCTTGTTATCTCCCGGTCAATCATCGCGACCACTCGTAAGACAGCATATCACTGGCGTCGGCCTCTGGCTTTCTGAATGTACGTGACACATCTGATCCTGGGTGCAAGTATCAATGCAGCAGTGTCCTGGAAGGAATCCTGCTCACGGTCTCTTCCATGTCTCATCTCTGCCAACTGTCCGGAAGTCATCGTCCTTTCCTATATCTGCATCTTTCTCTGGAACGGCTGCATACCCATCGCGACTCCTTCTGGAAGGTATATCCAGTACTCTGCCTCGGCATGCGCATCGCATCTCTGATGTCGGCGGAGGGGAACGTCATCTCATCTAGATCTGGTACGAACCTCTTACTTCACTTTTCTCTAATGTCGTCTTCTTTGGACTCGTCTCGTCGCGGCTGCATGGACTGAGCTCCAACGGCTATCCTCATATCGGGAGTCTCCCAAGAAATGCATCTCACCACCTAGCATCCGAATTAAATCGAGCCATCCGATCGAGTCGTCAAAACCTCATAATCCCCTAAGAGCTCAACATCTTGGGCACAGTTTAATAGTATCGAGTACATACCACAGCATCGGTGGTCCAGCCGTAGAAGGGCAAACCCAAGCCTCACTAATGGCGCCGCGGAACTGCCGCAAACCCGAAGGTTCAAAGGCTTTCACACGGTCATTATGTCGAGTTAGGGTTTCATTCTTCTAGAGGGACCATAGAATTGCCTGCATGTCTTTCCGAATACTTTAAACTTGGAATAATAGGTTTCCGACATTCGATCGTCTCTGTCGACCCTCACGTCTCTGTGTGAAGTCGTCTCTAGCTAGAATCAACCTATCTGATGACCTCGCATCGGGGTAGCGAACGAACCACATGTCCTAGTCATTCATCCTCGGTGACTAGTGACCTTCTATCATCTCTTAGTACAACTCATACTGCAATAGCTCCAACATCTGGGGCGATATCTCGTCGTTCGCAGCAATAGCTGGCTCGCTCATCTGCACGTTGAACAGTGCCTCGAGCATCATGAATAAGCAATACACCAACGGTCATCAAAATCTGCTGGCCTCTATCATTGGCTCAATCCTCTAGTGTCAATCAGCACATCCGAGTAACCTCATAAAGGCGATCCGCCAAACTCTCGTGGCGCGGAAACGCAGTAAAAAGACACATCTCCGCAATCGTGTGTCGCCGGAATTTTTCCCTGGTCAGTCCTCGTTCGTGACGAGCTCGTGTTGACCGCAACTCTAGCCGTAGCTCTCCCTGCCCGTAATCGTGGCAGCAAAATCATAACTGGTACTGATGAGGCTGGATCGGAATGAATATAATACTGAGCAAAGAAATGTACATCCTAAGGCTTCTTAAGTGGAGTAGCGTATCGTAAGTATGCCGTGGAACATACCCACGGTACGTCACTCTACTTTAGTCACCTATTCCATCAACCAAGGGTCATCCTACGCTCCGAAGGTAAAACCTAACGCTCTGATACCAACTTTGTCACGACCCGAAAGTACGGAACATGACCGGCACTTAAACTACGAACGTCTCGAGGAGTACGTAATCTAAGTAAACCGAAAACCCAGAAATCCAAACCAAGAAAAGATGTAGAGTGCAGGAAAAACCAAGTTAAAGCAAGTAGTTTCAATAGCATAAGCCGAATTATGCGGTTTTTAAAAACATCCAAAAATTTCCTGAAAATTTCGGCAGAGTCTCCTTTGTAAATACTGGCCCCCAAACGGGATACAACATGAATAGTATACGAAATCAATAAAAAGGCATCCCCAAGCGGGAGCTAGCTCTTCGTCAATCGACGGCCACAACTGTCACGTCCCGAAAGTACGGAACATGACCGGCACTTAAACTACGAAACGTCTCGAGGCGTACGTAATCTAAGTAAACCGAAAACCCAGAAATCCAAACCAAGAAAAGTAGAAGAGTGAAGGAAAACCAATTTAAATCAAGTAGTTTTAATAGCATAGCCGAATTATGCGTTTAAAATAATATCAAATATTTCCTGAAAATTTCGGCAGAGTCTCCTTCGTAAATACTGGCCCCCAAACGGAATACAACATTAATAGTATACGAAATCAATAAAAGGGCATCCCCAAGCGGGAGCTAGCTCTTCGTCAATCGACGGTCACAACCACACAAGTGTTCACACCATAATATTGTATTATTATATTCCCCATTCTTATTCTTTTTATAAATAAACAGGTACTTTTGACGCATGTCTGCTACATGTTACAGGTTACAGGTTCTTGGATATGAAACGGTGAAAACGATGTAAAGACAATGAAAATATGGACTTTTGACCAACAAACAGAGGACTCTTGATCAAGCCTACATCAAAGAACAGTTCACAATCAACAAGGCAAGGCAAGGTCCAAAATAATAAGGCAAACGGTTAAAAGATCCATTGCAAAATGTTCACTGAAGATCTGGAACCAATGGAGAAGCCCAATTAATAAAATAAACCCAAGAACCAGAAGCCCAAAGAACCTTGAAGCAGCCCAGGAAATTTCATGAGGTGATCTCACCAATGGGCCGCGGAACCGCGGCCCAAGCCCTACCCATGCCGCGGTTCCGCGGCCATTAAGAGCCCTCTCTTAAAGAAAATTTTACCATAATGTTTAGACGGCTCTGAAAAGATTCCCTGGGGCTATTTTTGTAATTTTAGACATGCGGATCAAAATGTAACCTAGGGTTTCTATTTCCTATAAATAGAACTCTAAACATTGTAATTTCTTATGCCTCCCTATGCCTCCTTTTAATAATAAATTTTAGAATTCTTTTGGAGAGCATCGGTGCCTCTTTTCAATTCATGAATTCAGATCTGACAACCCTGCGTTGATGATTGGAGAGATGCATCTGTAAGTAGATTTAATTTCTTGCTCTAGTTTAGATTTCAATTCTTGCCCTAGGTAATTTTTATTCTCTGCCTTAGATAAATGTTCTTCAATTCTCTAATGAGTGAGTAGTTTTCTCGCTTGTTAGGGTTAGGAATAGGGAAGGATTTGAGAGATGAAGATCTCTCATCTCTTTTCTTTGCCAATCTTTTATGAAAATTAGAACTCCATGCATACCTTCTTATTCCGCTCCCTACGGCACTCTACCCTCGAGGTAACGGTGATTCCGTAGTCTAAAGGTCCGGATTTTAAGGTTTTCCATGGAGGTTAGGGTAAAGATTAAGAAAGGAAGGACAAGGATCTAGAGGAAGAATCAATCTTCCCAATCATCCTAATCCCTTTTGTTAAGATTTACCATAACACTAATATGATATCTTTAATTAAAGGCAATGGAAAAGGATGTAGATCTTTGTTTACCAAATTTTCCCTAAACCTAATCCTAGCAAGTTTCTAATCCTAGTATCATACAACTTCAATTTTTAGATTTAATAATCAATCCGAACACCCTTCGGAATTAACTCGTTAGCACTATTAGAAAATTCACAACATCCCTGTGGACCGACCCGTACTCACCGGCTAGCTGCAAAGCGACGCCGTTCTTGATTGCGGTTACAAATATTTTTGATCTATCTTTTAGAAAGCGCAAGCACGCTAAATCAATCAATCAAATGGCGCCGTTGCCGGGGATGGCGTAGAAATTTCCTTTTCGCAATTTCGGGTTAATCTTAAAATTAAAAAATCATAAAAATCTGAAAAAATCAAAAAATATAAAAATATATATCATTTGTTATTTTTGGAAGGGATACTTTGTGGTTGAATTTTTGCAGGATATACAAATTCGGATCTGGAGATTTTCAGAAAGCAAAACAGGAATCAAAATATCAGAACAGAAGAGATTTTGGACAACAGAACAGTGCAAAAATTTTGGAGACCCAAATCGCCCAAACCGCCGCGATTCCGCGGCCAAAACCCACCTTAGGCCGC
Organism: Agapanthus africanus; assembly: GCA_030015575.1. Classification (NCBI taxonomy): domain Eukaryota; kingdom Viridiplantae; phylum Streptophyta; class Magnoliopsida; order Asparagales; family Amaryllidaceae; genus Agapanthus; species Agapanthus africanus. The sequence continues at coordinate 439,612,671 of CM057344.1, forward strand.
GGAACCGCGGCCATCTTGGAGAATCAGAACGTTAGAAAATTTTTGGGGGTTCGTGCTGACGAGACCGCCGCGAAAACGCGGCATTAATACATTTAAACCGTGGAAACGCGGCCTTATGGTGTTTTCAGGTGATGAAATTTGCACTGTAAGTTCTCTGTTATTTCTCCTCTGCAAATTTTAATATATTTTCTGAATAATGCCTGTAAGATTTTGTGTGCTTTAAAAATATATTCTTTTCCATATAACAACTCTTGTGCAGGATTTTTGGGCCCCGCTTGAACTAAATTGATTGCAAGAAATATTTTATTGTTGCATATCTTTTCTCGAATATATTTTTGCAACAATTCTTTCCAAATAAAAATTCTTGTGATATACTTAAAATAATAATTGATTGCAAGTAATATTTTGTTGTTGCATATTTTTTTTCTCTAAAATCTTTTTGCAACAAAAATTTTTCCAAATAAAGAGAAAAAGAATAAAAATCAAACAGACAAATTTTATTAGAAACTTGCAAAAAAAATTTGACCGCAATTAGATCCTTGCACCACAAACCTTCCTTCTTTTCACCCCTTCTTCTAACATGGGTACCCCACATAATAAATCATTAGCCGAACTTTGGTATCCCGAACCTAATTTTGCGTCGTACGTTAATTTGTTCGGTCAATTTAAAGACGATCCTTCCTTGCCTAAAAAATCTTTGAAAGATCACATAGAGGCGTCTAGGAGAAACAGTTTGACTTTTCAACCCACCTTGTGTCAACCAAGTCAACCTTCACCACCTCCATATGTTGACACCACTTTTCCAGGTCCTGCTGTACCTTCTAAGCCGATGTCCATTGCTGAGCATATTGCTCAATCTCGCAGTCGATCTTTCACCCCTCTCCACTCATCTAGTTTTAGGGATCCGCACAATTATTCACCTTTTTATCCATATGTTGACCCTACCCCTGCCCAGCCACCCACTTCCTACCAGTCATACCCGACCTTCCCACATTCACTAGACACTGTTTCTACACAGCCATCAGGGAGTTTCACATATCCAACCAATTTCGAATCTTTCACCGAAACCCTCTCACCACCTAAGTCTAGTTTGGAAGAGTCGTTGGAGGCGTATATCACAGCAACAAATAAAATGACTAGGAATGTGGAAGCGTCCGTGGCCGCCCTTATGCAACCTGCTGATCCGGTAGCTAGTCTCCAGCTAGCTCAAAAATTTTCAATGTATAAGGAGGCGGTTGGACTGAGTGAGAATGAGAGAGGATTTTCAAATCAAACCTACCCTTACCCAATTGAACCCCACAACTCCTGTTTTCCATCGATTGTCCTAAATAGTTCACCTGTTGAAAATAAAAATGAGTTGTGTGATTTTGTAGTGCTTGATTTGCCAAATTGTGAAGAACCCCTTTCAAGTGAAACCGCACCTAATCCGTTTGACCTTTACATCTCCACTCTAGAACCTACATTGATAAACATCCATGCTTTTGAGAAGGTGTCTAAAGAAATTGATTTTCACTTGATTGAGGATATAGACGCCGGGAATATTTCGGATGATGAACCTGTCAATTTAATTGAAATTTTATGTTCAAATCATCATCCTGAGTTATTAAATGTTTCTCCCGAATCTCATATGCGTCTAGATTTTGATGATAATGGCATGGATGAGTTAAATATTGAGGATAGTATTGAGGAGAGTCTTGAGGTTGAATCATTTTTGTTTGATGTGTCTGATTTTCCAATTCATCCTCCTGAACCTTTGACTGTTATATCACCCTCCCTCCTTTCCATCGTTCCGACCCCGCTTGAAGACTGTGAGCTTGAAACCTTTTCCTTTGAATCTGACACAATTCTCACAGACGATAACACCTACGAGTGTTTCACTTTTTCGGACGATGCTGATGACTCACCGCCCGAGTTTGAGTCCTTTACATTTTCAGATGAGCCATCAGACTCGGTTGATTATAGTAGTTTCGAACCATTAATGGAATCTTTCAAGTTCGAAATAGTTTACTACGGTGAGAAAGATACTATCCCTAATTCACTCCCTTTCGTCTTTCCCATTGTTCTGACCGAACAAATGACCGTTACGCTTTCATCTCCTATACCAAGTTCGGCGTACCCATATTTTCTTGCGAATCTTGAGGGATTTGACCCCATTTCCCGACGGGTTGATAGGTTAGCGCAATCGATTATAACATATCGATCATCACATATTGCGCTAATTTATTCACTCGATTTACACCCTCAAGTTCGCGCGACCCTTCTTTCTCCTTTCCGCCCTTCTTCTTCCCCACCGAGACCATATTCTACCATTCTTCTTTCCACACGGTCTCGCATGTTTCTCATTTCTTTCATCTCCACCCCATTCTTGCACCGACTATACCATTACCATGATAAGATTTTTGAATGGTTGGTGCTAACATTTGGCTTGTGTAAGGCCAAGCTTAAGTTTTGAGGGGGGGACCTTTGTATATATGTACATATTTTTTTGTTTTCTTTTTCTATAAAAAAAATATAAAAAAATTCAAAACAATAAAAAGAAAAAAAAATTTGTAAATAAATAAACAGGGGAGTATCGACATTTTGACCCTCTTGGTTTAGCATGACAGTGAGGACACCGTCAAGTTTAAGTTTGGGGGTATGCTCGGTACGTCTTCTTCCTTCGCATTCATTTGTACATATTTTTGCGTTTGCATACTTATTTGAAAACCCATAAAAATTTGAAAATTTCAAAAATTATAAAAATATTTGTATTCAATTTTAGCTAATTGACTTGAGTTTGACAAATAGGTTAACTAGCTAGGAACAACTAGATCTTAGACTTAGTGAATTGAAAACCCTAAAAATAACATTCCTTAAAGTTTAACGGTAGGAAGTATATGCCTTGTAGTTTATTTAGAAATAGGCAAATTTTGGGTTCACTTCTTGGGATAAGTCAAAATGAGGGAAGAGTATTGATGTTCTTATTAGAGTATAAGTTTGAAAAATAGTTCCTAGCTTAAGTCTAGATTCTGAAAACGTATACCCTACAATTTGCACAATCACGCACCTTGAAACTTGGAATAGTAGAAGAGACCTTGAAATGCTCTTGTCTAAAGTCCTTAGTACAATGAAAAAAATAAAGAAAAAAAAATGAACACTGGTTTTTGTGATTACTTAAGGCTGTAAAAATAGAAAAATATTTAGCGAGGGTGCTTCATCACCTAGTGCCTTAGACCAACTGGTTTGGGAGTCACTGCTAAAGCCTTGGGTGTTACAAGACTAGGATTTACGCTTTAAAGTGCAAACACATCTTGTAATCGGTTGTTGGTACCTCAAGAAGTATTAACGGTCGCATGAAGAATGTGTAAGCAAGATTCATTTAAATTCACCAACTAATAAGTACTTTGGACAACGGACAAGGACATGATTGCTTGATTTGAATTTCCAAGTGTAGGGGTGATCTATACACACACGTAGGGGTATGTGATTGGGATTTAGATGAGAGAAAGGGATGAAGAATAGAACTTGTATCTTTAGTAGAGTTGATAGAAATTCCTAAGTGGAGATGAAACCCTAGAAGGAAAACTTAAGAAATGCCGAAAGCTAAGTAGGTCTGCAGAACATATATAATCTTAAGTTAAATAATGAGGAAGTGTGAAGAATATGGGTGGATAATTTACAAGTCGATGATTATAGAATTCCTTGCTAGAAAACCTAATTGGAGAACAAAAGTCGAAAGGCCGAATTGATAGGATTTTGTGGGTGTAATCCGCTGAAAACCCTCAGGAGACAACACTCCTCCTACTAGGGACACCTAGAGGTTTAACGGCTTGTTGCACGTGCTCAGTGCAATCGCGTTTCCCTGCGAAAGTGCGGTTAGGATTTTAGTGAATAAAAATAAGTTTGCTCGAGGACGAGCAAAAGATAAGTTTGGGGGTATTTGTTCACACCATAATATTGTATTATTATATTCCCCATTCTTATTCTTTTTATAAATAAACAGGTACTTTTGACGCATGTCTGCTACATGTTACAGGTTACAGGTTCTTGGATATGAAACGGTGAAAACGATGTAAAGACAATGAAAATATGGACTTTTGACCAACAAACAGAGGACTCTTGATCAAGCCTACATCAAAGAACAGTTCACAATCAACAAGGCAAGGCAAGGTCCAAAATAATAAGGCAAACGGTTAAAAGATCCATTGCAAAATGTTCACTGAAGATCTGGAACCAATGGAGAAGCCCAATTAATAAAATAAACCCAAGAACCAGAAGCCCAAAGAACCTTGAAGCAGCCCAGGAAATTTCATGAGGTGATCTCACCAATGGGTCGCGGAACCGCGGCCCAAGCCCTACCCATGCCGCGGTTCCGCGGCCATTAAGAGCCCTCTCTTAAAGAAAATTTTACCATAATGTTTAGACGGCTCTGAAAAGATTCCCTGGGGCTATTTTTGTAATTTTAGACATGCGGATCAAAATGTAACCTAGGGTTTCTATTTCCTATAAATAGAACTCTAAACATTGTAATTTCTTATGCCTCCCTATGCCTCCTTTTAATAATAAATTTTAGAATTCTTTTGGAGAGCATCGGTGCCTCTTTTCAATTCATGAATTCAGATCTGACAACCCTGCGTTGATGATTGGAGAGATGCATCTGTAAGTAGATTTAATTTCTTGCTCTAGTTTAGATTTCAATTCTTGCCCTAGGTAATTTTTATTCTCTGCCTTAGATAAATGTTCTTCAATTCTCTAATGAGTGAGTAGTTTTCTCGCTTGTTAGGGTTAGGAATAGGGAAGGATTTGAGAGATGAAGATCTCTCATCTCTTTTCTTTGCCAATCTTTTATGAAAATTAGAACTCCATGCATACCTTCTTATTCCGCTCCCTACGGCACTCTACCCTCGAGGTAACGGTGATTCCGTAGTCTAAAGGCCCGGATTTTAAGGTTTTCCATGGAGGTTAGGGTAAAGATTAAGAAAGGAAGGACAAGGATCTAGAGGAAGAATCAATCTTCCCAATCATCCTAATCCCTTTTGTTAAGATTTACCATAACACTAATATGATATCTTTAATTAAAGGCAATGGAAAAAGATGTAGATCTTTGTTTACCAAATTTTCCCTAAACCTAATCCTAGCAAGTTTCTAATCCTAGTATCATACAACTTCAATTTTTAGATTTAATAATCAATCCGAACACCCTTCGGAATTAACTCGTTAGCACGATTAGAAAATTCACAACATCCCTGTGGACCGACCCGTACTCACCGGCTAGCTGCAAAGCGACGCCGTTCTTGATTGCGGTTACAAATATTTTTGATCTATCTTTTAGAAAGCGCAAGCACGCTAAATCAATCAATCAACAAGCAATATAATATACAACGCCAACGGCGAGGATCAAAAACTCAAAACCACAAGAAAACCACAGAAATAAAACGCGCGACTCTAAGGTCGAAAGAATAGCATCTCTGGTCTCTATCTCAAAAAATACATTTTTGGTTGATGGAACTTCTAGATACAACAGAATAATAATATACAAGTTATATAATGGGGGGTACGATACAAGTAAACCCACCTACTAGCAAATCACCCAAAGGAAACTATGCCCGCAAGCCGTAATGAAACCTGTACGGCAAACCTGCAAGAAACTGGGGTACAACGGGGGTGAGTTGCCAACTCGTGAATAGAAAAACATCTACGGAAAGAAATCGCATAAATAACGCAACCTAGGTCAAAGATCATAATATATCCTCAATTATATATATAACATGCAACCTATAACAAGGCTAGGGTAAATATCTAACCCGATGTAATCTCATATGCCCGTGTCCGTGCCTCAGGTAGCAATATATCATATGAATGAAGTATGAATGCATGGAAACAGAATACATGTAAATGAAGAACTGTTTTCATAATTTAGTGAGATTTCCTTTGTATTTTTAAAATGAGGTATCACAATGAAATCAGCATAAAACAGTGCCTAGCATCGGCACAAAACGAAATCCCAATATCTCGATATCTCTATATCACAGTCTCTGTATCTCAATATCTCGAAATCTCAATGTCTCAATCACAATATCTAGGGCGCCGTCAGTCCAGACCGGCCCCTACCATCCATCTCAAGACTACGACGGTATCCTCCGGATATCCGACGCGTCGGGTAAAATCACCGGTAGGTAGTGCTCCCCTGCCAGGCTCACATCGTCATCATCACGCGCTTCTTGCCCCGGGGTACCTTACCGGGTCCACCATGTACCCGAAACGGTTCATCCGTCTCCTCGAATCGGGTCTCGAAATCCATCAGCAAACTCATGGTGGACGATTCATACATCATGGGAAAAACCGCACTTTTTTTATTTAAAAAGAGAGAAATCAGTTTATATAAGTTTTGCGGTTTTCCCCCCAAATCCAGAAAAATTCATGGAAATCCGAATCCAAATCATCAATAGCATGTAAAACCATGAATATAGGCATAACAATGAATAACAATATGCATGAAGTGAAAAGTAATAACTACAATGTTAAGCTGGCATATAAGGCAGGTACACTAATATCATGTCAAATTACTAACTAACAAGCTAAGTCAAGCAATAATATTTTCTAAGGTGTACGTGACATGGCAATTACCGATGAAGATGTGTGTGAGCCGGCAAGTAAGTGTACGTGGTACATACGCATCATCGGTAATGGTGCTGGTGTCCTAACAATATGATATCAACATTGCAATAAGAAATTATAACATAAGTATGCGATGCGAAGCGAACCACAATAATAAGCGGGAGCTGAATACTAGACGCAACTGTAACTAACCTGCATTAATCTAATATAAGTCCTACAAATGGTACCTTTTGAAATAACACGAATCATGGGGTTTTGAAAATAGGGGCTACGGTGTTTTTATGAAAAGATACGTCTTTTGAAATATCCGTAGGATCCCTTGGGCTGTCTTTTAAAATACCCACGATTCGTTAGTTTTTGAAATAGGTAAGAATCGAATCTAATCTAACAACTAAACTAAACTAAAGGGCTAAGCTAACAAACTGGACTACAGGTAGGGAAACCGCCTAACATCTGAGTCGATCCATATACATACCTGTATATATATTAGTCGGTGATCCCGCCTCAATAATATCATATCCAATACCATATCTACAATCAGACATCCTAAGTCAAGAGTACGGATCAATCATCAAGATATAGCTCGTACGTAAATCCATCGTACGGCATCCCTAAATCTGGGTACGGGTCAATATCATATTCCTCACGCCATTCCTCTGGTATCCTCTTTATTCAAGATCGTAGTCTAGGGTACTGACCTATGTCTAGTACAATACTAATATCCTCAAGATACTCATTATCTGACTACTGATCGACAATCTCGTACAAACCGATATCATTAGCACATATCATCATCAAGGGGTATACATCGCCCAATACGGCCTAGTATCAATATCCTAGCATATCATATCTTATATCACGATCACATGTCGACCATTTTATTAATAACACTATTCACCCGTATCGTCGTCCCAAGATCCGCTATAACACCAGGACGTACCTCAAGTACGAATCCTGCCATATCACCGATATCACAACCACAAAACAAATCTCATCGACTCAGCTCAATCCCAAGTATCATCCTCAAATCCGTATGTGAACACATAGTCCCATACCCATGTGAACACATAACTATAAAGAATCCCATGAGCACATATAAATAGGAATGTATGCAAGTATGTATGTGTGTATGTGTAGTGCAACACTACCCTAGGGTTCGCAACACTAAAATAATCCAACACACCAATATCCATCCTAAACATCGTTATTAATCCCAAATAACATATAATAAATTGTTGGTGTGTATACGCATCCGTATACACCACCACGGACTGCGAGGGTGCTATACGCCATCCACCCGACTTCTCCCCGTAGATACAAATCTACTCACCTGGTCCTCGCTCGCCGGTGCCGACGTCGCCACTCGCTTGCTTGTCGTCTCGAAGTCCACATGGGGCACCTACATATCATAACGCACCATATCGCATTAAAATCCGACTCATGACCAAAACGACTCACGAATCCCACATAGGTCAAAACCTATGGTTTGCTTTCACAAATCAACCGAAAAACCCTCGACGTCGGCGTACAAACGCCGATTAATCGAGAAAAATACCAAACGTACCAATCATGGTTTCAAAACTCACTAACTGTATAAGAAATAGGGATTAATTCATCAAATCCATAAAATTAAACCAATCGTTTTATTTTCCAAAATCTAGTTATCACAAATTCCCATTTCGGTTCAAAACTTGATGTTTTAACCAATCTACAAATTTTAACGATTCAAATGGCCAAAATGCTCATTAAATAACATAATTAGGTCATACAAATCACTTTCATAAATTAAACTCATCAATTTGCATATATTCCAAATTCCTAGTTTGCAAAAATACCGATTTTAACTCTTTTTAAAGTAAAATTCACAATTTTACAATTAAGCTTGGTTTTGCATATACTAAAATATTAAACCACAATTTATAATGTTAATAATGCCATGAAACCCTAATTAGAATTTTATCTCACCAAAATATATATATTTTTAAAACCTAGTTTCCAATTTATATAATTATCACAATTTAAATTAACAAAAATGCAAACTAGCAACCAGATTTGATTTGGCATGCCCACTACATGTTAACTATATCACACAACCACAACCTCTTCACTAAAAACCTAACTTGACTTTTGAAACCCTTCTCTTGAATTCACAAGTTTTAAATTTAGAACCTAATTAAGCATCTAATTTAGTCGAATTGAAGTATTAAAGCAACAATTTAACTATAGGGCAAAGATTTATACCTCACAATTTCAAGAGATCTATCATGAATCTAGCACCAAAATATTGACCTCCAAAATGAAAACATTTCACCAAAATCCATGCTTGAGAGGCTAAGGAAAAATGGGTAGGAGTTAGATTTTGATTTTGTGGGATTTTTGGTGGATTTTTGATGCATTTTGTGAGGATTTTTGATGAGGAATTGAGAGGGGAAATTGGGGGCTATTGTAGAGGGAGGGCTCGGCCAGAAAATGGGGAGGAGAGGAGAAAGAGGGAGGTGGGGAAAATAGAGTCAAGTCCACACAAAAGTCAAAGCCCACTCACTTATCTATTTCTTTCTTCTTTTCCTTTGTTTTCTTTTCTTTTCTTGGTGATTGGAGAGAGAGGGGGGAGGGCTGTCATGGTGGGGCCGGCCATATAGGGAGGGGAAGGGAGGGTGAGGTGTGGGTGTGTGGGTTGGGAAAAAAGATAAATGTATTACCACAATTCCCATTAACACTAATTTCACCGGAAAAAGCCTTTTTCTTCGATATTTTTCTAAACCGTTTTGGCAAACCATTTCATTTCAAAAACCATATGATAAAATTTTATTTAATGTAATATGATGCACAAAAATTGTTTCAACTCTGTCACGACCCGAAAGTACGGAACATGACCGGCACTTAAACTACGAACGTCTCGAGGCGTACGTAATCTAAGTAAACCGAAAACCCAGAAATCCAAACCAAGAAAATAGTAGAGTGCAGGAAAAACAACTTAAAGCAAGTAATTTCAATAGCATAAGCCGAATTATGCGGTTTTTAAAACATCAAAAAAATTTACTGAAAATTTCGGCAGAGTCTCCTTTGTAAATACTGGCCCCCAAACGGGATACAACATGAATAGTATACGAAATCAAGAAAAGGCATCCCCAAGCGGGAGCTAGCTCTTCGTCAATCGACGGTCACAACCACACAAACAATATAATATACAACGCCAACGGCGAGGATCAAAACTCAAAGGAAACTCAAAACCACCAGAAAAATAACGAGCGACTCTAAGGTCGAAAGAATAACCAACACTGGTCTCTATCTCAATAAATACATGGTTGGTTGATGGAATTCTAGATACAACAGAATAATGATATACAAGATAAATAATGGGGGTATGATACAAGTAAACCCACCTACTAGCAAATCACCCGAATGAAACTGAGCCCGCAAGCCGTAATGAAACCTGTACGGCAAATCTGCAAGAAACTGGGGCACAACGGGGGTGAGTTGCCAACTCGTGAATAGAAAAAAACATCTACGCACAGAAATCGCATAAATAACGCAACCTAGGTCAATGATCATAATATATCCTCAAATATAAGTATAACAGGCAGCCTATAACAATGACTAGGGTAATATCTAACCCGAGTATAATTTCATGTGCCCGTGTCAGTGCCTCAGGTAGCAATATATCATATGAATGAGGTATGAATGCATGAAACCGAATACATGTAAATGAAGAAACTGTTTTCATAAATTAGTGAGATTTCCTTCGTATTTTTAAACTGAGGTATCATAATGAAATCAGTATCAACAGTGTCTAGCATCGACACAAAACATAAATCTCACTGTCTCGAAATATCAATGTCTAAATCTCAATATCTAGGGCGCCGTCAGTCCGGACCGGCCCCTACCATCCATCTCAAGACCACGACGGTATCCTCCGGATATCCGACGCGTCGGGTAATATCACCGGTAGGTAGTGCTCCCCAGCCAGGCTCAACGTCAACACCACATTCCTCTTGCCCCGGGGTACCATACCGGGCCCACCATGTACCCGTGACGGTTCCTCCACTCCTCGACACGGATCTCCAAAACCACAGCAAACTCATGGTGGACGACACTTTACATCACTAGAAAACCGCAACATTTTATATTTTAAAAGATCATAAGTTGTAAATTTTGCGGCTTTCCCCGAAATCCAGAAATATCATAAATCTCAAGAAATCATCACAAGTGCATATGTCAATGATAATGAACTAGGCATGAACAACTGAATAACAGTATGCATGAAGTGGTAGGTAATAACTACAATGTCTAATATGGCATATAAGGGAAGTACACTAATATCATGTCAACACTACTAGCTAACAATCTAAGTCAAGCAATTATATTCTCTAAAGTGTACGTGACATGGCAATTACCGATGAAGATGTGTGTGAGCCGGCAAATAGGTGTACGTGGTACATACGCATCATCGGTAATGGTGCTGGTGTCCTAACAGCATGATATCAATAATGGAATATGCAGCAAAATAAATATGCGAGGCAGAGCGAACAGAATAATGTGCGGGAGCTGAATACTAAACACAACGATAACTAATCAGCAATAATCTAATATAAGTCCTAGGAATGGTGCCTTTTGAAATAACACGAATCATGGGGTTTTGAAAATAGGGGCTACGGTGTTTTTATGAAAAGATACGTCGTTTTTGAAATATCCGTAGATTCCCTTGAGCTGTCTTTAAAAATGCCCACGATTCGTTAGTTTTTGAAATAAGTAAGAAGTCCTAATCTAACAACTACACTAAACTATACGGCTGAACTACAAGCTGAACTACAGGTAAGGAAACCGCCTATCATCTGAGTCGATACATATACATACCTGTATATGTATAGTCGGTGATCTCGCCTCAATAATATCATATCCGATACCATATCTATAATCAGGCATCCCAAGTCAAGAGTGCGGATCAATCATCAATATAGCTCGTACGTAAATCCGTCGTACGGCATCCCAATCTGGGTACGGGTCAATATCACATTCATCATACTATTCACCTGGTATCCTCTTTATCAAATATCATGATCGGGGTACTGATCTACGTCTAGTACCATACTGATACCGCCTACGTAAGCATGGACGTGTGTGAAACACTACGTCAAGGACCCGCTACAACGTCATGTCGTATCTAAGATACGAACCCTGCTATATCACCGATCTCACGGCCTCAAATCGAATCTCATCGACTCAGTTCAATCCCAAGTATCATCCTCAATCCGTATGTGAACACATAGTCCCATACCCATGTGAACACATAGCTATAATGACTCCCATGAGCACATATCAATAAGAATGTATACAAGTATGTATGTGTGTATGTGTAGTGCAACACTACCCTAGGGTTCGCAATGCTAAAATAATCCAACACACTAATATCCATCCTAAGCACCGTTATTAATCCCAAAAACATATAATAATTGTTGGTGTGTATACGCATCCGTATACACCACCACGGACTGCGGGGTGCTATACGCCATCCACCCGACTTCTCCCCGTAGATATAAATCTACTCACCTGGTCCTCGCTAGCCGGTGCCGACGTCGCCACGCGCTTGCTTGTCGTCTCGAAGTCCACATGGGGGTACCTACATATCATAACGTACCATATCGCATTAAAACTAAATTCGAAATCGAAACGGCATACGAAAATCAAATCGGCACGCGTATCACGCATAGGTCCAAACCTATCGCCCACGCATGCAAGAATAGTAAAACCAACCCTCGATGTCGATGTACAAACGTTAAACCATCGAGAAAAATCCAATCACACTCATTTGCACATTCACGAACACTAATTTTAATATAAACTAGGTTAAAACTCACAAAAACCCCATTTTCACTTAAAAAGTCATTTTTCCGAAAATCTAGCAAGCACAATTCGCCGTTTTTGTACAAAACATGATGTTTAAATGAAAGTCGCGGCCAATATACTTATTAAATATCTTAAATAAGTCGTATAAAAAATTTCCGGAATTTAATCTCATTAAATTCCAAAAATCCTAATATTCTAGTTTACAAAAATACCCTTTTTTTTACAATTTCAAAGCAAAAATGCACAAACTACAATCTAGCTTAGATTTGCATGATCCAAAGCATTAAACCACACTTAATAAAGTTAATGAAGCCAAGAAAACCCTAATCACATTTTTAATCCCAAGAATTTAACAAATTTCAAAAACCTAGTAAGCAATTAGCAAATTAACACAATTTTTCAAGTAACAACTTGTAATTAACAACTAGATTAGTTTTCTACAAAACTAATTATGTTAAACCACTTCACTAAACCATGCACAATCAAACACAACTCATTTCCACAACAAACCCTAACTTGAAATCCAAAACTTGCAATTAAACTCACATATCCAAGTTAACACTTAATTTAAATTAGCTTTAAGAAACAAGTAACGATTTAAGCAAAAAGTTTTAGAATTATACCCAAAAATATATGAAGGTCCACAAGACTCCATGGCCTCCCAAAATGCTCTCTTTTCATAAGGATCCATGCTATACGGGCTAAGCTAAAATGGGTAGGAGTCGGATTTGGGTTTTGGGATTTTTTTTGATGGATTTTGAGCAATTTTTGATGAAGTTTTGAAGAGAAAGGAGAGGGGAAAATGGAGGGGGGCTGCTGCTGTATGGAGAAGGGATTTCGACCAGAAATGGGAGTGGGGGAGGAGAGAGAGGGAGGTAGAGAAAGTGGGGCAAAGTCAAGGTCAAACAAAGTCAAAAGTCTAACTACTTCACTCATTTTCTTTTCTTTTCTTTCATTTCTTTTTCCTTGAAAATCAAGTGGGGAAAAGATATGGTGGGTGCTCAATTCAGCCATGGGGAGGGGTAAGTGGGGGTGTGTGGGTGTGGGCACGGGTGTGGGGTGGTGAAAAATGATAAATACAATACCCCAAACATCCATTTACGCTAAAAAAAAGCCTTTTTTCTTCAATAATTTCTAAACCGTTTTGGCAAATGATTTCGTTCCAAAAACCACATGTTAAAATTTTATTTAATGTTTTATGATGCACAAAATTTGTTTCAACTCATTCCAATTTGTAATTTTCCCTAATTAAATGTATTAGTGACGGCTTAAATAATAATAAAATAATATTTTTTTTCAGAAAATTTGAAATTTCACCAGCGGCTCAATAAACACCAAATAATAGCAATTACATAGCTAGAATATGTATATTTAATTTTTATAATAAGATATTTGCATTTTGACTTTTTATAGAAAACCCCCTTATTTTACCGATTTTTTTCGAAATTTCACCGAAACGATTTTCAAAACGCTACAATCTTCCCCCCTTAAAGAAATTCGGTCCCCGAATTTAAATTCAAACTCCCCCAAATACTAGAATATCTAAGAAAACCCATCAAATCGTCGGGGCTCCGAAATTGTAAATACATAAAACAAATCGTAGCGCAGCGCATGCGCTTGAAAAATGAGCATATAACTCAAATCAAAACTCCGTCAAGCATCCCGCAATCATCGGAGTCATGGAGAAGACATCAATGCCAAATCCAAATCAAAACCGATATGACATAACTCGAAACTAAACATGTAAATATCGAATCTATATCTGTAAGTGTCTGAAGGAAATGCATGCCAATCTCTTTAAGTCGCTGTGCAACGCGTATAACACTGCACAGTGGCGGACGTTTATCATAAGAAAATAACTATATATATATATACCTTTGTTTGAAATGTACGTTCCGCCGTTTTGGAAACAATTTAGAAGGGTCTCCTTATTTTAAACATTTCGTGTCATATCAGACGCGTAGGTAAATACTGAGGCTATAGCTCGCTTTTTGGAAATCCCTTCAATAACTATCAATGCATGCAAAATGTATTCAGGTACTGTCCTCTGACTAGTCCTGCTCAGTACGAAAACACATAGCAATATCATAAAAACGTACTGCTCTATAAGAAATCAATCCCAAAATATGCACATGAATACTACGTGCGTCTGGTGCGCACGGAAATCAAAATCCATGAATGTGCCATACATGCGCACAGAAACAACATCTAAGTGCATCAGGTGTGCACGAAACATCTGTCGTAGGCAACATGTGTGCCTGACAGCAAAATCAGGTGCATCTGACATGCACGAAAAAAAATCTCGATTTAGTGCCTCTGGTGTACACCAAAATCACCCTTCAAAACATGCGCCCCACATGCGCGAAAATCCAAATCAGGTGCATCTATCGTGCATGAAATCATGAAATCCAATATCAAGCGCCGAACGTGCGCAAAAGCAATCAGGTGCACAAGGTGCACAAAACAAATATCGAGTATCACAATCAAAATCGAAGTCCAGTGCATCTAAGTGCACAAAAGGCGTATCACTGCACTGCAAGCATATATAAACTATACCGAGTGCAGGAACGAAATCGTGTGCATGCATACGCACAAAACCAACTCAACTGTTTAAAACCGTAAAATCACAAACATGTGAAACTAAAGAACGAAAACGATATCAAGTGCAACACTGTGCAAAGATCGTAAATCCTCAATCATCAAAATCAAATCATACGAATAAATCACCCAAAACATCGTAATCAATAATGGCGGAATAGTACTGCTCAAGCGCATCCTCTAAGAATCTCGGCCAACTGTCGCGGTCACTAGTGGAACGTCTCGTCGATGATCATGAACTCTGTCCTGCTGGCGTGCGTAACCATGACCACTCCTGGGTCAAGGTCTCCACTATGAATTACCGATCTTTCGGTCCATCGGCTCATCGGCCCTATCAGGTGTGCTAACGGGGACGATTCCGTTCTGGCACTTCTCTGGTCATCTCTTGGTCAATCATCGCGACCACTCGTAAGACAGCATATCACTGGCGTCGGCCTCTGGCTCTCTGAATGTACGTGACACATCTGATCCTGGGTGTAAGTATCATTGCAGCAGTGTCCTGGAAGGAATCCTGCTCACGGTCTCTTCCATGTCTCGTCTCTGCCAACTGTCCGGAAGTCGTTGTCCTTTCCTATATCTGCATCTTGCTCTGGAACGACTGCATACTCATCGCGACTCCTTCTGGAAGGTAAGTCCAAGTACCATGCCTCGGCATGCGCATCGCCTCTCTGATGTCGGCGGAGTGGAACGTCATCTCATCTAGATCTGGTACAAACCTCTTACTTCACTTTTCTCTACTGTTGTCTGCTTTGGACTCGTCTCGTCGCGGCTGCATGGACTGAGCTCCAACGACTATCCTCGTATCTGGAGTCTCCCAAGAATGCATCTCACCACCTAGCATCCGAATTAAGTCGAGCCATCCGATCGAGTCGTCAAAACCTTATAATCCCCCAAGAGCCCAACCTCTTGGGCACAGTTTAATAGTATCGAGTACATACCACAGCATCGGTGGTCCAGCCGTAGAAGGGCAAACCCAAGCCTCACTAATGGCGCCGTAGAACTGCCGCAAACCCGAAGGTTCAAAGGCTTTCACACGGTCATTAAGTCGAGTTAGGGTTTCATTCTTCTAGAGGGACCATAGAATTGCCTGCATGTCTTTCCGACTACTTTAAACTTGGATAAATAGGTTTCTGACATTCGATCGTCTCTGTCGACTCCCAACGTCTCCGCATGAAGTCGTCTCTAGCTGGAATCAATCTATCTGATGACCTCGCATCGGGGTAAGCGAACGAACCACCTTTCCTAGTCATTCATCATCGGGTGACTAGCGACCTTCTATCATCTATTCGTACAACTCGCCCCGCCATAGTTCCAACATATGGGGCGATATCTCGTCGCTCGCAGCAACAACTGGCTCGCTCGTCTGCACGCTGAACAGTGCCTCAATCATCAGGAGTAAGCAACACACCAACGGTCATCAAAATCTGGCTGGCCTCTGTCAGTGGCTCAATCCTCTAGTGTCGATCAGCACATCCGAGTAACCTCATAAAGGCGATCCGCCAAACGCTCGTGGCGCGGAAACACAGTAAAAAGACACATCTCTGCAATCGTGTGTCGCCGGAATTTCGCCCTGGTCAGTCCTCGTTCGTGACGAGCTTGTGCTGACCGTAACTCTAGCCGTAGCTCTCCCTGCCGTAACCGTAGCAGCAAAACCAAACTGATACCGATGAGGCTAGATCGGAATGAATATAATACTGAACAAGGAAATGCACATCCTAAGGCTTCATAAGTGGAGTGGCGTGTCGTAAATATGCCGCGGAACATACCAACGGTACGTCACTCTACTTTAGTCACCTATTCCATCAACCAAGGGTCATCCTACGCTCCGAAGGTTAAAACCTAACGCTCTGATACCAACTTTGTCACGACCCGAAAGTACGGAACATGACCGGCACTTAAACTACGAACGTCTCGAGGCGTACGTAATCTAAGTAAACCGAAAACCTAGAAATCCAAACCAAGAAAATAGTAGAGTGCAGGAAAAACAACTTAAAGCAAGTAATTTCAATAGCATAAGCCGAATTATGCGGTTTTTAAAACATCAAAAAAATTTACTGAAAATTTCGGCAGAGTCTCCTTTGTAAATACTGGCCCCCAAACGGGATACAACATGAATAGTATACGAAATCAAAAAAAGGCATCCCCAAGCGGGAGCTAGCTCTTCGTCAATCGACGGTCATAACCACACAAACAATATAATATACAACGCCAACGGCGAGGATCAAAACTCAAAGGAAACTCAAAACCACCAGAAAAATAACGAGCGACTCTAAGGTCGAAAGAATAACCAACACTGGTCTCTATCTCAATAAATACATGGTTGGTTGATGGAATTCTAGATACAACAGAATAATGATATACAAGATAAATAATGGGGGTATGATACAAGTAAACCCACCTACTAGCAAATCACCCGAATGAAACTGAGCCCGCAAGCCGTAATGAAACCTGTACGGCAAATCTGCAAGAAACTGGGGCACAACGGGGGTGAGTTGCCAACTCGTGAATAGAAAAAAACATCTACGCACAGAAATCGCATAAATAACGCAACCTAGGTCAATGATCATAATATATCCTCAAATATAAGTATAACAGGCAGCCTATAACAATGACTAGGGTAATATCTAACCCGAGTATAATTTCATGTGCCCGTGTCAGTGCCTCAGGTAGCAATATATCATATGAATGAGGTATGAATGCATGAAACCGAATACATGTAAATGAAGAAACTGTTTTCATAAATTAGTGAGATTTCCTTCGTATTTTTAAACTGAGGTATCATAATGAAATCAGTATCAACAGTGTCTAGCATCGACACAAAACATAAATCTCACTGTCTCGAAATATCAATGTCTAAATCTCAATATCTAGGGCGCCGTCAGTCCGGACCGGCCCCTACCATCCATCTCAAGACCACGACGGTATCCTCCGGATATCCGACGCATCGGGTAATATCACCGGTAGGTAGTGCTCCCCAGCCAGGCTCAACGTCAACACCACATTCCTCTTGCCCCGGGGTACCATACCGGGCCCACCATGTACCCGTGACGGTTCCTCCACTCCTCGACACGGATCTCCAAAACCACAGCAAACTCATGGTGGACGACACTTTACATCACTAGAAAACCGCAACATTTTATATTTTAAAAGATCATAAGTTGTAAATTTTGCGGCTTTCCCCGAAATTCAGAAATATCATAAATCTCAAGAAATCATCACAAGTGCATATGTCAATGATAATGAACTAGGCATGAACAACTGAATAACAGTATGCATGAAGTGGTAGGTAATAACTACAATGTCTAATATGGCATATAAGGGAAGTACACTAATATCATGTCAACACTACTAGCTAACAATCTAAGTCAAGCAATTATATTCTCTAAAGTGTACGTGACATGGCAATTACCGATGAAGATGTGTGTGAGCCGGCAAGTAGGTGTACGTGGTACATACGCATCATCGGTAATGGTGCTGGTGTCCTAACAGCATGATATCAATAATGGAATATGCAGCAAAATAAATATGCGAGGCAGAGCGAACAGAATAATGTGCGGGAGCTGAATACTAGACACAACGATAACTAATCAGCAATAATCTAATATAAGTCCTAGGAATGGTGCCTTTTGAAATAACACGAATCATGGGGTTTTGAAAATAGGGGCTACGGTGTTTTTATGAAAAGATACGTCGTTTTTGAAATATCCGTAGATTCCCTTGAGCTGTCTTTAAAAATGCCCACGATTCGTTAGTTTTTGAAATAAGTAAGAAGTCCTAATCTAACAACTACACTAAACTATACGGCTGAACTACAAGCTGAACTACAGGTAAGGAAACCACCTATCATCTGAGTCGATACATATACATACCTGTATATGTATAGTCGGTGATCTCGCCTCAATAATATCATATCCGATACCATATCTATAATCAGGCATCCCAAGTCAAGAGTGCGGATCAATCATCAATATAGCTCGTACGTAAATCCGTCGTACGGCATCCCAATCTGGGTACGGGTCAATATCACATTCATCATACTATTCACCTGGTATCCTCTTTATCAAATATCATGATCGGGGTACTGATCTACGTCTAGTACCATACTGATACCGCCTACGTAAGCATGGACGTGTGTGAAACACTACGTCAAGGACCCGCTACAACGTCATGTCATATCTAAGATACGAACCCTGCTATATCACCAATCTCACGGCCTCAAATCGAATCTCATCGACTCAGTTCAATCCCAAGTATCATCCTCAATCCGTATGTGAACACATAGTCCCATACCCATGTGAACACATAGCTATAATGACTCCCATGAGCACATATCAATAGGAATGTATACAAGTATGTATGTGTGTATGTGTAGTGCAACACTACCCTAGGGTTCGCAATGCTAAAATAATCCAACACACTAATATCCATCCTAAGCACCGTTATTAATCCCAAAAACATATAATAATTGTTGGTGTGTATACGCATCCGTATACACCACCACGGACTGCGGGGGTGCTATACGCCATCCACCCGACTTCTCCCCGTAGATATAAATCTACTCACCTGGTCCTCGCTAGCCGGTGCCGACGTCGCCACACGCTTGCTTGTCATCTCGAAGTCCACATGGGGGTACCTACATATCATAACGTACCATATCGCATTAAAACTAAATTCGAAATCGAAACGGCATACGAAAATCAAATCGGCACGCGTATCACGCATAGGTCCAAACCTATCGCCCACGCATGCAAGAATAGTAAAAACAACTCTCGATGTCGATGTACAAACGTTAAACCATCGAGAAAAATCCAATCACACTCATTTGCACATTCACGAACACTAATTTTAAAATAAACTAGGTTAAAACTCACAAAAACCCCATTTTCACTTAAAAAGTCATTTTTCCGAAAATCTAGCAAGCACAATTCGCCGTTTTTGTACAAAACATGATGTTTAAATGAAAGTCGCGGCCAATATACTTATTAAATATCTTAAATAAGTCGTATAAAAAATTTCCGGAATTTAATCTCATTAAATTCCAAAAATCCTAATATTCTAGTTTACAAAAATACCCTTTTTTTTACAATTTCAAAGCAAAAATGCACAAACTACAATCTAGCTTAGATTTGCATGATCCAAAGTATTAAACCACACTTAATAAAGTTAATGAAGCCAAGAAAACCCTAATCACATTTTTAATCCCAAGAATTTAACAAATTTCAAAAACCTAGTAAGCAATTAGCAAATTAACACAATTTTTCAAGTAACAACTTGTAATTAACAACTAGATTAGTTTTCTACAAAACTAATTATGTTAAACCACTTCACTAAACCATGCACAATCAAACACAACTCATTTCCACAACAAACCCTAACTTGAAATCCAAAACTTGCAATTAAACTCACATATCCAAGTTAACACTTAATTTAAATTAGCTTTAAGAAACAAGTAACAATTTAAGCAAAAAGTTTTAGAATTATACCCAAAAATATATGAAGGTCCACAAGACTCCATGGCCTCCCAAAATGCTCTCTTTTCACAAGGATCCATGCTATACGGGCTAAGCTAAAATGGGTAGGAGTCGGATTTGGGTTTTTGGATTTTTTTTGATGGATTTTGAGCAATTTTTGATGAAGTTTTGAAGAGAAAGGAGAGGGGGAAATGGAGGGGGGCTGCTGCTGTATGGAGAAGGGATTTCGACCAGAAATGGGAGTGGGGGAGGAGAGAGAGGGAGGTAGAGAAAGTGGGGCAAAGTCAAGGTCAAACAAAGTCAAAAGTCTAACTACTTCACTTATTTTCTTTTCTTTTCTTTCATTTCTTTTTCCTTGAAAATCAAGTGGGGAAAAGATATGGTGGGTGCTGAATTCAGCCATGGGGAGGGGTAAGTGGGGGTGTGTGGGTGTGGGCACGGGTGTGGGGTGGTGAAAAATGATAAATACAATACCCCAAACATCCATTTACGCTAAAAAAAAAGCCTTTTTCTTCAATAATTTCTAAACCGTTTTGGCAAATGATTTTGTTCCAAAAACCACATGTTAAAATTTTATTTAATGTTTTATGATGCACAAAATTTGTTTCAACTCATTCCAATTTGTAATTTTCCCTAATTAAATGTATTAGTGACGGCTTAAATAATAATAAAATAATATTTTTTTTCAGAAAATTTGAAATTTCACCAGCGACTCAATAAACACCAAATAATAGCAATTACATAGCTAGAATATGTATATTTAATTTTTATAATAAGATATTTGCATTTTGACTTTTTACAGAAAACCCCCTTATTTTACCGATTTTTTTCGAAATTTCACCGAAACGATTTTCAAAACGCAACAAACTCATTCTAATTTGTAATTTTCCCTTATTAAATGTATTACTGACGGCTTAAAATAATATTAAAATAATTAATTTCGGAAAAAATTTCAGAAAATTTGAAATTTCACCAGTGGCTCAATAAACACCGAATACTAGCAATTTCATACATAGAATATGTATATTTAATTTTATAATAAAGATATTTGTATTTTGACTTTTTACAGAAAACCCCCTTATTTTACCGTTTTTTCGAAATTTCACCGAAACGATTTTCAAAACGTTACAACAACCACACAAGAAATATAATATACAACGCTAACGGCGAGGATCAAAATTCAAAAGGGAACTCAAAACCACAAGAAAACCACAGAAATATAACGCGCGACTCTAAGGTCGAAGGAATAACATCACTGGTCTCTATCTCAAAATAAATACATGTTTGGTTGATGGAACTTCTAGATACAACAGAATAATGATATACAAGATATATAATGGGGGGTACGATACAAATAAACCCACCTAATAGCAAATCACCCGGAAAAGGAAGTAGTGCCAGCAAAGCCGTAATGAAACCTATACGGCAAAACCTGCAAGAAACTGGGGCACAATGGGGGTGAGTTGCCAACTCGTGAAAAGAAAAACATCTACGCACAGAAATCGCATAAATAACGCAACCTAGGTCAATGATCATAATATATCCTCAAATATATGAATAGCATGCAGCCTATAACAATGGCTAGGGTAATATCTAACCCGAGTGTGATCTCATGTGCCCGTGTCAGTGCCTCAGGTGGCAATATATCATATGAATGAGGTATGAATGCATGAAAACAGAATACATGTAAATGAAGAAACTGTTTTCATAAATTAGTGAGATTTCCTTTGTATTTTTAAAATGAGTTATCATAAATGAAATCAGCATCAACAGTGTCTAGCATCGACACAAAACATAAATCTCAATGTCTCAAAGCCTCAGGCTCCGGCTATCCGGACTGGCCTATATCATCAAATCTCAGTACCTCAATATCTCGAAATCTCAATGTCTCAATCTCAATATCTAGGGCGTCGTCAGTCCAGACCGGCCCCTACCATCCATCTCAAGACCACGACGGTATCCTCCGGATATCCGACGCGTCGGGTAAAATCACCGATAGGTAGTCTCCCCCTGCTAGGCTCATCGTCATCACCACGAGCTTCTTGCCCTGGGGTACCTTACCGGGTCCACCATGTACCCGAAACGGTTCATCCAACTCCTCGAATCGGGTCTCGAAATCCATCAGCAAACTCATGGTGGACGACTCATACATCATGGGAAAAACCGCGCTTTTCATTTAAAAAGAGAAGGAAGAAGCTTGTATATGTTTTGCAGTTTTCCCCAAATCCAGAAAATCTCATGGAAATCCGAATCCAAAACCTCAATAGCACGTAAAAAGTGAATATATGCATGAGAATCCATGAATGCGGCATAACAATAAATAACAGTATGTATGAAGTAGCAAATAATAACTACAATGTCTAAACTAACATATAAGGCAAGTACACTAATATCATGTATAAACTATTAGCTAACAGGCTATGTCAAGCAATAATATTTTCTAAGGTGTACGTAACATGGTAATTACCGATGAAGATGTGTGTGAGCCGGCAAGTAAGTGTACGTGGTATATACGCATCATCGGTAATGGTGCTGGTGTCGTAACAGTATGATATCAATAATGGAGTATGAAACATAATATAAGCATGCGATGCGAAGCGAACCACAATAATGAGCGGGAGCTAAATACTAGACGCAACTATAACTAATCTGCATTAATCTAATATAAGTCCTACAAATGGTGCATTTTGAAATAACACGAATCATGGGGTTTTGAAAATAGGGGCTACGGTGTTTTTATGAAAAGATACGTCTTTTGAAATATCCGTAGGATCCCTTGGGCTGTCTTTTAAAATACCCACGATTCGTTAGTTTTTGAAATAGGTAAGAATCGAATCTAATCTAACAACTAAACTAAACTAAAGGGCTAAGCTAACAAGCTGGACTACAGGTAAGGAAACCGCCTAACATCTGAGTCGATCCATATACATACCTGTATATATATTAGTCGGTGATCTCGCCTCAATAATATCATATCCGATACCATATCTATAAGCAGGCATCCCAAGTCAAGAGTGCGGATCAATCATCAAAATATAGCTCGTACGTAAATCCGTCGTACGGCATCCCCAAATCTGGGTACGGGTTAATATCACATTCATCATACTATTCACCCGGTATCCTCTCTATCAAATATCATGATCGGGGTACTGATCTACGTCTAGTACAATACTGATACCGCCTAAGTATGCATGCACGTGTGTGAAACACTACGTCAAGGACCTGCTACAACGTCATGTCGTATCTCAAATACGAACCCTGCTATATCACCGATCTCACGACCTCAAATCAAATCTCATCGACTCATCATAAATCCCAAGTACTATCATCATTATCCATGCATGCGTATATGAATGTACATATGCATAGTCCCATACCCACGCATATATACATGTATACACATCCCAATCTGCGCACAAGAAAGTAAAGTATGCAAGTCTGTGTGTGCGTATGTGGGTATAACAACTACTCTAGGGTTTCGCAACTAACCCAAAGCTAATCCATGAACACATAATCATAACATGAATAAATATTCTCGTATCATAAAACACCTATATAAACATATATATATAAGCTACACTACGGACTTCGGGGGTGCTATACGTCATCCACCTGACTTCTCCCCGTAGATATAAATTTACTCACCTGGTCCTCGCTAGCCGGTGCCGACGTCGCCACGCGCTTGCTTGTCTTCTCGAAGTCCACATGGGGGTACCTACATATCACAACGCATCGTATCGCATTAAAATCCGACTCATGACCAAAACGACACACGAGTCCCACATAGGTCAAAACCTATGGTTGCTTTCACAAATCAACCCAAAACTCTCGATGTCGGTGTACAAACGCCAGACCATCGAGAAAAACCCAAATACACTCATTTGCACATTCACGAACACTAATTTTAATATAAAATAGGTTAAAACTCACAAAAACCCCAATTTCACTTAAAAAGTCATTTTTCCGAAAATCTAGCAATCACAAATTACCGTTTTAGTACAAAACTCGATGTATAAACGAATCTAGCGGCCACAATATTCACTAAATATCTTAATTAAGTCATAAAAACAATTCCCATAATTTAATCTCATTAATTTCCATAAACCTTAAAATTCTAGTTCACAAAATACCTAAATTTTAACAATTTTATAGCAAAAATGCACAAACTACAATCTAGCTTGGATTTTCATGAACTAAAAGTATTAAACCACTCAATATAATCTTTATAATAACATAAAACCTAAATTTGAATTTTATCTCACAAGAATATAATTATTTTCAAAACCTAGTTTACCATTTATATAATTATCACTTTTAAATCAACAAATATGCAAACTAGCAACTTAAATTGGATTTAGCATAACATTAATATGTCAATTATATCACATAAACTAAATTTCACAACAAAAAATACCAATTTGAAATCAAACCCCTCTCTTGAATTTTAAATCATGCACCTAGAACTAATTAAAAACCTAATTAAACACCTAATTAAACTAACCTAAGCAATTAACAACACATTAAGGAAAAAGGTTAGAATTTATACCAAAATAATTTGAAGATCGCACAAGCACACTTAGCCTCCCAAATTGAAATCTAAATCCCTAGATCCATGCTATGGTAGCCAAGGGAAAATGGGTAGGAGGTGGATTTTGATTTGGATTTTTGCTTGATTTTTTGTGGATTTTTCAAGCATTTTTGATGAACTTTTTTAAAGAGAAGGAGATGAAGAATGAAGGGGCTATTGTGGGTTCAGGTTTTGGCCAGAATTGGTGGGGATTGGGTGAGGGAGAAGAGAGAATGAGGTGGGGAAAGTCCACTCTAGTCAAAGTCCACTCTAATTCTATCATTTTCTACTCTTTTCTTTTTCTTTTCTTTTGAAAAAAGAAGTGATTAGAGAGAGAGAGGGGGAGGGCTGTCATGGTGGGGCCGGCCACATGGGGAGAGGGTGAGGTGTGGGTGTCTGGGTTAGGAAAAAAGATAAATACTAAACCCCAATTCCCATTAACACTAATTTCACCGAAAAAAGCCTTTTTCTTCGATATTTTCTAAACCGTTTTGGAAAACGATTTCGTTTCAAAAACCACATGATAAAATTTTATTTAATATTTTATGATGCACAAAATTTGTTTCAACTCATTCCAATTTGTAATTTTCCCTAATTAAATGTATTAGTGACGGCTTAAAATAATAATAAAATAATTTTTTTTCAGAAAATTTGAAATTTCACCAGTGGCTCAATAAACACCAAATACTAGCAATTACATAGCTAGAATATGTATATTTAATTTTTATAATAAGATATTTGTATTTTGACTTTTTACAGAAAACCCTCTTATTTTACCGATTTTTCGAAATTTCACCGAAACGATTTTCAAAACGTTACACATAGGCTGGTGCCGAACGGTAGGGAATGAAGAAAATCAATTAGCCTAAGTATGATGTACAGAAGGTAATGAGTAAAGAAAAATAAAAGGATTAGAAAGAGGACAAAGTAAGATGCGACTGCTATTCACGACCAAACCAAGGCTTTCATCGCCACTCCTACTTCACCTTTGTATTTCTCCAGAACACCCCATATCACTACGAACATCCAATTCCATTGGATAAATCCATCGTATGGTTATATACGAACTCGAAGGAACTTTTTCGAGGATGGATTCTGGTTCAGGAGAAATAGGAATAAGGTTTATTCAGTTATCTTTTATCATCACCTTCTCTCAGGTTGCAAGTACTCCTAGGATTATGAGAGTACACCTATTACGCTTATTGGATAGTCTTCTTCCAAACCATAGGCCGGTGCCGAACGGTAGAGAAGAAAGAAAACCATTTAAGCCTAACAATGGTGTACAGAAGGTAACGACTAAAGACAGATAAAGGGATTTGGAGAGATGGCAAGGAAATATATGGTTTCAGTCATGAATCTGGATAATGGAAGAGGCATTACTAGGAATACCCGGATACCCCTTCAAAACATTTTCATGTTTCAGTTTCACTGTGCATTGTTAATTGTAAACTGATTTCCCAATTAGACCCTTGCTCCAGGATATGTATTTACCAGATATGATTCTCACATCTGTATGGTTTTACAGATGATGAGTGGGAGTAAGCTATTGGGAATTAGGTGACCATCCTCATTATATCGGAATTCGTTGTAATTGGTGATATTTGAGGAAATCTCCTGGGTACAGTTTTCAACCTACGACATACAGGGTTTGAGTTATTCAACTCAAGGGACTTAGACAAAGTATTGTATGTTGTCCAGTATCCATTAGGACAAAGGGGAAGGTCCTCATACTATATTCTGTTTACTTATGACTTCTCTAGTTTTAGACAAGTGTTTCGTACAAATACAAGGTCTAAGTTTTGAGAAGTTATAGGTGTAAGTATAAAGTAGAGAACCACGTGTTGCAAGTATTAGGATTCTTCAAGGTGATTGAAGAAGTAGATACTTGTGTTTGGTATTCAGTTGATAGTAATGGTTTTGAGAACTTGATTCTCTTTCAGGTTACTCATATATGGATGTACTCCTAGTTGAGTAATACTGATTAGCCTCATTCTATTTGGCAGATATGCACTGGAGACAGCTGCATGATTTTGAATCTGGTTCCAATAAAATTAGTGCCTTTGTTCCTGTATTGTATATATAGAATCAATTTGTATCTTAACGATGTTAAGATATAGGGAGTTGTCCGGCTGATGCTTAAAACCAAAATCTGGACAAACTCAGGGCACGTTTCAGTAATGGTCGTTTGTGGGTTATCCCGGGTTTTCACGAGGGTTAACTTTCTACCATCAGGAAGATCAATAGTGATCTTGTTCTTGACTCGCCACCAGTTTTAATAAAATGGATTTTTTCAGAAAACAGTAGTGGGAGTATGGTAGAACTGGAAGTGATTCCAGAACCGCAAACGATTACTGATAATTTAATAGAACCTAAGGATTCAATTGAATTTGACATTCCATTAGCCACTCCGCAGATATAGTGGGTAACCTCAGGCACCCGAGAGGTACTTCGGTCTTCTCAGAGACGCTGACAGGGAAGTTCTTGTTTACCCAGACTTGCCATTGCTGCTGTTCCAGATTATGAGACCCTGCAGGAAGACGACTATAGCGTCATTCTAAACTAGTTTTAGAAGTGTACGTATATATGACTCTGCCAGAGCGTTGTTGTGGTCAGTGGGAGCAGCGGAAGCATAGTGGACTAAAGCAGATATAGCGGAGATAGATCATCTATCTTTGATGTGACAGTCATGTAGGGTTCCTAGGCACACTCATGAGGTTCTACAACTGATCAACCATGCCAAAATCAAATTTTTCATGTGCCAAAGAAACCCTAATGCTAGATCGTTAACTAGAGGTAAGGCGAAGCAAAGCAAGTTAACAGTTTAACTACAAGTGAAAGTGACTACAACCTTTGTAGATCCGGTCCTCCACTTCTAAAGCTCCGTGATGACGTCCCTCCGCTACGACCATCGGGATCCCGGACTCTAGCGATGGTTTCGTCGGAAAAATGATCGGACTAGGTCGTTGACTTCGATGCCGAAGATGATCTACGTCGAGGCGACTCAAACTCAAGCTCCATCTTCATTAGGTCATGAAACTTGTGAAGATAACACACTCTACTACATGGCAAGTGGTAGAGGATGAAGAAATAGGAAGTGGGTTCACTTTGGATTCGGATTTCTCACTTGGATTCATTACTTGGAATTTTTCTAGCAAGGTTTTCTTCTCTTCATGAAGAAGAAGAAGAAGAAAGAAAAGAATGAATGAATATTCTCAAAAAATAGAAAATCAAGTGATGCTTATCATTTAGCAACCATGGGTGAGTGTAACTAATGTAGAGAATAAACTAGGGTTTAGGTAAATGGTTAGGTTAAGGAAAAAACAAAATGGTAGACATTTTCAAAGATGCATGAAGCATCATGAAGCTTCTTGCATAAAACAAAGATAACCACCATTTTATTTTTGCCAAAAGTAAATAAATAAAATAAATAAATAAGGCAAATGAAACCCTAACCATTAACTAAACATGGTGTATAGCATACACACACCCAAGTTTGCATGTATCATCAAACATGATACAAACTAGTGCACAAAAATATGTCACATATACAACTTGTGCACATCAAGTGAGAAAATCAATCTTAAGTGAACAAATACTAGTTAATGTAAAGTAATATATCAAATATATAATTATACATTAAATCATTAAATCAACACTTGATTTAATGATCCGGTCATATAACCGACTAATATCAAGTGTATCAATATATCGAATCAACATTTGATTCGGTAACCCGGCTATATCTCATATAACCGTCCGATAATACAAATCGCGAGAATAGAATTCAGTATCACATACTGGTATTATTCTCGGTCCCGCACATATCTCATATGCGCTCCTATTTCGTTTCGCTTGAGCCAGGAAACCTCTGTGTAGGACTCTAAAGACTCGTCAATACGCCGGCGGTAGGTGATGATCATATCAAACACCCACAAGCCGCAAGCGGTATGCTAAACGTAACGGCCACCCGGGTATTGAGCGATCAGAAGATCAACGAGCAAGCCCGCTCACACTCCTGTGAATCCAACCAGTAACACTTACCGTACAGTCCGGTATGTTCGTCTGATATGTCGCATATCTCGCCTAGGGGTGGTAAACGTCAGACCCCAGTAGCTTGATAAGTCATGCCGATGTAAGGTCCATAACAAGCATGAAACTACTGATAACTCTTACCAGTATATCACTGCAACCCTGGCCAGGGATTTCCGGTTATGGCCAATCGAGCATAGCGCAACATCAACCCCCAATACCGGGAGAGACGAATCCCCTCCTATCGCTCATTGCCTCCATGTGAATCGGGACTGTACCCAAAAACCACATGTTTGCACCACTCAGTAGAGCCATGGTAGGATGGAAATCAAAGTACACTGGGAGACACACAAGACTCTATGACGATCTCGGGTCAACAGACTAAGCTGTACCAGTGTCACCAGAGAACTGCCATCTGACGTGAGGTATAATACCATCTGGGAGTTCTCGGCGAGTCCGCAGTGTACCCAGTCTCCACTGAGCACCCGCATACCATCTCTGATGTCAAACACCAATGGATATGGGATCATCCATCGCCCATCACATGGCTCGAGAAGATATACGCTAGTCTACTCTGGAATATCGATGCCCCGTCTCGATATTCCCACGACTAGGAACATTGAAGGATGTACTCATTAACTACCCAGGCCCCACTAGTATGATCTGCATCATAGTCCTGGAAGTCGAGTACACATCCTAAGGGCTTTATCAACATGTAACAGAGAGACAGAAAGTATACATGTTAAGATAAAGAGCAACCAGATAGCATACTATCATGTCGAGCAAGAAAGTCATACATATATATGTCCCAGCATCCACTACAATATACATCCTGTGTACAGTAATGGCCTCTATGGCATACATATAACTAACAATCTCCCACTTGCACTAGGGCCATCTGTAGCAGTGGTTGCAGTATCTAATACTCAACCATCCCATAAAAAGTCTCTCTCTGGGAAAAAGCCTTTGTGAGTGGATCCGCCGTGTTATCCTCTGAGTCTACTCTCCTTACCTCGATCACCCTGGAGATCAACTATCTCCATGATCAGGTGATGCTGCCTCAGAATATGTCTGGGTCACTGATGGGACCGGGGTTCCTGGGCCAAAGCCACACTTCCATTGTCATACAATGGTAGGAACCTAGTTCATCATATGAACCAATATACACCCAAACTGCCTCTTTGGTAGTATCTTCGATAGCGATGTTACCAGCCTTTATCATCTAGTCTGCTACGGTATCTAGCTTGGAACTCTTTCAACATACCGTCCCTTCACTGAGGGTAAAGACAATGCCAGCGACTGACATTCAGTCATCCTTATCACCCTGGAACCTTTCCAGTGATTCTCCCCAGGATCCATTGATACCATCTTACTACACCTAGTGAGAATCCTAACATCCATTTAGATCTATCTTATAGATCCAAAACCCAGGATTTAGGAGGTATCACTTTGATCCTATATGGAGAATCCATGTGATAAGGGGAGATTGACCGTGTGTAGTATAGGAAACTCTTTTCCTATCAAGAGTATGTTGTCCACGTACAATACGAGGATCACTACCATACTCCCTACTACCGTTTTGTATATACAAGGTTCATCTACCATTTTGATGAAGTCAAACACTTTGACTATCACATCAAAACAGACGTTCTAACTCCGCGATACCTGCTTTATTCTGTAAAGCAACTTGCACACGTTTCCGCTGCTCCCACGGTTTACGAAGCCCTCTGGCTGTGTTCTTATAGACGTTCTCTTCTAAATCAATATTTAGAAAAGCAGTCATGACACCCTACCACCAGATATCGTAGTCCTGGTATGTAGCAATGTTAAATAGGATCCGGATGGACTTAAGCATAGCCACTGGAAAAGGTTTCATCATTATCCACGCCTGGTCGATGACGAAAACCTTTAACAAGTCTAGCTTTGAAAGTCTCAACTTTTCCATCTACACCAAGTAACTTCTCAAGATATACTTGCTCCTGATGGGGATTTAACCCTTCAGATATAGCAACCAAAGTCCATACTTTGTTGGTGTACATGGATTCCATCTCAGATCGCTAAGCATCCAGCCATTCTTACAGAGTCCCTACTCTCGATGGCCTGCTCGAAACTAGTTGGGTCATCATCTTATGATGCATTCCTCGCTCCCACTGTCATCGAGAAACCGAAGTATCTTTCAGGCGGATGAGGAACCCTACCAGATCGGCAAAGAGGCTGAGGTTCGTCAAGGACTATTGAATCCTTTGGTTCTGTCAAATCATCAGCTGTAGTTTGTATAGCTGGAACCTTTCCAGTTCTACAGAACTGACCTTGCCTCGATCTTGTCCGGATTTTGCTTTTGACATAGGCCGGACAATCCCAAATCTTAACTTACTTAAGAGATAGGCTCTTCCCATACCATATCTCATATGGAGTGGTAGGCACTGATTTGATTCGAACCTAATTCAATAGGTATGCAGCTTCTTAAGTGCATAACCTCCAAAAGGAAATAGGTAACTCGGTAGTACTCGTCATAGAGCGCACTATATCATATAGGGTGCGATTGCTCCGTCCCGATACACCGTTGTGCTGTGGTGTATTCAGAGGAGTAACACTGAGAGAGAATCTCATTCTCCTTTAGAATAGTCCAAGAATTCCATGCACAAGTATTCTCCTCCCTGATCTTATCATAGGACATAATACTTATACCCGTATTTTGGTTCTCTACTTCTAACTTATATTCTGTGAATATCTCAAAAGCTTCGGACTTATGTTTCAACAGGAACATATGGCTGAATCTTGAGAGATCATCAGAGAATGTAATGAAGTACAAAGAGCCGGTCCTGACATGTGTAGACAGGGGACCTTACATACATCATCATGTATCAGTCCCAAGAGTTTACTAACTCTTTCTCTGTTTCCAATAAACAGAGCTATGGTCATCTAATCTTTGTGACATGACTGGCAAGTTTCACAAGATGTAAATTCAAACTGATTTAAATATGCATCTAAAATGTAACTTAAGCTAGTCGGGTCACATTGATATGACCTAGTCTATAATACCTCAAGAAGGAATCGTTCATTTCTGAACTCTTCTTCTTGTGTGTGTTCTGCATACTAGGAACTGTAGTTTGATTTAGAACGTCAATGCTTTTAGATAACGTGCCTGAACCGATCAACTCTTGATATAGGATATGTGCAAAACATTATCCAACAATACAAAATTATATCCTTCTTTATTAAATAAAGAGACTGATATGATGTTGTATATCAGGTTCGGTATCTAATAACATTCGTTCAGAATCAGTGTATTCTGGTAATACAGGGTGATAGTGACCAACAGACTTGGCTGTAACACTTGCACCGTTTTCTGTCTCATGAAACTTATCGCCCGTTCTCAGTTCTTTACCTTTCTGTAGCCCTATGTAACAGATTACATATCTGAGATCCTGATTCGGTATCAAATACCCAGGACGCAGAGGATACTGAGAAACAGTTCTTTGTAATGAACGCACCCGAAGGAGATGCATCTCATGCACTTTCTTCGTTTGGGCGGCATAGGAATTCTGGTATTCCCCTATTTCCTGCTCTGTCTTATAACAATTATAAGTTGGAGCGGGACCAATGTTCCCCAGCTCAGTATAACAAGCGGGTTTGGTCAATACATCCATATTATTATCTTGATTAAGGCGTGATATGGTCCCTACCCGGAGAGAGAGAGAAGAAAACACTCTACGTGCGCTCTTGCAAGATTAGATTGGTTATTTATTTTATCTAATCAGGATGGCTCCCACTGTTTTTATCAAATCTTCCTTCAAACCTTAAAAGGAAAGACTAGCCGGGATTAATTACACTCTACAAGTTTGCCAACCTTTCAGCCAGGCCAGTGTCGGTACTTTGAGGGAGGTTCCCCGTGCTTTCGCACGGACCTAATTAAATTAAACCTCGTTTTCCCAGAGGCGTAACCCCGTTGACACCTTTCTAGACACTTACTTGATCGGCTAATTGTAAAGTGCAAAACTCTCCCAGGAGTAACATTTACTCGCAGTGGGTATCGGGATCCAACTATCATATAGAAGGTATGCAATCTCATTGCAAATTTCAACACTTGAAACTCCCGATAAAGGTTTTTACCCCTAGCACTTATGACCTTAACTATGGTCAACAAATTATAAGCACTAGTCAAGTTCTACCCGTCATTTCGTGATTAATTAGACCCACCCACATGACCCTTAACTAAGGTCAACAAAGTCACGCGATTGTCCTAACTAATTGCATCATATGCGGTGTAGGAAGACATCACTTAGCTACCGTACACTGTGCCTTGACTATGGTCAACAAACACAGCACAAATACTAAGTACTTTACTTCCTAAAATGACAGAGGGTTGCGGATGGTTTTTTATGAAAACCTTTAACGCTTTGAACTTGATCTCGTTGCGGAATCAAATAGTTTTTAAATAGAGTGTTTTTAAGGCTTTTCTAGTTTTGCTAAAGGGGTCACTCCCGATGAAGGGATCGTCGGCCATTTCCTCATCGAATAAGGTGCAGGATATATCACATATATCGCTGTGCAAAGCAAAAACTATAGAAGCAAGCAAAAGACAAACCGAGGGTTGTAGCATCTGCCAGTTATTTCTAAAGGGGTCACTCCCGGTGAAGGGATCGTCGGCCCTTTCCTCATCGAATAAGGTGCAGGATGTTCTATAAGGAACACCGCGATGTAAAGCAAGAACTGTAGCTACCTGTTTTATTTTTGAAATTCGATTCCACAACATCTTTTAGGTTTATTTTCTTTCATTAATCACATTAATGAAGTCCCATCATTTAAGTCCACCTAAACATCACAGATAAATACAACGTACGCTTATGCCATCCGCATTCGCCTCGATGTCCCGTCTGCACCGTTAGGTTAGGTAACTAACGCTAGAGCGAGGCAGGGCTAGCGCGGGTGTAAAACATAAGCAACGTCTATATAATATATCATATATACTATATACAATATCTATCTGAACAAATCACATGATCACATCACAGATAACGCAGCAGAAAATATCATATGAAATATTGGATATACTTGGACGTCCGTGTTTTATTTTGAGCCTGAATAAAACACGGATTCCACGGTCGTGATGAATAGCCAATCCCACACCCCTAGACCCCTACGAGAGCGGCAAGCAACCCTACCAATTCTAGAGTTAGGAGACCCGGACTCGACTCCTCGAGATGGTCTCCCACTGGACCCTAGAACCCGGTTACTTGTGCTCCCCTCCTTGGGTCTATCCTAATGCGGAAAAGTAAATAATATACATCAACGGTGACATCTTCCGCAACCTGGAAGTGCCCCAATAAAAGAATATTACATATAAGTTTTTACATGAATGAAAATGAAAAAACACTCATCTCACATAAAAAACCCCGGCTATTCAAACACGACGATCCAATATAACATATCCAGCAACACATAACATCACATGTCATCAACGTAAGTAAATATGCCCATCCCAATTGTCGTTGACATAGAGTAACGAAACCGGCGATATCACATATTACACTTACGGTCCCAGAAAAGAAAGTGTAAAACTACAACAGTTGAAATCCGCAACCTGCATAGACATCGCATGCCTAACCAAATGAATTCCTTAGACATCGCATGCCTAACAATTATAAACCCCGCATTTTAGTCTCATTATCGAAAACACTTTTCAATATCAAGTCGGGCAATTCAACAAGATTCCCGACTTCCAGAACGAATGCTCGTCGCAAACTTTAGTAGACGGCCGCACCCCCGATACCGTCGACGAAGTGCACTAAGGCGGAACACCGCTGCCGCGAGCACCCAAACGGATGCTTTTTGGCGACGGGGTTCTCCTACAGTCACTTGGTCGGGGCTATGGGGGCGTGGTTATCTATTAAGTTTACCGGCGAGTATTCGTGTACGCAACGTGATTGCAACGGACTTTTGATCACATCAAAATTCCGTGGCAACCGATCAATTTGAGACTAAAGTGCTATGTTTATAATATTCAAATCAGTTATCTCATAACTATTTGTGGATTCCAAATATTGTATCACATTCCAGATAAATAGAAAATGTTAAATTTTCCGATCGAACGATCAAACACCCAAGTTTTCCCGAAACAACTAAACACATGAAATAAGTTTAAAAAACATTCACTTCATGCCACAGTACGAACGGTCCAGCCGTAGAAGGGTCAAGCCAGCGCCTCACATGTGGCACGCCGTACTGCCCCAAACCCTAAGGTTCAAAGGGCAGTTCAAGACGGTCACATAATCGAGTTAAGGTTTGTTGTCTTCTAGAGGGTCCATCGCGTTACTTGCACTACTTAGAACATTCTTAAACTACGGAAAAATCCAACACTTGGAAATTTCCCGGCAGGGGAAAAAGTGGGTATTTTATCCGGTCAAACTTTTTAACATGTTCTAAAATATCCGGAAAAACACAGACAAAGTTAAAGATTCCGATCGAATCGTCGAACTCCCAATACAACCCAGAAAACTCAACACTTGAGTATACATTAAAAATTTCCAGAAGATTCAGGAAACTTATAAGGAGGTTACTGTGCAAAAATAAAATATCAATGTGACTGTACGGCCGCGGAACCGCCGCATGAGCATGCTCTTGCCGCGGTTCCGCGGCGCAATGAGCGAGTTAGGCGCACGTGCTGCACAGTAATCCTTAGAAAAGCCTGCTGATTTTTCTGAGTATTTTTAATTCACAAAATTCCACAGTTTTGAAAAATGTACAGAGAAGGGTTTTGGATTAGGGTTTCGGGTTCGATCGGACTTCTAACTTCGTCTACACATCGCCTAAAGCTCTAGCTAGGCTCTGATACCACTGTAGGGTTCCTAGGCACACTCATAAGGTTCTACAACTGATCAACCATGCCAAAATCAATTTTTTCATGTGCCAAAGAAACCCTAATGCTAGATCGTTAACTAGAGGTAAGGCGAAGCAAAGCAAGTTAACAGTTTAACTACAAGTGAAAGTGACTACAACCTTTGTAGATCCGGTCCTCCACTTCTAAAGCTCCGGGATGACGTCCCTCCGCTGCGACCATCGGGATCCCGTACTCTAGCGATGGTTTCGTCGGAGAAATGATCGGGCTAGGTCGTTGACTTCGATGCCGAAGATGATCTACGTCGAGGCGACTCAAACTCAAGCTCCATCTTCATTAGGTCATGAAACTTATGAAAATAACACACTCTACTACATGGCAAGTGGTAGAGGATGAAGAAATAGGAAGTGGGTTCACTTTGGATTTGGATTTCTCACTTGGATTCATCACTTGGAATTTTTCTAGCAAGGTTTTCTTCTCTTCATGAAGAAGAAGAAGAAGAAAGAAAAGAATGAATGAATATTCTCAAAAAATAGAAAATCAAGTGATGCTTATCATTTAGCAACCATGGGTGAGTGTAACTAATATAGAGAATAAACTGGGGTTTAGGTAAATGGTTGGGTTAAGGAAAAAACAAAATGGTAGACTTTTTCAAAGATACATGAAGCATCATGAAGCTTCTTGCATAAAACAAAGATAACCACCATTTTATTTTTGCCAAAAGTAAATAAATAAAATAAATAAATAAGGCAAATGAAACCCTAACCATTAACTAAACATGGTGTATAGCATACACACACCCAAGTTTGCATGTATCATCAAACATGATACAAACTAGTGCACAAAAATATATCACATATACAACTTGTGCACATCAAGTGAGAAAATCAATCTTAAGTGAACAAATACTAGTTAATGTAAAGTAATATATCAAATATATAATTATACATTAAATCATTAAATCAACACTTGATTTAATGATCCGGTCATATAACCGACTAATATCAAGTGTATCAATATATCGAATCAACATTTGATTCGGTAACCCGGCTATATCTCATATAACCGTCCGATGATACAAATCGCGAGAATAGAATTCAGTATCACATACTGGTATTATTCTCGGTCCCGCACATATCTCATATGCGCTCCTATTTCGTTTCGCTTGAGCCAGGAAACCTCTGTGTAGGACTCTAAAGACTCGTCAATACGCCGGCAGTAGGTGATGATCATATCAAACACCCACAAGCCGCAAGCGGTCTGCTAAACGTAACGGCCACCCGGGTATTGAGCGATCAGAAGATCAACGAGCAAGCCCGCTCACACTCCTGTGAATCCAACCAGTAACACTTACCGTACAGTCCGGTCTGTTCGTCTGATATGTCGCATATCTCGCCTAGGGGTGGTAAACGTCAGACCCCAGTTGCTTGATAAGTCATGCCGATGTAAGGTCCATAACAAGCATGAAACTACTGATAACTCTTACCAGTATATCACTGCAAACCTGGCCAGGGATTTCCGGTTATGGCCAATCGAGCATAGCGCAACATCAACCCCCAATACCGGGAGAGACGAATCCCCTCCTATCGCTCATTGCCTCCATGTGAATCGGAACTGTACCCAAAAACCACCTGTTTGCACGACTCAGTAGAGCCGTGGTAGGGTGGAAATCAAAGTACACTGGGAGACACTACAAGACTCTATGACGATCTCGGGTCAACAGACTAAGCTGTACCAGTGTCACCAGAGAACTGCCATCTGACGTGAGGTATAATACCATCTGGGAGTTCTCGGCGAGTCCGTTCAGTGTACCCAGTCTCCACTGAGCACCCGCATACCATCTCTGATGTCAAACACCAATGGATATGGGAGCATCCATCGCCCATCACATGGGTCGAGAAGATATACGCTAGTCTACTCTTGAATATCGATGCCCCGTCTCGATATTCCCACGACTAGGAACATTGAAGGATGTACTCATTGACTACCCAGGCCCCACTAGTATGATCTGCATCATAGTCCTGGAAGTCGAGTACACATCCTAAGGGTTTTATCAATATGTAATAGAGAGACAGAAAGTATACATGTTAAGATAAAGAGCAACCGGATAGCATACTATCATGTCGAGCAAGAAAGTCATACCTATATATGTCCCAGCATCCACTACAATATACATCCTGTGTACAGTAATGGCCTCTAGGGCATACATATAACTAACAAGTCATGGGTTTGACTTCATCAGAATAGGGGATGAATCTGTTAAGAAGGTAGTAGAGTGTGATGTCCTGGTATTTGGATGACATACACAGAGTAGGAAGTAAAAATTCCTATACTACGATCGGTTATACTGTGGTTGTCACACAGTGATTTCTCCATAAAGGATTTGGATATTATATCTGGCATTCTGGTTACTAGATCTATGGTTTTATATCTAGATTTGGGTAGTTTCCTAATCTGGGTACTTAGACAGTATTCTAAAGGTATTTTAGAATGGACGACTCCTGGCATAGTGGTAAACCTGCAAGTGATGGAGTCACCCTCTCTAAAGGTGTCCTACAGACTAAAGGGGAGAGGGATGTGCATGATTGGCATATTAATTGCTTAGGCAATTGAGTCAATCATGAGATGTCAAGTACCACACCAGATGTTGTTTTTGCACTAGATGCAATAAATTGAGATATTAATCCAATCCTGGAGAAACGTTAGGAAGCAGTTTATGAGCATAAAGTGAATGTTCTAAGTATTTGATAACGGCAGCCTCCTTCGGGAGATGGTTATCATTCCAGGCTTCCAATGTGACATGGATGACAGAGTGACTGTCAGAGTTATAGTCTTTCCCTCTTACGAGGGGCAGTAGTTTGGACAGATGGTCCAAGCGGATAATGAGGAAGGCAAGGCGCAGGATACTGATTGAGTTCAGTAGACGATACGGTCTAAGAAGTTTGGATTTGGAGTTCATTTGTGAACTGGGTCCCATCAGATATCCAGACATATTCTAAGACAGGTATTGCTCATTTCAGGAGATATTTTTCTCCGCGAAGTTGAGATATAGAGAGATACAAAAAGAAACACTAGAGCAGATCCACTCACTGAGGCTATTTCTCGAACACATTAGTTTCACAAACAGGCTTTGTGAAACTGATTGGTAGAGAAGTTGGGTGTTCGGTATCATACGGGCTGTGAGTATGCGACATCGCAATAATTGGCCTTAAGTGCGAGTGGGAGATTGTTAGATATAGTGCCCTCAAGGCAATTATCATAGTCGCGGACATGTGATTATGATGATTGAGTGAGGACCTATACCGATAGAACAGTCTTACTCGAGATGATAGTATGCTATCTGGTTTGTCTTTATCATCATATGTTGATAGAGCCCATAGGATTCTTTCTTGACTACCAGTAGTGTGATGGCGATCACATATGTGGGAGCTGGGGGTCTATAAGCGCGTCCTTAAATGTCCCTAGTCGTGGGAAAATCGAGACTGGGCATCGATACTCCAGTGTAGACTGGTGTATACTTATCTAGACCCTGACTGTCACGACCCGCAGGGTACGGAACGTGACTGGCACTTAAGTTACGAAACGTCTCAAGACATCCGTAAAATAAGTAAGCCAAAGCCCAGAAAACAAACCAAATAAGCAAAAGAGTGAAGAAAACCCAATCAATTGAAAGCGAATTTATCAAATAAGTCATATAAAGCCTTTTTAAAAACAATATCAATTTTTTAAAAAATTTCGGCAGAGTCTCCTTTGTAAATACTGGCCCCCAAAATGGGTACAACAAGAATATATATGAATCCAACAAATAAGGCATCCCCAAGCGGGAGCTAGCTCTTCGCCACAAGGCGGTCACAAATCCCACGCAATATAAAGCAACAACATGCGAAATAATCATAAGGAAGCATGAGAAAAACAGCATGTCGACTCAAGTGAGCTCGACCCCAAAATACAGCATAAAAGTCCACAAACCTCACAGTCTCATCTCTAGGTCAATATACAATAATACTGGTAGATACAGTAGATGGAGTACACTAGATACAAGAATATACAAGGTGGTACAAAAATAATGATATAACCCACCTAAGAGCAAAACCTCGAGTCCAGGCAAAAGAAACAAGAGAGCCCGCCGCTACTGTACTGACGGAGCGGACCTGAAAAAGGCTGTGGCACAACGGGGGTGAGTTGCCAACTCGTGAGTAATAAATAACATCTACACAGGCTATCGTATGCATGCACACAAGCATCCTAGCATCTATAATTCAGGTATGGCAGGACATAATGGCAGGTAGGTATGCAATATGAATATACTAGCAGGTATGAATGCAATGCGAATCAACTCATGATCTGAATGTGTAATTATAAGAATCATGTTTTTCCTTTAGAAATCTCTTTTGAAATACCAGCATAATACCACTAGAATCAACAAGAACCTGTGTCCAGCAACGACACCTCAAAACTATCACAAATCTCATATATCCATGTCATAGTATCTCTGGCCTCAGCCATCCGGCTGACCCAGCTCAATATCAAAATCTCATCATCTCGCGGCCACGGTCGGTATCCTCTGGATATCCGCCGTGCCAAACAGTCACCGGTAGGTAATCCGTCCCCTGCCAGGCTCAACGTCAACACCACATTCATCTTGCCCCGGGGTACCATACCGGGCCCACCATGTACCCGTGACGGTTCCTCCACTCCTCGACACGGATCTCGAAAATCACAGCAAACTCATGGTAGACGACACTTTACATCACTAGAAAACCGCAATTACATATTTTAAAAACATAATAAGTTTAGAAATTTTGCGGCTTTCCCCCGAAATCCAGAAATATCATAAAATCTCAAGAATCCTCATAAGTGCATATATCAATGGTGATGAATGCATATGGTATCAATAATTAAGCTACGATGTATGATTAATAGACTAGGCATGAACAAATAATATGATGAGGTACATGCACATGCATAGCAATCCTACGATTTCATTTTAAGGAATTAAAGGCAATAGCACAGGTTTAAGCATCAATTAGTAAAAGGTTTCAAATTATAGGTTATCTAGTGTGGTGGCATGGCAATTACCAGGGCGTGTGTGTAAGCATGAATAGTGCTCGTGCTGCATATAAAAACCCTGGCAATGGTGCAGGTGTCCTATAAAATGGTTTCGTATATGTATGTCAATATAGGGTATGAATGTAGCAAATAATCATACAAGTATTACACCCCTAATTACTAACATTACTAAGAATCTTTTTAAGGTACTAAAACTATCGGACGACTTGCGCCATCCAACGATAGTCCCCCGTAGATGTTACATCTACTCACCGGAATCCCTAGCTAGCTGTGTCCAATCACAGCTTTCCCCTTTCGAACCGCGTCTGACGTCTCCGCGACCGAACCTGGAATTTACATCAATACCAAACATAAGGTTACATATCAAGAATGACGCAAACCCCAAACGAAAATACTAACGTTCACAAGCTAGGTACAACGTGCACAAAGTGCGCGGAACACACGCGAAAATCGCAAAAACTGCAAAAATCGCCGATTTGGTCGCCCGGCCAAGCTAAAACCCGACTACTCAAAAATCCGCACTCACGCATCCTAAATGTCATAAGATATGCCAACAATATAATCTAGATATCGCAATTAATTCGCCACAATAATATAATAAAAACCTAGTAAGCTAGAAGTTTTAAAATTTAGTGCAAACATCGACAATTAGCGACAAAGTTAACACAATCCAACACAACAATCCAAACTAACCCACTAGCTAGCCATTACACTAATTTTAAACCATTAACTATGCTAAAAAACCTAATTCCCATAAACAAAACCTTTCTTGATTTTCATAATTAGCAATTTCAATCCAAAACTAAACATGACAATACCAAATTAACACTAATTTGAAGCCCACACAAATAAAGTAACCTCATTAACCTAGATTAGCAAACAACTAGATAGCTAATTAGCTTTAATTAACTAAATAATGGTTTCAAGAAACCCTAGTTAACTCAACCATTAACTTTAAACAAAACTAGAATGAAAATAGCACTAAATTAACACTAAACAACTAGATTAAAGAATTCTAACCATATTAACTTAAAAGAGTAGAAATTATACCTCAAATTTTCAATCCTAAGCTTGCTCAAGCCTCCCAAGACACCTCCTTTCTCCTTGATTTGAACCAAATTAGGTTGGAGAAGAGATGGAATATGGTTTTGTGTTGAATTTGTGAAGGAAATTGTGGATTTTGTTGAATTTTTGAGATGAAAATGAAGCAAAAGAGAAGAAGAAATGGGGAAACTATTTGGGGCTGTTGGTGCAGGATTTCTGAGCTGAGGAGGGAGTGGGGAAGTGGTGTGGGGTGTGGGAAAGTCATGGTCAACCCACACCAAACAAGTAAAGACCCATACCTAATAAAAAAATCCAAAATCCTTAAAAAAACACCTCTTTTCTACATAAAAATGAAGTCAAAGAGGCAAGCACTTTTTTTTTCTTGGATTGCTGGAAATGGGCCGGCCTAGGGCTGAGGGAAGAGAGAGAGGGGTTTTACAAAAGAAATTTTATGCAAAAAGACCCCCTACAAGTCCAAAATTTCAAGTTTAAGCTTAAATTCAATAAATTTCGTTTTCTATAATAAAAATTAGTTAAAAATCAAAATAAAATACTAAAAATTTATGTCACAACTAGATTTTAATTAACATAATTTTAAAGATTAAAATTAGCCCAGAAAAATTTGTATTTATCGCTAATTTAATGTATTTTCTTACCGGCTTAAAATAATATTGAAAAATTGAAAAATAGGGAAAAATTTTTAAATGACCAAAATTTAATAAGTAACTCATTTGCTACTAAAAATAAGCAATTACCTATCTATTTTAGATATAATTAGTCCTAAACTGCAAAATAACAAAAAAGGCGGTTTTCGGAAAAATACCGAATTTTCACCGATTTTCAGGAAAACACCAAAACGACTTTTCAAGGCGTTACAATCTTCCCCCCTTAAAGAAATTCGGTCCCCGAATTTAAAAATATAACTACGCGTACCTTCAAAGAGATGGGGATATTTCTTCCTCATCTCGCCCTCGGTCTCCCAGGTAACCTCCTCGCTGCTCGGGCTACGCCAAAGGACCTTGACGGTTGGTATAATCTTCGATCTCAACTTCTTCACCTGCCGATCCAGGATGGCCACCGGCTGCTCTGCAAAAGAAAGATCGCGCTCTAGCTGGACTGTCGGGTGCTGAATCACATGCGAAGGGTCGTGAAGGTACTTGCGGAGCATCGAAACATGGAAGACGGGGTGAACATCGGGAAAGCTGGGTGGAAGGGCCAAACGATATGCAACAGCGCCGACACCCTCGAGGATCTCGAAGGGACCTACGAATCTAGGGCTAAGCTTCCCCTTTCGCCCAAAACGCATCATGCCCTTCATCGGAAAGACTCTCAGAAAAACATGATCGCCAACTGCGAACTCTAGTCTGCGACGGCACCTGTCCGCATACGATTTCTGCTTGCTCTGAGCCGCTCTCATCCGGTCTCGGATCAGCTGTATCTTCGCTGTCGTCTCCTCAACAAGCTGCGGCCCCAAAATACTGCTCTCGCTGAGCTCTGTCACGCCCCGCTTCCCAAAAGAAGGAGAAGGAAGACGTGGCAAGGTCCGCAACCTAACTGTATTGAAGGTGGTCTATTCAATACAGTTACGTTAAGCGTATAAATAATTAATA
Source organism: Agapanthus africanus (assembly GCA_030015575.1). Lineage (NCBI taxonomy): Eukaryota > Viridiplantae > Streptophyta > Magnoliopsida > Asparagales > Amaryllidaceae > Agapanthus > Agapanthus africanus. Next base: position 439,656,339 of record CM057344.1, read on the forward strand.
AGCAGGATGTGTACCAAAACAAAAATAATAAAAGCGAAAGGCATTTTATTTCCATTAACCAAACTTTATTACATCCCAAAGGAAAAAGTAAAATAAACTAAGTAGTTTATTTACATCAAAGGAGAAACAAAAAGCCCTAAACATGTGGGCAACAATAAAAATTAAAACTATCTAATCTTCCATTGTCCTGTCTTCATAAGTTGGCTTCACACCTTGATCTTCGCTGTAATGCTCATTCTTATCTGACGGACATTCCAAGGATAGAGAAAGAAAAGGAAAGTCCGTCAGCGAGTTATACTCGGGTAGGGTTGCCTCATAAGATAGTAAAGGTATAGGAACGAACATGTGTGTATAATGAATATGATGTACATGAGTATAAAGGTATGAGGTCAAGTACAAATTGGATATGTGAATATGAGTAGGTTATATATGTTGTAAGTTATATGTAGATGAAGGTAATAGTTTGTATTAGTTTGTTAAACAAGGGTCCGGATACTCGAGATTATTCCGTTGTGGCCACGGAACAACAACTGGGGAAGTGAAATGTACCGTTTCACTTCCCGGGATCATGATCAAATAGTAGGGGAATCCGAGTTCCGAATTATCCTTGCCTAATCAAACTACCCATCCCCGTGGTTTAGTATAAAGGCTTGGACGGATTAGAGTTAGTGCGTATACTTCTAGACATGGAATTTTCACATTGTATAGTCGCCCACATTTGGACTGTTCACCCGAAATATCGGGATCTTCACATTGTATAGTCGCCCATATATTAGACTGTTCATCCGAAATATCGGGATCTTCATATTTATATAGTCGCCCATATATTGGACTGTTCACCCGAAATATCGGGATCTTCATATTTATATAGTCGCCCATATATTGGACTGTTCACCCTGCCTGCAGGGATCTTCATAAAGTATTCCATACCTAGGTCCGCGCATTCTAACCCTAACCGTATCATATTTTGTATATGTCATGTTGTCTTAAACTGGGATTTTAGAAAGTGTATTTGATCTCATTTAATATGGCCTTCCACAACCACTCGTTTTATTATCTAGAATTTGTAAAGTACTTCGTGTCCTTCGGAAAAGGCTTAGTTAAAATAATAAGGTTTAAATATCGTTTATTATTTCTAAGAAAAATCATGATATTTGGGATATTTATTATTTTGGAAAAGATTAAGGTTTTACAGAAAATATCCTTTTGATACAAGGTTGTGATGTTTATTTGAAAATCTTTTAAAAGGGGTTTTTATTTAAAAATCTAGACTGCTCCTAATATTCCAAAAGTACAAGTTATGAGGTCCTCAAATCGCCTCTTCACCGCCAATTATGGCTAGGTAAGTGCCAGGTAAGTGGGAAGGTACTCCACTACGTAAGTAGTGGGCCTAATTAATAACCACTAGCCTTAGTCACACTTGCCTAGACAGCACAAAGGCTGGTTTAGATAAACGACCGATGCCTACAACCTTTCCTTTATTTTAGATTGGTTTTAAAGAAATTTCCTTTTAACAAATACTAAATATTCCCTTTTGAAAAGATATTGTTATTTAAATAATATTTTCTTTCCTAAAAACTTGAGGGGGTTTAAAAATATTTGTAAGTAAAATATATCTAAAATATTCATTTTACATATATTTAAAATATAATATTTAAACGAGGGTATCTTGTGGAAGTAACCTATTTGAGATCGTTTTTATAGTGTGGGTATGTCATAGGTGAAATAACAATTCATGGGTTACATCAAATTCCAGGTATTATGAATGTGCAATATAATTGTGTACAGATGAGATTTAAATACCGTTTTAAAAATATGGGTTAATATTATCATAATTAAGGGTACAAGGAAAAAGGGTATGCATAATTATAATAACAACATTTTAAATGTGGGTTGCTGATTAGAAGTTGGAATTTAGATAGAAGAAGGTGACAGGAAAAGGAGAGAGAGGCGGATCCTACCTTTTGTTTGAGTCAGAAAGCCGAAGAGCTAGAAATGTAGTCTCGTACTAAATCCTCAATAACTTCGCGTCTCGATTTTTCCTCTGTGATTGGATGGAGCCGTAGCGTCGGCGTCGTCGATACGAAGGCACCGGTATTTTTTTCAGAATTTTTTGGAGCTCTGAGTTGTTAGAAAATGAGATTTGAAGGTGCCTATTTATAGGGTTCAAAAATAACAAGAAAAATCCAAAAACCTCAAAATCCGCGCCAGAAATCACTTCTGCAATGATTTCGCAATCATTGCCGCCGCCGCCGCCTCTTCCTGCCCGTTGGATCTGCATCCAACGGCGCAGATCACGCCTGAGCCACGCCACGTGTCGCGAGCTCATTCGCTCGTGGCCGTGGGTGCGGATCAGGCGCCGCCGCAGAGCTCTGGGCCGTTGGATCTCGGATCCAACGGTCTAGGTTAAAAGGATTAAAAAAAATAAAAATAAAAATTAATAAAAATAAATTAAATAGCAGATTATTTAAAATATTGATTTGGCTTTGGAAAATTAGTTAAAAATAGTAAAAAATACGAGAAAATTATGGAAAAATTCCAGAAAATATATTTTATTATTATCTTTAATATAAAAATAGTTTTGGGCTAAAAACAATTATTATATTTATTTCTAACTTGTTAACTAGTTATAATAATTAGATAATATCTAGTTAATCTTTAAAATATTTTTAAATTACGAATTAATTATTTTAATTGATAATAAAAATATGTAGATTATTTTAAGGTATTATAAAATCTTTCTAAAACATTTTAAGCTTATAAAAATAATAAATAAATTTTAGAAATTTCCTTTAATCATATTTACTGCTTTAAAAATTATTAACACTACTTTAAAAATTAGTATTATATAAAAGAAACACGTAAATAATTATTTGATAGTAGAAATATAAATAAAATATATTTTATTAGGTATTAGAAAACACGGTCGTTACAAGCTCTGTCCAACAGACGGGCGATCTGCATCTCCTCCCATACAATGCCTCGAAAGGTGCCATCTGAATAGTATCCTGGAAGCTGTTGTTGTAGGAGAACTCCACTAGAGGTAAATGACGATCCCAGCTACCGCCGAAGTCTAAAACACACGCTCTGAGCATGTCCTCAATAGTCTGAATGGTCCGCTCTGACTGTCCGTCGGTCTGCGGATGAAACGCTGTGCTGAAGCTCAACCAAGTGCCCAAAGTTGATTAAAGGGATGGTTTTGTCGATCAAAAATATTTACCGCAATCAAGAACGGCGTCGCATGAAGCTAGCCGGTGAATACGGGTCGGTCCACAGGGATGTGTAAATCTCTTTTAAGTTCTTACGAGTTAATTCCAAATGGTGTTTGGATTTATAATTAAACCTAAAAATTGAAGTTGTATGAGACTAGGATTAGAAACTTGCTAGGATTAGGTCTAGGGAAAATTTGGTAAACAAAAATCTTCATCTCTTTCCATTGCTATTAATTAAAGATATCATATTAGTGTTATGGTAAATCTTAACAAAGGGGATTAGGATGATTGGGAAGATTGATTCTTCCTCTAGATCCTTGTCCTTCCTTTCTTAATCTTTACCCTAACCTCCATGGAAAACCTTAAAATCCGGTCCTTTAGACTACGGAATCACCGTTACCTTGAGGGTAAAAGTGCCGTAGGGAGCGGAATAAAAAGGTATGCATGGAGTTCTAATGTTCATAAAAGTTTAGCAACGAAAAGAGATGAGAGATCTTCGTCTCTCAAATCCTTCCCTATTCCTAACCCTAACAAGCGAGGAAACTACTCGCTCATTGAGGGGATGAAAGAAGACATGAGTTTATTAAAGAGAGAAAACATCATTGCAAATTAATAAAAGCTAAAATAAATTAAACTAAGGCGAGAAAAATAAATTACCTAGGGCAGATATAAAAAACTAGAACTATTGCAAGAAAAATTACCTACTTACTTTTGATGCACTCTAACTTCAAGAAAACAGAATTTTATTCATGAGAAGAGGCATGAGAAAATACAAGGTCTTGGGTTCTATTTATAGGACATAGAAACCCTAGGTTTACAATTGCACCGCATGTCTAAAGTTACAAATATACCCCTAGAAAATCTTTTCAAAGCCGCCTTAGAAATTTGGTAAAATTTTCTTCGCGCACGGGCACAGGACGGCCGCGGATCCGCGGCATGGGCGCTCTTGGGCCGCGGATCCGCGGCCCATTGATGAGTTCATGTGCTTGTTTTTTCTGGGCTTCTTTAGGTTACTCTGGGCTTCTTTATTCTTTATTCCTTTTATCAGTTGGGCTTCTGTATTAATTCCAGAACTTCAGTGAACACTTTGCAATGGATCTTTTAACCGTTTTTCTTGCAAATTTGGATCTTGAGTTGCCCTGTTGATGGTGAACCGTTCTTCTGCTGGGTTTTACTAAGATCCTCCTAATTGTTGGTCAAAAGTCCTTCTTTTGTGTCGTCTTTTGTCTTTTTCACTGTTTTCGCGCCAAGAACCTGTAACCTGTAACATGTAGCAGACATGGGTCAAAAGCACCTGTTTTCATTGTAAAATGCATAAGAATGGGGAATACAAAATGCAATATTATGTTATGAACAGCCTCCTGAAGTCTCTGCCAAAGTCGGCTGGTGAACTGGGTGCCTCGATCTGACACGATACAAGTCCGCACGCCATGCAACCGCACGATCTCGTCAATGTAGAGCTGAGCATACTGAGCGAAGCTGAAAGTCGTCTTCACTGGCAGGAAGTGAGCCGCTTTCGTCAATCGATCTACGATCACCCAGATGGAGTCGTACCCTCGACTAGTCCTGGGTAGACCCACAACGAAATCCATCGAAATCTGCTCCCATTTCCACTCCGGAATGGGTAACGGCTGTAGCTCTCCTGCGAGCCTCTGGTGCTCGGCCTTGACTTGCTGGCAAGTCAGGCATCTCGATACAAACTCCGCAATGTCCCTCTTCATCCCGTCCCACCAGCAGGTCTCTCTCATATCATGGTACATCTTGGTGGAACCGGGGTGGACACTATACACTGATCGGTGTGCCTCCTTAAGAATGCCGCGCCGCAATCCATCAGCATCTGGTACGCACAGTCTAGATCCATATCGTAAAATCCCTTGATCGTCAATCATGAACTCGGAAAATCTGCCATGTCCCATCTGTGCCATGATCTCTGAGCAACGGTCGTCACTGCGCTGTGCCTCATATATACGGCCAAGCAACTGTGGGCGTGCACGAACATGCGCGAGCTGTCCCCCTGTCTGAGTGAACTCGAACTCAACTCGGCTGTCGCATAACATCTGCCAATCTGCTGACGACTGCCTCTGCACTGCGCGCAAAAAGGATAGACTACCCCCGGGCCTCCTGCTCAAAGCATCTGCCACCACATTCGCCTTGCCTGGGTGATAAAGGATCTCGCAGTCGTAGTCTTTCACCAACTCCATCCAACGACGCTGTCTGAGGTTCAAGTCTCGCTGCTGAAATATGTACTTTAAGCTCTTGTGATCGGTGAATATCTGACACGACTCGCCGTATAGGTAATGTCGCCAAATCTTCAGTGCAAAGACCACTACAGCCATCTCCAAATCATGAGTGGGGTAGTTCTGTTCATGCTTCTTCAGCTGCCGAGAAGCATAAGCGATCACTCGGCCATGCTGCATCAATACGCATCCTAACCCTACTCATGAAGCATCACAGTAGACCACAAATCCGCCTGATCCCGAAGGCAAAGATAATACCGGCGCCGTAGTCAAACAAGTCCGTAGCTGCTGAAAACTGCGCTCGCACTCCTCTGTCCAAACGAAAGGAACTCCCTTCCGGGTCAAACCGGTCAAAGGTGCAGCTATACGGGAGAAGTCCTGAACAAAACGCCTGTAGTATCCCGCCAGGCCTAGAAAACTACGGATCTCAGTAACCGATGTAGGTCGGGGCCACTGCTGAACAGCCTCAATCTTCTTCGGGTCCACACAAATGCCGTCTCTCGTAACCACGTGACCCAAGAATCCGACGCTGTCCAGCCAGAATGCACACTTGGAGAACTTTGCGAACAGCTGGTGCTCCCTCAGAGTCTGTAACGTAATCCGCAAGTGCTGCTCGTGCTCCTCTCTGCTCCGGGAGTACACCAAGATATCGTCGATAAACACGATGATGAACAAGTCAAGATACGGCCTGAATGTACGGTTCATCAAATCCATGAATGCTGCTGGGGCGTTGGTGAGTCCGAACAACATCACCAAAAACTCATAGTGGCCGTAGCGCGTGCGGAAAGCTGTCCTCGGTATATCCTCCTGTCGAACTCGCAGCTGATGGTATCCTGATCGCAAGTCGATCCTCGAAAAATACCCCGCACCCTGAAGCTGGTCGAATAAATCATCAATGCGTGGCAACGGATATCTGTTCCGAACGGTAACTTTGTTCAGCTGGCGGTAGTCGATATATAAGCGTAAACTTCCATCCTTCTTCTTGACAAACAGAACCGGAGCACCCCACGGAGAAACACTAGGTCGAATAAGCCCCTTATCTAACAAATCCTGCAACTGATCCTTCAGCTCTCGAAGCTCTGCCGGGGCCATCCGATAAGGCGGTATAGAAATAGGCCCCGAGCCGGGAATCAAATCAATGCAGAACTCAATGTCGCGCTCAGGTGGTAGCCCAGGTATCTCATCAAGGAAAACATCAGGGAACTCACAAACAACTGGGACCCGGTCCAACGGAACCTCTGCAGCTCGAGTATCACAAATATACGCTAAGAATCCCTGACATCCCTTCCGCAAGAGCTGACCAGCGCGAAGAGACGAAATTAAGCTGGGAAGGGTGACACTGCGGTCTCCCTGAATAACAAGGACTGGCTCTCCTGGAAAGCTAAATCTGACTGCCTTCTCACGGCAGTCCACCGAAGCATAACAAGTGGCTAGCCAATCCATGCCCAGAAGCACATCAAAGTCCAACATATCGAGAAGAATCAAATCAACTGATGAATCCCTCTCCCCGATACGAACGGAACACAAACGAAAAACAAAACGAGCGACAAACGACTCGCCTACCGGAGTACTAACAACAAGCGGATGATCTAACGACGACGACTCACAGCCTAACCTCGGTGCAAAGTGTGTAGAGACGTACGAATGTGTGGAACCTGGGTCAAATAATACCCGCGCGTCAAAAGAGCAAACTGGCAAGGTACCTGTCACAACGGCATTGGATGCCTGCGCATCCTGCGGTGTCAAAGCAAATACTCGGGCCTGTCCTCCACCGATAGCGGGCTGACCTCGACCTCGGCCTCTGCCTCCTCGTCCTCTCTGAACAGGACCACCGCGTCCATGGCCTCTGGGTGCACCTAACTGGCGTGGAGCATCGCCGGTGGTAGGAAGTAGGGCTCTCTGAGGAGGGGGTGGTGATGGTGGTAGGGTCACATGCGGAACTGTCGCTGCTCCCTGTCGTCTCGCCGGACAGTCTCTGACAAGATGGTGCGGACTCCCGCACCCAAAACACCCTGGCGACGGCTGCTGTCCCTAGGGATAAGAACCATATAACTGTACCCGTCCAAATCCTCTGCCAGGCCTATCTCTCGGAAAGAATCTGGCGCGCTGCCTCTGAGACGGTACATCGATGCGAACCCTCTTCGGCCCAGAAACGACCGAAGTCTGTGATATGCGTGCCTCCATCCGCAATGCCGTATCCATAGCAGCTAAATAAGTGTCGTAGTGCTGGGCGCCAATGGCAAGATATAGCTGGGCATCAAGTCCCTGTACGAACCTCTTCACCATCTTCTCTTCGGTATCCACCAAATACTGAGCATATCGGGATAACTGCGTAAACTGGATATCATACTCAGACACCGTCATCCCAGGTGTCTTGAGTAAGGCCTCGAAGCTACGAGCTCTGGCGTCACGAACGCTCTCTGGGAGGAAACGAGCTAGAAAGACCGCTGTAAACTCGGCCCAAGTCATAGGCGGTAAACCTGCAGCTCGACCTCTCAAGACCGACTCCCACCATGTCTGCGCGAGACCCTCTAGTCGGAAACTCGCAAGCTCTACCCATCGATCATCCGAACATCTCAGCGAACGGCAGATCCTGGCTAAACTGTCAAGGAACGTCTGTGGGTCCTCCACTACCTCGATGCCGGTGAATACTGGAGGTCTCAGCCTCATGAAATCCTGTAGTGAAACCGGGATGGTCACGGTGGTAGTAGTAGGAGCAGGTATCATGGTCGTCTGTGATGTAGTAGGTACGTCATCCGGCCTCGGTGTACGACTGGCTGCAACTAGGGATCCTACCATCTGACGTAGCTCCTGCATACCTCCCATCATCTGTCGCAACTCCTCCATACCAGTCTCAAGCCTATCCATACGGCCTGGGGAAGGTGGATCGGTCTGTCCCTGCGGCGTAGGCATACCACCCTGCTCAGTCCTAGTCTCGGACGAGCCAGCTCGAATCTCGTCTCTGGCGGCAGCCCTCTGTGCCCTCGTAGCCTTCGGCGGCATAGTGGCTGTTACAGGAAAACGGATAATAAGAACAGTGCAATAGGATCATAAGATACACGGAATTGAAGAAGGAATTTTCAAGCAAGTATATCCTAAAGTCACTTAGGCGGAGTACCGTATAGCAAGTATGCCGCGGACATACACACGCTACGTTACCCTACTTAAGTCACTTACTCCATCTACCAAGGGTCATCCTACACTCAAAAAGGTAAACCTATCGCTCTGATACCAACTTTGTCACGATCCGCAGGGTACGGAACGTGACTGGCACTTAAGTTACGAAACGTCTCAAGACATCCGTAAAATAAGTAAGCCAAAGCCCAGAAAACAAACCAAATAAGCAAAAGAGTGAAGAAAACCCAATCAATTGAAAGCGAATTTATCAAATAAGTCATATAAAGCCTTTTTAAAAACAATATCAATTTTTTCGAAAATTTGGCAGAGTCTCCTTTGTAAATACTGGCCCCCAAAATGGGTACAACAAGAATATATATGAATCCAACAAATAAGGCATCCCCAAGCGGGAGCTAGCTCTTCGCCACAAGGCGGTCACAAATCCCATGCAATATAAAGCAACAACATGCGAAATAATCATAAGGAAGCATGAGAAAAACAGCATGTCGACTCAAGTGAGCTCGACCCCAAAATACAGCATAAAAGTCCACAAACCCCACAGTCTCATCTCTAGGTCAATATACAATAATACTGGTAGATACAGTAGATGGAGTATACTAGATACAAGAATATACATGGTGGTACAAAAATAATGATATAACCCACCTAAGAGCAAAACCTCGAGTCCAGGCAAAAGAAACAAGAGAGCCCGCCGCTACTGTACTGACGGAGCGGACCTGAAAAAGGCTGTGGCACAACGGGGGTGAGTTGCCAACTCGTGAATAATAAATAACATCTACACAGGCTATCGTATGCATGCACACAAGCATCCTAGCATCTATAATACAGGTATGGCAGGACATAATGGCAGGTAGGTATGCAATATGAATATACTAGCAGGTATGAATGCAATGCGAATTAACTCATGATCTGAATGTGTAATTATAAGAATCATGTTTTTCCTTTAGAAATCTCTTTTGAAATACCAGCATAATACCACTAGAATCAACAAGAACCTGTGTCCAGCAACGACACCTCAAAACTATCACAAATCTCATATATCCATGTCATAGTATCTCTGGCCTCAGCCATCCGGCTGACCCAGCTCAATATCAAAATCTCATCATCTCGCGGCCACGGTCGGTATCCTCTGGATATCCGCCGTGCCAAACAGTCACCGGTAGGTAATCCGTCCCCTGCCAGGCTCAACGTCAACACCACATTCATCTTGCCCCGGGGTACCATACCGGGCCCACCATGTACCCGTGACGGTTCCTCCACTCCTCGACACGGATCTCGAAAATCACAGCAAACTCATGGTGGACGACACTTTACATCACTAGAAAACCGCAATTACATATTTTAAAAACATAATAAGTTTAGAAATTTTGCGGCTTTCCCCCGAAATCCAGAAATATCATAAAATCTCAAGAATCCTCATAAGTGCATATATCAATGGTGATGAATGCATATGGTATCAATAATTAAGCTACGATGTATGATTAATGGACTAGGCATGAACAAATAATATGATGAGGTACATGCACATGCATAGCAATCCTACGATTTCATTTTAAGGAATTAAAGGCAATAGCACAGGTTTAAGCATCAATTAGTAAAATGTTTCAAATTATAGGTTATCTAGTGTGGTGGCATGGCAATTACCAGGGCGTGTGTGTAAGCATGAATAGTGCTCGTGCTACATATAAAAACCCTGGCAATGGTGCAGGTGTCCTATAAAATGGTTTCGTATATGTATGTCAATATAGGGCATGAATGTAGCAAATAATCATACAAGTATTACACCCCTAATTTCTAACATTACTAAGAATCTTTTTAAGGTACTAAAACTATCGGACGATTTGCGCCATCCAACGATAGTCCCCCGTAGATGTTACATCTACTCACCGGAATCCCTAGCTAGCTGTGTCCAATCACAGCTTTCCCCTTTCGAGCCGCGTCTGACGTCTCCGCGACCGAACCTGGAATTTACATCAATACCAAACATAATGTTACATATCAAGAATGATGCAAACCCCAAACGAAAATACTAACGTTCACAAGCTAGGTACAACGTGCACAAAGTGCGCGGAACACACGCGAAAATCGCAAAAACTGCAAAAATCGCCGATTTGGTTGCCCGGCCAAACTAAAACCCGACTACTCAAAAATCCGCACTCACGCATCCTAAATGTCATAGGATATGTCAACAATATAATCTAGATATCGCAATTAATTCGCCACAATAATATAATAAAAACCTAGTAAGCTAGAAGTTTTAAAATTTAGTGCAAACATCGACAATTAGCGACAAAGTTAACACAATCCAACACAACAATCCAAACTAACCCACTAGCTAGCCATTACACTAATTTTAAACCATTAACTATGCTAAAAAACCTAATTTCCATAAACAAAACCTTTCTTGATTTTCATAATTAGCAATTTCAATCCAAAACTAAACATGACAATACCAAATTAACACTAATTTGAAGCCCACACAAATAAAGTAACCTCATTAACCTAGATTAGCAAACAACTAGATAGCTAATTAGCTTTAATTAACTAAATAATGGTTTCAAGAAACCCTAGTTAACTCAACCATTAACTTTAAACAAAACTAGAATGAAAATAGCACTAAATTAACACTAAACAACTAGATTAAAGAATTCTAACCATATTAACTTAAAAGAGTAGAAATTATACCTCAAATTTTCAATCCTAAGCTTGCTCAAGCCTCCCAAGACACCTCCTTTCTCCTTGATTTGAACCAAATTAGGTTGGAGAAGAGATGGAATATGGTTTTGTGTTGAATTTGTGAAGGAAATTGTGGATTTTGTTGAATTTTTGAGATGAAAATGAAGCAAAAGAGAAGAAGAAATAGGGAAACTATTTGGGGCTGTTGGTGCAGAATTTCTGAGCTGAGGAGGGAGTGGGGAAGTGGTGTGGGGTGTGGGAAAGTCATGGTCAACCCACACCAAACAAGTAAAGACCCATACCTAATAAAAAAAATCCAAAATCCTTAAAAAAACACCTCTTTTCTACATAAAAATGAAGTCAAAGAGGCAAGCACTTTTTTTTTCTTGGATTGCTGGAAATGGGCCGGCCTAGGGCTGAGGGAAGAGAGAGAGGGGTTTTACAAAAGAAATTTTATGCAAAAAGACCCCCTACAAGTCCAAAATTGCAAGTTTAAGCTTAAATTCAATAAATTTCGTTTTCTATAATAAAAATTAGTTAAAAATCAAAATAAAATACTAAAAATTTATGTCACAACTAGATTTTAATTAACATAATTTTAAAGATTAAAATTAGCCCAGAAAAATTTGTATTTATCGCTAATTTAATGTATTTTCTTACCGGCTTAAAATAATATTAAAAAATTGAAAAATAGGGGAAAAATTTTAAATGACCAAAATTTAATAAGCAACTCATTTGCTACTAAAAACAAGCAATTACCTATCCATTTTAGGTATAATTAGTTCTAAACTGCAAAATAACAAAAAAGGCGGTTTTCGGAAAAATACCGAATTTTCACCGATTTTCAGGAAAACACCAAAACGATTTTTCAAGGCATTACACTGACGAGGGGCGGTGGCCGGTATCATAAGCCATTGGTGTTAGTTGTTCACCTAAGATAGTATACAAGTGCTCATTGGGTTATGAGTACACTGGACGGACTCGCCGGGAACATGCTAGTTGGTATTATACATATTGTCAGATAGCAGTTCCCTGGTGACATGTGTACAGGTTAGTCTGTCGACCTGGGATCGTCATTTGTCTCGTGTGAGTTCCTACTGTGCTTTGATTACTACCCTACCACGCTCAAAGGAGACGTGCAAACAGGTTTTAGTTGGGTACAGTCCCAAGCCACATGAAGGCAGTGAGCGGATCATCAGGGATTCGTCTCTCTCGGTATTGGGGGTTGATGTCGCACAGTGCACAGGTGGCCATCACCTGAAATCCTCGGCCGGGGTAATGGAGAATTACTGATTTGGATCGGTAGTTTCTCATGAGGTGATGGGTTTCATACCGACACGAATTATCGCGTTATTAGGGGTCTGACTTTATCCACCCCCATAGACTCGATATGCGATACTCTTAGACGAACAGACCGGACTGTACGGATATTGTCACTGACAGGCTCAGTAGGGGTTCGGATGAGTTTGCTCGTCGGCTTTCCTTTCGCTCAATACCTGGATAGCCGTTACGTACAGCTAGTGCTGCTGACGTACTTGTGGTTAAACCCACTGCCAGCGTATTGACGAGTCTTTAGAGTCCCACACAGAGGGTTTTCACGGCTCAGGCGATATGGTGTAGGTAATGTATGTTGATACATACAGGTGTCCGATTAAATGTCTGCACGGACTGCACAGACTTTAATCGGACGGTTGATAAGACTAGCGATTTAGGATTAAGCCAGATTGTTAAATCAAGTTTTGATTTAATAATTTACATATGTATTTATATATATGTATTCTGGTATTATTGCTCACTATTTATTTTCTCTCTTTGGCTATTCGTATTTTCGTACGAATACGCGTATGTGTGTTTCGATACATGTACCGGGAAGTATTCCGTATTTATACGGAATGGCTTCTAGAAAGTGCCACCTCATTATTGATTTTCTTTAGAAAATCATTTGTTTATGGTGAGGTGGAAATGGTGACATGGCATAAGCATGGGTTTTGGTTAAAGCATGGGCTTTTGGCATGTAGAGATTGGTATGGCCTTATTTGTTTATTGTTAATTGGAAAAGGATTTTTTGGTGTGTATTTTTAGAGGGAGGAGAGAGAAGGCCGGCCATTTCAAGGGGTGGGGTTTTTCTTTGCTCATTTAGGATCATTCATTTTGGGCACTCTCTCTAGCTCACTCTCATTACACTCTCACACCAAAAACACTTAACCATTTTAGCTCATGCCATTCTTGCTTTCATCACCTCCACATCTTCCATGGTTGTTCTATGAGCACAATATTTTGAGAGAAAATTATGGTGAGAGTATTTTACACCCCCTACTCTCCACTACTAGCGATCTTAGAGAGTCGGTTGGTCCGCTTGGCGAACCTGGAGCTCGTGCCGTTTCCCTCGGGTGGATCATCGGAGATGAAGGAAGACCGGCCACCAAAGTCGATCCGCATCACTAGGAGCTTGGAATTGGTTGAAGATCCGAAGGACTTGGTTCATTAGGTATAACCGTTCTATCTCTTTGTGTTTGGTTTGCTAGTTTTAGTGTTTATGGGTTCGATCTTGGGATTGGGTTCCGTCGGCGCCATATTTTTATTCGTCGTTTTTGTTCCGCACCGGCCGCTTTTGATGGCCGAGGCGCCGGCATAACCCAGCAGTTGTTTCATGAAATTATGCATTATTTGAAAAACCCAGTTTCTCGTGATATGATATTTCAACTTCTACCATGAGATTTCTCGGTTCTGAGCTTATATATACCCCATGCAAGGAGGTGTCGTGGGCCGTGTACGGGTACATAGTGGAGCCCGGTTGGTTCCCCGGGGCAAGAAGATCAAAGGTCCATGCCGTTGAGCCCGACTGGGGGCGTTTGCCATCCGGTGATAGTATTTGGACTCGACGTATATCTGGGGGATATCGATCGAGGTTATGTACGTACATGCCTTGCAGATTGCGGGCGGTGCTTACCCAGGTTATTAGGATGTACGTACATGACATTGGTGGGCCAGTCCCAGGTGATGGCGCTTCAGAGATCGGTATTTCTGTGTCGATGCTAGATACTTGTTTCATGATGTTTTGGGTGTCGATATTAGACACTCACCTTATATGAAACTTATTTGATACTGATGTTGTACATACGGGATATGTGGGTTATATTGATGTTGTACATACGGGATATGTGGGATATACTGATGTTGTACATACAGGATATATGAGATTTACTTGATATGAGAGCCAATTTGGGGGCTGATTTGAGGAACTTTGGGATTTAGATTGTCTTGATGGACGTTGGTCCTGTCACGAGGTCAGGATTCCGTGATTTATGACATGTTTTAGTCCATACTCCTCATTTACTTTATATGCATTGCTTCATGTATTAGTAGTACCTGCTAGAGTACTTTTCATGACTATTGCACATACATACCGCCATCTTATTGCTATCAGGTTGCATGTTTTAGATTCGCGTTGTACGTGCATACTTGCGATTACCTGCATATGTTATTTACTATTCACGAGTTGGCAACTCACCCCCGTTGTGCCATAGTGTTTCCAGGTGTTTCCCCAGGGCAGTCGCGGCAGGCTTTTCATCTTTCGTATAATCTTTTGCTACAGATACCGCTTCGGCTGACCATGTACGGTTTTCCTATAGGTGGGTTTTTGCGGCTATCTATTGTTGTTATTGTTATCTTGTACTTTGTACTCTCCATCTATCATTATCATGTATTGACTTAAAGACTTGATGTGAGGACGATATTGTATATTTTGGTGACTTGGATGTCTTTTATGCAGTTTTACTTATATCGTCTTTTATTTCTTCGCTACGGCATCGTATATCTGTTGTGGTGGTTGTTTTCCGCCGTTAGGCGTGGATTTGCTCCCGTTGGGGATGCTTTACTTATATTTATGTTGTACCCATTTTTGGGGTTGGTTTTTACAAAGGAGGTGCTGCCAAAATTTTAAAGGAAGAAAAGTTGGACTTTAAAGAATTTGGGTTGAGATTTCAAAGGTTTTGAAAATGCTATTATCACTTTCTTACTACTTTTGATGGTTTAGATTGCTAGGTTTTCGGCTTACTTAAATTGCGTTACGCCTGTAGACGTTGCGTAGTTTAAGGACCGTCACGTGCCAATTTCGGGTCGTAACAACTAGAAGACCCGAAGGACCGTATCTTGGAGGTATAACTATTTTACAGAGTAGTTAAATCTTTAGAAAGATTAGCTAGTTAAGGTTTTAGTAAAGATCCTGGAGTTTTAGCCGGTGTTACGTAGTCAAACATTATCGTTTTTGAAAATTCCGCCTCCCCGCGAACCGTGGGGTGCACGACATCGGCTTATATGGATCTCCCTCAGATGTTGTCCTCTGTCGATCTTGTTGCAAGCGTTCCTGAACGGTTGAGATTGAGAGTGAAAGTTGGACGTGTGGATTTCAATGGGTTGGTGTTGACGTCGAGCTACCTACAAGGGAAGTCCCGGGATGGGTGACCACCGTAGTACCCTCCAACGATCAAGTAAGTACCGAGGTATAAAGGAAGGGTACCGGCGTATTGGAATTGATTTTGGCCTACCTGGATAGTCTGGAAGAGGGGGTTTATATAGCGGTCATGTGGGGCGATCCGGCGTGAGGTTCCCGCCGTCTCTTACGCCCTAATGACACGTTCGTGTTGATGGCGGGGCATGCCCATTAATGGCGAGATACACTCGTTAACGGAAAAACGTGCCAGCGTGGGATGCGGGACGTGGAGCGGCAGGAATCTCGTTCTGGCAGGATAAGCGGAGTCGTTACGAGGGCGCTTGGGCTCTGTGCCCCAGGTTTGACAGGGAGGCCGAGGAGTCTCAGCTTGGTAGATAGCTCGGAGTCGAGCAAGGAGGCCAAGGAGTCTCGGCAGCCTCAGCACATATGGAGGGTACTCCAGGGAGGCCTTTACGAAAGGTCGGGTACCACCTCGTCACGGGGTCCCGAGGAAGACTCGTAATGTGTCATCCTGATTCCTTGTCGTAGCATCTAGGGGCCCAGAGGGTATGCGCCGACGACACGTCATCCCCCACGTGTCGCAATCTAGGGTGTTCCCGTTTATGAGTGTCATCAGTTACCTTCTCCTATCGTTCCCTTTTTCCATCTCTTCAAGCGTATGTCCTTTTTCTTATCTGTTCTCTCCCCTCTCAATGTAGAGCATAAGATTTCTTCTGAAAAAAGAAATATAAAATCTTATTCATAAATAGCTTGTTCTAACATTGAAATGCTCTTTTCGCCTGTATATACATTTTGAAGCATGTTTAAACCATAATTATTCTATCACTGACTCCATATATTAACCATCCGTAATTAATGTTTTCATATATTATGATTTTTTACTGAATAAAAAAAAGAAAAGAAAAAATATGGCCAGTAATTACGAGGACAAAGAGTAGGTGTAAATTCTCAAACCCCTCGGCGGGTTTTACCGTTGGTCCCGAAATTGTTGTCAAACCCCCATAAGAAAATTTTCGTGCAATATATGTATAGTTGTATGCCATATCTAATTAGCTCATACATATGGCAGGCAACTGCATACATATCGGAAGCAATTGCATACATATCATATAAAATTTTTGATATAGCAGGCAACTATACAGATATTGTAGATAGGAGGATTTTTGACAAATGAAAAAAAAGTTTTAAAGGGTTTTTGACATCCTTTTCGATGCTAGGGTTTCTTGTCGGTAAGAAAACTTGTCCGGGGGATTTTGACAACCTACCCTTTAAAACCTAAGAGTGGTTCAGGCTCATGAACAGAGCCTTGAAAAAAGCCGACCGGCTGGGACCGGCAATTCTGGTCCAACGCAGGGTTCCAATTTTTCCATACCGCCTCTTCTTCTTCTCCTCTTTCTAAAAAAAATCTCAAAACCCTAGTATCACCATTAATGGCCTCCTCTTCTCTAATGGGTCCTCCGATTTGATCCCTTTCAATGGCCTCCTCTCTCCTCCTCCACCGCTCTCGAACCCTCTCCAAGCTCCGCCCTCTCCTCTCTCTCCACCCCCAGCTCTTCTTCTCTCTCTCCCAACCCCACCCAAAACTAGGGTTAGGGAAACGTCCAAAGCTCGAATTAGGGTTTCAAAAATCCACAAAGCCCCTCTTTTTCTTCACAGCTCCATCATCCCCGAACCTCGATCCCAGAACAATCTACTCGCACCTCGCAAGCGTCGATCTCGATTCTCATACGATTCTCCCGAAGCGGCAGTGGGAGTCTCTTTCCACGATCCTCAGATCCTTTTCGAGATCCCCTTGGACATCTGATCAATCGTTGGCGATTTACGTCCCCTCTTCGTTTTTCCCCACCGCCGCCAAAGGTTTCCGGCAGTTCTTCCTTAATCGATGCTCCATGCATCTTTTCGATCGTATCGCCTTGATCCCTAACCCTGATGAGTTTCTGCTTCCTGTATTCTTTGATTATTGCCTTAGTAACTTTGCGGGTGAGCTCAAGCATTTTAAGACCTTGATGGATTCTGCTGATTTGACCAAGCCTCACACTTGGTTCCCGTTCGCGAGGGCGATGAAGAGGAAGATAGTTTACCATTGCGGCCCTACGAACAGCGGGAAGACTTACAACGCCTTGCAGAGGTTCATGGAGGCGAAGAATGGTGTTTATTGTAGCCCGTTGAGGCTGTTGGCAATGGAGGTCTTCGATAAGGTGAACTCTTTAGGTGTGTATTGTAGTTTGCTTACCGGGCAAGAGAAGAAGACCTTCCCTTTTGCGAATCATGTTGCATGTACGATTGAAATGGTTTCGACCGAGGAAATGTATGATGTTGCGGTGATCGATGAGATACAAATGGTGACGGATCCTGCAAGAGGGTATGCTTGGACCAGGGCTTTGTTAGGCCTGAAGGCCGATGAGATTCATTTATGTGGCGATCCAAGCGTGTTGAATTTAGTGAAGAAGATTTGTCGGGAGACGGGGGATGACCTTGAGGTTCATAGCTATGAGAGGTTCAAGCCTTTGGTTGTAGAGGCTAGGACCCTTTTGGGGGATCTGAAGAATGTGAGGTCGGGCGATTGCATTGTGGCATTTTCGAGGAGGGAGATTTTCGAGGTGAAGTTAGCGATCGAGAGGTTTACGAAGCATAAATGTTGCGTTATTTACGGCGCATTGCCACCAGAGACACGGAGGCAACAAGCTAGCTTGTTTAATGATCAAGACAATGAGTATGATGTTCTTGTAGCAAGCGATGCGGTTGGTATGGGGCTGAATCTTAATATTCGAAGGGTTGTTTTCTATTCTTTGTCCAAATATAATGGAGATAAGATCGTGCCTGTTGCCGCTTCGCAAGTGAAGCAGATTGCTGGCCGAGCTGGGCGAAGGGGGAGTGTGTACCCTGATGGGCTTGTGACCACATTTCTTTTGGATGATTTGGAGTATTTGATCGAATGCCTGCAGCAACCCTTTGAGGAGGTGAAAAAAATTGGGTTGTTTCCATTCTTTGAGCAAGTCGAGTTGTTCGCAGCGCAATTTCCTTCTGCTACCTTTTGTGACTTATTAGACAAATTTAGGGATAATTGCCGGCTTGATGGGTCCTACTTCTTGTGCCAGCATGACAATGTTAGAAAGGTAGCGAACATGCTGGAGAAGGTGCAGGGTTTGTCTCTTGAGGAAAGGTTCAATTTTTGCTTTGCTCCGGTTAATATCAGGGACCCGAAAGCAATGTTCCACTTATTGAAGTTTGCGTCACAGTATTGTGAGAAACGCCCAGTTGGTATAGCTATGGGCGTTCCAAAGGATTCGGCAAAAAACGATGCGGAGCTGTTGGATCTTGAGTCTAAGCACCAGGTCTTGTCTATGTACTTGTGGTTGTCATATCATTTCAAGCAGGATACATTTCCTCATGTAGAAATAGCTGAGTCAATGGCGACGAGCATTGCGGATTTGCTCAACAAATCACTCGCCAAAGCATGTTGGAAGCCTGAATCGAGAGCACAGAAAAGGCCCCAAAGTCTTGATGAGGAAGATGTTCAGCATCATCCATTAGAAGAGCAAGGTTATTACGATGAGTTCAAATCAGTCCGTAAAGTTGGTTCCTGTCAGAGGCCTGGTTATGAAAGACCAAGGTCGCTCATTAAAGCGATAAAAACGTAAGTCCTCCAAACCGTGAATTTTATTTCATGTAATTTTGATTCTGATGCTTAGCTTTCTGTTTATATGTCCCTTTTCCCCCCTTTTGTTTATCTCCTTCTATAAGTAAATCATACATGCCCTTGAAATCTTCTTAATTCTGTTCAGTGCCTACAAATCTGTGTATTTTAATATTGCCTCCTCAACTACCTTAATCATATCAAAAGTCCCCCGATAAAATTGATTTGTGTCATATCTCACGAAATGTTGCATTGTGACACATTTATATCAAGGTTAAAAATCTTGATATTGGTTTCAAACGGTCACTATTGGGATCGGAGTCAACCATCTTGGATTAGAATTTGTTTGACAAGAATTTTTAAGTAGTAAAATTATATTAAATAAATAGATTTCTTCTTCATTCTTCAACTTGATGGTAACAAGATTATGATTATGTTCATGAAAAGCTTTGCTTTCTGATGATTTTACTAATCTGATGCATGAATCTCGCCATGCATCTAATGGATAAGTCTGATAATTAGAGATGGTCGTCCATCTCTGTTACAAAGCCGCGATATACATTCGTAGCTACATCTTTTGCAATCTTAACCTTTGTATGGACCTGGAAATTTAGCTGTTAGAAGTAAATATACGAAGAAGCTTTACCTTCTGTAGCTTCTCATATCTATCATCATCAAGGTTGTAAAACACGTATCTGTTCACTATTCATTCAGATGGTGGGTAAAGTATAATCAGATTAGTCAGTGATTAATCGTTTTACATAGATTATGCGACCATGAATATTTAATATAAATATTTTATATACGAATTATGAAAAATATATAAGAATAGATGAGAAGAGTCCAATACTTCAAGATTTGCGAGAGATCGCGGAGATTCACTGGAGATTGCCGGAGATTGTAGAGATTGGTCGATGAGATGAATGTTGGGGTGGTCTTGGGTTAGGTAAAATATTTGATGAGATGGAGGTAACCCTAATTAGTTACAAGGTTGGCCAATTAATCAGAATGTTGGGCCGGGTAGGGATGAATTGTGTGGGCGTTTAAACTCTTTTGAAACTTCAAATTCTAAATGAACAACCGATTAATCAATGAATAATACACTGTATAACCAAATAATCCAATTAATACCCGAATAACCGGTTTGTCCGCATAGTGGACCGAGTCAGTGTTGAAAAGAAACGAAATATTCGGCCCAATATTTTAAATGTCAGATATCGGTGTCGTGTCGGTCTAAAGATTTTGATATCGGATATCAGTGAAATTTCGGTGATATTTTCTAAATATCGGTTCTACAGTTTTGTACTATAAATGTCATTGATATAACTTATGTTTTTAACAAAAATGTCAGCATTATAACTTAAAATAAATTGTTGGTTCTATTAAATGAATTTATTCCTCAATAACTTAATGGTAGAGCGGTCGCCTATTAAGCCAATGGTCGTAGCTTTCGAGTTCGAACTCGAAAGCCCTTGTCGACAGCCAGCAGTTGATGTCAAAGTTGAACTACAGCTCGAAGCCCTTTAAATAAATCTGAATTCGAACATGAAGCCTTTATCGATGTGGATCGCCTTGAGTTGAGAGGAAGAGGACGAGAACAAAGTCGAGCTTGAGTCGATGAGGATCATCTTCGCTAAGGAGTTGAGCCGCCTCCTTTTGAGGAATCGATTTTGTGCCTATGTGGATTTGATTGGGAAAACATGGCTAATTATAAAACGAGTCAAATAAGTTGTAATGGTTTATAACTTGAAGCCCTAAAAAAACCATAATAAAAGGTTTTAGTAAGTAAACTGAAATTTCTCCCGATATCTGAAAATTTCGCCGACACAGAAATATCGGCCGATATGCAGAAATTTCGGCCGATATATTTTCAAATTTGGAAAAAGAAATAATTTTGTAATTTTGTGTCGATTACTCACCAAAACCGATATTTCAGATATATATATCGGATTTCGGCCGACATTTAAAATATTGATTCAGCTGAATATTCGGATTCAGTGGCAAAACAAACAAACACGGCAATATTCGGTCAAATATACAGTTAAATCGAATATTCGCCATACAAACCATATATTCCGGCGAATAACGTGAATATTTGGCTCAATTAGCCCAAAACAAAAAATCCATAACTAAAATATCAAGTGTGGGATGCATAATTTAATTAAATAACAAGTGGGACCCACACTTATTAATTCATAAATACTCCTCATTTCTCTCTCCTCATTCTTTCTCAACAGAGACGTGATCCCATAATCTTCCGATTTAGTTCGGACGCCTCTACGGGCATATTACTTTTCTATATCTTTATATTTTTTTGAATTTTTTATATGTAATATTTATATGAAAATATTGATTGCCACAGCAAACCGAATATTCACCGAATAAACCGGATATTCTTTATTCACCGGCTAACCGAACAAACTCCGAATCTGTTCTTCACAACATTGGACCGAGTAATGGATTATCTGCCCGTTTTTCCACCGAGTATGATTAATCGGCCGTGTAATCCGTTTTTTTTCAACCCCGATCATCATATGTATCACATACCTTATTGTTATCAACTTTCTTTTCCTTTCCCTTTCCGTATTTAGTATGCAACGGTATCGATGTTATAGTTGGATCAACCACAAGTTTCAGAGTTAAATGTTCGTGAAGGGTTTTTGTCCAATAAATTATCGGTAGTCAGGAGGTAATATGGAATTGAATTTGGTTGAGATAATAGTATAATGAAAGCTTCGGGTAGCAAGGGCCTCGATTGCTATTGGTAAGGTGTATTATAATAGAAGCAGGAGCACTACTGCTATGAAGTTGAATGGTCACAAGAGTTTCTTGTGTGGTATTTTGCATCTTCTGAGGGTGTAATATGAGAATACTTAAGTCTAAGAAGATAGTATAAAAGCTTTGCATGAGAAAAGCTTGATGTTGTGGTCATATATTGAGTTTGGTGATTATACAAGTTCTGAGAGATGAATGAATGGGAAATGATATCATTTCCTTCAACTGTATAATGCTTTGGAAGAACATCAGTGAGAAAAAAAGAAAACGAGGGAGATCTGTAGGTGTCCTTACATAACATGTATTTCAACTTTTCTATAATGGAGAATTCCTGAGCTTAGAAGACTAATTTTCATGGGGATACACATTCGTCATTAAGAGACATTGCCATGTATATAGTGAGTTTTCGTGGACTTAGTTCCAGTCTTTTCTTATATTGATGATTTCAAGTGGCATATATATGAATTTACACATTATAAGTAAATTGCATGGAGCATATCTTAATATAAATTGTCTAGATGAGCACTAGAAATTTACATCATCATCATCACCGCCCTTTTGCACCAAAAAATGGTCGGCAAAATTCCACATCGAGATACCCCTGGAAGATTTGACAGAAGTTTATGGCTTAATTCCGACTTGATATCAATCTTTTGGTTCACACATTCGGTAAGATCTAATATGGTTTTTATCTAGTATGTGTGTTGTCTCAACCTGACAATATTAGCAATCTGTAGCTAATGATACTTCAAACAACCAAGGGATGTGCTAAGAAAATCTTCATCTTCATTTTGGAGGAACCCTACATTAGAAGAATTGGTAAAGATAATAAAATTTCTATAGAGAATTGCATTTGTACATGGCTAAGTCAAAGAGCCATATTCGAGTACATTTTCTCACAGGAATTAGCCAGTTCCCTAAACAATTTTTCATCAAGAGGGATTAATTGAAGCCAACAATTCAAGATTTTTGATCCCCAAAAAAATCACAGTATTCAATGTAGAACACTTCTTTGTTGGAATATATATCCTCTATTAGGGAGTCTGTATTGATTAAATTATGTAGACATTTATATATTATTTTTTATATAAAAGACTATCTAACCATAAATATTGAGACAAAAGAAACTGCCTGACACCTTGCTAGTGAAATATCAAAAGCTAGCTGATATTATAGTGATGGATCCTATTTCGGCCATATATAATGTTGACACAAGGCATTAGAAAGGAAAGAAAGAATAAATAAGACAAACATGCAGCTATTTATCCCTTTTCAAATAGCCTAGAATCTGCCAAACCTTAATTGTTTTAGTGATTCTTCTATATTCTCTTTAATTTGTCATCCCCTTTTTGAAAATGAAAAATAAACAAGAGACGAAAAGTTCTAGACCCATGCTAGAAGTTTTTTATTTTGTAAGCCAATGCAAACTGTATTTGTTTTAAAGAAGGATACAATAAGCAAGAATCACAAAACTTCAGAAAAAAGTTAGTGCATCACGGATGATGATGGATCGTATATTCGTATGCTGAAACTGGTCGGTGGTGGTGGTAAATCGACGGCCTCCAGCTTCAATTGGTTTCAACTAATCGCGTCTCGACCACAGCCGAGAGGGTTAAGACGAGTCTGAATCGCACGAAACCCTAAAGAATTGGTCCAAATTACACGGAACCCAAAGCCCAAATCGCTACATTTTAGCTTTCAACCTTTTTCATTCATTCTTTACCACCAAAATATATTGATCTGACCTTATGTATAAGTTAATATGCTGATTACAATCTTTCGAGAATAAAATCAATCTCTAAATAAATTCGAATAGCTAAAATCTCAACAACTTTTATTTTCCTAAACAACGTATTTGCAAAAATCTAAAGAATCTAATATCTTGAACAATAGAATATCAAATAACCAAAATATCTAATAGATTCTTAATTCTAATAAACAAATGTTTGCTCCGCATTAATCTTCTGGGCTTCAAAAAGTTCACCACCTGGTGAATGGTTCAAGAGATGAAAACATACGGCTCAATCTGCTAACTCTGCTTCTTTCTGCTTTCCGCTGAGATCGATGAAGTTCAAACTTCAACTTGCTATGAAACCAAACTGTCGCAGGACAGTAATCGAAGAGCTTCTAAACATATGTGAATGAGTGCTACAAATGCCAGCAATCGGTGCAAATAAAAAATCCTAACGGATAAAATTTAGATGCAAAACTCACACAATAGAGATCCGATTTTGATAATCACGAACAATAAATGATATAAAATTAACAGGTTGAATAATCGCAATTGAACTTTGAAATTTAAAATGATCAATTTGTGAAGTGTCGGCTTATCCGTTGAAAGATATTCACTAAACAATAATTGCAATAATCCAAATATTATATTTTAGAAAAGTAGATCAAATAACCGAAATCCAAATATTTAATAAATGTACAATATCTAAACTTAGTTCCAAATCAATAAGCAAATTAAAGTCCAAAACTATTAATCAATTAATAAAATCCAAACTTTGTATTTTACTTTAATTTTGGACACTCCATGTAAATTTCATAAAGCTCCAAATTTGGATCTTACAAGACTTAAGATTCCTGCTGTACAATTTCCACAATTTGATATGTCCGAAAACTTGCTTTATATTTTATATCTTCAGGTAAATGAAATTAATTGTTTTTTGATCTTGGAAATATAATACTTTGAATTTTTTTATTAGCCATGGTTCTGTCTTCTTTTTGCTGGTTGATATGATGTATAGTTGCTGATTACAATCTCGTTTTATTGATGTTGACGTTAATTGATCTTTTGGGATGAACGAACAAATAATGATGAATAAAGTGTTCGAATATGAATTGACGATCAGCTGATATAAGATTTCAACCGCAGCCGAAGGATTGGATCGACCGTAGTCGATTAATAAAAACTCCACAGAGTCACAAAAATCTCAATCTTAAAGAGGCAAAAAATTTTATGGCAAAATTCAATAATCATTTATCTAATAATCCCCAAAAAGTTATGTTTTCTTTTATGCCGAAACACTATTTACATTTTGTAACTAAGTCCAAATCTAACTCAAAAATTACGAAATATTAATGAAATAAAATACCAATTTTTTCCAGAAAATAAATAAACATACAGTCCTACATCATTCTGCAGCTAATATTTATTGTCAAACTAAATAATTTGAAGAGATGAGTGTTAATAAAAATGTGTCTAATGAGGTAATGAAACTAATATTCAAATTTCAGATCCATATTATATTTTAGAACATCTGGGGCAAATATCTACTTTAGATATTCTGATAATGTTTCATATTGAAAACTTGATCCATTTCATGAACCAATTGATTTCCTGATCTTGTTCTTGAAAGATAGTTCAGCTTACACTTAGAGGAGTTTGATCAAAACTTCAATTGCGGTCCCCACTTCCTGACAGAGCATTGTTTCTATTTGTCAATATTTATGCACAATCAAGGGTTTAACTCAGTTTTTACCAAGTGATGAATTTTTCGAAGCCAGATAGAATGATGTGGGACCATATGTTTATTTATTTTCTGAGAAATTTATATTTTTTTTCATTAGTATTTCATAAGTTTAAGATTAGATTTGAATTTAGTTGCAAAATGTAATTAGAGTTTCAGCATAAAAGAAAGCATAAGTTTTTATTTAGCCTCTTTGAGATTGAGATTTTTGTGATTCTGCGGAGTTTTTATTAATCGGCTGTCGTTGATCCAATCCTTTAGCTGTGGTCGAAACCTTATATCGGCCGCGGTCGATCGTCAAACCAGATCCGAATATCGTCATTATTTATCGTTCAATATCAAAAGATCAATCAACAACGTTGTTAATATCAATAAGCCGTGATTGAAATCGGCAACTATATATCAAATCAAGTAGTAACGAAAAAACAGAAATCCACAGCCAATAAAAGAAATCCAAGGAATCCTATTTACAAGATAAAAAATAAAATTAATTTCATTTGCTTGAAGATATCGAATATATAAAGCAACTCTTAGGACATATCAAATTGTGGGAGGTATACAACAAACCTCTCAAGTCTTGTAAGATCCAAATTTGAAGTTTTATGAATTTAACATGGGCGTGCCCAAAATTAAAGTAAAAGGCAAAAAATGGATTTTATTACTTGATTAATAGTTCTGAACTTTGATTGCTTATTGATTTGGAACCAAGTTTAGATACTGCACATTTATAAAATATTTGGATTTTGGTTATTTGATCTATTTCTCTAAATTATAATGTTTGGATTATTACAATGATCGTTTGGTGAATTACCTTTTATGGATAAGCCGATTATCTTCACAAATTAATCTTTTTAGATTTCAAAGTTCAATTGCGAATATTTGGCTTGTTAATTTCATATCATTTATTGTTCGCGATTATCAAAATTGGATCTCTATTGTTTGTGTTTTGCATCATCTAAATTTAATCTGTTAGGATTTCTTTATTTGCATCGGTTGTTTGCATTTGTCATTTTGCACCCATCCACATGTTTAGAATCCCATCATGCGTCAAAAGTAACACTATTTTTTTCTTTATGATGTAGATTATCCCTTCTAAGAATAATTCACTAAAATGGAAAATTATTTGTTTATCCAAATTTTGGAAGAATAACGCTAAATATTACTTTATAATATATTGATACATATTCTAAAAAGATACATAGTATTTATCAAAGTTAGCCGCTGTGTCAAACCTATTGTTAAACTCAACTTAGTGACAAAGTCATATGCAGATAAACATAGGATATTGTTCACACTGGAGAAGCTCGATATATATCTATAATATACATTGATCCCATGCTATTGTGCTATTAACAAAGCAATTGAGTCTCTTAAAGATATAATAAACAAGTTTGTATGAGTTGGAAATTTCTCTCAGAGTTGGTTTTCAATTGACATGTCATTCACAAATTTAATTTTTAGTCTGATTTATCTAAATTGAGCATTTTTTAAATCCATGCTCAATTTAAGATGGGTAGGATAGTGGTGCTAGCAGTGTTCTATATGTCGACGATATACAACAGATATTGATCTATATATCGAAAATTAAGAAGAAACGATATGATTCATAAATTTAATATCGTTTTGTTATTTTGGAGAAATGTTGATTGACATGTCGGCATGCTGGCCAGTATTTTGCTAGATGGAAAATTGATATCAAATAAAATATTGTTATTTTTCTATTATAATGATTTTGGATGTTCCAAGTACTATTCCAACCTTAACCCGCAATTACCAAAAGCAATATTTATGTAAAGAAAAATTTAGTAGACTTGATATTTATTAAAACCTTTCATTATCGATAAACCCTAGATCTGAGCTTTCTTCTCTCTTCTTCGATAAACCTTGACAAACCTTTGCTCTAAACCCTAGATCCAAGCTTTCCTTCGACAAGGGTAAGAATTTGATATTGAATTATGTTATTGAATTCCTTCGAACTCTCACTCCCTTTATTTTTTATATTGAATTTCTCATAAATTCATGCTATTATAGAGAATTCAACATTGAATCTTGTGCTGAGTTTCTGAATAATTTTGAATTCAGTTAGCAATTCTTAGCAAGGCTTGATTTAATTCAAGATCATAGATATCGTCCTTGGTAAGTAGTATCCAAATCTATGAGCAATCACCGCTATATGTTGAGCTATTGAATGACTCGTTTAAGAAAGCCGACTTCTTCTAGGCATCTGAATGACATTTATAATATTTAGCTTATATCAACCTTGTTAAGGTCTAAATCAGAACACAAAATTTACAATCAAACTAGTAAATATTTCCTGATATATCGCGATAATCGATATGATTTTTTTGTGCCGACGGGAAACCGATATCTGACATTTAGAACATTGGGTGATGGAATATATATTAGAATATTATTTGGTGGTATTTAAGTATGTATGTTATCGTATGGAAATCCGTGTAAAATTTTTAAAATACCAACATCCAACATTAAATTGGTATTTCTCTAAACTTTTTATTTTCGGCAAACTTAGATCCGAGCTTCCTTCTCTCGTTGTCAACAAACCTAGACAAAACTCTAGATCGAAAGCCTAGATCCGAGCTTCCTTTGACATGGGTAAAATTTCGATATTGAATTGTGCTCTCATGCTGAATTTATTAGAATTCTCTCCCTTTATTTTAATGTTAAATTTGTGAGAAATGCAGGCTATTTTAGAGAAATTCAGCAATCGGCACTGAATCTCTTGCTAAGTTTTTGAATACTTTTGAATTTTATTAGCAATTGTAGATTTAATTTGGTTATAGACGTCCTTGGTAAGTAGGATTCGAACCCTCACACATCGAGGTATTGAAGGAAAAACTCATTTAATAAATCATACTCTTTATATTTAGTTGCATTAATGATATTTATAAAGTTTAGTGTATATCAAATTTGTTAAGGTCTATATTGGAATACAGAAATGTACATGCCTACATTAGTAAATATCTGATTTATGACATTTGACATGAAAAGTTATGTCAATAAGAAATCGACATATGACATTAAGAACATTAGGTCCTAGAATATGTATCAGAATATTATTTGTGTATTTATGTAATTTTATGGACTTTCATGTAAAATATTCAATATATAGAATTTTATGAAAATAAGACCATCCAAGTATTAATAAATATGATATGCAACAAGCAATTAGTTAATCTTTCTCTTGAAATAACTACAATTTGAATTTGACGTTTCAGCTAAAATAGCCATAACTTTTTTGGAAAGCCTTGATTTTAGAGGATATGCTTGCAAATAGTCTCTAACATTTCATTCTTGTACTAGAAGACATATAAGGAATCTTTACCTTAAATGCGATACCAATCCAAGCGAAATCTTTTATAATCTGCCAACATTATAATCCTAAGGTATTTAGTTTGGTGTTTTATCGTATGATTTTGTTTCTTCCCAATAATGAGTAATTGAATCAAATATCGATGATAGCTGCCGATATCCCGTTATTGGTAAATCGTCGTTTTTATATATATCATTATCGATAATTTTCATTTGAGTCCAATATCAGCCTATATTGGATTATACGTATCGGCCCAATATCGGCCGGTATAGATCATATCGGATTATTATTAATATAAATTTAATTGTGTATTTGTTTATTTAATAATTTGGGTTACTTGGGGCAAACCTATTATGATTTGGATGGTTTATCTTATTGAACGATTTAAATATTTAAATTGGGTTACTAGGGTAATCGACCGATATTAATTATTTTTTGCATGATTTATCTTATTGATGCATGTACATGTTTAAGATTTATCATAATTATATATTTATAAAATTTATAAAATAAATTTATATAGTGCTCGGTGTATGCTAGACCGATATGTTGAATGTGTATGTAAGAATATCCGATACCATACCCAATATCGATACTAGATATGCCCGATATCAATATCAAATATGAACGTCCGATAAGAACCCTTGTTACCGCGATCTCGTCCGATATCCGTGATCTGATATTATTAAATTTACTAATGATCGAGATAAAATAGAAACAGAGATTCAAACAACACTTAAATATCAATCAACGCAATGAGACAGATTTTACGTGGAAACGCAAATCGGGAAAAACTACGGGCAGCAACACAGATCAATTTCCTTATTTTAATGGAGAATTACAAATTTTCAGATTGACGACTTTAAGCCTCCACAAACGCTTAAATAGCACTTGGGGTGTATTTACTTATGGAATCCTTAAAATACCCCTCAACAATTTTGGGTACAAGTATAGATAACACCCAATATCAGATTCGAATATGGGTACATTTTGTTTGGGCCATAACTTTTGATCCCTAGATCTGATCAATGTGTTCTTTAGCAATTCGAAATGGTATGACGAGCTCTCTTCATATCGAACGGGCTGCTTCGACAGCGTCCCTAGCGGCCGTTCTAAAATGCGATTTGACTTCGTTTTGAGGGTCGATGTTTGTGACTCTGCCTGTTGAACTCGTTCCACTTCGGATAAATCCTGAATTTGAACTAAATAGTGAACTGAGCTAGTTTGAGAATCAAACAGAGTTAAATTTAGGACATTCTAACAAATCTCCACCTTGTACTGAATCTTATCGGATGTGAACCGACCTGCTAGAAGTTTGTTGTTGTCGATTGCCCCTCAGGGTTATCTCCGTCTAGCTACACTGAATAAGTCCAAACAATGTCTTAGAATCCGCTTGGTAAACATATATGTTGGATTGTCTTCTGTCCTTGATCTTTTTCTTGATACAGATGATGTCGTACCTTACGTAGATGTGCTTGGTTCTGTCATGATGTACCCGATCCTTTGTCAAACATATAGCACTCACGCTGTCACAGAATAACAGAATAATACAAACTTGATCCAGGTGTAAGCAAAGGTTACTAGCTAAACCCTTTAACAAGATGCCTTCTGCCACTTCCGTGAATGCCATATATTGCCTCTGTAGTAGACAAAGCGACAGAAAGCTGCAGAGTAGCCTTTCAAGTAACAACAAAACTAGCTAATGTGAAGACGCAGCCCGTCACTGAAATCCTCCTATCAAGATTTGCTGCATAATCAAAATCAGAATAACTCACCACTTCGCAACATGTATCACCTCTTCTGTAAATAAGACCAACAACTGACGTCCCTTTAAGATATAAGAATATCTGTTTTACTGCTTGCCAATGCTCTTTTCCAGGTTGAACCATGTACTTGCTAACAACGCTAACAACATATGCAATATTTGGCCTAGTGCACACTACAACGTACATCAAACTTTCCACAACTCTAACATATAGAACTCGAGACACTCACCTTTTTCTTCACTGAGGTGCAAATACAATTGAAAGACTAAAATTTTCAACCAATAGAGCACTTACATATTTCGCTTGTGACATGCTCAACCTCTTTAGCATCTTCTACATGTAGCTATCTTATGATAAGAAAAGCTTCTGCTGCTTGCTATCCATGTGAATCTCCATACCCATAATCTTTCGAGCTGCTAAGATCCTTCATCTCTAATTCACTACTAAGAAGCGCCTTCAACTTCTAAATCATTGATTTGTCTCGAGCCGCAATGAGCATGAAGTCTATATATATGAATCAGTAAACAAATGAGTCGTCTTCGAGTGTTCTATGATAAACGCAATATTTATACAGACTCCTATTGTAGCTATGCTCCACCATGAATCTGTCAAAACTCTTGTACTACCATCTCGCGGATTACTTTAATCCATATAAGGATTTCCGCAGTCTGCAAACACGATCTTCCTTGTTTTGAATAGAGAATCTCTTTGGCTGACTCATCATCCTCTTCACATCGAGTCGCTCTAACTCCAGGTCTTGATGTGTTACCATAGCATGTAACACGTGAATTGAAGTATGCCTTACAACGGGAGAAAATATCTCGTTGTAATCAACTAGGTAATCAACTATCTTCTTTTGACTGTAGCCCTTAGCAATTAGATGAGCCTTGTACCTGTTCCTTGTTCACTTGGGATTCCAGATTTCTTCTTGAAGACCTATGTGCATCCTACAATTTTTCTTCCATCCGGCAACTTGACAAGCTTCCATGTCTGAGTCTTGTGAAGAGATTCTATCTCTTCTCTTACAGTAAGTAAACAGCTTACTGAATAAACTTTGCCCCAGAGATATATTCTCGATAACTAGATGTCTCAGGAAACTCTACCTCTTCCGCTACATTGAAAGCATACGCTATCGTATGCTCGTAACCATATTTCTCAGGGGGACAGCTCCGTTTCCGTAGACGATCTGTAGCAATACTATATGGTTGTTGAGGTTGCTGCCGTGTACCCAACTCATGCACATTTTCTCGATCAGTCTGGAATGGAGTCATCTTTAACTCCACCTGTTTGCTTGCATCATTCTTTTTATCTGTAGAGGCATCAAACTCTTTTATCAAGTGAAGCCTATAATTTTCATCAAATGTCACATTTCTACTAGCATAATATTAGAATTGGAAGATCAAATTCCATAACCCTTTACCTTTGAACCATACAAAAAAATACCTTTTTTTGCCATTGCTTCTAACTTTCCTTTACTAACATGATAATAAGCAGAACAACTAAATATTCTGAGAGATGAATAATCAATAAACATTTCAGATCATACCTCTATAGGGTTTTGCAATCAATGGATTAGGGTTTTGCAATCAATAGATGTTGAGAGCGATTCACCAAGTAACAAGCTGTATAAACAGTCTCGACCCAAATTTTTTTAGACAATCCAGCATTAGAGAGCATGCACCGAACTTTCTCTAACAATGTTACGTTCATACATACGTTCTGCAACACCATTTTGCTGCGGAGTCTCTTTTTGTAAGATGTCCTTGCATAACTCAAGCTCATTCGAACAGAATTCTATGCCATTTCCTCTCAATTTACTTCTCAACCACAAGTTCCTTCTACTGCGTAAAGGCTTTAAAGACATTACTCTAGTGCTTTAATTTATAGATCTTGACCATTTGGAATAATCATCAATAAGAAAGAAATACTGAGCACCACTTTCGATGGAACACGAGGACCCCGAATATCAGGTTGCCTTCAACCTATGCGCCGTCTTGCTGAATTGAATTCGACACTGCTTGCCAAAATCACAATGCTCACAGAAGTCTATTGTTGCCGTTTTGTGGCTTCCAAGCAAAGCCCTGATTGCTCAGAACTGTCATCCCATCTCATTCATATGTCCAGGTCGTAGAAGAAACTACTGTAGTACCTATCATTGTCTTTTCTTGCAAAATATACTTAAGTTTTTTCTTCGACTACTTTCATCGCTATCAAAACACCATCGAGACCCGAAAAACTCCACCTTCAATCACATCAATAACCTTTAGAGTCCATAATGTCTAAGGAAATTTGATTTTTTTCATATATGGAACACATCGAACATCAGTCAATGACCTCACCATGCCATCATGCATATGTATCTGGATGGAGCCGATTCCAACAGTCTTGCAGGGCATATTATTTCCCATCAAGACATTTCCGCCGTCAAACTTATCACATGTTTAAAACCGGTCTTGACCAGTACACATGATAGGAACAACCCGAATTCAACACCTATTCGTTTACTGGCTGAACATGATCAATAACTAATAGAAATTGACCGTCTTCATCAGAGGACTTATCTTTTGCTACCCAATAAGTGAAGAATTGTTCACCTTTCCCCCTATCTTTTCCTTCTTTAGACACGATTACTTCATGTTCTTTTTTTTTGCAAGGACAAATAATATTCCTATTATGAGTTCTTGATTTGGATATGCCTATCCATTTCTGTTTGCTTTTGGCCCTATCAAACATCCTCTTTGATCAGAACTCATTGCCATCAACCAATCAGCCTGATTCTCTTCATTGCTTCAAGACACCTATCGAAGTTCACGGAGTGAAGCGCAGATCTGACATCTTCTAGAGGTATAGTGTCTTTACTGACAATAAAAGTACAAAATTCTCGAAGGATATAAGGAGTATAACAGAATTAAGGCAGCATCTTCATTCTCATTTTCTATTTTTTACGTTCTTCAAATCCATAACATTCATATTCGGTAAATCAAGATTATCTTTAAGAGGTGTACCTTTTTTCATACGGAGAGAAAATACTCATTGCTTTAGATGCAACTTTTTGTTAGAGATTTCGTCATATACGGGTTCTTCAATTTCAGCTAGAGACCTGCCGCGGTCTCATCATTTTCAACTTCACATAGGATATCATCTTCCAAACATAACTGAATCATTACATGTGTTTTCTTCTCTATTTTAGTCTTCATCGGTCATCAACGCTGATCTCGTTTTAGAAAGACACGTCCAGCAATCTTGTTGCTTTAACAGGGTGTGCATCTTAATGCATCAGAGACTTAAACTATTTTTCGTGGAGAACTTATTTATTTTGATGTCGTGCGACGTCATCTTTGTACTCGATCGATGAACCAATGCAAAATTTGATACTAATTTGTTACGGATGATCGAGATAAAACAGAAACAGAAATTAAATCAACACATTGAGACAATATTTTACGTAGAAAACCTAAATCGGTAAAAACCATGGGCAATAGCATAGATCGATTTCGCTATTTTAAGGGAAAATTACAGATTTTTAGATTGGCAGCTTTAAGCCTCCATAAACTTTTAAATAGCTGTTATGGTTTATTTACAAGACAGAATTCCTAAAGTATCCCTCAACAATTTTTGGTACAGATACTGCCAAATATTATATTAGGATATGGGTACATTTTATTTGGTCATAACTTTTGATCCGTAGATCCAATCGAAGCGTTCTCTAGCAATTCAGAAATGACAAATGACAAGACGAGCTCTATTCCTTCCGAACGAGCTCCTCTAACTGCGTCCCCAGTGGTTTTGCCGAAACACGTTCTGACATCATTTAGAGGGTCTACGAAGCCTTCAAGGTTTATGACTCGCTTGTCGGACTCGCTCCGCTTTGGATAAATCTTGAAGTTGAAATATATGGTAATTATGCCAACTTCGAAATCAAACATAGCTAGGATCCATGACATCTTAACAATCAACACTCGGTCGATGCGAATCCGATAATTGATACATTGGTAATGGCTAGGAATAATTGGACTACATTTAAAGGGTTTAACTCCTCTTCTACATGTTAGATCTCTTATTTCTTCCGATTAAGCTCTAACTTGAGCCTTTCATAAATGAACAAGTTCTAACTTTGAGCTTTTATGTGAACACACATTGTAATCTGGATGGCACTGTCACCTCATGAATTTTGATTGAATCATAGTTACCAAATTTGCGGAATGTACTTATAAGTGGAATAAAAGCAGGCAAACTGTTCTAAATTTCGGATATCGGTGTCATGTCGGCCGAAAGATTTTGATATCGGATATCAGATATCGTGAAATGTCGGATGGTTTTTGCTGGGTTCTCTAGCCCTCGCGGTTATAGCACAAGCGAATTACGAACAAAATAAATCTTGCGAGCATAAGAAAACCGCAACTAAAGGATCGTCCCAAACGCTAAACTCGAAACTTCATATACAAGGTTATGAGCATACAACCTTTGATGCGTGTCCATCTAATCGTGGAAGATCCCTTCAAGCCCCGTAGCCGTCGGGAACATGCTTGAGAGGCGACCGTCCTTGCCAAAGATGATCCATCCGAGGGAAACCGGTGCAAGCTCCAGCTTCACATCCATGCATACAAGTAAAGCAACTAAAGATCCAAGTTTGCTAGAAATGGATGCTTAAGGATGTATGGATTATCGCTTTTCTTTTTCTCACTCAAATACAAACTCAAGAGAGCTCATGAGAGCTTCAAGAGGAAGGAGATGGAGGATGAGAGTGTAACATAACCAAAATTGATCAAGTGTGTCCATGAGAATGAGAGAGAGGCCTTTTATTTTTCCACCACAAAAAATTATGACAACCTTTTTCTAATATAAAAATTCAAGCCATCCCTCTCTACATGCTTACTTTACCCCTTACCCTCCACGTCATTTCAAAAATCCTAAATGAGTGTCCTTCTAGGAGTATTCCGTATAAATACGGAATACGCCACGGTATATGTTTCGAAATACATACAAGCGTATCCGTATAAAAATACGAATAACCAAGAAAGAGAATGAATAATGAACATAATACTAGAATATATATATATATCAATATATATATATATATATGTATGTATGTAAATTATTAAATCAATACCTGATTTAATAATCCGGCTTAATCCTAAGCCGGCTAGTATTATCAACAGTCCGATTAAAGTCTATGAAGCTAGTATACGTATTTAATCAGACCCCTGCATGTATCAATATACGGCCTCTACATCATATCGCCTGAACCGGAAATAACCGTGTGGACTCTAAATACTCGACAATACGCTCGCAGTAAGTTACTGGATAAATCCATAACCACAAGCATGCCAGCGACACTAGCTGTACGTAATGGCTGTAAGTCGACGTTAGACACCCCACAAGATGCGGGGAGGCGGAATAGGTAAAACAATCATTTTGTTTAAGTTAACATCGACCAACTTTACGGATCTTTGCTAAACCCTAACTAACAACTATCTAGAAGTGCTAAACTACTATGATAGACGATTATACCTCAAGATACTAGTCCTTGTTCTTGTTGTTCACCTCCTTGTCGGCCTCCTCGATGTGATAGAAGATCCACCCGAGAGTTCTTTCTCCAAAGCTTTAACCTCTCACTTGAGATAACTAAGTGGCTAGGATTGCTAATCCAAGTAACCTAGAGGATATAGAGATTGATTAAGGATTAATAAGTCTTTCTAACCCTTGGGATCTCAACACATGAGAGGATTAGGGTTAGGTTGAAGAAGAGGAGAGCTTGAGCAGAGAGAATGTGTATGTGAGAATGAAATGAAAAATAACTCATTTCTATATTTATATGAAGCATAAAGATTATCAAATAAATCATATATGATAATTACAACCATGCTTCATTTAATACAATCAATAAATCATCACATGAGTCATTAAGCAATAAATGCTTCATTAATTCATTTGGATAAATCATCTCATGAGTCACTAATTCATTTAATGCAATTTACACCTAAGCTCTCCACCTCATCTTTCTTCTATAACCTTCTCGACTAATTACGAGAATGTCCCTCCCATCCGTAAAACACGGATATTCTGAGACTGTATAAATCCAATAATCCAATACTAGAATCTGGCTTAAACTAAAGCCTGCTAGTATAATCTGTCCGAACATCATACGTGCACAAGTACACGTATATGTCCGAACCCTGTCGTAAAACCATACGACCTCTATACCGTTTCGCCTGAAGCAGGGAAACTCTCTGTGTGGGACTCTAAAGACTCGACACTACGTTGGCAGTGGGTTTAACCACAGGCCGCAAGCGGTACTAGCTGTACGTAACGGTCCCCAGGTAGATGTTGATAAGAAGGCCGATGAGGAAACCCATCCGAACTCCTACTGAGCCTGATGTGACAATCTCCGTACAGTCCGATCTGTTCGTCTAATACTATCGCATATCGGGCCTGGGGGCGGCAAGCGTCAGTCCCCTAAAAGCGGTATAAGTCGTGTCGGAGTGAAGCCCATTACACCTTGAGAAGCTACTGGAAATCCTACCAGTAAATCTCGTTTGCCCTGGCCATGGACTTTGCGTAATGGCTCTCCAAACAAAGTGCGATATCAACTCCCAATACCGGGAGAGACGGATCCTTTCTAACTGACATCGCCTCTAAGTGTTTCGGGACTGCACCCAACTGCTACCTGTTTGCACGACTCCTTTGAGCCGTGGTAGGGTAGCAATCTAAGAACAGTGGGAATACACTCGAGACGAAGCAGCAGTGTCAAGTCTGCGGACTATGCTGTACTCATGTCATCTGGGAACTGTTAACTGACGACGGGTATAATACCAACCAACAGTTCCCTTCGAGTCCTGTCCGGTGTACCCGTAACCCAACGAGCACCTGCATACTATCTCCAGTACAACGTACTAATGGCTGTGGAACAGACCATCTCCCCTGCTGGGATGAGAAGCGTATACACTAGTCTACTCTGGAGTATCGATGCCCTGTTTCGATAATCCTACGACTAGGGACCTGAAAAAGGATGTGCTTGTAGACTACCCAGCTCCCACTAGTGTGACTGCCATCACAACGCTGGTAGTCAAGCAAGATCCTAAGGGCTCTATCAATATGTATTCGCGATATGCTAAAAGAAACATATACACATATTAAGATAGATATAAACCAAGTAGCATACTACTATGTTGAGCAAGACTGTTAATACAATTGTGAATATCCCAAGCTTCCATTAAGTAATATACAAACTAGTATGATACAATAATGACCCCTAGGGCATATACACTAACAATCTCCCACTTGCACTAAGGCCATGTACTAGCGTATAGAAGACCTATCATCTCGAATAGCCTCTCGAACTGTGTCTGAGGTAAGGCCTTTGTGAATGGATCTGCAATGTTCTCCTCTATAGCAACTCTCCAGACCTCGATCTCCTGGCGATTTATGATCTCCCTGATCATGTGATACCGCCTTAAGATGTGTCTGGACTTCTGATGGGACCTGGGTTCCTTCGCTAAAGCTATAGCGCCGTTGTTGTCACAATACAGCGGTATTGGATCAACAATGGTAGAAAGCACTTGAAGTTCTGTTGGGAACTTCTTCATCCAGACCGTTTCTTTTGCGGCATCGCAAGCAGCGATATACTCCGCTTCCATCGTCGAGTCAGCAACGGTGTCCTGCTTAGAACTCTTCCAGCACACCGCCCCTCCATTGAGGGTAAAGACATAACCTGACATGGACTTGGAGTCATCCTTGTCACTCTGGAAGCTGGAGTCGGCAAAAACCTCAATCTTGAGGTCTTTTCCGCCGTAAACCAAGAACACATCTTTAGTCCTTCTCAGGTACTTGAGAATGTTCTTTACTGCTATCCAGTGTTTCTCCCCTGGGTCTGACTGATACCGGCTTACCACGCTCAGTGCGTAAGCTACATCTGGTCTGTTGCACAACATCGCATACATTATAGAGTCTACCGCAGAAGCGTAGGGTATAATCGACATGCAATCCCTTTCCAAATCAGTCTTGGGAGACATCTCTTTGGAGAGGGTGATTCCGTGACAAGCTGGTAAATTACCGTGCTTAGAATCTTCCATACTGAAACTTTTCAGTATAGTATTGATATACCTGGACTGTGAAAGTCCCAATATCCTCTTAGATCTATCACGACAGATCCGGATCCCCAGAATGTAAGAGGTATCACCCAGGTCTTTCATGGAGAACCTGTGTGACAAGAATCCTTTGACAGATTGTAGCATAGGAATGTCATTTCCTATCAAGAGAATGTCATCCACGTACAAGACGAGAAATACGACAGTTCATGCTACAATTTTACTATATATACATGGTTCATCTGGATTTTTGATAAAGTCATATTCTTTGACCGTTTCATCAAAACAGATGTTCTAACTCCGCGATGCCTGTTATAGTCCATAAATGGACTTAAGCAACTTGCACACTTTCCCGTTGCTCCCACTCTGATTGAAACCTTCTGGCTGATCCATATAGAAACACTCTTCTAAATTACCATTTAAAAAAGCCGTATTTACGTCCATCTACCAGATCTCATAATCATGGAAGGCGGCAATGGCAAGAAGGATCCGAATGGATTTGAGCATACCCACTGGAGAAAAAGTTTCGTCATAGTCCAAACCAGGTCTTTGACGGAAACCCTTTGCAACAAGTCTAGCCTTATAGGTTTCCACCTGTCCATCTACACCAATCTTTTTCTTGAAGATCCACTTGCATCCTATGGGTTTTACCCCATCTGGAGCAAAGTCCAAAGTCCATACTTTGTTGGTGTACATGGACTCCATCTCGGTCCGCATTGCATCCAGCCATCTTACCGAGTCGCCGCTCTGGATGGCCTGCTGGAAGCTAGTAGGTTCATCATTATCAATGACGCAATCATCTCTATTCCCGTCGATGAGAAAACCGTAGTATCTCTCAGGCGGATGAGACGACCTACTACTCCTGCAGAGGGGTGCGAGAATGTCCTTTCTTCTGGAACTCCTGGTTCTACCAAACTTTCAGTAGTAGTTTGTGGTTCTGGAATTTCTTTCAGTTCTATTGTGCTCCCACTTGTTTCCTTTTCTAAAAACTGTTGTTCTAGAAAATGGGCATTACGAGAAACAAAAACTTTTTGTTCCTCTGCGTGATAGAAAAAATACCCCTTGGAGTTCTTTGGATATCCCACAAACT
Source organism: Agapanthus africanus (assembly GCA_030015575.1). Classification (NCBI taxonomy): domain Eukaryota; kingdom Viridiplantae; phylum Streptophyta; class Magnoliopsida; order Asparagales; family Amaryllidaceae; genus Agapanthus; species Agapanthus africanus. The sequence continues at coordinate 439,696,214 of CM057344.1, forward strand.
TACACTGTACTGATCGTGCCTCGAGTTTGTCCGCGTGCTGTTTTTTAACAAAAGCTGGACATCCCCATATCTTGAGATACTGAAGATAGGGTTTCTTCCCACTCCACATCTGATATGGTGTGGTAGGCACAGTCTTGGTAGGAACCCTGTTCAAAAGATATGTAGCTGATTCTAGTGTATAACCCCAGAAAGATCGCGGTAACTCATCATTACTCATCATGGAACGTACCATATCCAATAAGGTTCGGTTCCGTCTTTCCGATACACTGTTATGTTGTGGAGTGTATGGAGGAGTAAGCTGAGAGAGAATTTCTTTCTCTTTTAGGTAACCCAGGAACTCGGCACTTAAGTATTCACCACCTCGATCAGATCTCAGTGTCTTGATACTTTTGCCGGTTTGGTTCTCTACTTCATTCTTATATTCTCGGAATTTCTCAAAGGCCTCAGATTTATGTTTCATCAAGAAAATGAATCCATACCTAGAGAAATCATCCGTAAAAGTAATGAAATATGAAAAACCGCCTCTTGCATGTGTAGACATTGGACCACATACATCGCTGTGTATGAGTCCTAAGAGCTCGCTCGCTCTTACTCCATGTCCAGTGAATGGAGTCTTTGTCATCTTTCCTTTGAGACATGATTGACAAGTGGTATAAGAGTGATATTCGAACGGATCAAAATATCCTTCTCTATGTAACTTAGTTAACCTTGTCTCATTGATGTGACCTAGTCTATAATACCATAAGAAAGCCTGATTTATATCTGGAGACTTTCTTTTTAGTGTGTTCTGGATATTGAAAATCTGTAATTGGTTTAACACGTATATACCGTTATCTAGTGTACCGGACCCAATCAAACCATGATTAAGGTGGATGTTAACAACATCGCTTACAAACGTGGAATCATAACCTTCTTTTGATAACAACGATACTGATATGATATTACACGTTAAACTAGGTACACAAAAACAGTTGTGCAAAACCAAAATATGTCCACTCGTCAATCCAAGGTGATAATCCCCTACGGACACAGCATTCACGCTAGCTCCGTTAGCAACCTGGAGGGTCATATCACCAACCTTCAGCACTCTACGGTTTCTCAGTGCCTACAATGAATTGCATATATGAGATCCTGATCCGGTATCCAATATCCAGGAAATAGAGTTGATTGACCGACAATTTTCAATTACAAACACACCTGATGCCGAAACCATAACTTGCCTCGGATCCTGGTTCTTGGCAATCCAAGCTTTGCAATCTTTCTTCCAATGACCTTTCCTACGACAGTGGAAGCACTCGTCCTTTGTCACTGCTGGCACCGCAACTTTTGCCTTTCCCTTGACTCCCACCTTACTAACACCACCTCTTGATTTGGTAGCGGCCTTCTTCTTCCTTCTTTTGGCCCTTGTCTTGGACCTGGAAGACGAAGCACCACGAACAAACATAGTGGATGTTTCCCTTGCCTTCTGCAAGGTGCCCTCTGCACTCCTCAACATGTTAAGGAGTTCTGAAAGTTCAACTTCTTTACCTTGAATGTTGAAATTCAAGATAAACTGGGCGTAGGTGGAAGGAAGGGACTGGAGAATCAAGTCTGTATACAGCTCGTTCTCTAATGTTGTCCCGAGGTCTGCGAGCTCTTCAATATAGCCAATCATCTTAAAGACATGTTCCCCTACAGATGATCCGACGGCCATCCTCGACTGAAACAAGTGCTTCGAGGTCTTGTATCTAGCTATACGAGATTGCTCTCCATACAGTTCCTTGGTGTGGAGAAATATGGATTCTAGATCCATATTCTCGTGCCTCCTCTGATGTTCATTATTCATAGAGGCAAGCACGATGCACTTGGCCTTCGCGCAGTCTAACTCTCAGGTCTTGCGGATTTCCTTATCCGCGACACTGGATTCAGGATCTGGGACGGCAGGGGCCTTAGTAGTAAGGACATACCCCAATTTGTCATAGGTAATTACCATCTTAACATTCCGGAACCAATCTTTATAATTTAGCCCTGTCAAAATATTTTTATCTAATAATAACTTAAGGCCTGTCATGTTCTGGGTCGCTGCAATTAGGAGAGAGAGAGGAAACACTTTAACATGATGCTCTTGCAAGTTTAGAGTGGTTTTTAGTTTATCTAAACAAGATGGCTCCCACTGTTTCTCGAATCTCTCCTCAAACCAAAAAGGAAGAACTAGTCAGGACTATTCTTACTGTACAATAATAACTTAAGGCCTGTCGGTACTTCGAGGGAGGTTTTACGACGCTTTAGCGAAGTTCCTTAATTAAATAACCTCTTTTCTCTGGGGACGTAGCCCCGCTGACACCTTTCTCGACACCTACTTGGTTTATAGCATTGATCGTTAAGTGAAAGAATCTCCCGATGAGTAGCATATACTCACAGTAGGATCGGGATCCAAATATCATCGTGTGATAAAGCTGAAGGAATCCTACCAAAATTATCACACTCCAAATGGTATGCAACATTAGCAAGTTTCAGTTTCTTTAGAAACTCCCGATATCGATTTCTGCCCCATGCTCTTATGACCTTGGCGTTGGTCAAAATGTCATAAGTCACATGTCAAGTTCTACCCATCATTATCTTGTTAATTTGAACCCACCCGTACATACCCCTGACGTTGGCCAAATGGCAGTACGACTGTCCCAAACCAACTCATTTATCTATGCAACAAATGAATACCCAGCAGCTACCAAACACTATGTCTTGGCGTTGGTCAAAATACATAGCTTGAATACTACTGGATACCCAAATGACATGACGGAGGGCTACGAATGGTTTTGCGAAACCGTGAACGTAGTGAACTTGATATGATCGAAGGAACCTTTTAAAAGGAGTGGTTTAAGCTCCGCATTTAAAAAAATATCTTCTGTTTTAAAATAACCGAGTGGTTTCTTTTAAACTGTTCCAACGATTCAACTTTGGTTTATTTTCTTTGCATTAATATAATGCGTCCCATCAATTAACCTATCATTGCAGAAAACAACGAAAATACGTCCTCTTATGCCATCCGCATTCACCACTGGGCCCCGTCATTCACCCGTTAGGTTACTTAACTAACGACAGAGCGGGGGGCTGGGCTAGCGCGAGTGCAAAACATAAGTGACGCCTACTAGATATCATATATAGATATTGTACATTCGTCAGATGCAATAATAGGCATTTCAGATCACAGATGAACATATTCGATTTTCTAGGAATCCGCATTCCTTTTGAGCCTGCAAAGAAAGACGAATTACATAGTCGTGATGAATAGCTAAAACCCCACCCTAGACCCCTACGGGTACGGCAAACTACCCGCCAAGTATCCGAAGTGAAGCGGTCTCCCTCAACGACGTGAGTAGGCCACTAAGCACTTTAAAGTACCTGGTAGTTTGTGCACCCCATCTTGAGTCTATCCTAGAAGCAGAAAAAAGTAAATGAAATAATACAACGGTGGCTACAACCTCAACCCGGATGTGCCCCGCAAAAGAATATTACAACAAATTACAATTTACATTTGAATGAAAGAAACACTCGTCTCACATCCTCGGCTATCCATTCACGACAATCCAACGAGTCCACATTCACAAACCAGTAAAAACCATTACAGAAATGTGCAACCCCTGCTAACCGGCATACTAGCAGTTAGGGGAGGTTTACGAACACATTAATCACAACACAAATATAATCCAGTTAGCCAAACATTTTAGAATTTCGATCAAGCAACACAAATGAATCTACTCCAAACAATTCTCCGTGCACATAAAACCTGAGCAGAAACAAAATATCCCAGAAAATACAACATCAACACAGAAGAATAACTGAGCAAATTTGGGTTGACTCGGAGTCAACTCGGCCGCAGATCCGCGGCGGATCGCTTGGATCGGCCGCGGTTCCGCGGTGGTATGGTCGAGTCATGATCCCAAATTTCTAAACCATAACTAATATGTTAGCAAAGTCTTTAGAAATTCGATCGCAAAACGAACTCGAAAATACAACGTTTTCACCTAGTTTCTGCCGATTTTAAAACGGGGTCTAAAAATTTTTCAGGGACCCTTAAAAATACAAGCAGGGCTGAAGAAATGTGGTTTGTTTTGGGTGAGATATTTTAGGGTTGAGTTGGAGATATTTTGGTAAGATATTTTCCTTGATATTTCATCACAAAACCTCATTATATATCACACCAAAATGAGAGGACAGCCATGGGTTTTTTGATGGTTGTATTTTGCTCTCTTGAGATAATTTCTTGAGCTCACACTCTTCATCTCTTTGCATCTTCTTCAACCTCCACCCTAACCATTTCATGTGATGAGAACCCTAGGGTGTTTGAGACAAAATATTCCACTCATTCTCTACTTCATCTTGGACATGTCGGTTGATATACTTCATGTTCGAGTTGCCTCGGTATAGAGGCGGGAGCCCGTATAAAGACTCGTTGACGTGGTGCCACCTCGACGAGAAGATCGGAGTTGCAGCGAGGAGTGTGGGATGATGGCTAAAGACCTAAGGACACGGATCGATCTGTATAGCCTTTCTACCTCTTTACAGTTTGTTAGTTTAGCGTTAATGGCAAGATCCGGGTTATAGTATGCGATGGCGCTAGTTGTAAAAGTTTTTGTTCGGCATTTGGCCTCAGATTATTGGCCGGGGCGCTACCGTACACTTACATGGTTCTAGAAGCTTCTTGACTAATTACGAGAATGCCCCTCCTATCCGTAAAACACGGATATTCTGAGACTGTATAAATCCAATAATCCAATACTAGAATCTTGCTTAAACTAAAGCCTGCTAGTATAATCTGTCCGAACATCATACGTGCATAAGTACACGTATATGTCCGAACCATGTCGTAAAACCATACGACCTCTATATCGTTTCGCCTGAAGCAGGGAAACTCTCTGTGTGGGACTCTAAACACTCGATACTACGTTGGCAGTGGGTTTAACCACAGGCCGCAAGCGGTACTAGCTGTACGTAACGGTCCCCAGGTAGATGTCGATAAGAAGGCCGATGAGGAAACCCATCCGAACTCCTACTGACCCTGATGTGACAATCTTCGTACAGTCCGGTCTGTTCGTCTAATACTATCGGATATCGGGCCTAGGGGGCGACAAGCGTCAGTCCCCTAAAAGCGGTATAAGTCGTGTCGGAGTGAAGCCCATTACACCTTGAGAAGCTACTGGAAATCCTACCAGTAAATCTCGTTTGCCCTAGCCATGGACTTTGCGTAATGGCTCTCCAAACACAGTGCGATATCAACTCCCAATACCGGGAGAGACGAATCCTTTCTAACTGACACTGCCTCCAAGTGTTTCGGGACTGCACCCAACTGCTACCTGTTTGCACGACTCCTTTGAGCCGTGGTAGGGTTGCAATCTAAGAACAGTGGGAACACACTCGAGACGAAGCAGCAGTGTCAAGTCTGCGGACTATGCTGTACTCATGTCACCTGGGAACTGTTAACTGACGACGGGTATAATACCAACCAACAGTTCCTTTCGAGTCCTGTCCGGTGTACCCATAACCCAACGAGCACCTGCATACTATCTCCAGTACAACGTACTAATGGCTGTGGAACATACCATCTTCCCTGCTGGGATGAGAAGCGTATACACTACTTTACTCTGGAGTGTCGATGTCCTGTCTCGATAATCCTATGACTAGGGACCTGAAAAAGGATGTGCTTGTAGACTACCCAACCCCCACTAGTGTGACCGCCATCACAACGCTGGTTGTCAAGCAAGATCCTAAGGGCTCTATCAATATGTATTCGCGATATGCTAAAAGAAACATATACACATATTAAGATAGATATAAACCAAGTAGCATACTACCATGTTGAGCAAGACTGTTAATACAACTGTGAATATCCCAAGCTTCCATTAAGTAATATACAAACTAGTATGATACAATAATAGCCCCTAGGGCATATACACTAACAATGGCTACCCTGGTATATGTCGAAAGGGAGGTCGACAATCAAGTTCATCCGTACTCTACTGAGTCTGTAAGTGACGATCTTCGATCAGTTTGGTCTCCTCGTCTAAGAGTGTCGCATACCGGGACTAAGGGTGGATAACGTCATACTCCTAATAACTCGATAGGTCGTGCCGGTGTCAAGTTCATCACCTATCGAGAAACTACTGATCTCCTATAAGTAAATTTTATCCACTATGGCCAGAGATTTATGGTGATAGCCAACCGAACACAGCGCGACATCGACTTCCTGTTCCGAGAGAGACGAATCCCTGACGATAGCTCACTGCTTCCATGTGGCTCGGGACTGTATCCAACTAAAACCTGTTTGCACGACTCTTTTGAACCATGGTAGGGTAGTAATCTAAATATAGTGAGAACTCACACGAGAAAAATGATGATATCAGGTCTAAAAACTACCCTTTACTCATGTCACCAGAGAACTGCTATCTGACTATAGGTATAATACCATCTAGAAGTTCTCTGGGAGTCCGTCCGGTATACTCACCTCCAGTGAGCATCTGTATGTAATTTTAGGTGCCAAAACTCTAATGGCTTGTGAGACCGGCCACCGCTCCTCATCGGGGTTTAGAAACGCATACACCCGTCTACTCGGGAATATCGATGCCCAGTCTTGATACTCCTACGACTAGGGACATTTAAGGATGTGCTTATGGACTGCCTAGCTCACTTGTATGATCGCCATCATAATGCTGGTAATCAAGCAAGAATCCTATGAGCTTTATTATTATGTATTAGTGACGTGTAATAAAACGTACATGTGAATAATAAAGACAAACCATATGGCATATTATCATCCCGAGCAAGACTATTCTACCTCATAGGTCCTCCCTCAATTACAATAATTGCCTACTTGCAATTACAATAATTGCCTTGCGGGCATTATATCCAACAATCTCCTACTTGCACTTAAGGCTAATTATTGTGGTATCGTATACTCACAGCTCTGTATGATATCGAATACCCGATTTCTCTCCTAATCAGTTTCGCAAACCGTGTTTGAGAAACAACCGTGTTCGAGAAATAGCCTCAGTGAGTAGATCTGCTAAAATGTTATTTGATTTCTCTATTTCTCAACTTCGCGGAGATCAACTTCCTCCTGAAATGAGCGTCACCTGTCTTAGAATTTGTCTGGATAGATGATGTGACCAAGTTCATAAATGAACACTATTATCCAACAAACTTTTTGGGTTGTACCCTTCGCTGAATCTAATCAGCATCCTGCGCCATGGCTACGTCAGTATCCGCTTGGAACACTTTCCAACATACTGCCTCTCAGAAGAGGGTAAACTTACAACTCTGACAGCCATTCTGTCATCCAAATCATCTTGGAAACTGAAACCGGTAACCGGCTCCTGTAGGGAGCTGCCATTACCATACTCCAAGAACATCATGATATGTTCTTTACTGCTTCCCTTTGTTTTTCCAGGATGGATTAATATCTGCTTACTACAGCAAGTGCAAAAGCAATATCTGGTCTGCTATATGACATCGCATGATTGACCTAATTTCTAAAGCACTTGAAAAGTCATTCATGCGAGTCCCTCAACTCATCAGTCAAAAAGACATCTTTTTAGAGAGGGTGACTCCATCACATGTGGGTACACCGCTATGCTAGGAGTCGTCCAATCTAAACCCTTTTAGAATGGTGTCCAAGTATCCTGATTGGGACACTTTCCAATTCTAGATCTATCGACATAGACATAGTCACCAGAATTCTTGATACATTATTCAGATCCTATGTGGAGAAACGTCTGTGACAACCAAAGTTTGACCGATATATATGAATATCACTTCCTATCAGGAGTATGTCATCCAAATACCAGGACAGTACTCCCTACATCCTTCCTACCAGGTTCGTCTGTTGTTTTAATGAAGTCACACCTTGACTGTTACATCAAAATAAACGTTCCATGTCCGCTATGCCCGTTTTAGTATATAAATAGACATAAACAACTTGCACACCTTCCGTTACTCTCACTGACTATGATAACCCTCTGGCAGAGTCATATACACGTGCACTTCTAAATTCCTATTTAGAAAGACGTTATAGTCATCCATCTGCCAGATCTCATAGTCATGAATAGCAGCAGGTCAAGTCATATCCGTACGGATTTCAACGTAGACACTGAAGTAAGAGCGTCATCACAATCCACACCAGATATTTGATGAAACCCCTTTACTACAAGTCTAGCCTTATTAGGTTACTACCTTTCTACCTGCATCAATCTCGAAAGATCCACTTGCTTTTGGGTTTTACCCCTTCAGGAGCATCCGTCAAAGTCCAAAATCGATAATTTGCTGGAGTGTGGAGTCCAACTTGGATATCTTACACCTGGCCATCTGGAAGTCACCACTTCCTATGACCTGCTGATAACTATTAGGGTTATCATCACTATGATGCGGACCTCCTTGTCACCGTCTACGAGAAAACTGAAGTATCTCTCAGGTGGCTGAGATCACTTACTAAATCTGCGGAGTGACTGAGCTTTGTCGGTTCCAATTGAATCTTCAGGTTCTACTAAATTTTCAGTAACCGTTTGTGAATCTGGAACCACTTCCATTCTACCATACTCCCACTAATTTCTTTTGCAAAAAGATTCATTTTATAAAAAGGTGGTGAGTCAAGAACAAACCAATTTTTTATCTTGAAAATGGTAGAAGCTAAACCCTTGCTAAAGCTTAGGATAAATCACAAACAACCATTATTGAAACGTGCCTTGAGTATATCCGGATTCTGCTTTTAAACAAAAATCGGATAACTCTATATCTTAACAACCTCAAAATATGCTACCATTGTATGTCCATATAGAATCAAAGGCACTGATTTAGATGGAAACATATTCAAATGTTATGCAACTATATTCAGTGCATATCCTCAAATGGAAGAAGGCCATACAACATTACTCATCAAGGAGCGCATCCACGGATACTTCAAACGTTTGGTGCTCTACTTTATTTTAATACCCTGTGAATTTCTCAAAATCTTTGGACCTTACATTTCAATGAATGCGTGTCTAAAACCAGAAAACTCATAGATAAATTGAAAGAAGTAAGAGTACCAACCCCTTATCCCAAAAGACACTGGACAAAATAAATTACCATATATAAGTCCCAAGAGTTAAATAACTCGAACTTCGTGTGTTGTAGGTTGAAAACTGTATCTTGATTAAGAATATTTTACACCGTTATTCAATACATCTTATCTTATCCTCAAATGATAATTATATATCACTTTATAAAATAAAGAGACGGATATATTAATTTTAAAAATTAGTGCATAACGGTTATTCAAAACCAAATATTTGCCGTTAGGCAAAACCGGATGATTTAACAATATCACCAGCTGCTACAAATTCCGATATTGAGGATCAAATCACTAATTTTCCAATATTCTACTTCTCAGCATTTGTAACGCTCTACAGATATGGGGTTTTAATACGGTATTCAAATACACACGAGTCGGAATTAATTGAGAAACAATCTTCAATTACAACCGCACAGGAAAACTGAAACATAAGAATGTTTTAAAGGGGTGGTCGGGTATTCTTAGTAATGCCTCTTCCATTGCTCAGATCCATGACACTAGTAGCAATTTCCTTTGCCCATACTTCAACTTTTTATGTTTCCTCATCTTACCTTCTACACCATACTTAGGCTAGTTGGGTTTCTTTCTTCTCTACCTTTCTGCACCAGCCTAAGATTTAGAAGAAGACTATTCAACAAGCGTAACTGGTGTACACTCCTAATACAAGGAGCTCTAAACCCGAGAGAAGGTAAAGGGAAGAGAACAGAATTATACAATTCAATTTCTCAAGGACCTGTAACCATTCTCGAACTGAAATAAATTTCTTCGAGTCCGTATGTAACTATATAATGACCTTTCCAAGGAATATGGATTTTTGTAGTGATACGAAGTGTTCTGGAGAAGGCAAAGGAGAAGTAGGAGTAGCAGGGATATATGCGACGTTATCGTGAATTATGACATTCCAAAGCCAGATGGTAAAAATGTTCGGTCAACTTGGTTTACGAGTTTTAGTTTAAGGTCAGACATAGTCGCAAACCAAAGAGAAAAAAGGCACTCAGCGTGCATTCTATCAGGATTAAATTGGTTTATTAATATATCTAATCAGGACCCTTCACTATTTCCTCGAATTCTCCTTAAACTCTAAAAGGAGAACTGGTCGGGATCATGTACACCTTACAAGTTCGCTAACCGTTCAATCAGGCTAGTGTTGGTACTCCGGAAAAGGTCTCGCGTGCTTTCGCACTGACCCAATTAAATAACCCCGTTTCCGCAGAGGTATAATCCCGTTAACATCTTTTTAAACACTTAATGGGTTAGCTAGTTGTGAAGTGAAAATCTTTCAGAAGTAATACCTACTCATTAGTGGGAATCAAGATCAAACTATCATCGTGTGATAACTTTGATGGAAGCCAACTAAAGTCACCATACTCCGAAGGTATGCGTGTACTTGGCTAGTTTCCCTTGTATTTGAAACTCCCGATATGGTTTTTGCCCCAAGCGGCTTATGACCCCAACTAGGTCAACAAATCATAAGTCAAGTCAAATTTAAACCGTCATTATCTTGATTACCCTAGACCCATCCGTACGACCCTTAACTAGGTCAACAAAGTTTACGACTGTCCTAATTAATCGCATCATATGCTATAAACAAGCAATACTTAGCTACCGTATTCTACGCCTTAACTGGGTCAACAAACGTAACACAAATACTAAGCATTATTCGTAGGAAATGACGTAGGGCTACAACTGGTTTTTGGTGAAAAACCTTTAACGTAATGAACTTGATATCGTTGAAGGAACTTGAGTGGCTTTGAAAATGAGTGGTTTAGGCTCCGCTTTTAAAACAAGTGGTTTTGAAGAAAACCGAGTGGATTATAATAGCATAAACTTTTGCTTAAGTGCGAATTCCCCGTGAAGAGATCAAGGCTCTTTCCTCATCAAATGAGGTGCAGGTTATTCCTAATCGAATACCTCAATGCAAAGTAAAAGAATAAGACCATAGCTTTAAAATTTGGTTCCAATATCATATAGGTTTATTTTTTCTTTGCATCAAACATATAATGCAGTCCCATCATTTTAAGTTTCTAGCCACAACAGAAATAACCAAAATAACATGCTTTTATATGACATCAACATTCGCCACGGGACCTTGACTCTTCACCGTAAGGTTACTTAACTTACGGTAAGAGGGATACAGCGCTAGCGCGGATGCAAAATATATATATATATATATATATATATATATATATATATATATATATATATATCGCAGGCATATAATAAACATCGCATGCATGCAATAAACAATATAGAATAGCGAATAAAGTAGGAGCCCCGCGTTTCATTTGAGCCGCAAATGAAACGCGACGTTTCCCGGTCGTGTGGATAGCCCGTACAATATCGATTCATGACCTCTACAGGCACGGCAAGCTTCCTGCCAATCCTAGAAACTGGGTAACCCACCCTCAATATCATGAGTCGGTCATCCGTCATTTTCTAGAATCTAGTAACTTGGGCACTCCTCCGCGAGTCGATGCTCTAATTCCTACAAGTGCGGTGGGCAACTTGTCAATTCTAGAGCGAAACGGTCTGGTCTCAACTCCATGAGATGGGCACCTACCGTTCTCTAGAATCGGCTACTCGAGCACTTCTCCTGGGTTCTTTCTAGTACAGAAATGAAATATATACGACGATGATATCGACCGCATCCTGGTCAAGCCCCGATAAAAGAATATACATATTGCGGAAACGACATCCACATATCGACCGCTTGTTCTGAACAAATGAATATACAACAATATAAATCACAACTGTACAATCAAATCACACGAGAGGCTGTCCGTCACGACAATCCAGCTAAACCATCACAAGATATATATATATATATATATATATATATATATATATAACCAACAAGCAACAACATATCTGCAACCCCATCTAATCGAACATACAGCAATTAGATGACATTTAATAACATATATACATGGATACGAAAAACCATGACCATAGAATTCATCACCTACAAAGCCAATACTCGAATTTTCCAATCGATGAAAATTGAGTGCACTCTGCCATCCCAAAACCAATCATTTTGCCAAAACCAAGAGTCCGAACGACTCGAAATGTGTCCGAGTGCCCGATGGGGCGCTCGTGCATAACCCTAGAGAGCCCTAGGGGCCTAAGGAGGGTGCTCCTTACTCGAGACCACGACGAAATGGTCTCGGGAAAGAGGCAGAACCCGAGAGCACCATATAGGCGCTCTCGGGTTCAACCAACCCCAAGACCACTTCGTGGTGGTCTCGGGTGGTTGGGCCCCTACCTTGGGTCTCCTCGGGGTACCCTTGATTCCTATCGCGTACTCTTAGTTCGAACCGAGAGCTCGCGGGGATCGGATTTTTAGCAATCATTTCAGTTTCGGGACAGCCACAAAAAACAACTTTCTACAAGGAAAAAACAGCGACTAAACTTGATATAATTTTGAAAAATTGGCTTCCCGAGACTATACGGGTCACACTCAATCCCTTATGGAGTCCCCGTTTCAAAACGAGAGCTCCGGAGATCGAGTATAAGCTTAAAAACATCAAGATAGCGGCTGTTTTTTCCAGGGCAGCAACGACAAAATATTCGAAAAGGTTTTAAATTCTAACGTCACGAAAACTAGTTTAAGCGTATAGTTGGCTCCAATACCACTGTTGGGTTTCCTAGCGCTCGCAGCTACAGCAGAAGCGAATTACGAACAAAAAAATCTTTCAAGCACGAGAAAACCGCTACGAAAGAATCGTCATACAATCTTTGATGCGTGTCCACCCAATCGTGGAAGACCCCTCTAAGCCCCGTAGCCGTCGGGAACGTGTTTGAGAGGCGACCACCCCTGCCAAAGATGATCTACCCGAGAAAAACCGGTCCAAGCTCCAGCTTCACATCAATGAACACAAGTGAAGCAACTAAAGATCCAAGTTTGCTAGAAATGGATGCTTAGGGATGTAGGGATTATCGCTTTTCTTTTTCTCACTCTAATACAAAACTCAAGAGAGCTCATGAAAGCTTCAAGAGGAAGGAGATGGAGGATGAGAGTGTAACATAACAAAAAACGATCAAGTGTGTCCATGAGAATGAGAGAGAGAGGCCTTTTATTTTTTCATCACAAAAAAAATCATGACATAACCTTTTTCCCATATAAAAACCCAAGCCATATCTCTGCATGCGTACTTTACACCTCACCCTCCACCTCATTTCTTGATTTTTCTATAAAGAAAAATCCTAAATGAGGTATCTTTTTTCTAGAAGTATTCCGTATAAATACGGAATACGACCCCAATATATGTATTGAAATACATACACGTGTATCCGCATAAAAACACGAATAGCCAAAAGAGAATGAATAGTGAATATAATACTAGAATATATATATCAAAATATATATATGTAAATTATTAAATCAATACTTGATTTAATAATCCGGTTTTATCCTAAGCCGGTTGGTATTATCAACAGTCCGATTAAAGTCCATGTAGCTAGTATACGTATTTAATCGGACCCCTGCATGTATTAATATACGGCATCTATATCGTATCGCCTGAACCGGGAAAACCCCGTATGGGACTCTAAAGACTCGACAATACGCTGACAGGGAGTTACTGGATAAATCCATAACCATAAGCACGTCAGCAGTACTAGCTGTACGTAACGGCTATCCAGATATATGTCGAAAGGGAGACAGACAATCAAGTCCATCCGTAGTACCCTACTGAGCCTGTAAGTGACAATTTCCGATCAGTCCGGTCTTTTTGTTTAAGAGTGTCGCATACCGAGTCTAGGGGGTGGATAACGTCAGACCCCTAATAACTTGATAAGTCGTGCCGGTGTCATCATCTACCGAGAAACTATTGATCTCCTATAAGTAAATCTCAACCATCTTGATCAGGAATTATGGTTATAACCAACCGAAAACAGCGCGACATCGACTTCCTATACCGGGAGACGAATTCCTGATGATCGCTCATTGCTTCCATGTGGCTCGGGACTCTACCCAACGAAACCTGTTTGCACGACTCTTTTGAGCCGTGATAAGATAGTAATCTAAGTACATTGGGAACTCATACGAGACAAATGACGATCTCAGATCTAAAGACTACCATATACTCATATCACCAGAGAACTGCTATCTGAAGATAGATATAATACCATTTAGAAGTTCTCGGCGAGTTCATCCGATGTACTCACCTTCAGTGAGCATATGTATACAATCTTGGGTGCCAAAACACTAATGGCTTGTGAGACCGGCCACCGTCCCTCGTCGGGGTCTAGAAACGTACACTAGTCTATTCTGGAATATCGATACCCAGTCTCGATACTCCGACTAGGGACATTTAAGGATGTGCTTATGAATTACCCAGCTCACTTGTATGATCGCCATCAAAATGCTTGTAGTCAAGCAAGAATCCTATGAGCTTTATAATTATGTATTGGCGACACGTAATAAAACGTACACATGAATAATAAAGACAAATCAGATAGCATATTATCATCTCGAGCAAGACTATTTTACCCGTATAGGCCCTCTCTCAATTACCATAATTGTCTACTTATTACAATAATTACCTTCAGGGCACTATATCCAACAGTTTTATCAAATATCGGGTTCTACATTTTTGTAATATAAACGTCATTTATATTACTTATTTTTTTTTTGAAAAAAATATCACTTTATTCAGATTTCTAGTTTTATTAAATTTATATTTTTCTCAATAGTTCAGTGGTAGAGCCGTCGTCTATTAATTACTTAATGCATAAAGCTCAAAACCCAAAACTTAAAAGAAATTTACCCAAAACATTTCTCCACATATCGGTAAATGTCGGGTAAAATGGCGACATCACGAAATATCGGCCGACATTTATCAAATATCGGTAACCTAAATCATTTTGCAAACCTGTGTCATTTTCTTCCCATTTCCGTGATGTCGACCGATAGAACACTGAAACCAGGTAATGTGGCACACAAGAAGGTTAGATTGTACGGACATTTCCAACGGGTTCCCATATTCATGTCTGTCACGTATCGGACATCGACACTTGCAAGACACTCACAGACGTGTAGCGAACGCGTTGTATATATGTCGGATATATATAGTATGTGTACTATGTGTGTCATATGCGTATAAACATATTTTAAGTATGTTATTAGCATATAGCATGTTACAATTGTTAATTTTTCCTTATTTAAAGTTGTCATAATAGTTTAATATTCTATTTATCTTTATAAGATTATATATATAGCCGTCTCCCCGTATCTTATATTTTAGGATTTTGCCGTGTGGCCGTATCGTATCGCGTTGTATCCGTACCCCGTATCCATGTCTATATAACCTTGCCAGTAGGTACAGAATGAGGTAAGATGTGGGTAGGCTTCTTCAGAACATTGAGGTGGACTGGAATATGATATGTGATGGATCGAATCGTTATTTTTTTAATACCAAGATGTTATTACTAAGTAGTTTTAAATGCTTGGAACAACTACCTTTCATTATTATGCAATGACAATATGTTTATGTTGTAATTGTTGATTGCGAAATAGCTATTAGAGAAATTAAAAGGTTATCTTTTATATTTAAACGACTATAATATGCCATGTTATAATTGTAATTGAAACGACGGATTTATAGTTCTAAAATAAACAGTTCCATGTTTTGGATTGGAAGTCCAAAAATGGTAAGCATAGGTGTTGGCTAGTTTTTTGATAACTCATATTCAATATTAAATAATGAAAATGATGTTTTATGATTTATCACTTCATACTCAAGGGAACCAACACATATGTAGAGTTCAAATTTCAAAACTGAAATAATGAATGGTTGACAACATGAAACTCTTGGTAATCAGACCACACCTTCAAGGTTTTGCTTCTTGCTAACTTTCCCAATGGAGCTGCAATGGATTTTAAGTTGGCTGTCGACAAATCTACTGACATATTGCATTGATGAGGTGGATGCATAAAGCCTCTACCAAGACTAAATTGTAGTTGTTGACAACACACTTGGATTTTGTAGTGGAGTTCTACTTATCTCATTGAATCGTTCACGATATAGCCATTCCAATAATCCCTAGCTTAGATTCTGTAATTTTAAAACTAAGTTTTAGACTCTCTGTATGACAATCAGATAAAGTTGTGTGAGCAGTATGTAACTAACAAATCATTATATACATGAAAGCTTTGTGAAAATTAAGGTCTAATGCAGACAAATACACCAAGTACTTTTTCTTGGAGATGTTAAGTTTGTTATTAATTGCAAGTTAAGGATATGCAATTTTAATTTTGGCCATGATCCATTATTCTCGCCTGCAAGCTAAGGATATGCAATTTTAATTTTGGCCATGATCCATTATTCTCGCCTTTTCAACTTTTCTCATCATTTTCTTGTTGTGAGAGAGATTCTGATATAAAAGATCAGTGGGCCATCTTGTTTCGCTTGCTTATGGCGAATCTGCTATTTGAAGGACGCTGGTAGAACTACATTTTTTGGGTGTTTATTTCTAAGGTGTTATTAAACCTAGATTCTTAATTATGACTAGGATGGGGATGGGGGCTGCAAGGGGTTAGCTAGGAAGGTGGAGGGGGTGGTCGTGGTAGGGGTTTGGGGATAGGGCTGGATGGGGGAGGGGGGAGGGGGAGGTTAGGCCAGGGGGTCGAAGGAGGGAGGTCGGAATCGAGGGAGGGGGGAGGTCGGAATCGAGGGCTCCAGCGTTGGTGGTGATGGCGGCTGGAGGAGGAAGGATAAGGGTTTTTATTTATCTATATCTATATTATTGTTTGAAATTAGCGTTAGGGTTCGTTGAGGGATATTTTGGGTATTTTTATTTTTTTGCTGACATGGTAACTTAAATGATATGATATGGCACACAGTGATGATGTGGCACTGCTAAGTATGATAGTTTCATGTAATAATAATCGAAGAAAACCAAATCTTACAAGAAAACTATTCTCCACAACTAAATAGTTTATCAAAAAGATGAAAAATGGACGTTTTTAAACAAAAAAGTATAGCTAAGATCATTTCATGTAGGTGTATGAAACTTTTGTTTTTTTAATTTGATTAGACAAAACATAGAAGCATTAAAATGGATTTGCCTAAATTAATCAAATGATGGAACCCTAATAAATATTTTTTTTCTCAAGATCCAATCAATAAAACATATAGATCAAAACTTGCCTATAGTTTTTTTACATAATCAATAGAGGTTTTTGTTAATAAAACATGCATATGGATTCTTTACACAATCAAAACGACAAATGAAAACTTGCAGACAAATCATCTAAAATCTTTTGACAGTTGAACTAGAAACCTGGCAAAACCCCATCATTAATAACAAGGCATGGAGGTAGATAAGTTAATTCACAATTTGTAGTATATAATATAATATATAGTTTAATCAAAAAAGACATAGGCAAAATGAGATAGGATTAAATAAAAAGAACTTATTTTAGGGTTTGAAAGGGTTGATGAACAAGCAAAGTCCATGCACAAAAAAAAGTTCACATCTTCAAATTCAAGTCTGATAAACCAATAATACGGTATTTTCAAAATCCAAATTTAAGTCCACAACGAATGATTCCAGATTTCAAAATCCAAGTCCCAGAACCAATGACACCAAAAAACAAAATCCTAAAAATGTCCAAATCCAATCAAAGAATCAAAACCAATAACCCCCTTAAATGATCCTTATAGATGGCAATGTTTATATGAATTATCTGACTTGCTTAGCTTGTCACAACTGATTTGCCTGTTGACATTTTTGGCTGTACCCCATACCATAGTTGGGATGTAGTTGCCTGATATATTTAAATATCGTTGGTCTGATTGTTCAAGGCGTATGTCCAGGAATAACCAACCACCTAACCATTTTTTACATTTCACACTGAATCTCTTGAAAACATTAGCCTCCATTAGCATAAAACATCGTTAGTCTATATCTCATTTGATTCTTGTAAGTTTTGCGAGCATGTTAATAAGGTTAATTGCAAACAACGTAATTTATCTTTACCTCACTAGGCATTTACAAACCCTCATTTGGCGTATTAGCATCGGGCACCTTTGTGTTCAGTCTTGCAGTCTTGCTCTTTATTAGGACTTAGAAAGAAATACAATTATGTGTTCTTACTTCAGGTTCAGGGTGTTGGCTGCTAATAAGTCAGTTATAATATATAACTGCTGGATGAGATATAAGGTCTATTTGATCTGGTGCGGTTGGAATCAACGTTCCACTTCCATCTCCACCAAAATCTGAAGTAGTTGTGAGGTTTTAAGTAGTTTCTCCAACATGTAGTTGGAACAACAATTTGAGTTGGAAAACATATAATTGCAACTACCATCAAATTGAACGGTTTCCAATTATAAGCATTGGAATATAAAAGCCAGGGATGTGTGGTTTCGAGGAGTGGTTGCTCCAACATGCAATTGGAACTACAATTTGAGTTGGATTTTGGCACCCAAAAAAATACAATTTTAGTTGGATAACATGGAATTGCAACTATCCTTGTGCCCTCAAATTGAGCGATTTGCAACTAGAACAACAATTTGAGTCATAAAACATGTAGATGTGTGGGAATACAAAAGATATAGATGTGTGGTTTCAACTAGTTGTCTCTCCAACATGCAACTAGAACAACAATTTGAGTCATAAAACATGTAAATGTTGTTGGGTTATACAAGCGCCCTGGCCATCAAACCGTGGCCATTGCGGAACAAAAAATTTCAAAAACCGGCGCTAGAACAACCCGATAACCCGGATCGACCCATAAGCCCTAGATAACAAAAACATGTATAGGAGCTAAACTAAAGGGTTAGAGTGATTATACCGAATTGATCCGTGTCCTTCGGTCTTCAACCACCTTCCCAAGCTCCTAGAGGCCTTCTTGATCAAGCTTGATCTCCGGTCTCCCTTCATCGAAGATGGTCCACCCGAGAATTTATGAAACGAGCTCTTACTTCATAACCGAAGTAACTAGGGTATCTAGTTTGCTAAACTAGATAGCCAAGATGATGTAGAGTCTAATGAAGGATTAATTTGTCTCTAGACGCCCAAGGTTTCTCAACACATGAAAGAGTTTGGGTGGAGGAAGAAAAAGATGCCATGAGGATGAGTGTTGTAGGAGAGAGAATGAATAATGGCTTAGTCTTTTCTTTGTTGTGAGATTAGTAATAAATAATGGAGCCACCCAATAAAAAATCCCATGTCTCCAAAATATCTAGAGTCAACCAAAAATATCTCAAGTCAACGGTAATCTTAAAACAAACAAAAACTTAAGCATGCTTAGTATAGTAACCATGGGTCATTACTAAGCCATGCAACAATAATGCAATAAACACCTCATCATCCACCTCAATAACCTTTTAATCCAAAAAGGTCTAAACCATATTGAGGTGTAATCTTCTAAAAGTAATCTTGTAAGAAATTACAAGAATACTCCTCATCCGTATATACATATCCGCATCCGTATTTCGAAGAATACGAATACAATAAGACGAAAATAATCCAACAATATAATACTAGGATCCGGCTTAAACCAAAGTCCACTAGTATTATCCGTCCAAACATCATCCGTGCATAAGTACATGTATGTGATCGAACCCTGCTGTAAAACCATACGGTCTCTACATCGTTTCGCCCGAAGCAGGGAAACCCTCTGTGTGGGACTCTAAAGACTCGTCAATACGCTGGCAGTGAGTGAGTTTAACCACAAGCACGTCAGCGGCACTAGCTGTACGTAACGGCTATCCAGGTATTGAGCGAAAGAGAGGTCAACGAGCAAACTCATCCTGAAACCCCTACTGAGCCTGACAGTGACAATATCCGTACAGTCCGGTTCATTCGTCTATGAGTATCATATATCGAGTCTAGGGGGTGGATAAAGTTAGACCCCTAACAACGCGACATTTAGTGTCGGTATGAAGCCCATCACCCACTGAGAAACTACTGATCTGAATCGGTAATTCTCGACTACCTTGGCCAAGGATTTCTGGTGATGGCCACTCGTGCACAACGCGACATCAACCCCAATACCGGGAGAGACGAATCCCTTGACGATTCACTCACTGCCCCATGTAGCTCGGAACTGTACCCGACTAAAACCTGTTTGCACGACTCCTTTGAGCCGTGGTAGGGTAGTATTCAAAGCACAGTGGAAA
Organism: Agapanthus africanus; assembly: GCA_030015575.1. NCBI lineage: Eukaryota > Viridiplantae > Streptophyta > Magnoliopsida > Asparagales > Amaryllidaceae > Agapanthus > Agapanthus africanus. The sequence goes on from CM057344.1 coordinate 439,716,422, forward strand.
CTCACACGAGACAAATGACGATCTTAGGTCGATAGACTAACCTGTACACATATCATCTGGGAACTGCTATCTGACAATATGTATAATACCAACTAGCATGTTCCCTGTGAGTCCGTCCGGTGTACTCATAACCCAATGAGTATATGTATACTATCTTAGGTGAACAAACCGACACCAATGGCTTATGAGACCGGCCACCGTCCCTCGTCGGGGTCTCGATCAGTATACACTAGTCTACTCTGGAGTATCGATGCCCAGTTTCGAAACTCCCACGACTAAGGACATTTAAGGATGTGCTTATAAACCACCCAGCTCCCACGTATATGGTCGCCATCATAATGCTGGTAGTCAAGCAAGAATCCTATGGGCTCCGTCAACATGTAGTAGTGATTTGTAATGACACTTAATGCTGCACATGATGATAAAGACAAACCAGATAGCATACTATCATCTCGAGAAAGACTGTTCTACCGATATAGGTCCTCCCTCAATCATCATAATCACCTGCCTATGACTATGATAATTGCCTTAAAGGCATTATAGCCAACAATCTCCCACTTGCATTTAAGCCTAATTATTGCGATATCGCATACTCATAGCCCGTATGATACCGAACACCCAATCAGTCTCGCAAAGCTCGTTTGCGAAGCTATTGTGTTCGAGAAATAGCCTCAGTGAGTGGATCCGCTCTAATGTTTCTTTCTGTATCTCTCTATATCTCAGCTTCGCGGAGAAAGCTATCTCCCGAAATGAGCAATACCTGTCTTAGAATATGTCTGGATATCTGATGGGACCCAGTTCACAAATGAACTCCAAATCCAGCAAACTTCTTAGACTGTATTGTTCACTGAATTTAATCAGTATCCCGCGCCATGCCTTCCTCAGTATCCGTTTGGACCACCTGTCCAACATATTGTCCCTCAAAAGAGGGAAAACTATAACTCTGACATTCTCTCTGTCATCCAGGTTATCTTGGAAGCCTGAAATGATAACCGTCTCCTGAAGGAGGCTGTCATTACCATATCCCAAGAACATCCACTTATGTTCTTAACTGCTTCCCAATGTTTCTCCAGGATTGGATTAATATATATATATATATATATGCTTATTGCAGCTAGTCCAAAAACATCTGGTGTGGTACTTGACATCACATGATTGACTCAATTGCCTAAGCAAGTGATATGCCAATCATGCAAATCCCTCTCCCCTTTAGTCTGAAAGACATCTTTTAGAGAGGGTGACTCCATCTGCAGGTACGCCACCAAGCTAGGAGTCAACCATTCTAAAACGCCTTTAGAATAATGTCAAAGTACCCAGATTGAGAACTTTCCAAATCTAGATCTAAAACCATAGATCTAGTAACCAGAAAACCTGATATTATATCCATATCCTATGTGGAGAAACAACTTTGTGACAACCACAGTATAACCGATCGTAGTATAGGAATTTCACTTCTTATAAAGTGCATGTCATCCAAATACCAGGACATCATACCCTACTACCTTCTTACCAGATCCATCTCCTATTCTGATGAGGTCAAAACCCATGACTGTCACATCAAAAATAGATGGTCTATCTCCTCTATATCTGCTTTAGTCCATAAATAGACACAAGCTACTTGTTCACTATGCTTCCGCTGCTCCCACTGACTACAACAACCCTCTGACAGAGTCATGAACACGTGCACTTCTAAAAATAGTTTAGAACGACGCTATATCCATCCTCCTACCGGGTCTCGTAGTTTAGAACAGCAACAATGACAAGTCTGGGAAAACAAGAACCTTCCTGTCACCTTCTCTGAGAAGACTGAAGTACCTCTCGGGTGCATGAGGTTACCCACCATATCTGTGGAGTGGCTAATGGAATGTCAATACCAATTGAATCTTTAGGTTGTATTAAATTTTCAGTAATCGTTTGTGGTTCTGGAATCACTTCCAGTTCTATCATACTCCCACTTATGTTTTCTGAAAAGAATCCATTTTACTAAAACTGTGGTGAGTGAAGAGCAATGTATCTATTGATCTTCCAGATGGTAGAAAGTTAACCCTCGACTTAGCCCGGGATAACCCACAAACAGCCATTACTGAAACGTGCCTTGAGTTTATCCAGAGTCTGGTTTTAAGCATAAGCCGGACAACTCCATATACGTTAATATCGTTAAGATATGAACCATTCTATATACAATATAGAAACCGAGGCACTATCATCGTTAAGATATGAACCATTCTATATACAATATAGAAACCGAGGCACTAATTTAGTTGGAACCAGATTCAAATCATGCAGCTGTCTCCAGTGCATGTCAACTAAGTGGAATGAGGCCAAGCAGCATTACTCATCTAGGGGTGCATCCACATATGAGTAACCCGAAACAGAAGCAAGTTCTCAAAACCATTACTATCAACGAAATACCTACCACAAGTATCTATATCTTCGATCACTTTGAAAAATCCTGATACTTACAACATGTGATTCTCTACTTTATTCATATACCTATAACTTCTCAATATTTGGACCTTGTATTTCAGTGAAACACATCTAAAAACTAGAGAAGTCACAAGTAAACAGAATATAGTACGAGTACCAACCCGTTTGTCCTAACGGACACTGGACAATATACAATACATTGTATAAGTCCCCAGAGTTAAATAACCCATACCCTGTGCGTCGTATGTTGAAAACTGTATTATGGTTAAGAAGATTTACACCATTGTTGAATGCTCCTTACCTAACCATCAACTGATATAGATAAATGTCATAGATATAATTTTAAAAAGTTATATCTCACTTTATAGAATAAACGTACAGATATGTCAGTTTGAAACTAGTGCATAACTACGGATATTCAAAACCAAAAAATTTACCGTCAGGCAAAACCTAGGTGATTTTCTCAAATATCACCAATTACAATAAATTCCGGTATAATGAGGATATAATCATATAATTCCCAATATTCTACTCCCACTCATCATCTGTAACATTATACAGATGTAAGAATTAAAGCTGGTAAATACATACCCTGAAGTCAGAATCTAATTGGGAAATCAGTTTTCAATTAACACTGCATAGGGAAAATGAAACATGAAAATATTTCGAAGGGGTATCCGGGTATTCCTAGTAATGCCTCTTCCACTATCCAGATTCATGACAGTAACCGTATATTTTCTTGCCATCTCTCCAATCTCTTTATTTGTCTTTAGTGATTATCCTGTACACCACCTTTAGGCTAAATGTTTTTCTTCCTTCTCTACCTTTCGGCACCAGCCTATGGTTTGGAAGAAGACTATCCAATAAGCGTAATAGGCATGTCCTTATAATACTAAGAGCCCTCGCAACCTGAAAGAAGGTAAAAATAAAAGACAACCCGAATAATCCTATTCGATTTCTCCTGAACCGGAATTCATTCTCGAACTGGAACAAGTTCTTTCGAGTTCGTATGTAACTATACGATGGCTTATCCAATAAAAGTGGATCTTCGTAATGATACAGAATGTTCCGGAAAAAAGCAAAGGTGAAGTAGGAGTGGCGATGATATACTTGGCTTCGTCGTGAATGATAGCAGTCGCATTTTACTTTGCCCTCTTTCTAATCCCTTTATTTGTCTTTACTTGTTACCTTCTGTACACCACACTTAAGCTAATTGGTTTTCTTCTTTCCCTACCCTTCGGCACCAGCCTGAGGTTTGGAAGAAGACTATTCAATGAGCACAATAGGTGTACTCTCCTAAATACCAGGAGCCCTTGCAACCTGAGAAAAGGTAAAAATAAAAGACAACCCGAATAATCCTATTCGATTTCTCCTGAACCGGAATCCATCCTCGAACTGGAACAAGTTCCTTCGAGTTCGTATGTAACTATACGATGGCTTATCTAATAAACGTGGATTTTCATAGTGATACGGAATGTTCTGGAGAAATGCAAAGGGTAAAAGGAGCAGTGGCAATGATATATGCAACTATGACAATCCAAAAGCCAATGTGTTTTAACAAGGTTCGGTTAACTTGGTTCATGAGTTTTAGTCAAGGGTCGGGCCATGGTCGCTGCCAGAGAGAGAAAAGAAACACTCAGTGTGCACTCTAACTTAGATCAGAATGGTTAATCACTTTATCTAACCAGGATGTCATCCACTGTTTTCTCGAATTCTTCTCCAAACCAAAAGGAGAATTAATTGGGATCATTTAAAATCACCCGAGGAGTAAACCTACTTATCAATGGGAATCGGGATCCAACTATCATCGTATGATAATTTGATGGAAGCCACTCAAGTTATCACACTCCAGAAGGTATGCGCCTGCCTGCCAAGTTTCCTGTATGTTTGAAACTCCCTATGTGGTTTTTACCCTTAAGACCCAAATGACCTTGACGAATAATCAACAAATCAAAAGGTCCTAGTCAAGTTTAACCCGTCATTATCTTGATTGCGTTAAACCCACCTGCACGACCCTTGAAGAATAATCAACAAAGTCGTACGACTGTCCTAACCAATCCATATGTCCATGCGACAGAAAAGTATTACAGAGCTACCGCACACTACGTCTCGGCGAATAGCAACAACAAACGTAGCACGAATGCTAAGCAATACTAATCTGAAATGACGGAGGGCTACGACTGGTTTTTGGCGAAAAACCTTTAACGTAATGAACTTAATATCGTTGAAGGAATCCAAGTGGTTTTACAAATATATAGTGGCGCAAACTTTTGCTAAAGAGCTCACTCCCGGTGAAGAGATCTCGGCTCTTTCCTCATCGAATGAGGTCCAAGATATTCCAAATTGAATACCTCGATGCAAAGCAAAAGAATCGGTTATAGTAAAGTTATTACAATGACGCAAACTATTGCTCAAGGGGTCACCCCCGATGAAGGGATCTCGGCCCTTGCCTCGTCGAATGAGATGCATGATATTCCCAATCGAATACCACTGTGCAAAACAAAAGAAAATGTCTGTAATGTCTGTTTTTAAAAATACTTGGTCCCAACAACATCAAATAGGTTTGTTTTATCTTTGCATTGATCAGAATCAACGCAGTCCCATCAATTAATCATACCAGAAAGAAAGAAAAACATGATGTATGTATAGTCCACCTGCATTCGCCACTGGGCCCCGTCATCACCCGTTAGGTTACTTAACTAACGACAGAGCGGGGGCTGGACCAGCGCGGGTGCAAAACATATACAACATCTACTACTATATATATAAATATATATAACATTCATCTCAGGAATGATATAAACATCTCAGAATCTCGGCCAAGCAACACAAAGTGGTGGATAATCCTGGAGCCTCGGGTTTCATTTGAGCCGCAAATGAGACCCGACGTTCTCTGTCGTGTGGATAGCCTGTGCAATGAAAACCTAGACTCCTACGAGCGCGGCAAGTTACCCGCCAATCCCAGAAGCGAGGCAACCCCAATCAACAACGTGAATGGGCCACCCAGCACACCATGGAATTCGGTAACTTGAGCACCCCTCATTGGGTCAACCTATACCCCCTACGAGTGCAGCGAATAGCCCGCCAATTCTAGAGTGAGGCCCTTCCGTCTCACCGCCATGAGATGCGGGCCTATTGCCCTCTAGAACCCGGCTATTCGTGCACTCCACCACGGGGTATTCCTAGTAAAGAAAAGAAAATAAGTACAAGGGTGATATCGACCTCAATTCGGTCGTGCCCCAAACAAATAATATACGAACGGGCAGTGACGGCAGTCCACATGACAGACGCTCGCCCCGCAATATCAAATGTATAAATGAAACTAAACTGTACTACCATTGCACCCAAGCTATCCACCACGACGATCCAACCATAACCACAGCACAACACAGAACATCAACGTGAATGTCACGTTCGTAAACCCGTCTAAAAGTCATATAGCAATTAGACGAGTTGTACCGCTCTAATGACATTCACGGTCGCAGATAGTAATATATGTACTGAAAACTACGACATTAGAATTCCGCACGCAATTAGCAAACTAAACCAATTTCCAAAACCATAAAAAAACAGTGAGCTAAAGTTCCAAAAACCGACCGTTTAAAGCCAATTCGGAAGTCCGAATCAAAACGAAACGCGTCCGAACCTTCGCGGGAGCACGAAATTAACTTTGAGTTGGGGGCCTAGAGGGGGTACCCCACCCCCGAGGCCACGAGGTGGCCAAAGGGTGAGGCAGACCCGAAACTGCCCAAGGTAGGGCAATTTCGGGTCCCCACCGCCAAGACCACCTTGTGGTGGTCTTGGGGAGTGGGCCCAGCCGTTCGGTCTCCCTCGGGGGTTCCCCGGGATGCCCATGCACCACCCCGTGGCTTCTCAGTTCAAACCATAAGCCCGCGGGGTGTGCAAACATCTCAAACTTTTAGTTTTGGGAACTGTTTTTGTCGGCAGTTTTTACACGACAAAAATGGCGGATTTCTAATGTCGCAAAGAGTTAACTAAGGCTTATGGGGTGGCTCTGATACCATATTGAGTTATGCAAGCGTCTCGGCCATCAAACCGCGGTCATTGCGGAACAAAAATTTTCAAAAATCGGCGCTAGAACAACCCGATAACCCGGATCAATCCATAAGCCCTAGATAACAAAAACACGCATAGGAGTTAAACTAAAGGGTTAGAGTGATTATACCGAATTGATCCGTGTCCTTCGGTCTTCAACCACCTTCCCAAGCTCCTAAAGGCCTCCTTGATCAAGCTTGATCTTCGATCTCCCTTCATCGAAGATGATCCATCCTAGGATATATGAAACGAGCTCTTACGTCATAACCGAAGTAAGTAGGGTATCTAGTTTGCTAAACTAGATAGTCAAGATGATGTAGAGTCTAATGAAGGATTAATTTATCTCTGGACACCCAAGGTTTCTCAACAAATGAGAGGGTTTGGGTGGAGGAAGAAGATGCCATGAGGATGAGAGTGTTGTAGGAGAGAATGAATGATGGTTAAGTATTTTCTTTGTTGTGAGATTAGTAATAAATAATGGAGCCACCCAATAAAAAATCCCATGTCTCCAAAATATCTAGAGTCAACCAAAAATATCTCAAGTCAACAATAATCTCAGAACAAACAAAAACTTAAGCATGCTTAGTATAGTAACCATGGGTCATTACTAAGCCATGCAACAATAATGCAATAAATACCTCATCCTCCACTTCAATAACATTTTAATCCAAAAAGGTCTAAACCATAACGAGGTGTAATCTTCTAAAAGTAATTTTGTAAGAAATTACAAGAATACCCGTCATCCGTATATACATATCCGCATCCGTATTCCGAAGAATACGAATACAATGAGACGAAAATAATCTAACAATATAAAACTAGGATCTGGTTTAAACCAAAGTCTACTAGTATTATCCGTCCGAACATCATCCGTGCACAAGTACACGTATGTGATCAAACCCTGCCGTAAAACCATACGGCCTTTACATTGTTTCGTCCGAAGCAGGGAAACTCTCTATGTGGGACTCTAAAGACTCATCAATACGCTGGCAGTGGGTTTAACCACAAGCACGTCAGCGGCACTAGCTGTACGTAACGGCTACCCAGGTATTGAGCGAAAGGAAGGCCGACAAGCAAACTCATCCTGAAACCTCTACTGAGCCTGACAGTGACAATATCCGTACAGTCTGGTCCGTTCGTCTATGAGTATCGCATATCAAGTTTAGGGGGTGGATAAAGTCGGATCCCTAACAACACGACATTTAATGTCGGTATGAAGCCCATCACCCACTGAGAAACTACTGATCTGAATCAGTAATTCTCGACTAGCTTAGCCAAGGATTTCTGGTGATGGCCACCCGTGCACAACGCGACATCAACCCCCAATACCGGGAGAGACGAATCCCCTGATGATCCGTTCACTGCCTCCATGTGGCTCGGGACTGTACCCAACTAAAACCTGTTTGCACGACTCCTTTGAGCCGCGGTAGGGTAGTATTCAAATCACAGTGGGAACTCACACGAGACAAATGACGATCTTAGGTCGATACACTAAGCTGTACACATGTCACCTGGGAACTGTTATATATCAATGGGTTAATACCAACTAGCATGTTCCCAGCGAATCCGTCCGGTGTACTCATAACCTAATGAGCACCTGTATACTATCTTAGATGAACAAACCGACACCAATGGCTTGTGAGACCGGCCACCGCCCCTCATCGGGGTCTCGATCAGTATACACTAGTCTACTCTGGAGTATTGATGACCAGTCTCGAAACTCCCACGACTAGGGATATTTAAGGATGTGCTTATAGACCACCCAGCTCCTACGTATATGATCGCCATCATAATACTGGTAGTCAAGCAAGAATCATATAGGCTTCGTCAACATGTAGTGATCTGTAATACCACCTATTGTTGTACATGATGATAAAGACAAACCGGATAGCATACTATCATCTCGAGTAAAACTGTTCTACCGGTATAGGTCCTCCCTCAATCATCAAATCACCTGCCTGCGACTATGATAATTACCTTGAGGGCACTATAGCCAACAAATGCAACTACCCTCGTACCCTCAAATTGGGAGATTTCCAACTATAGGCGTAGGAATACAAAAGATAGAGAGATGTGTGGTTCCAAGTAGTTGTCGCTCCAACATGCAATCGGAACAATAATTTGAGTTTAAAAAACACGTAATACCCGCATGCCCTCAAATTGAGCATTTTCCAATTGTAGGCGTTGGAATACAAAAGACATGTAGTTAAAAACACATTTTAAACCAAAAAAGAAAAAGTATGAAAGGAATGACATTGCAACTAAGGTTGCACAGTGCAAATAGGGAGTTTTCCTACTGCTAGCGACCAATCAGACCCTTAGATGAAGGACCTTTATCGATTACCTCGTTTTTTCTTAAAGCATTTCATTGATTTTTCGAATATTCAATTTTTCATGATTGAATATATGATATATGCTTATCCGAAGATTATCTGTTTTAAGCCTTCATTTATTGTTATGCTTCTCTAAATATGTCAACACTGTCATATCCCTATATAGGAAAAGGCGGGATTGCTCTCCAGGGAATTTTGTAGCATGACCCCTTCGTTGCTTAATGAACAGCAACATCAGCGGCTATCAAAATTTCTGAGTTTTAGCACTCATGGCTCGATGCTCTGGCAGCTGCAGAAATAATAAAACATTGGTTATTCTGTGGCTTTTCGGCTGCAGAAAATCTTCACTTGGCACCTGATTATGGACAAGAAATGCGAATATAATATTTTCTGATGACATTAGATAAATGAACGAGGAAATGCAGAAGCTGGTTGGATCTGTTATTAATGGAGAGGGGGTATTTAACTGTCTTTTTGTGCCTGAAGGTGAGCTGTTAATGTATAATTCTAACAGTTAGTGTCACTACTGACATAAGTTTTGCATGCTTGTTCTGTAATTCAATCGGTGTCGATTCAATTTTTTTTTAATGTGACCCCTTTGTTGTGAATCCCACTGGTGACCTCTCGATTATGTTATTGTTATTCATATGATGTCTGTAATAATACCACAAGCATTTAAATATTTTGCAGGCCATTATTTTTCTCAGGTGTCTTGAGATTTCGTTTAACTTGTTTTCCCACAAATTAACATGATGATTTGTCACCTGTTTGATCGGTTTTATTATGTTCAAGCATGACTTTAGCCTGCAATTATAACTTTTCGCAACCATGCTGATGGAGGTCCTTTTCGGGCCTCCGTCAGATGTTGTCTTCCGTTGATCCCGCGGTGGACTTTGTTGATTATCTCCTGTTGCGTGTGGGTCTCAATGGGTTTTGGAGGAAGAAGTGGAGTGAGGGGTTTGGTGCTGAGTACTTGCAAAGAAGTCCCGGGATGGTTTGGTACCACTAAGGACCCTCCGACGATCAAGTTAGTGATAAGATCCAAGCAGAGTAACGGTTTAAAAGAGTAAAAGATGGCTTACTTGACCCCTCTGTGATGGGTTTTTTTTATAGTGGCGGCAACACACAGTAGAAGGCGCGAGAATTTCGTCGGCAGTTACGCTCCCGACGTCACGTCCGCGTAAAGAGCGGATCGTCCATTAATGGGGATCGTGATGGCGTGGAACGTGGGATGTTGCTGGCGGAGAATCTGCGCATGGCGAGATTTGCGGAGCGGCGGTTACGTCTGTGAGTGGTGGAGTTGGTCGGTCGGAGGGACCGAGGAAGATGGTCTTGGCGGGAGAGCTCGGGAACGAGCGAGAGGGCCGAGGTATCTTGGTCCTGCGGTAGCTCGGAGGCGAGCTGAGAGGCCGAGGAGGCCAATTTGCAGGGGGCCCTGAGGTGAGCCAGCTTTGTGCTTGTAGGTCGGGTACAGGGGTGGCCTGATCGGCCCCTATGGGCCCTCTCTTCTGAGTTCTGGGACACGTCATCTGCCACGTGTCCTGATCTGGAAGGTCGCCAATATAGAGCATCATTATTAGCCCCCCACTCTTGTCTCGACCAGCTGGCGGGTCGGGCCAAGAGTGGACTGCCGGGCCGACCGGGGAGAGCTCCCTCCTAAGATTTCGCCAGGACGCGTCCCCGGGTTGTCAGCTGCCTTTTCTGCCAGCGAACCAGGGCAAAATCTCTGCGTTTAAGGAAGCTGCTCCGGTTTGTGCATCCTGTCACTGAAGCGACTGTTTGCGTGTCAAGCGTCGGTTGGCCGACGCGACGTGTGCAGACCTGTGGCGTCTGATGGGATGCAGCCCAGTGCGGGAACGACAAGCGGAGCGATCGGTCGCCGAGTTGATTTCGATCACTTGCCAAGTGTGCCAAGCGCTGCTGAGAAGGAGGCATCTCCATGGCCCCGAAGTCGAGGGGGGATTACTCGAACTTGGATAGACCTTATGTCTCTTGTTGGGTAGGAAGCTACCCGCTGGGGATGCGTCGAGCAGAAAGAAACTCAGCGGCCTCGAGATGAAGGCTTCAGATCCTCAGCGTCTGATGGGCAGGAGGATGCCCGCTGGGGAGGCGCCGAGCAGGAAGGAACTCGGGGGCTTCGCGATGAAGGCTTGAGGTTCTCATCGTTTGACGGGCAGGAGGATGCCGGCTGGGGATGCGCCGAGCAGGAAGGGACTCGGCGGCCTCGCGATAAGGGCTTGATCCCTGGCGTTGTGGGGTAGGGAAGCTACCAGCCAGGGATAGTCGAGCAGGGTAGCTGCAGGGCTGCCCTTTCGTGAGGGCTTTGATCCTTGGCACTGGAAGGGCTGTTTGAGGCCTGCAAAGGATGGCCGAGCAGGGTTGCTGCTCGGTGCCTCTTGGCAAGGGCTTTGATCCTTGACGCTGGAGGGGCCGTGAGAGGCCTGCAAAGGATGGCCGAGCAGGGTAGCTGCTCGGTGCCTCTTGGCGAGGGCTTTGATCTCTGGCATCGTGAGTAGGCAACTACCAGCCTGGGATGATCGAGCGGGGTAGCCGCTCGGATGCCTCTTGTGAGGGCTTTGATCCCTGGCGTCGTGGGTTGGGAGCTACCAGACGGAGATGACCGAGCAAGGGTCGGGCTCGGTTGCCTCTTGCGAGGGCTTTTGATCCTTCAGGACGGGTACCGAGCAGGGTTACTGCCCAATGCCTCTTGGCGAGGACTTTGATCCTTGTCGGTTGTGGTAGAAAGCTACCAGCCGGGGATAGCCGAGCAAGGACTCGACTGCCTCTGGAAGGACTTTGGTCCTTAGCGCGGGAGGGGCTGTAAGAAGCCTACCAAGGACCCTTGGCCGGGCAGGATTACTGTCCGGTGCCTCTTGGCGAGGGCTTTTGTCCTGAAGGATAGCCGAGCGAGGGATCCTCGGGCTTGACTGCCTCTGGGAGGGCTTTCTAATCCCTGGCGTTGCGGTAGGGAAACTACCCGCCAGGGATAGCCGAGCGAGGGATCCTCGGGCTCGACTGCCTCTGGGAAGGCTTTCTGATCCCTGGCGTTGCGGTAAGGAAGCTACCCACCAGGGATAGCCGAGCGAGGGATCCTCGGGTTCGACTGCTTCTGGGAGGACTTTCTGATCCCTGGCGTCGCGGTAGGGAAGCTACCCGCCAGGGATAGCCGAGCGAGGGTCAGGCTCGACTGCCTCTAGGAGGAATTTCTGATCCCTGGCGTTGCGGTAGGGAAGCTACCCGCCACGGATAACCGAGCAGGGTAGCTGCTGGGTTGCCTCTTAGTGAGGGCTTAGATCCTTAGCGGTGGAGGGGCGTAGGAGGCCTGCCAAGGATAACCGGGCAGTGAAGCTACGCGGTTTCCTCTTGGCGAGGGCTTTGATCCCTGGCGTTGCGAGTAGGGAAGCTACCGGCCAAGGATAGTCGAGCAGGGAAGCCGCTCGGCCGCCTCTAAGGAGGACTTTGATCCTTAGCGTTGGAGGGGCCGTAGGAGGCCTGCTAAGGATAACCGGGCAGTGAAGCTGCGCGGTTGCCTCTTGGTGAGGGCTTTGATCCCCGGGCGAGGTGGGTAAGCAACTACCAGCCTGGGATGATCGAGCGGGGTAGCCGCTCGGATGCCTCTTGTGAGGGCTTTGATCCCTGGCATCGTGGGTAAGGAGCTACCAGACGGGGATGACCGAGCAAGGGTCGGGCTCGGTTGCCTCTTGCGAGGGCTTTTGATCCTTCAGGACGGGGACCGAGCAGGGTTACTTCCCAGTGCCTCTTGGCGAGGACTTTGATCCCTGTCGGTTATGGTAGAAAGCTACCAGCCGGGGATAGCCGAGCAAGGACTCGACTGCCTCTGGGAGGACTTTGGTCCTTAATGCGGGAGGGGCTGTAAGAAGCCTACCAAGGACCCTTGGCCGGGCAGGGTTACTGTCCGGTGCCTCTTGGCGAGGGCTTTTGTCCTGAAGGATAGCCGAGCGAGAGATCCTCGGGCTTGACTGCCTCTGGGAAGGCTTTCTGATCCCTGGCGTTGCGGTAGGGAAGCTACCCGTCAGGGATAGCCGAGCATGGGATCCTCGGGCTCGACTGCCTCTGGGAGGTCTTTCTGATCCCTGGCGTTGCGGTAGGGAAGCTACCCGCCAGGGATAGCCGAGCGAGGGATCCTCGGGCTCGACTGCCTCTGGGAGGGCTTTCTGATCCCTGGCGTTGCGGTAGGGAAGCTACCTGCCAGGGATAGCCGAGCGAGGGATCCTCGGGCTCGACTGCCTCTGCGAGGACTTTCTGATCCCTGGCGTTGCGGTAGGGAAGCTACCCGCCTGGGATAACCGAGCAGGGTAGCTACTGGGCTGCCTCTTAGTGAGGGCTTAGATCCTTAGCGGTGGAGGGGCCGCAGGAGGCCTGCTAAGGATAACCGGGCAGTGAAGATGCGCGGTTGTCTCTTGGCGAGGGCTTTGATCCCTGGCGTTGCGAGTAGGGAAGCTACCGGCCAAGGATAGCCGAGCAGGGAAGCCGCTCGGCCGCCTCTAAGGAGGACTTTGATCCTTAGCATTGGAGGGGCCGTAGGAGGCCTGCTAAGGATAACCGGGCAGTGAAGCTGCCGGCTGCCTCTTGGCGAGGGCTTTGATCCCCGGGCGAGGTGGTCTTCGAGCCGCCGTGACGAGCCCGGCGTGGACCTGTGGAGCGCCCAGCGGGCCTCAGAGAGTATTGGCTCGTGAGACCTATGGCCATGGGACGTAGCTTGCCGGTGGTCAACCGTGCCGACGAGGGCAGAGTCTTCTGGAGGAGGAGGAGCGGCGATCTGGGGCCCTGGCCCGGCTGTTTGGATGCGGACGAGCGCCTCTACGATGGACTGTAGTCGGTCTATTCGGCCGGCGAGGGCGTTGATGACGGTCGTCGGAGGAGGTTCATCCGCGCCTCCGGTGGGGAGGAGGCGGAGGCTGGTATCTGGATCTTTAAGGTGATCGCATGCCATGTGGATGGAGATCGGAAGGCCAACTTTTGTTCTTGTGGAATTTTAGTTTCCCACAGACGGCTCCAACTGATGGAGGTCCTTTTCGGGCCTCCGTCAGATATTGTCTTCCGTTGATCTCGCGGTGGACTTTGTTGATTATCTCCTGTTGCTTGTGGGTCTCAATGGGTTTTGGAGGAAGAAGTGGAGTGAGGGGTTTGGTGCCGAGTACCTGCAAAGAAGTCTCGGGGTGGTTTGGTACCACCAAGGACCCTCCGACGATCAAGTTGGTGATGAGATCCGAGCAGAGTAACGGTTTAAAAGAGTAAGATGGCTTACTTGACCCCTCTGTGATGGGGTTTTTTATTGTGGCGGCAGCACGCAGTAGAAGGCGCGAGAATCTCGCCGGCGGTTACGCTCCCGACATCACGCCCGCGTAAAGAGCGGATCGCCCATTAATAGGGATCGTGATGGCGTGGAACGTGGGATGTTGCTGGCGGAGAATCTGTGCATGGCGAGATTTGCGTGTTCCCCTCCGAACACAGAGACGCGACCGCGTAGGTTCGTCTTGCCTGAATTTCGGGGTAGATGCTAATTGGTGCTATCCGTCCACCTCTCCGAAGATACCAAGTTGATTTATGGCACCATATATCGAAGGTTTAAACGGATGCGGCCGATGTAGCAGATTTCGTCAGATTCCCCCTCGTTTGAGGGGTTTTTGATTGTGGGGACGCTCTTCCCTGCAGGTGCAAGCCCCTGCAGTTAATTACGCTACCGCATCGCGGTAACAATTTTCTCCTTCTCCATATGGTCATTTCGTTTCGTGGGTGTTTGTTTTTTGTTTGGTTGCCCATGGATTGTATACAGAGACTAAGTATGTTGTCACCCGTAGGGCGTGGACTAGTCCAAATCCGTATCTTCTTAGATTTGGGTTTGGGGGTTGGGTTTAAGGATACGTTAGTCTTATTTGAGACTAAGATCAACTTAAACGTTTGTTAAGGATACGTTAGTCTCATTTTAGACTAAGATCAACTTAACAAGATCGTTTAGATCCTACAAGAGAGCAATTAGGCTCTATTGTTTAGTTTAGGGACATTGCGGTCAATAATTAGTTTAAGGACATTACGGTCCATTGTTAGTTTAAGGACATCTCGGTCCACTATTAGTTTAAAAACATCGCGGTCGAGGTTAAGGACATCATAGTCCGTAAGTTTAAGGACCCTACAGTCCGTTATTAGTTTTAAGACATTACGGTCGAGGTTAAGGACATCATAGTCCATGAGTTTAAGGACCTCACAGTCCGATGTTAGTTTAAAGGCATCACGGTCGAGGTTAAGGACATCATAGTCCATGGGTTTAAGGACCCCACAGTCCAATGTTAGTTTAAAGACATCACGGTCGAGGTTAAGGACATTATAGTCCATGGGCTTAAGGACCCCACAGTCCAATGTTAGTTTAAAGACATCACGGTCGAGGTTAAGGACATCATAGTGTTGCGCCACGGCAGCGCCCCGGCCGTCTTACTCGAGGCCAAATTGCGGAATCAAAAAATTTCCTTACTCGGAAACCGGCGCTACCGCGGACAATGAAAACCCGGATCGTAACCATTAACCTAATGCTAGCAATCAAGAGATAGGGTGAGAAGTATACCGAGTGATCCGAGTCCTCCGGTCTTCTCTTCATCGTCCCGATCTCCCGCGGAAAGTCTTGTCTCCATATCGTCGCCTCCTCGCCGGAAAGGGCACCACATCGCCTGCGTCTTTTACGGGCTCCCGCCTCAATACCGAGGCAACTCGAGCATGAAGCCGGCAACTCGACATGCTCAAGATGTGCTGTAGAATGTAGTGTAGAAGATGCTTGTCTCACTTGGGGTTTGTTGCCATGGTGATGGAGGAATCAAGAATAGAAAAATGGTGCTTGCATTTTTCTAGCAAGAAAATAAGATCATGAATGAAAAACTCAAGATGAAGCTCTCTTCTTCTTCTTCTCTCTTTCTTTTTCCTCTCAAGAAAAACTTCTCATCATCTAAGAATAAAATGGTGGAGGAAAGAAAGTATATGAAGCATGAAGGGAGGTGAGTGTAGGAGCATAAGAATGGTGACCACAAACAAACATGAACCATGCTTGTTACTATTAAACCCATACCCACATCAAATCACAATAAAAGCATCATGGAGCAAAAGAAAACAATCCTATCATAATCAATCCTTTTGCAATAAAACCCTCCACAAAGTGTTATTTGCAAACTTGCAAATAACCCCCTCCATCAGAAAAGTCCGGCCGGGAAAGAACAAAGGAAAACCGGCCGGAACGGAATGCAAACTGGCAACTCCAGAAAACTGGTCCCGTAATAAATTACAGGAAAACCCCGATACTGTGCATACACACCCGCATCTGTATTCCGTCCGGATACAAATGCAAAAAGACAAAATCTACACTGTACTAAACTAGGACCGGCTTAAACCAAAACCGGCTAGTAAAAACTGTCCGATCCTGATCCGTGCAATACCGCACGCATCTGATCGAACCTTGCCATATATCCATACGGCCACTAGTACAAAGCAGTCCGATCCTGATCCGTGCAATACCGCACGTATCTGATCGGACCCTGCCATATCTCCATACGGCCTCTACAGCGTTTCGCCCGAAAGCTGAGTAACTGAAAGTGTGGTGGACTCTAAAGACTCGTCAATACAATGGCTGTGGATTTAACCACCAGCACGTCAGAGGTATAAGCCAATACGTGACGGGCCACCAGCTATTGACTAAAAGGGACGTCGATGAGCGAACTCATCCTGACACCCTACTGAGCCTGTCAGTGACAATATCCGTACAGTCCGGTCCGTTCGTCTATGAGCATCGCATGTCGGGCCTAGAGGGTTGGTAAAAGTCAGACCCCCAAAAGCGGTACAAGTCGTGTCGGAGTGTAGCCCAGAACGCCCTGAGATACTACTGGAATACCTACCAGCAAATCTCCTGCCTCGGCCGAGGGCTTTGCGTAATGGCTCTCCTAGACACAGCGCGACCTCACCCCCAATACCGGGAGAGACGAACCCCTGAAGATCCGCTCACTGCCTCCATGTGGCTCGGGACTGCACCCAACTAAAACCTGTTTGCACGACTCCTTTGAGCCGTGGTAGGGTAGTAATCAAAGCACAGTGGGAACTCACACGAGACAAATGACGATCCTCAGGTCGATGAACTAACCTGTACACATGTCACCAGGAAACTGCTATCTGACGTCAGGTATAAGCCCAACTAGCAGGTTCCCGGCGAGTCCTGTCCGGTGTACTCATAACCCAATGAGCACCTGTATACATCTTAGGTGAACCAACTTACACCAGTGGCTTGTGAGACCGACCACCGCCCCTCGTCGGGGTCTCGACTGTATACACTAGTCTACTAATGGAGTATCGATGCCCAGTCTCGAAACTCCCACGACTAGGGACCATTTAAGGATGTGCTTATAGACCCCAGCTCCCACGTATATGATCGCCATCATACTGCTGGTCGTCAAGCAAGAATCCTAGGGGCTCTATCAACGTGTAATAGCGACATGTCAGGTCACCTAAAGCAGTACACGATGATAAAGATAAACCAGATAGCATACTATCATCTCGAGTAAGACTGTCCTACCGGGATAGGTCCTCCCTCAATCATTGCAATCACGTGCCTGTGATCCAATAATTGACTCTGAGGGCACTATCTCCAACAATCTCCCACTTGCACTCAAGGCTAATTATTGCGATGCCGCATACTCACAGCCCGTGTGATACCGAACACCCAACTCCTCTACTAGTCAGTCTCACAAAGCTCGTTTGCGAAACTATTGCGTTCGAGGAATAGCCTCAGTGAGTGGATCCGCTGTGATGTTTCTTTCTATGTCTCTCTATATCTCAAGTTCGCGGAGAAAGCCATCTCCCGAAATGAGCAATACCTGTCTTAGAATGTCTGGATGTCTGATGGGAACTAGCTCATAAATGAACTCCAAATCCAAACTTCTTAGACTGTATCGTCAACCGAACTTAATCAGTATCCTGCGCCAAGCCTCCCTCAGTATTGCCTTGGACCACCTGTCCAAAATACTGCCCCTCGTCGGAAGGAAAACTAAAACTCTGACAACCTCCTTGTCGTCCATGTCACCTTGGAAGCCTGGAATGATAACCGTCTCCTAAAGGAGGCTGACGTTATCATATCCCTAGAACATCAACTTATGTTCTAAAACTGCTTCCGACCGTTTCTCCAGGATTGGATCAATGTCAACTTATTGCATCTAGTGCAAGAACAACATCTGGTGTGGTACTTGACATCTCATGATTGACTCAATTGCCTAAGCAAGTGATCCGCCAATCATGAGTATTCCTCTCCCCTTTAGTCTATAAGACACCTTTAGAGAGGGTGACACCATCAACTGCAGGTATACTACCGTGCCTGGAGTCGTCCATTCTAAATACTCATAGAATGCTGTCAAGGTACCCAGATTGGGAAACCACCCAAATCTAGATCTAAAACCATAGATCCAGTAACCAGTATGTCTGATATAATGTCCAAGTCCCTTTTGGAGAAACCACTGTGTGACGACCAAAGTATAACCGATCGTAGTATAGGAATATCACTTCCTACTACCATCTCAACAGATCCATCCTCTATTCTGATGACGTCAAACATATGACTGTCACATCAGAAATAGATGATCTATCTCCGCTACATCTGCTTTAGTCTATAAATAGATATAAGCCTGATGTCCACCAATACTTCCGCTGCTCCCTCTGACTACGACAACCCTCTGGCAGAGTCATATAGACGTGCACTTCTAAAGCTAGTTTAGAACGACGCTATACTCATCCTCCCACCGGGTCTCGCAGCCTGGAACAACAACAATGGCAAGTGTGGATAAACAAGAACTTCCCTGTCACCGTCCTTGAGGCTACCGGAGTACCTCTCGGGTGCCTGAAGTTACCCACCGTATCTGCGGAGTGGCCAATGGAATGTCAAATCAGATTGAATCTTTAGGTTCCTTATTAAATCTTCAGTAATCGTTTGCGGTTCTGGAATTACTTCCAGTTCTACCATACTCCCACTGCTGTTTTTGAAAAAAATCCATTTTTAATAAAACTGTGGCGAGTCTAGAACAATATTTCTATTGATCTGCCAGATGGTAGAAAGTCAACCCTTGTCATAGCCTGGGTCAACCCACAAACAGCCATTACAGAAACATGCCTTGAGTTATCCGGAGTCTGGTTTTAAGCATAAGCCGGACAACTCCCCGTACCTTAACATCGTTAAGATATGAACTGTTCTATATCCAATATAGAACCAGAGGCACTGATTTAATTGAACCAGATTCAAATCATGCAGCTGTCTCCAGTGCATGTCAACTAAATGGAGAGAGGCCGATCAGCGTTACTCAACTTAGGAATGCTTCCAATTATGAGTAACCTGAAAGAGAAGCAATCTCTTAATCATTACTATCAACTGAACACCATACACAAGTATCTACATCTTCGATCACTTTGAAGAATCCCGATACTTGCTATACCTGGTTCTCTACTCTATTCAAATACCTATAACTCCTCAAAACTCAGACCCTGTGTTTCCACGAAACACATGTCTAAGAACTAGAGAAGTTAAAAGTAAACAGAATATAGTACGAGGACCAACCCCTCTGTCCTGATGGACACTGGACAACATACAATGCTCTGTATAAGTCCGCTGAGTCTAACAACTCTTTCACTGTGCGTCGTAGGTTGAAAACTGTACTTATGGTTAAGAAGAATTACACCGCTGTTTAATGCTCCTTACCTAACCATCCACTGATATAGGTAAATGTCATCGACATAATATCAAAAGGTATATCTCACTCTATGAAAATAGACGTACAGATATATCAATTTGAAATTGGTGCATAACCGCGGATATTCAAAACCAAAAAAATTGCCGTCCGGCAAACAACCCAGGTGACTTCCTCAAATATCACCGACTACAATGAATCCCGATATAGTGAGGATGATCACCCAATTCCCAATAACTTACTCCCACTCAGCATCTGTAAAACCATACAGATGTGAGAATCATACCTGGTAAATACATACCCTGGAGCAAGTGTCTAACTGGGAAATCAGTTTTCCATTAACAGTACACAGTGAAACTGAAACATTGAAATGTTTCGTCGGGGTATCCTGGTATTCCTAGTAATGCCTCTTCCATTATCCTGATTCACAACTGTAACCGTATAATTCTTTGCCATCATTCTTAATCCCTTCATATGTCTTTAGTCATTACCTTCTGCACACCCCTTTAGGCCAAATGGTTTTCTTCCTTCCCTACCGTTCGGCACCAGCCTATGGTTTGGAAGAAGACTATCCAAAAAGGCATAAAGGGTGTACTGTCCTAATCCTAGGAACACTCGCAATGCGAGAGAAGGTGAAGATAAAAGACACCTGAATGTACTTTATTCCTATTTCTCCTGAACCAGAATCCATCCCCGAACTGGAACAAGTTCCTTTCGAGTTCGTATATAACCATACGATGGAGTATCCAATAAACTGTGGATCTTCGTAGTGATACGGAGTGTCCTGGAGAAATACAAAGGTGATTTAGGATTGGCGAAGAAATACTTGGTTTGGTCGTGAATAGCAGTCGCAACTTACTTTGCCCTCTTACTAATCCCTTGCTTTGTCTTAACTTAATACCTTCTGTACACCGTTTAGGCTAACTGGTTTTCTTCATTCCCTACCGGTCGGCACCAGCCTATGGTTTGGAAGAAGACTATCCAATTTGCGTAATAGGTGTACTACTCCTAAACCAAGGAGTACTCGCAACTTGAGAGAAGGTAAAAGGGAAAAGACAACTGAATAATCCTATCCGTTTTCTCCAGAACCAGAAACCATCCCCGAAGTCCTTCGAGTTCGTATATAACCATACGATGGTTTTGTCCAATGGAAGTGGACGTTCGTAGTAATACGGGGTGTCCTGGAGAAAAAGGGTAAAAGTAGGAGTGGCAATGAGGTTTGCAACTCTGACAATCCAAAAACCTGTGTTAAGAGGGTTCGGTCAACTTGGTCACTGAGTCAAAGTCCAGGATCGGGTCAATGGTCGCTGCCAAAGAGAGAGAGAAAAGAAACACTCAGCGTGCACTCTAAACTAGATCAGAATGGTTATCACTTTGTCTAATCTGGAAACCTCCCACTGTACCTCAAATTCTCCTCCAAACCTGAAAGAAGAATTAGTCGGGATCACCCGAGGAGTAAACCAACTCATCAGTGGGAATCGGGATCTAACTATCATCGCATGATAACTTGACGGAATCCACTCAAGTCACCACACTCCAGAAGGTATGCGCATGCCTGGCAAGTTTCAGTTCTTTTGAAACTCCCGATGTGATTTTTTACCCCAAGCGGTTTATGACCTTGACTAGGTCAACAAACCATAAACCGCCAGTCAAGTTCAACCCGTCATTATTCTGGATTGCATTAAACCCACCCGTACGTGCCCTTGACTAGGTCAACAAGGCCGCACGACTGTCTTAACCAATCCCACTTATGCAACAAACAAGTACCACTTAGCTACCGAACACTACGTCTTGACTAGGTCAACAAACGCAGCACGAATACCAAATAATACCTGTAGGAAATGACGGAGGGCTACGGCTGGTTTTTGGCGAAAAACCTTTTACGTAATGAACTTGATATCGTCGAAGGAACTGCATAGCCTTTTATAAAAATATAGTGACGAAAACCTTTACTAAAGAGGTCACTCCCGGTGAAGGGATCTCGGCTCTTTCCCCGTAGAATGAGGTGCAGGATATTCCAACTGAATACCACGATGCAAAGCAAAAGTAATCGGCTATAGTGAAGTTAATGCCCTGACGCAAACTTCTGTCCAAGGGGTCACTCCCGGTGAAGGGATCTCGGCCCTTGCCTCGTCGACTGAGGAGCAGGATATTCCAAATGAATACCACGATGCAAAACAAAAGCGAACGTCCTTGCAATAACAGCTTTTTGAAAAATGTTCCAACAACATCAGATTAGGTTTGTTTAGCTTGCATTGATCCGAATCAACGCAGTCCCATCAATTGATCACACCACAAAGAACGAAAATATACTGACGTACGTATATGCCATCTGCATTTGCCACTGTGTCCCGTCATCACCCGTTAGGTTAGCTAACTAACGGCAGAGCGGGGACTGGACTAGCGCGGATGAAAAACATATACAACGTCTACTAATATATATACCAATATATAGTATTTCGCTCAAGGCGTGAATAAAATGCAACATCACAGAAATGTACAGCATCACAGAACAATACAGATATCTGGAAGCCCCGGGTTTCACAGAGCCGCTGCTGAAACCCGACGTTCCCCTGGTCGTGTGGATAGCCTGTGCAATGAAAACCTAGACCCCTACGGGCGCGGCAAGTCACCCGCCAAAACCTGAAGCGAGGCAGCCACCCTCCAGCATCGTGAATGGACCACCCAGCACTTCACGGAATCCGGTAACTTGGGCACCCCTCCTGGGTCAACCTGTACCCCCTACGAGTGCGTCGAACAGCCCGCCAATTCCAGATTGAAGCCCCCTCCGTCCCAATGCCATGAGATGCGGGCTTGTTGCCCTCCAGAACCCGGCTATCCGCGCACCCCACCGCGGGGTAATCCTAGTACAGAATAGTAAAATATACATACACCGGGTACATCGACCGCAACCAGGTCGTGCCCCAAAAGAATAATACAAACAGGCAGTGACGGCAGTCCACATGTCGGACGCTCGCCCCGCAATATCAAATGTACATAATACAACAAAACTGTACTAACATTGCATCCAGGCTATCCCCCACGACCGATCCGCAACATCACAGCATAAACATAGAACATTAACGTGAAAGTCACGTTCGCAAATCCGTCTAACCGGGCTATAGCAGTTAGACCGGATTTACCGATCGAGTGACATTCACGGTCGCAGATATAATGTAAACACTGTGAAAAAATGTGTTTAAAATTTTCCGATTGACCAAAAATTAACAAGTGGGCCCCCAATCAAAACTGTAGCACTCACAGAAAACCTGGGCCCAATTTTAATATTCCAAAAACCCCATTTTCAAGTGCAAGACAATCTGGAAAAATTTGGTACAGTGAAGAATTTAACTCGCGGCGGAAGCGCGGCTAAAGCAATGCTTTAGCCGCTCTTCCGCGGTTCTATGAAGGATTCAGGCTACCAATTTTTACCAGATCTCTTATATTTCCCTGCACATCATTCTGCAACCACCTGAAAAATTTTTGGACTTCAAAAAATTTCGACAGAAACTGATGTGCTAGAAAAATACGGTTTTTGGAAATTTCGGTCGATCGGAAACGCAAACACATCAAACGAAGCTAGGTAAGGTTAATGGCGTGGCTCTGATACCATGTTGCGCCACGGCAGCGCCCCGGCCGTCTTACTCGAGGCCAAATTGCGGAATCAAAAAATTTCCTTACTCGGAAACCGGCGCTACCGCGGACAATGAAAACCCGGATCGTAACCATTAACCTAATGCTAGCAATCAAGAGATAGGGTGAGAAGTATACCGAGTGATCCGAGTCCTCCGGTCTTCTCTTCATCGTCCCGATCTCCCGCGGAAAGTCTTGTCTCCATATCGTCGCCTCCTCGCCGGAAAGGGCACCACATCGCCTGCGTCTTTTACGGGCTCCCGCCTCAATACCGAGGCAACTCGAGCATGAAGCCGGCAACTCGACATGCTCAAGATGTGCTGTAGAATGTAGTGTAGAAGATGCTTGTCTCACTTGGGGTTTGTTGCCATGGTGATGGAGGAATCAAGAATAGAAAAATGGTGCTTGCATTTTTCTAGCAAGAAAATGAGATCATGAATGAAAAACTCAAGATGAAGCTCTCTTCTTCTTCTTCTCTCTTTCTTTTTCCTCTCAAGAAAAACTTCTCATCATCTAAGAATAAAATGGTGGAGGAAAGAAAGTATATGAAGCATGAAGGGAGGTGAGTGT
Source organism: Agapanthus africanus (assembly GCA_030015575.1). NCBI lineage: Eukaryota > Viridiplantae > Streptophyta > Magnoliopsida > Asparagales > Amaryllidaceae > Agapanthus > Agapanthus africanus. The sequence continues at coordinate 439,740,162 of CM057344.1, forward strand.
AGGAGCATAAGAATGGTGACCACAAACAAACATGAACCATGCTTGTTACTATTAAACCCATACCCACATCAAATCACAATAAAAGCATCATGGAGCAAAAGAAAACAATCCTATCATAATCAATCCTTTTGCAATAAAACCCTCCACAAAGTGTTATTTGCAAACTTGCAAATAACCCCCTCCATCAGAAAAGTCCGGCCGGGAAAGAACAAAGGAAAACCGGCCGGAACGGAATGCAAACTGGCAACTCCAGAAAACTGGTCCCGTAATAAATTACAGGAAAACCCCGATACTGTGCATACACACCCGCATCTGTATTCCGTCCGGATACAAATGCAAAAAGACAAAATCTACACTGTACTAAACTAGGACCGGCTTAAACCAAAACCGGCTAGTAAAAACTGTCCGATCCTGATCCGTGCAATACCGCACGCATCTGATCGAACCTTGCCATATATCCATACGGCCACTAGTACAAAGCAGTCCGATCCTGATCCGTGCAATACCGCACGTATCTGATCGGACCCTGCCATATCTCCATACGGCCTCTACAGCGTTTCGCCCGAAAGCTGAGTAACTGAAAGTGTGGTGGACTCTAAAGACTCGTCAATACAATGGCTGTGGATTTAACCACCAGCACGTCAGAGGTATAAGCCAATACGTGACGGGCCACCAGCTATTGACTAAAAGGGACGTCGATGAGCGAACTCATCCTGACACCCTACTGAGCCTGTCAGTGACAATATCCGTACAGTCCGGTCCGTTCGTCTATGAGCATCGCATGTCGGGCCTAGAGGGTTGGTAAAAGTCAGACCCCCAAAAGCGGTACAAGTCGTGTCGGAGTGTAGCCCAGAACGCCCTGAGATACTACTGGAATACCTACCAGCAAATCTCCTGCCTCGGCCGAGGGCTTTGCGTAATGGCTCTCCTAGACACAGCGCGACCTCACCCCCAATACCGGGAGAGACGAACCCCTGAAGATCCGCTCACTGCCTCCATGTGGCTCGGGACTGCACCCAACTAAAACCTGTTTGCACGACTCCTTTGAGCCGTGGTAGGGTAGTAATCAAAGCACAGTGGGAACTCACACGAGACAAATGACGATCCTCAGGTCGATGAACTAACCTGTACACATGTCACCAGGAAACTGCTATCTGACGTCAGGTATAAGCCCAACTAGCAGGTTCCCGGCGAGTCCTGTCCGGTGTACTCATAACCCAATGAGCACCTGTATACATCTTAGGTGAACCAACTTACACCAGTGGCTTGTGAGACCGTCCACCGCCCCTCGTCGGGGTCTCGACTGTATACACTAGTCTACTAATGGAGTATCGATGCCCAGTCTCGAAACTCCCACGACTAGGGACCATTTAAGGATGTGCTTATAGACCCCAGCTCCCACGTATATGATCGCCATCATACTGCTGGTCGTCAAGCAAGAATCCTAGGGGCTCTATCAACGTGTAATAGCGACATGTCAGGTCACCTAAAGCAGTACACGATGATAAAGATAAACCAGATAGCATACTATCATCTCGAGTAAGACTGTCCTACCGGGATAGGTCCTCCCTCAATCATTGCAATCACGTGCCTGTGATCCAATAATTGACTCTGAGGGCACTATCTCCAACACATAGTCCATGGGTTTAAGGACCCCACAGTCCGATGTTAGTTTAAAGACATCACGGTCGAGGTTAAGGACATCATAGTCCATGGGCTTAAGGACCCCACAGTCCAATGTTAGTTTAAAGACATCACGTTCGAGGTTAAGGACATCATAGTCCGTGGGCTTAAGGACCCCACAGTCCAGTGTTAGTTTAAAGACATCACGGTCGAGGTTAAGGACATCATAGTCCGTGGGTTTAAGGACCCCACAGTCCAGTGTTAGTTTAAAGACATCACGGTCGAGGTTAAGGACATCATAGACCGTGGGTTTAAGGACCCCACAGTCCAGTGTTCGTTTAAAGACATCACGGTCGAGGTTAAGGATATCATAGTCCAATGTTAGTTTAAAGACATCACGGTCGAGATTAAGGACATCATAGTCCATGGGTTTAAGGACCCCACAGTCCAATGTTAGTTTAAAGACATCACGGTCGAGGTTAAGGACATCATAGTCCATGGGTTTAAGGACCCCACTGTTCCCTGATTAAAAATCAGGAAAGGACTCAGAAGAGGCATCACATGCTCACACGTGACCAGCGGTCACGTGTTGGCACGTGACATTCAAAGCAGCGGCACAAAGCGCTTTCAAGAAAAGATTCCAGAAAAGGTCACGTGCTCACACGTGGCCAATGGTCACGTGTTGGCACGTGACGGCTAAGCAGCGGCCAGAAGACAAAGCGCAAAAGAAGAAGAAAGGCCTGTTCCAAGGGTCACGTGTCTACACGTGACCAAGGGTCATGTGCCTACACGTGACCAGGGGTCACGTGGCCACACGTGACCAGGGGTCACGTGGCCACACGTGACCGGCGTTAAAACATTTATTATTTAACAGGATTAAATCCTGAGAAGAGATCATTCAAATCTTTCCAAATAGAGAATGATTATTTGGAACCGTTGGATTAAAAATCTAAAGGTGGTTAAATATCGCCTATTCATGGAAAAATCTTGGACTTGGAAAGATTTCCCCCTAAATCTAACCGAAACAACAAGGAAATATCTTTGGATTTAAAATCCAATGGTGAATAAAATTCACTTAACAATCTAAAGGCCCAGATTAATGATAAATATAAATCAAATCTCTCAACATACAAATAAAATCTCTCAATGAGAGATTTACTAAGCAGATTGATTCTCTTCCTTCTCCTATAAATAGGAGCTAAGAAAAGAAGAGAAGGACCCTTTTCGAAGATCTTTTCTCTAAAACTTTTTTCTGAAACCTTGAGACCTTTGGATCTTTTTCTTTTGATACATAGAGAGAGAGAGAGAGTTAGAGCCTTTGATTCTCTGCAAAAAGGAAAACCTTAGGTAAGAAAGGAAAAGGGAGGCTTCAAAGGAGAATTTAATTCTCAAAAGAGTTTAACTCTTATATAAAAAGAAAAGAACTTAGTTCTTTCTCTGGTTGAGGATCTGCAAAGTGCACATCTCCCCATGAATTGAGAATTTAATTCTCATTGGGTTGGGATCCTGCCATGCAGATCTAAAACACAGAGGAGGGACTGAGTTTAGAGAATTTAATTCTCACAAAATGATAGGAATTCAATTCCTTTGAGATAAAGTTAGGGTTTAACCCTATATTATAGGAATTTAATTCCTTCAAAATGAACAGATCTAGGGTTTAACCCTAACTGAGAATATAATTCTCTCAAACTCACAGGAATTTAATTCCTTTAAGGAAAGAAACTAGGGTTTAACCCTATCAAGAATATAATTCTTCAGAAGAAAGCAGGAATTTAATTCCTCTAAGGTTTAGGGTTTAACCCTATGAACAGAACTTTAAAACATGCAGAGTCACGTGCTACCACGTGACCCCTGTAGAGACCCACAGAATAGAACTCTGGAATAGGCACCTCACGTGCTGCCACGTGACTTCTGCGAAGATATATAAAAGAGAACTTTGAGGCAATGCCTCACGTGCCCCACGTGATCCCCGGGACATATAAAAGAAACAACAAAATAAAAGAGAACTCTGGGGCGCCCCCACGTGTCACCACGTGACCCCTAATAAGTATTCTAATAAACCAGAGCATGAGCCCCCATCACGTGCCTGCACGTGATGGCTTTCAGAACTAAAAGTGTTAAACACTTATCTGTAGAACAAAATAAAGGGAAGAAGGGCGCTCTCACGTGTTACCACGTGACCCCTTTTGTTGGAGATAGTGCCCTCAGAGTCAATTATTAGGTCACAGGTACGTGATTGTAATGATTGAGGGAGGACCTATCCCGGTAGGACAGTCTTACTCGAGATGATAGTATGCTATCTGGTTTACCTTTATCATCGTGTACTGCTTTAGGTGACATGACACGTCGCTATTACACGTTGATAGAGCCCCTAGGATTCTTGCTTGACCACCAGCAGTATGAGGGCGATCATATAAGTGGGAGCTGGGGGTCTATAAGCTTATCCTTAAAAGGTCCCTAGTCGTGGGAGTTTCGAGACTGGGCATCGATACTCCATTAGTAGACTAGTGTATACAGTCGAGACCCCGACGAGGGGCGGTGGCCGGTCTCACAAGCCACTGGTGTCAGTTGGATCACCTAAGATGTATACAGGTGCTCATTGGGTTATGAGTACACCGGACAGGACTCGCCGGGAACATGCTAGTTGGTCATATACCAGACGTCAGATGGCAGTTCCCTGGTGACATGTGTGCAGGTTAGTTCATCGACCTGGGGATCGTCATTTGTCTCGTGTGAGTTCCCACTGTACTTTGATTACTACCCTACCACGGCTCAAAGGAGTCGTGCAAACAGGTTTTAGTTGGGTACAGTCCCGAGCCACATGGAGGCAGTGAGCGTATCTTCAGGGGTTCGTCTCTCCCGGTATTGGGGGTGAGGTCGTGCTGTGTCTAGGAGAGCCATTACACAAAGTCCTTGGCCAAGGCAAGGAGATTTACTGGTAGGTATTCCAGTAGTATCTCAGGATGTTCTGGGCTACACTCCGACACGACTTGTACCGCTTTTGGGGGTCTGACTTTTACCAACCCCCTAGGCCCGCCATGCGATACTCATAGACGAACGGACCGGACTGCACGGATATTGTCACTGACAGGCTCAGTAGGGTGTCAGGATGAGTTCGCTCATCGACGTCCTTTTTAGTCAATACCTGGTAGCCCGTTACGTATTGGCTTATACCTCTGACGTGCTAGTGGTTAAATCCTCAACCGAGGTGTTGATGAGTCTTTAGAGTCCCCCACATTTTCAGTTACTCAGCTTTCGGGCGAAAGGTTGTAGAGGCCGTATGGAGATATGGCAAGGTCGGATCAGATACGTGCGGTATTGCACGGATCAGGATCGGACAGTCTGTACTATAGGCCGTATGGTTATATGGCAGGGTTCGATCAGATACGTGCGGTATTGCACGGATCAGGATCGAACGGATATTACTGGCCGGCTTTGGTATAAGCCGGATCCTAGTATTGTACAGTGTAGAGTTTGTCTCATTGCATTTGTATTTCGGTCGAAATACAGATGCGGGTGTGTATGCACAGTATCGGGGTTTTCCTGTAATTTATTACGGGACCAGTTTTATGGAGTTGCCAGTTTGCTTTCCGTTTCGGCCAATTTCCATTGTTCCGTTCATTGGCCGAAGATTGGTGGAGGAGGGTTTATTTGCATTGTTGCAAATAGGCATTAGTGGAGGGGGTTCTTTGCATCTTGTTGCATCATGATGGTTTTCATGATGAGCACCATCATTGACTTGTTTTGACTCCATCATGGCTTGACTTTTAAGGTCATGATTGTTGATGATGTTGAGGGGTATGGTTGTTGAGTGAGGACTTTTCTTTGTGATGATTTCTTTTGAATGATAACCATTCTCTCTCTCTCTCTCTTTTTCCACCCACCCCCTTGTTGTTCTCTCTCTCTCTCCAATCACATATGAAGGAAGGGGGCCGGCCATTCCTTTTAGGGGATGGGATTCATTTCTCATTTTGGTGGTGGAAAATGTTACTCTCATTTTGGTATGCTACATTTTCCCCACCTCTCTCCAAGCTCTCTTTTCCTCCACCAAATGGCATCTCCACTACCCCATAAGGAGACACAAGTTCTACTACATATTCTACAACGAATCTTGGGCACGTTGACTAGCCAGCATCGTGCCCGAGTTGCCTCGGCATTGAGGTGGGAGCCCGTAAACGAAGAAGGCGATGTGGTGCACTTCCGGCGACGAGGAGGAGACGGGACTTTTCCGCATGAGATCGGGACCATGACGAGAAGACCGGAGGACTTGGATCGTCGGTATATCTCTACTCCCTTTCTTGTAGATAGCTTAGACTAGTTAATGGTTCGATCCGGAGTTTAGTGCGCGGTGGTGCCGGTTTGCAAAGTCCGCAAAATTTTAGTTATTCACCGCTTCCGCATTCCGGCGTCGGATTGACGGCCGGGGCGCCGCCGTGCACTTACAGTGGTATCAGAGCCTCGCCATTAACTTCGTCTAGCTTTCGTTTGATGTGTTTTGCATTTCCGATCGACCAAAATTCCAAAATCTATGTTTTAGTGCACATCAGTTTTCTGTTAAGATTTTTTGGTGTCTAAAAATTTTTCTGGTCATCTCAGAATTATGTGCAGGCGATTATAAGACTACTGGAAAAATTCGATGCGTTCAGTCAATGTTTGGAGCGCGGAACCGCGGCCAAAACCCCCCTCGGGCCGCGGTTCCGCCGCACATTGAACTCTCCAATGCATCAAATTTTCTCTGTAGTCTTATGGGCTATTTTTAGGGGTTTTGGAATATTAAAATTGGGCCAATTATTTCTGTGAGTGCTACAGTATTAGTTTGGGGCCCACTTGTTAATTTTTGGTCAATCGGAAAATCTTAAACACATTTTTCACAGTATTTACATTATATCTGCGACCGTGAATGTCACTCGATCGGTAAATCCGGTCTAACTGCTATAGCCCGGTTAGACGGATTTGCGAACGTGACTTTCACGTTGATGTTCTATGTATTTGCTGTGATGTTGCGGATCGGTCGTGGGGGATAGCCTGGATGCAATGCTAGTACAGTTGTGGTTGTATTATGTACATTTGATATTGCGGGGCGAGCGTCCGACATGTGGACTGCCGTCACTGCCTGTTTGTATTATTCTTTTGGGGCACGACCTGGTTGCGGTCGATGTACCCGGTGTATGTATATTTTACTTTCTGTACTAGGATTGCCCCGCGGAGGGGTGCACGGATAGCCGGGTTCTAGAGGGCAACAAGCCCGCATCTCATGGCATTGGGACGGAGGGGGCTTCACTCTAGGATTGGCGGGCTATTCGCCGCACTCGTAGGGGGTACAGGTTTGACCCAGGAGGGGTGCCCAAGTTGCCGGATTCCGTGAAGTGCTGGGTGGTCCATTCACGGCGCTGAAGGGGGCTGCCTCGCTTCAGGTTTTGGCGGGTGACTTGCCGCGCCCGTAGGGGTCTAGGATTTCATTGCACAGGCTATCCACACGACCAGGGGAACGTCGGGTTTCAGCGGCTCTGTGAAACCCGGGGATCCCAGATATCTGTATTGTTTCTGTGATGCTGTTCATTCTCTGTGATGTTGCATTTTATTCACGCCTTGAGCGAAATATAATATATTGGTATATATATTAGTAGATGTTGTATATGTTTTGCATCCGCACTAGTCCAGTCCCCGCTCTGTCGTTAGTTAGCTAACCTAACGGGTAATGACGGGACCCAGTGGCGAATGCGGATGGCATATACGTACATCAGTATATTTTCGTTCTTTTTGGTGTGATCAATTGATGGGACTGCATTGATTCGGATCAATGCAAGTTAAAAACAAACCTAATCTGATGTTGTTGGAACACTTTTCAAAAGGCTGTTATTGCAAGGACGTTTACTTTTGTTTTGCATCGTGGTATTCATTGGAATATCCTGCTCCTCAGTCGACGAGGCAAGGGCCGAGATCCCTTCACCGGGAGTGACCCCTTGGACAAAAAGTTTGCGTCAGGGCATTAACTTCACTATAGCCGATTACTTTTGCTTTGCACCGTGGTATTCAGTTGGAATATCCTGCACCCCATTCTACGGGGAAAGAGCCGAGATCCCTTCACCGGGAGTGACCTCTTTAGTAAAGGTTTTCGTCACTATATTTTCTAAAAAGCTATCCGTTCCTTCAACGATATCAAGTTCACTACGTTAAAGGTTTTCGCCAGAAACCATTCGTAGCCCTCCGTCGTTTCATATGGGTAGTCAATAGTATTCAAGCTGTGTTTGTTGGCCTTAGTCAAGGCACAGTGTTTGGTAGCTATTGGGTATTCATATGCTGCATAGATAGATGCGTTGGTTTGGGACAGTCGTATAGCTTTGTTGGCCTTAGTCAAGGGCTTGTACGGGTGGATTCAAATTAACCTGGATAATGACGGGTAGAACTTGACATGTGACTTATGATTTGTTGGCCTTAGTCAAGGTCATAAGAGCATGGGGCAAAAATCCACATCGGGAGTTTCAAAAGTACTGAAACTTGCCAGATATGCGCATACCTTCTGGAGTGTGACACCGTGAGCGGATTCCGTCACGTTATCATGCAATGATAGTTGGATCCCGATTCCCACTGATGAGTTAGTTTACTCCTCGGGTGACCCCGACTAATTCTTCTTTCAGGTTTGGAGGAGAATTTGAGGTACAGTGGGAGGATTCCAGATTAGATAAATTGGTTACCATTCTGATCTAGGTTAGAGTGCACGCTGAGTGTTTCTTTTCTCTCTCTCTTTGGCAGCGACCATTGACCCGACCCTAAGACTTTGACTCAGTGACCAAGTTGACCGAACCTTCTTAAACACTGGTTTTTGGATTGTCTGAGTTGCGAACCTCATTGCCACTCCTACTTTTACCCTTTTCTCCAGGACACCCCGTATTACTACGAACGTCCACTTCCATTGGACAAAACCATCGTATGGTTAGATACGAACTCGAAAGAATTATTCGAGGATGGTTTCCGGTTCTGGAGAAAACGGATAGGATTATTCAGTTGTCTTTTCCTTTTACCCTCTCTCAGGTTACGAGTACTCCTTGGTTTAGGGGTAGTACACCTATTACGCAAATTGGATTGTCTTCTTCCAAACCTTAGGCTGGTGCCGACCGGTAGGGAATGAAGAAAACCAATTAGCATAACGATGGTGTGCAGAAGGTATTAAGTTCAGACAAAGCAAGGGATTAGTAAGAGGGCAAAGTAAATTGCAACAGATATTCACGACCAAACCAAATATTTCGTTACCACTCCCACATCACCTTTGTATTTCTCCAGGACACTCCGTATCACTACGAAGATCCACAGTTTATTTGGATACTCCATCGTATGGTTATATACGAACTCGAATGGAACTTGTTTCAGTTCGGGGATGGATTCTGGTTCAGGAGAAATAGGAATAAGGTTTATTCGGTTGTCTTTTATCTTCACCCTCTCTCTCATTGCGAGTGTTCCTAGGATGCGGACAGTACACCCATTATGCTTATTGGATAGTCTTCTTCCAAACCATAGGCTGGTGCCGAACGGTAGGGAAGGAAGAAAACCATTTGGCCTAAAGGGGTGTGCAGAAGGTAAAGACTAAAGACATATGAAGGGATTTGGAGAGGTGGCAAAGAATTATACGGTTACAGTTGTGAATCTGGATAATGGAAAGGGCATTACTATGAATACCAGGATACCCCATCGAAACATTTCAATGTTTCAGTTTCACTGTGTACTGTTAATAGAAAACTGATTTCCCGATTAGATACTTACTCCAGGGTATGTATTTACCAGATACGATTCTCACATCTGTATGGTTTTACAGATGATGAGTGGGAGTAAGTTATTGGGAATTGGGTGATTATCCTCATTATATCGGGATTCGTTGTAATCGGTGATATTTGAGGAAATCACCTGGGCTGTTTGCCGGTCGGCAAATATTTGGTTTTGAATATCCGCTGTTATGCACCAATTTCAAATTGATATATCTGTACGTCTATTTTCATAGAGTGAGATATACCTTTCTGAAATTATGTCTACGACATTTACCTATATCAGTGGATGGTTAGGTAAGGAGCATTAAACAGCGGTGTAATTCTTCTTAACCATAAGTACAGTTTTCAACCTACGACACACAGTGAATGAGTAATCAGACTCAAGGGACTTTTACAGAGTATTGTATGTTGTCCAGAGTCCATCAGGACAGAGGGGATGGTCCTCGTACTATATTCGGTTTACTTATGACTCCTCTAATTTTTAGACAGGTGTTTCGTGGAAACGCAGGGTCCGAATTTGGAGAAGTTATTGGTATTTGAATAGAGTGGAGAACCAGGTGTCACAAGTATCGGGATTCTTCAAAGTGATCGAAGATGTAGATACTTGTGTATGGTGTTCAGTTGATAGTAATGATAAAGAGATCTTGCTTCTCTTTCAGGTTACTCATAATTGGAAGTATTCCTAAGTTGAGTAACGCTGATCGGCCTCCTTCCATTTAGTTGACATGCGCTGGGGACAGCTGCATGATTTGAATCTGGTTCAATTAAATCAGTGTCTCTGTTTCTATATTGGATATAGAACAGTTCATATCTTAACGATGTTAAGGTACGGGGAGTTGTCCGGTTTATGATTAAAACCAGACACTGGACAACTCAAGGCACGTTTCTGTAATGGCTGTTTGTGGGTTGACCCAGGCTATGACGCGGGTTGACTTTCTACCATCTGGATGAACAATAGCAATATTGTTCTAGACTCGCCACAGTTTTATTAAAAATGGACTTTTTCAGAAAACAGTAGTGGGAGTATGGTAGAACTGGAAGTGATTCCAGAACCACAAACGATTACTGAAGATTTGATAAGGAACCTAAAGATTCAATCTGGATTGACATTCCATTGGCCACTCCGCAGATAAGGTGGGTAACTTCAGGCACCCGAGAGGTACTACGGTAGCTTCAAGGACGGTGACAAGGAAGTTCTTGTTTACCCAAAATTGCCATTGCTGTTGTTCCAGGTTACGAGACCCGGCGGGAGGATGAGTATAGCGTCGTTCTAAACCAGTTTTAGAAGTGTACGTCTATATGACTCTGCCAGAGGATTGTCGTAGTCAGTGGGAGCAGCGGAAGCATTGGTGGACAGGTTGCTTATGTCTATTTATAGACTAGAGCAGATGTAGCGGAGATAGATCATCTATTTCTGATGTGACAGTCATGGGTTTGACTTCATCAGAATAGGGGATGGATCTGTTGAGAAGGTAGTAGGGTGTGATATCCTGGTATTTGGATGATATACACAGAGTAGGAAAAGAAACTCCTACACTACGATCGGTTATACTTTGGTTGTCACACAGTTGTTTCTCCACAAAGGAAATGGATTTTATATCAGACATACTGGTTACTAGATCTATGGTATTAGATCTAGATTTGGGTGGTTTCCCAATCAGGGTACTTGACAGCATTCTAAGAGTATTTAGGATGGACGACTCCTGGCACGGTAGTGTACCTGCAGGTAATGGAGTCACCCTCTCTAAAGGTGTCTTACAGACTAAAGGGGAGAGGGATGAGCATGATTGGCAGATCACTTGCTTAGGCAATTGAGTCAATCATAAGATGTCAAGTACCACACCAGATGTTGTTCTTGCACTAGATGCAATAAGTTGACATTAATCCAATCCTGGAGAAACAGTCGGAAGCAGTTTTAGAACATAAGTGGATGTTCTAGGGAGATGATAACGACAGCCTCATTCAGGAGACAGTTATCATTCCAGGCTTCCAAGGTGACATGGACGACAAGGAGGTTGTCAGTGTTATAGTTTTTCCTTCTGATGAGGGGCAGTATTTTGGACAGGTGGTCCAAGGCAATACTGAGGGAGGCATGGCGCGCAGGATACTGATTAAGTTCAGTTGACGATACAGTCTAAGAAGTTTGGATTTGGAGTTCATTTACGAGCTATGTCCCATCAGACATCCAGACACATTCTAAGACAGGTATTGCTCATTTCGGGAGATGGCTTTCTCCGCGAACTTGAGATATAGAGAGACATAGAAAGAAACAACTAAGCGGATCCACTCACTGAGGCTATTCCTCGAACGCAATAGTTCCGCAAACGAGCTTTGTGAGACTGACTAGTAGAGGAGTTGGATGTTCGGTATCACACGGGCTGTGAGTATGCGACATCGCAATAATTAGCCTTGAGTGCAAGTGGGAGATTGTTGGAGATAGTGCCCTCAGAGTCAATTATTAGGTCATAGGTACGTGATTGTAATGATTGAGGGAGGACCTATCCCGGTAGGACAGTCTTACTCGAGATGATAGTATGCTATCTGGTTTACCTTTATCATCGTGTACTGCTTTAGGTGACATGACACGTCGCTATTACACGTTGATAGAGCCCCTAGGATTCTTGCTTGACCACCAGCAGTATGAGGGCGATCATATAAGTGGGAGCTGGGGGTCTATAAGCTTATCCTTAAAAGGTCCCTAGTCGTGGGAGTTTCGAGACTGGGCATCGATACTCCATTAGTAGACTAGTGTATACAGTCGAGACCCCGACGAGGGGCGGTGGCCGGTCTCACAAGCCACTGGTGTCAGTTGGATCACCTAAGATGTATACAGGTGCTCATTGGGTTATGAGTACACCGGACAGGACTCGCCGGGAACATGCTAGTTGGTCATATACCAGACGTCAGATGGCAGTTCCCTGGTGACATGTGTGCAGGTTAGTTCATCGACCTGGGGATCGTCATTTGTCTCGTGTGAGTTCCCACTGTACTTTGATTACTACCCTACCACGGCTCAAAGGAGTCGTGCAAACAGGTTTTAGTTGGGTACAGTCCCGAGCCACATGGAGGCAGTGAGCGTATCTTCAGGGGTTCGTCTCTCCCGGTATTGGGGGTGAGGTCGTGCTGTGTCTAGGAGAGCCATTACACAAAGTCCTTGGCCAAGGCAAGGAGATTTACTGGTAGGTATTCCAGTAGTATCTCAGGGTGTTCTGGGCTACACTCCGACACGACTTGTACCGCTTTTGGGGGTCTGACTTTTACCAACCCCCTAGGCCCGCCATGCGATACTCATAGACGAACGGACCGGACTGCACGGATATTGTCACTGACAGGCTCAGTAGGGTGTCAGGATGAGTTCGCTCATCGACGTCCTTTTTAGTCAATACCTGGTAGCCCGTTACGTATTGGCTTATACCTCTGACGTGCTAGTGGTTAAATCCTCAACCGAGGTGTTGATGAGTCTTTAGAGTCCCCCACATTTTCAGTTACTCAGCTTTCGGGCGAAAGGTTGTAGAGGCCGTATGGAGATATGGCAAGGTCGGATCAGATACGTGCGGTATTGCACGGATCAGGATCGGACAGTCTGTACTATAGGCCGTATGGTTATATGGCAGGGTTCGATCAGATACGTGCGGTATTGCACGGATCAGGATCGAACGGATATTACTGGCCGGCTTTGGTATAAGCCGGATCCTAGTATTGTACAGTGTAGAGTTTGTCTCATTGCATTTGTATTTCGGTCGAAATACAGATGCGGGTGTGTATGCACAGTATCGGGGTTTTCCTGTAATTTATTACGGGACCAGTTTTATGGAGTTGCCAGTTTGCTTTCCGTTTCGGCCAATTTCCATTGTTCCGTTCATTGGCCGAAGATTGGTGGAGGAGGGTTTATTTGCATTGTTGCAAATAGGCATTAGTGGAGGGGGTTCTTTGCATCTTGTTGCATCATGATGGTTTTCATGATGAGCACCATCATTGACTTGTTTTGACTCCATCATGGCTTGACTTTTAAGGTCATGATTGTTGATGATGTTGAGGGGTATGGTTGTTGAGTGAGGACTTTTCTTTGTGATGATTTCTTTTGAATAATAACCATTCTCTCTCTCTCTCTCTTTTTCCACCCACCCCCTTGTTGTTCTCTCTCTCTCTCCAATCACATATGAAGGAAGGGGGCCGGCCATTCCTTTTAGGGGATGGGATTCATTTCTCATTTTGGTGGTGGAAAATGTTACTCTCATTTTGGTATGCTACATTTTCCCCACCTCTCTCCAAGCTCTCTTTTCCTCCACCAAATGGCATCTCCACTACCCCATAAGGAGACACAAGTTCTACTACATATTCTACAACGAATCTTGGGCACGTTGACTAGCCAGCATCGTGCCCGAGTTGCCTCGGCATTGAGGTGGGAGCCCGTAAACGAAGAAGGCGATGTGGTGCACTTCCGGCGACGAGGAGGAGACGGGACTTTTCCGCATGAGATCGGGACCATGACGAGAAGACCGGAGGACTTGGATCGTCGGTATATCTCTACTCCCTTTCTTGTAGATAGCTTAGACTAGTTAATGGTTCGATCCGGAGTTTAGTGCGCGGTGGTGCCGGTTTGCAAAGTCCGCAAAATTTTAGTTATTCACCGCTTCCGCATTCCGGCGTCGGATTGACGGCCGGGGCGCCGCCGTGCACTTACACCTTTTGCCTTAGTGTTTAACACTAAATTGAAACTTCTATATCCAGTGTTTAACACTGATTCTCCTTAGTGTTTAACACTAATTCGGAAAATTCTATTTGCAGTGTTTAACACTGAGTTGCTTAGTGTTTAACACTAATTTGAAAGCTCTTTTTCCAGTGTTCAACGCTGATTATCTTTTAGTGTTTGACATTAACTTGTCAATCTTTTCCCAATGTTCAACACTGTTGGTCTATAGTGTTCAACACTAGCCTTAGCCCAATTGGCTAAGTTTCCAGAGGCAAAGCCTCTCCTTCAATGAATCAACAGAGGGTCAATATCCCAGATGCAATTGGACTTAGCCCAAGATGGCCGTAAGTCCTCAATTCAAACTTAATTGGGCCAATGGGCTCATAATATAATAATTGATCTTAGTTTCCAAATTGGACTGCAGATCACTTAATCTACCTCGGTTTAAGGGTACATCTCTTCACTCCTTTGATACTCGGCGTTGTAATTCCTCAACGTCTTCAAAGAGGTGACGGGTCCCGACGACCATACATTGATACGTAACCTTAACCGTGATGTCTTAAAACTAACATTGGACTGTGGAGTCCTTAAATCCACGGACTATGACGTCCTTAACCTTGACCGTGATGTCTTAAAACTAATATTGGACTGTGGAGTCCTTAAATCCACGGACTATGACGTCCTTAACCTTGACCGTGATGTCTTAAAACTAACATTGGACTGTGGAGTCCTTAAATCCACGGACTACGACGTCCTTAACCTTGACCGCAACGTCTTAAAACTAACACTGGACCGCAATGTCCTTAAACTACCTATCGACCGCAATGTCACTAAACTAAACAACAGGGCCCCCTTAATCGCTCTCTTGTTGGATCTAAACGATCCCGTTAAGTTGATCTTAGTCTCAAACTGGACTAACGTATCCTTAACAAATGTTTAAGTTGATATTAGTCTCAAATGAGGCTAACGTATCCTTAAACACAACTCCCAAACCCAAATCTAAGATAATACGGATTTGGACTAGTCCACGCCCTACGGGCGACAACATAACTCAGTCTCCGTATACAATCCACGGGCAACCAAATACAAATTAAACACACACGACACGAAGTGACCACCTGGAGAAGGAGAAAGTTGTTACCGCAACGCGGTAGCGTAATTAACTGCAGAGGCTTGCGCCTGCAGGGAAGAGCGTCCCCACAATCAAAAACCCCTCAAACGAGGGGGAATCTGACGAAGTCTGCTACATCGGCCGCATCCGTTTAAACCTCCGATACACGGTGCCATAAATCAACTTGGCATCTTCGGAGAGGTGGACGGATAGCACCTATTAGCATCTGCCCCGAATTTCAGGCAAGACGTCCGTTGCGCCATCTTTCGGAGGGGAACACCCACAGTCCAATATTAGTTTAAAGACATTACGGTCGAGGTTAAGGACATCATAGTCCATGGGTTTAAGGACCCCACAGTCCGATGTTAGTTTAAAGACATCACGGTCGAGGTTAAGAACATCATAGTCCGTGAGTTTAAGGACCTCACAGTCCAATGTTAGTTTAAATACATCACGGTCGAGATTAAGGACATCATAGTCCATGAGTTTAAGGACCCCACAGTCCAGTTTAAATACGTCATAGTCTGTGAAATGTATGGTTGTCGGGACCCGTCACCTCTTTGAAGACGTTGAGGAATTACAACGACGAATATTAAAGGAGTGAAGAGATGTACCCTTGAACCAAGATGGGTTGGTTGAAAGAGCAGATGTGCTCAATTCAAAACAAGTTGAGGACTTATGGCCAAAATTGGGCTAAGTCCAATTAAAATGTTTTAACATTTTATTTTTGTTCTGGCTATTAAGCCTTTATTTGGACTCAGCCCTTTTAATAATGCTAGGCATTGGGCTCTGACATTTTTGTCTTGTATTGAATGCATAGCATTTTATCAGTAACAAAGTTTGTTCTGACAGTGCGCCACGTGGCGCGCCAGGCGCAACGCGCCAGTCAAAGAGCGCACACGAAGAGGACACATGTCGCGCTTAGCGCTAAGCGCTAATTTGTTAGCGCATTGCGCTAGTCTGTTGGCGCACCAGTGAGTGACACGTGGCACGCTTGGCGCTGAGCGCCAGCCTATGACCGCAGTGCTCTGTTTTAGAAGCGCAAAGCGCAGATTGTGTCTCTGGTTGACACGTGGCAGGTTTTGGCGCTGAGCGCCGGTCCAATGAGCGCAAGGGCGCAATCATGAGTGTAAGGCACTTTTCAATAGCGCAAAGCGCATTTGATCAATTTTAAGATCAAAGAACAAATTTATGTTCTTCAAAGGAGGCTTTTTCCTCAAGATCCAAGAACAAAAGTTCTTGTTTTTTATAAAAGGCTCTGCCTTTATAGATCAAAGATCTGTAAATGAAGTAAAAATACTTCTTTTATTATTTTATGATTAGATCTTTTGATCTTTTCCTTTTTATTAAAGACCTTGGTCTTTTTTCAGATCTATGATCTTTTTAGAAGATGGTTCTTCTTTTTACGAGATGGTTTTATCTCTATTATCCAAGAACATAGTTCTTTTTACATTGAAGATGAAGAAAAATCTTCTTTTTTTAAAGAGTTTTCTCTTCTTTTGCAGATGGTTTTTCTCTCTCTTTTCTTCTCTGTATTCTCTATCTTTCTATATTTTAGACTTGAAGTCTAGGGTCCTTTATATAGGGCCAAATGATTTGTTAAATCAGTTTTGAGAGATCTTTTTCTGATTGATTTGGGAATATTTCCCACCGTTGGATCTTTGATCCTAAAGCTTCTGTTTTACAGAAGATAATCTTCTTGTTTTAATAAGATTGAAAAGATCATTCCATAACAGAATTTTAATTCTGATTAATTAATAATTTATTATTAGTAGATCTTTTGATCTGACGGTGGGGAATTTTTAATTCCAGCGCTAGCGCACCTACGTTCGACACGTGGCACGCAGCGCAGAGCGCAGCGCAACTACGCTAGCGTACCCGTGTTTGACACGTGGCGCGTAGCGCAAAGCGCTAGCGCACCTGTGCTTGACACGTGGCGCGCAGCGCAACTGTACTAGCACATCTGTGTTTGACACGTGGCGCGCAGCGCAGAGCGCTGGATCTGAAGCGTTGCTTCAATTTAAATTTTGAATTTTGAAGCAGAGCTTTGCTCTGATTGGGGGTGCGCTGCCTAGGACGCAACGCTCCTGGCGCTGGCATGTCTGCTTTTGACACGTGGCGCGCAGCGCGCAGAATCTGAAGCGTTACTTCAATTTTTGAATTTTGAAATTCAAAACAGAGTTTTGCTCTGATTGGGGGAAACAAATGCCCCCCAACCGTTGCACTCACGTGGCGCACATGTGAGTGCAGCGGTGGCAACATCTGAGCCCTTGGATCAACTCAGAAGTTGAAGAGGCGGTTCAGTGCCTATAAATAGGACCTTTGGTCCTCAGATGATTATCATCTTCTTCTCAAGAATTTTTATTTCAGAGCCTTGCTCTTCTGTTCAAGAACTTTCAAGAGTTAGAACTCTACCAAACTTTGGTAAAATTAAATTAATTTTAATAAATTAGGGTTTTTACCCATTAACAGAGCCTTGCTCTCCATAGATCCTTGATCTAAAGAAAACCCCTTTAGGGTTTCATAAACAGAGCCTTGCTCTCAAGAATCCATAGATCTAAACAGATCTTTTCTTGGGGTTTCTTATCCCATGCATCAGAGCTCTGCTCTTTTGATAATATGTAGATCTTTTGATCTTTTGATGAAGAACACTTATGAGTTTTTTCATGGATCTTTAAGATCCCAGAATTTTTAATTCTCAAGAATTAATTTTAATTTTAATTAATCTTCGATGGATTTTCCATCATTATTACAGAGCTAGGCTCTTTAAGGAATTTTATTCCTTCATGACCAGAGTTTGACAATTGTCACTCTGTTATAGAGCTTTGCTCTCAAAGGGAGATTTTCTCCTCTTCTCGAGGGATTTCTCATTCAATGAGAATATTCCTTGAGGATTTCCTCATTAATTGACAGTCTCATCCAATGATGAGGCTGTTTTATTAATTGATGCATTGTCATCTGGATTTTGTGGGTCCCCCTTAGGTCCCCTTTCCATTGAACTGTAGTGTTGTACAGATTTTAAAGTGCCGAGCGTCAGAATTTTGAAATTAAATTATAGTACTGACAATCGAATTCTGTTCTTTCTTGCAGACGACATGTCTTCTATTAGTTATATGTATGCCCTAGAGGCCATTACTATACATAGGATGTATATTGTAGTGGATGCTTGGACATATATAGGGAGGACTTTCTTGCTCGACATGATAGTATGCTATCTGGTTGCTCTTTACCTTAACGTGTACATTGATTGTCTCTCTGTTACATGTTGGTAAAGCCCTTAGGATGTGTACTTGACTACCTGGACTATGATGCGGATCATACTAGTGGGGACATGGTAGTCCATAAGTACATCCTTCAAGGTCCCTAGTCGTGGGTGTATCGAGACGGGGCATCGATATACCAGAGTAGACTAGCGTATACCTTCTCGACCCATACAGATGGGCGATGGATGATCCCATATCCATTGGTGTTTGACATCAGAGATGATATACGGGTGCTCAGTAGAGACTGGGTACACTGGACGGACTCGCAGAGAACTCTCAGATGGTATTATACCTTACGTCAGATGGCAGTTCTCTGGTGACACTGGTACAGGTTAGTCTGTAGACCCGAGATCGTCATAGAGTCTTGTGTGATTCCTACTGTGCTTTGATTTCCACCTTACCACGTCCAAGAGGGCGTGCAAAACGGTGGTTTTTGGGTACAGTCCCGAATCACATGGAGGCAATGAGCGATAGGAGGGGATTCGTCTCTCCCGGTATAGGGAGTTGATGTTGCGCTGTGTTCGATTGGCTATAACCGGAAATCCCTGGCCAGGGTTGCTGAGATTTACTGGTAAGTGTTACCAGTAGTTTCTCGAACTGTTATAGACCTCATATCGACACGACTTATCGAACTACTGGGGTCTGACGTTTACCACTCCTAGGCGAGATATGCGACATATCAGACGACGAGACCGGACTGTACGGTAAGTGTTACTTGTTGGATTCACAGGAGTGTGAGCGAGCTTGCTCGTTGATCTTCTGATCGCTCAATACCCGGGTGGCCGTTACGTTTAGCAGATCGCTTGCGGCTTGTGGGTGTTTGATATGATCATCGCCTACTGCCGGCGTATTGACGAGTCTTTAGAGTCCTACACAGAGCTTTCCTGGCTCAAGCAAAACGAAATAGGAGTGCATATGAGATATGTGCGGGACCGAGAATAATACTAGTATGTGATACTGAATTCTATTCTCGCGATTTGTATCATCGGACGGTTATATAAGATATAGCCGGGTTACCGAATCAAATGTTGATTCGATATATTGATACACTTGATATTAGTCGGTTATATGCAATATGACCGGATCATTAAATCAAGTGTTGATTTAATGATTTAATGTATAATTATATATTTGATATATTACTTTACATTAACAAGTATTGGTTCACTTAAGATTGTTTTTTCTCACTAGATTGTGCACATTGTATATATGATATATGTTTGTGCACTAGTTTGTATCATGTTTGATGATACATGCAAACTTAGGTGTATGTATGCTTTAAACCATGTTTAGTTAATGGTTAGGGTTTTATTTTCTTTATTGCTTTTGTAAACACAAAATGGTGGCTTTTTTCTTTCTTTGCTTTAAGCTTCATGAAGCTTCTTAGCATTTTTCAATGTCTTAACCATTTTGTCTTTATGCTTTTGACCTAACCATCACCTAAACTATGGTTTACGCTCTACATGAGTTAACTTCACCCATGATTGCAATATGATAAGTATCACTTGATTTATTATTTTTTTTTCAACAATTCTTTTTCTTTTTCTTTTTCTTCTTCTTCTTCATGAAGAAAAGAAAAGCTTTCTAGAAAAATTTCAAGTGATGAAATCAAGTGAGAAATCCAAATCCAAAGTGAACCCACTTCCTATTTCTTCATTCTCTACCACTTGCCATGTTGTATAGGGTGTTTTCTTCACAAGGTTCATGACCAAGTGAAGATGGAGCTTGAGTTTGAGTCGCCTCGACGTAGATCATCTTCGGCATCGAAGTCAACGACCTAGCCCGCTCATTTCTCCGATGAAACCAACGCTAGAGTCCGGGATTCCGATGATCGCAGCGGAGGGACGTCTACACGGAGCTTTGGAAGTGGAGGACCAGATCTACAAAGGTTGTAGCCCCTTTCACTTGTAGTTAAGTTGTTAACTTGCATCTTTTTCGCCTAATCTCTAGTTAACGATCTTGCATTAGGGTTTCTCGGCACATAAATTTTTGAATTAGGCATGGTAGATGCCTTGTGGAACCTCATGGGTGTGCCTAGGAACCCTACAGTGGTATCAGAGCCTAGCTAGAGTTTTAGGCGATATGTAGACGATGTTAGAAGTCCGATCGAACCCCGAAACCCTAACCATTAACCCTCTCTGTACATTTTCTGTAACTGTGTATTTTTCCTAATTAAAAATTGTCAAAAAATTCAGCAGGGCTTTATAGGAGTTACTGTGCATCACGTGACCACAAATCGACTAAAGCGCCGCGGAACCGCGGCCCCACCCTGGCTTGCGCGGCGGTTCCGCGGCCATAGTGGTGAATTTTGACACGTGGTTTGCACAGTTATCTCTCTCTGTAAGTGCTGTGTTTTTTGGGAATTTTTAACTTATATTCAACAGTTGAATTTTCTGGGTTGTTTTGGGGATTCGATGATTCGATCGGTTTATTTAACTGTGTCTATGTGTTTTTCCGGGTAAATTTAGAACATGTTAAAAAGTTCGACCGGATATAAATACCCAATTTTTCCCCTGCCGGGAAATTTCCAAGTGTTGGATTTTTCCGTAGTTTGAGAACGTTCTAAGTAGTGCAAGTAATGCGATGGACCCTCTAGAAGACAACAAACCTTAACTCGATTATGTGACCGTCTTGAACTGCCCTTTGAACCTTAGGGTTTGGGGCAGTATGGCGTGCCACATGTGATGCGTTGGCTTGACCCTTCTACGGTTGGACCGTTGGTACCGTGGCATGAAGTGGATGTTTTTAAACTTATTTCATGTGTTGAGCTGTTTCGGAAAAACTTGGGTGTTTGATTGTTCGATCGGAAAGTTTAACATTTTCTATTTATCTGGAATGTGATACAATATTTGGAATCCACAAATAGTTATGAGATAACTTATTTGAATGTTATAAATCTAGCAGTTTAGTCTCACTTGATCGGTTGCCACGGAATTTTGATGTGATCAAAAGTCCGTCGCAATCGCGTAGCGTACGCGGATACTCGCCGGTAAACTTAATAGACAGCCATGCCCCATAGCCCCGACCAAGTGACTGTAGGAGAACCCCGTCGCCAAAAGCATCCGTTCGGGTGCTCGCAGCAGCGGTGTTCCGCCTTAGTACACTTCGTCGACGGCATCCGGGGGTGCGGCCGTCTACTAAAGTTTGCGACGAGCATTCGTTCAGGATGTCGGGAATTTTGTTGAATTGCCCGACTTGATATTGAAAAGAGTTTTCGATAATGAGACTAAAATGCGGGATTTATAATTGTTAGGCATGCGATGTCTAAGGAATTCATTTGATTAGGCATGCGATGTCTAAGGAGATTGCGGATTCCAACTGTTGTAGTTTTACACTTTCTTTTCTGCGACCGTAAGTGTAATATGTGATATCGCCGGTTTCGTTGCTATATGTCAACGACAATTGGGATGGGCATATTTACTTACGTTGATGATATGCGATGTTATGTGTTGCTGGATATGTTATATTGGATCGTCGTGTTTGAATAGCCGGGGGGGTTTTATGTGAGATGGGTGTTTTTCATTTTCATTCATGTAAAAACTTGTATGTAATATTCTTTTATTGGGGCACTTCCAGGTTGCGGAAGATGTCACCGTTGATGTATATTATTTACTTTTCCGCACTAGAATAGACCCAAGGAGGGGAGCACAAGTAACCGGGTTCTAGGGTCCAGTGGGAGACCAACTCGAGGAGTCGAGTCCGGGTCTCCTAACTCTATAATTGGAAGGGTTGCTTGCCGCTCTCGTAGGGGTCTAGGGGTGTGGGTTTGGCTATTCATCGCGACTGTGGAATCCGTGTTTTATACTGGCTCGTATTGAAAACACGGACGTCCTAGTATATCCAATATTTCATATATGTTTCTTCTGCTGCGATATCTGTGATGTGATCATTTGATATGTTGTGATAGATACTGTATATAGTATATACGATATATTGTATAGACGTTACTTATGTTTTACACCCGCGCTAGCCCTGCCTCGCTCTGGCGTTAGTTACCTAACCTAACGGTGCAGACGGGACATCGAGGCGAATGCGGATGGCATAAGTGTACGTCGTATTTATCTGTGATGTTTAGGTGACTTAAATGATGGGACTTCATTAATGAGATTAATGAAATAAAAGAAACTTAATGAGGTTGTGGAATTGAATTTTCAAAAAAAGGTAGCTACAGTTCTTGCTTTGGATCGTGGTGTTCCTTGTAGAACATCCTGCACCTTATTCGATAAGGAAAGGGCCGAGATCCCTTCACCGGGAGTGACCCCTTTAGCAATGACTGGAAGATGCTACAACCCTCAGTTTGTCTTTTGATTGCTCCTATAGTTCTTGCTTTGCACAGCGGTATATATGATATATCCTGCACCTTATTCGATGAGGAAAGGGCCGACGATCCCTTCACCGGGAGTGACCCCTTTAGCAAAACTAGAAAAGCCTAAAAAACACTCCATTTTAAAATCATTTGATTCTACAACGATATCAAGTTCATTACGCAATAGGTTTTCAGAAAAACCTGTCGTAGCCCTCCGTCATTTCAGATAAGTCCTACTTAGTATTCGTGCTACGTTTGTTGACCTCCGTCAAGGCGTAGTGTGCGGTAGCTAACTAGTATTTATCTGCTTATGCATATGATGCAGATTGGGTTAGGGTAGTCGTACGACCTTGTTGACCTCCGTCAAGGGTCGTGCGGGTGGGTTTGATTCAATCAAGAAATGACGGGTTGAACGTGACTAGTAGCCTATGGTTTGTTGACCTCCGTCAAGGTCATAGGGTGCTAGGGGCAAAATTATCGGAAATTTCAAGTGTTGAAATTTGCAATGAGATTGCATACCTTCTATGAGATAGTTGGATCCTGATACCCGCTGCGAGTAAGAGTTACTCCTGGGAGAGTTTTACACATTACAATTAGCCGATCAAGTAGGTGTCTAGAAAGGTGTTAACGGAGTTATGCCTCTGGGAAAATGAGGTTTACTTTAATTAGATCCGTGTGAAAACACGGGGAACCTCCTTCAAAAGTACCGACACTGGCCTGGCTGAAAGATTGGCGAACTTGTAGCGTGTAATTAATCCCGGCTAGTCTTTCCTTTTAGGGTTTGAAGGAAGATTTGATTAAAACAGTGGGAGCCATCCTGATTAGATAAAATAATAACCAATCTGATCTTACAGGAGCATACGCTGAGTGTTTTCTTCTCTCTCTCTCCAGGTAGCGACCATATCACGCCTTAATCAAGATAATAATACGGATATATTGACCGAACCCGCTTGTTATACTGAGCTGGGGAACGTTGGTCTCACTCCAACTTATAATTGTTATAAGACAGAGCAGGAAATTGGGGATTACCAGAATTCCCGTGCCGCCCAAACGAAGAAAGTGCATGCTAATGCATCATCTTCGGATGTGTTCATTACATAGAACTGTTTCTCAGTATCCTTTACGTCCTCGGTATGAGATACCGGATCAGGATCCCGCATATGTAATCTGTTACATGGGCTACAGATAGGTAGAGAACTGAGGACGGGTGATAAGTTTCATGAGACAGAAAACGGTGCAAGTGTTGCAGCCAAGTCTGTTGGTCACTATCATCCTGTATTACCTGAATACATTGATTCTGAACACATGTTATTAGATATCGAACCTGATATACAACATCGTATCAGTCTCTTTATTAGTAAAGAAGTGATATAATTTTGTATTGTTGGATAATGTTTTGAACATTTCCTATATTAAGAGTTGATCGGTTCAGGCACGTTATCTAAAAGCATTAACGTTCTAAATCAAACTACAGTTCTTAGTATACAGAACACACACAAAAAGAATAGTTCAGAAATGAACGAATCCTTCTTGAGGTATTGTAGACTAGGTCATATCAATGCGACCCGACTAGCTGAAGTTACATTTAGATGCATATTTAAATCTGTTTGAATTTACATCTTATGAAACTTGCCGGTCATGTCACAAAGATAAGATGACCACGGCTCCGTTTATTGGAAACAGAGAAAGAGTTAGTGAACTCTTGGGATTGATACATGCTGATGTATGAAGGTCCCCAGGCTATACATACCAAGACCGGTCCTTTGTACTTCATTACATTCTCTGATAATCTCTCAAGATTCAGACATATGTTCCTGTTGAAACACAAGTCCGAGCCTTTTGAGATATTCACAGAATATAAGTTAGAAGTAGAGAACCAAAACGGGTATAAGTATTATGTCCTTTGATGAGATCAAGGAGGAGAATACTTGAGCACGGAATTCCTGGACTATTCTAAAGGAGAATGAGATTCTCTCTCAGTATTACTCCTCCGTATACACCATAGCACGTTGGTACATTGGGGCGGAGCAATCGCACCATATTAGATATGGTGTGCTCTATGATGAGTATTACTGAGTTACCTGTTTCCTTTTGGGGGTTGTGCACTTGAGAAGCTGCATACCTATTGAATTGGGTTCGAATCAAATCTGTGCCTACCACTCCATATAAGATATGGTATGGGAAGAGCCTATCTCTTAAGTAAGTTAAGATTTGGGGTTGTCCGGCCTATGTCTAAAAGCAAAATCCGGACAAGCTCGAGGCAAGGTCTGTTATGTAAAACTGGAAAGGTTCCAGCTATACAAACTGCAGCTGATGATTTGATAGAACCAAAAGATTCAATAGTAACCAACGAACCTCAGCCTCTCCACCGATCTAGTAGGGTTCCTCATCCGTCTGAGAGATACTTCGGTTTCTCGATGACAGTGGGAGTGAGGAATGCATCATAAGATGATGACCCAACTAGTTTCGAGCAGGCCATCGAGAGTAGGGACTCTGTAAGAATGGCTGGATGCTTAGCGATCTGAGATGGAAAAGTTGAGACTTTCAAAGCTAGACTTGTTAAAGGTTTGCGTCATAGACCAATTGTGGCTAATGATAAAACCTTTTTCTGGGGCCTATGCTTAAGTCCATCCAGATCCTACTTGCCACGGCTACATACCATAACTACGATATCTGGTGGTTGGGTGTCATGACAGCTTTTCTAAATGATGTTTAAGAAGAGAGCGTCTATAAGTACACAGCCAGAGGGCTTCGTACACAGCCAGAGGGCTTCTTAGACAGTGGGAGCAGCGGAAACGTGTGCAAGATATTTTATGTGATAAAGCAGGCATCGCGGAGTTGGAACATCTGTTTTGATGTGGTAGTCGAAGAGTTTGACTTCATCAAAATGGAAGATGAACCTTGTATATACAAAAAGGTAGTAGGGAGTATGGTGGTGATCCTCGTAAAGTACGTGGATGGCATACTCTTGATAGGGAAGGAGTTTCCTATGCTACGCTCGGTTAATCTCCGCTTATCACAAGGATTCTCCATATAGGATCAAAGTGATACCTCCTAAAATTCTGGGTTTTGGATCTATGAGATAGATCTAATTGGATGTTAGGATACTCACTAGTTGTAGTGAGATGGTATCAATCGATCCTGGGGAGAATCACCGGAAAGGTTCTAGGGTGATAAGGACGACTGAATGTCAGTCGCAGGCATATGTCTTTTGTAAGTCCACGGTAGCGCCCCGGCCGTTTAACAGACGCCAAATGCGGAACAAAAACTTTTTACAACTGGCGCTATCGTGTACCGTAACCCGGATCTGCCATTAAAGCTAAACTAACAAATTACAAATGGGTAGAAACGTTATACCGAATGATCCGAGTCCTTCGGTCTTCAACCATCATCCCACGCTTTTTGCGGCTGCTCTGATCTCCTTGAACTTCGGTCTTCTCGTCCAGGTGGCACCACGTCGACGGATCTTTAAACGGGCTCCCGCCTCTGAACCGAGGCAACTCGATCGTCAAGTTTGCTAAAAGAGACGACCAAGATGAAGTAGAGAATGAGTAGAACACTTTGTCTCGTTACGTCCAAGGCTATGGACGAACGGTTAATGAAGTTGCCTTTTGGATCGATACGAAATGAGAAATGGAGTATATCAATTTCCATGAACCAAAATTCTTAATCTTTTCAAACAACAACCATGAACTATGAGAGGGGGGAGGCCGACCACTTATAGATGAGGAGGAGGGTGAGTGTAGGAGAGGGGGGTGACCACAAGCAAAATATCTAGTGTGAACACAAAGTATGAAAGCATTTAAAGCAAACCAATCACAATTAACCTAGTCACCTTGTCATTAATTGCACCATTAATGACCTAATGACTCACTAGCCTTGTCACCCTCACTAGAACCTTCTAGAACACTGACTCACCTCATCAAGAAAAGATAAATCCGCATTTAACCGAATGTCAAAATACGGTTGATTGAAAACTGGAAACTGGCAACTTCCAAAAGTGATCCCGAAACGAATTTCAGGATAACCCCGTATCAGTATAAACATACCCGCATTTGTATTACGACCGAATACAAATGCAACTGAGACAAAGATATTATATCTACACAGTATAATACTGGCTTCCGGCTTAAACCAAAGCCTACCAGTATTATCTGCCCGAAAAATGACACGTGCGAAAACGCACGTGCTTTTTCCGAACCCTGCCATAAACTCATACGGCCTCTACAACGTTTCGTCCGAACTTGGGAAAGTGTCTGTGGGGGACTCTAATGACTCATCAACACATCGGCACTGGGTATAACCACTAGCACGTCAGAGGTACAAGCTGCACGTAACGTTTTGCCTATGTATTGATTGGAAGGGAAGCTGACGAGTGAACTCATCTATAAACCCCACTGAGCCTGACAGTGACAATGTATATACAGTCCGGTCCATTCGTCTAAAGAGTATCGCATATCGAGTCTAGGGGGTGGATAAAGTCAGACCCCTAATAACGCGATAAATCGTGTCGGCATGAAGCCCATCACCACCTGAGAAACTACTGATCCAAATCAGTAATTCTCCACTACCTCGGCCGAGGATTTCTAGTGATGGCCACCCGTGCACTGCGCGACATCAACCCCCAATACCGGGAGAGACGAATCCCCGACGATCCACTCACTTGCCTCCAATGTGGCTCGGGACTGTACCCAACTAAAACCTGTTTGCACAACTCCTTTGAGCGTGGTAGGGTAGTAATCTAAGCACAGTGGGAACTCACACGAGACAAATGACGATCTCAGGTCGATGAACTAACCTGTACACATGTCACCAGGGAATTGCTATCTGACGATATGTATAATACTAACTAGCAGATTCCCGGCGAGTCCTGTCCGGTGTACTCATAACCCAATGAGCACCTGTATACATCTTAGGTGAATCAACTGACACCAGTGGCTTGTGAGACCGGCCACCGCCCCTCGTCGGGGTCTCGACTGTATACACTAGTCTACTCTGGAGTATCGATGCCCTGTCTCGAAACTCCTACGACTAGGGACATTTTAAGGATGTGCTTACAGACCCCCAGCTCCCACGTATATGATCGCCATCATACTGCTGGTAGTCAAGCAAGAATCCTATGGGCTATATCATCATGCAATAGTGAACTAAAGCATGTATATGATGATAAAGACAAACCAGATAGCATACTATCATCTCGAGTAAGACTGTCATATCGGTATAGGTCCTGCCTCAATCATTGCAATCACGTACCTGCGATCCAATAATTGACTTTGAGGGCACTATCTCCAACAATCTCCCACTTGCACTCAAGGCTAATTATTGCGATGTCGCATCCTCACAGCCCGTGTGATACCGAACATCCAACTCCTCTACTAATCAGTTTCACTAAGCTAGTTTGTAAAACTCTTGTGTTCGAGAAATAGCCTCAGTGAGTGGATCCGCCCTGATGTTTCTTTCTATGTCTCTCTTAATCTCAAGTTCGCGGAGAAAGCCATCTCCCGAATCGAGCAATACCTGTCTTAGAATATGTCTGGATATCTGATGGGACCTAGTTCATAAATGATCTCCAAATCCAAACTTCTTAGACTGTTTTGATAACTGAACCTAATCAGTATCCAGCACCATGCCTCCCACAGTATCCTCTTGGACCACCTGTCCATAATACTGTCCCTCGTCAGAGGGAAAACTATAACTCTGACAATCACTTTGTCATCCATGTCACCTTGGAAACCTGGAATGATAACCGTCTCCCGAAGGAGGATGCCGTCATCAAATCCGTAGAACATGCACTTATGTTCTATAACTGCTTCCTTATGTTTCTTCAGGATTGGATTAATATAAACTTATCGCAACTAGTGCAAAAACAACATCTGGTGTGGTACTTGACATCTCATGATTGACTCAATTACCTAAGCAAGTGATCTGCCAATCATGCACTTCCCTCTCTTCTTTAGTCTCTAAGACACCTTTAGAGAGGGTGCTCCATTACTTGCAGATACACCACCATGTCAGGAGTCATCTATTCTAAAATACTATTACAATATTGTCAAAGTACCCATATTGGGAAACTATCCAAATCTAGATTTAAAACCGTAGATCTAGTAACCAGAATGTCTGGTATTACATCCATATCCTTTCTGAAGAAACAACTGTGTGACGACCAAAGTACAACCGACCGTAGTACAGGAATTTTACTTCCTACTCTGTGTATGTCATCCAAATACCAGGACATCACACCCTACCACCTTCTCAACAGATCCATCCCCTATTCTGATGAAGTCAAAGCCATGACTGTTACATCAAAATTAGATGATCTTATCTCCGTTATCTTTGCTCAAGCCTATAAATAGACATAAGCTACTTGCCCACTATGCTTCCGCTGCTCCCACTGACTACGGCAACCCTCTGGCAGAAATATATATACGTATACTTCTAAAGCTAGTTTAGAACGACGTTATACTTATCCTCTTCCCGGGTCTCATAGTCTGGAACAACAGTAGTGTCAAGTCTGGGTAAACTAGAACCTCCCTGTCACCGTCTTTGAAGCTACCGGAGTACCTCTCGGGTGTCTGAGGTTACCCACCATATCCGCGGAGTAGCTATTGGAATGTCAAACCTGTTTGAATATATAGGTCCTATTAAATTTTCCGTAATCGTTTGCGGTTCTGGAATCACTTCCAGTTCTACCATACTCCCACTACTATTTTCTGAAAAAATCCATTTTACTAAAACTGTGGCGAGTGAAGAACAATATCACTATTGATATATCAGATGGTAGAAATGTCAACCCTCGTCAAAACCAGGGTCAACCCACAAACAGCCATTACAGAAACGTGCCTTGAGTTATCCAGTGTCTGGTTTTAAGCATAAGCCGGACAACTCCCCGTATCTTAACATCGTTAAGATATGAACCATTCTATATCCAATATAGAAACAGAGGCACTAATTTAATTGGAACCAGATTCAAAACATGCAGCTGTCCCCAGTGCATATCAACTTAATGGAAAAAGGGTAATCAGCATTGCTCAACTTAGGAATCGATCCAATTATGAGTAATCTGAAAGAGAAACAAGTTTCTCAAAACCATTACTATTAACTGAATACCTATCACAAGAATCTACATCTTCGATCTCTTTGAAGAATCCCGATACTTGTGATACCTGGTTCTCTACTTTATTCTTATACCCACAACTTCTCAAAACTTAGACATTGTATTTCTACGAAACACTTGTCTAAAAACTAGAGAAGTCACAAGTAAACAGAATATAGTACGAGGACCTACCCCTCTGTCCTGACGGATACTGGACAATATATAATACTCTGTATAAGTCCGCTGAGTTGAATAACTCAAAACCTGTGCAACGTAGGTTGAAAACTGTACCCAGGCGATTTTCTCAAATATCACCAATTACAATGAATTCCGATATAATGAGGATAATCACCTAATTCCCAATAACTTACTCCCACTCATCATCTGTAAAAACCATACAGATATGAAACCTGGTAAATACATACCCTGGAGTAAGTATCTAATCGGGAAATCAGTTTTTCATTAACAATACACTGAAACATTAAAATGTTTCGTAGGGGTATCCTGGTATTCCTAGTAATGTCTCTTCCATAATCCAATTCATGACTGTAACCGTATATTTCCTTTGCCATCTCTCCAAATCTCTTTATTTGTCTTTATTCATTACCTTCCGTACACCATCATTAGGCTAAATAGTTTTCTTCCTTCCCTACCGTTCGGCACCAGCCTATGGTTTGGAAGAAGACTATCCAGTAAGCATAATAGGTGTATCCTCCTAATCCTAGGAGTACTCGCAACTTGAGAGAAGGTGATGATAAAAGACTACTGAGTAAAACCTTATTCTATTTCTCCCGAACTGGGGAAAAACAAAGGTGAAATAGGAGTGGCGATGAAGTACGTGGTTTGGTCGTGAATGATAACAGTCGCAATTTACTTTGTCCTCTTTCTAATCCCTTTATTTTGTCTTTAGCTATCACCTTCTGTACACCCTACTTGGGCTAATTGGTTTTCTTCATTCCCTACCTTTCGGCACTAGCCTATGGTTTAGAATAAGACTATCCAATAACCGTAATAGGTGTACTCTCCTAAACGAAGGAGCCCTCGCAACCTGAGAGAAGGTGATGATAAAAGACAACTGAATAAACCAATTCTATTTCTCCTGAACCTGGATCCATCCTCGAAGAAGTCCCTTCGAGTTCGTATATAACCATACGATGGATCTATCCAATGGAAGTGGATGTCCGTAGTAATACGGCTGTTCTGAGAAATACAAAGGGTAAAAGAAGGAGCGGCAATGACTTATGCAACTCGGACAATCCAAAAGCCAGTATTTTAAGAAGGTTCGGTCAACTTGGTTACTGAGTCATAGTCTAAGGTCGGTCAAAGGTCGCTACCAAAAAGAGAGAGAGAAAAGAAACACTCTGCGTGCATTCTTACCTAGATCAGAATGGTTATCACTTTATCTAATCTCGAATCCTCCTACTGTAATCTCAAATTCTCCTCCAAACCTAAAGAAGAATTAGTCGGGATCACCCGAAGAGTAAACCAACTCATCAGTGAGAATCGGGATCCAACTATCATCGCATGATAACTTGATGGAAGCCACTCAAGTTATCACACTCCAGAAGGTATGCGCATATCTGGCAAGTTTCCTGTATATTTGAAACTCCCGATGTGATTTTTGCCTCATGCTCTTATGACCTTGACTTTAGTCAACAAATCATAAGTCACATGTCAAGTTCTACCCGTCATTGTCCAGGTTAATTTGAACCCACCCGCACATACCCTTGACTTTAGTCAACAAGGTAATACGACTGTCCCAAACCAACACATCTATCTATGCTACAGATGAATACCCAACAACTATCAAACACTATGCCTTGACTTTAGTCAACAAACATAGCTTGAATACTACTGAATACCCAAAACAAATGACGGAGGGCTACGGCTGGTTTTTGGCGAAAAACCTTTAACGTAATGAACTTGATCTCGTTGAAGGAACCTGATAGCTTTATATAAAATATAGTGACGAAAACGTTTTGCTAAAGAGGTCACTCCCGGTGAAGGGATCTCGGCTCTTTCCTCGTGGAATGAGATGCAGGATATTCCAACTGAATACCGCTATGCAAAGCAACTTGTAATCGACTATATTAAAGTTACTACCCTGACGTAAACTTCTGCCCAAGGGGTTTTTCCCGGTGAAGGGATATCAGCCCTTGCCTCGTCGAATGAGGTGCAGGATATTCCAACTGAATACCGCTATGCAAAACAAAAGGAAACATCTTTGTAATAACACTTTTTAAAATTTGTTCCAACAACATCAAATATAGGTTTGTTTTGTCCTTGCATTGATAAGAATCAATGCAGTCCCATCAATCAATCACACCAGAAAAGAACGAAAATAAAATGTACGTATATGCCATCCGCATTCGCCACTGGGTCTCATCATCACCCGTTAGGTTACTTAACTAACGACAGAGCGGGGGCTGGACTAGCGCGGGTGTAAAACATATACAATATCTAATAGTATATATACCAATATACAATAATCGCTCCAAGCGTGATAATATGCAACATTACAGAAAAGTAATAAGCATCACAGAACAATACAGATAATCTGGGATCCCGGGGTTTCACAGAGCCGCTGCTGAAACCTGACGTTCCCCTGGTCGTGTGGATAGCCTGTGCAATGAAACCTAGACCCCTACGGGTGCGGCAAGTTACCCGCCAAAACCTGAAGCGAGGTGGTCCCCACAGCATAGTGAATGGAACACCCGGCACTTCACGGAATCCGGCAAATTGAGCACCCCTCCTTGGGCCAACCTGTACCCCCTACGAGTGCGGCGAATAGTCTGCCAATTCTAGTGTGAGGTCCTTTTGCCTCTCAAAGCCATGAGATACGGACCCGTTGCCCTCCAGAACCCGGCTATCCGTGCACTTCTTCACGGGATAAACCTAGTACAGAAAATAAAAATATGTACAACGGGTACATCGACCTCGACCCGGTCGTGCCCCAAAAGAATATTATACAAACAGGCAGTAACAGCAGTCCACATATTGGACGTTCGCCCCGCAATATCAAATGTACAAATAAATCCAAACTGCGCTATCATTGCACCCTGCTATCCACCACGACATATCCGCAATATCACAGCACAACACAGAACATCAACGCGAATGCCACGTTCGCAAACCCGTCTAAAAGAACTATAGCAATCAGACACGGTTTACCGATCAAATGACATTCCCGGTCGGAGATATAATGTAAATACTGCATACTAACAAGTTTAAAATTTCGATCGACTAAATTTCCCGAAGTGGGCCCCACGTACATCTGGTGTACAGTAATAAAATCTGCGCCCAAAAGAATATACCAAAACCCCACAATTTCCAAACAAAGCCTACTGGGAAAAATTGATGCACTGTTCCCTCTAAAGCGCCACGGTTCCGCGGTCAAACCTAGGGTTTGACCGCGGAACCGCCGCGCTCTTGTGGGATCACGTGACCAATTTTTTCCAGTATGCTTAGAAAACCCTGCACAATATTCTGCGATATGAAAAATAATTTTAGGACATCATTTAAAATCGACAGAAACTGTAAACTTGGAAAATTGCGAATTTTGAAAATCCGTTCGATCAATATTTTAAACGCGTTAGCACAAATTAGTATAGCTTAATGGTGAGGCTCTGATACCACTGTAAGTCCACGGTAGCGCCCCGGCCATCTAACAGACGCCAAATGCGGAACAAAAACTTTTTACAACTGGCGCTATCATGTACCGTAACCCGGATCTGCCATTAAAGCTAAACTAACAAATTACAAATGGGTAGAAACATTATACCGAATGATCTGAGTCCTTCAGTCTTCAACCATCATCCCACGCTTTTTGCGGCTGCTCCGATCTCCTTGAACTCCGGCCTTCTCGTCCAGGTGGCATCATGTCGACGGATCTTTAAACGGGCTCCCGCCTCTGAACCGAGGCAACTCGATCGTCAAGTTTGCTAAAAGAGACGACCAAGATGAAGTAGAGAATGAGTAGAACACTTTATCTCGTTACGTCCAAGGCTATGGACGAACGGTTAATGAAGTTGCCTTTTGAATCGATACGAAATGAGAAATGGAGTATATCAATTTCCATGAACCAAAATCCTTAATCTTTTCAAACAACAACCATGAACTATGAGAGGGGGGAGGCCAGCCACTTATAGATGAGGAGGAGGGTGAGTGTAGGAGAGGGGGGTGACCACAAGCAAAATATCTAGTGTGAACACAAAGTATGAAAGCATTTAAAGCAAACCAATCACAATTAACCTAGTCACCTTGTCATTAATTGCACCATTAATGACCTAATGACTCACTAGCCTTGTCACCCTCACTAGAACCTTCTAGAACACTGACTCACCTCATCAAGAAAAGATAAATCCGCATTTAACCGAATGTCAAAATACGGTTGATAGAAATCTGGAAACTGGCAACTTCCAAAAGTGATCCCGAAACGAATTTCAGGATAACCCCGTATCAGTATAAACATACCCGCATTTGTATTACGACCGAATACAAATGCAACTGAGACAAAGATATTATATCTACACAGTATAACACTGGCTTCCAGCTTAAACCAAAGCCTACCAGTATTATCTGCCCGAAAAATGACACGTGCGAAAACGCACGTGCTTTTTCCGAACCCTGCCATAAACCCATACGGCCTCTACAACGTTTCGCCCGAACTTGGGAAAGTGTCTGTGGGGGACTCTAATAACTCATCAACAAATCGGCACTGGGTATAACCACTAGCACGTCAGAGGTACAAGCTGCACGTAACGTTTTGCCTATGTATTGATTGAAAGGGAAACTGACGAGTGAACTCATCTATAAACCCCACTGAGCCTGACAGTGACAATGTATATACAGTCCGGTCCATTCGTCTAAAGAGTATCGCATATCGAGTCTAGGGGGGTGGATAAAGTCAGACCCCTAATAACGCGATAAATAGTGTCGGCATGAAGCCCATCACCACCTGAGAAACTACTGATCCAAATCAGTAATTCTCCACTATCTCGGCCGAGGATTTCTAGTGATGGCCACCCGTGCACTGCGCGACATCAACCCCCAATACCGGGAGAGACGAATCCCCGACGATCCGCTCACTTACCTCGTGGCTCGGGACTGTACCCAACTAAAACCTGTTTGCACAACTCCTTTGAGCGTGGTAGGGTAGTAATCTAAGCACAGTGGGAACTCACACGAGACAAATGACGATCTCAGGTCGATGAACTAACCTGTACACATGTCACCAGGGAATTTCTATCTGACGATATGTATAATACCAACTAGCAGATTCCCGGCGAGTCCTGTCCGGTGTACTCATAACCCAATGAGCACCTGTATACATCTTAGGTGAACCAACTGACACCAGTGGCTTGTGAGACCGGCCACCGCCCCTCGTCGAGGTCTCGACTGTATACACTAGTCTACTCTGGAGTATCGATGCCTTGTCTCGAAACTCCTACGACTAGGGACATTTTAAGGATGTGCTTACAGACCCAGCTCCCACGTATATGATCGCCATCATACTGCTGGTAGTCAAGCAAGAATCCTATGGGCTATATCATCATGCAATAGTGAACTAAAGCATGTATACGATGATAAAGACAAACCAGATAGCATACTATCATCTCGAGTAAGACTGTCATATTGGTATAGGTCATGCCTCAATCATTGCAATCACGTACCTGCGATCCAATAATTGACTTTGAGGGCACTATCTCCAACATCTTTACCCTCAGTGGAGGGACGGTGTGTTGGAAGAGTTCCAAGCTAGATATCGTGACTTACTAGACGATTAAAGGCAAGATACATCGCTACCAAAGATGCTACCAAAGAGGAAGTCTGGGTGTATATTAGTTCATGAGATGAACTTCGTTCCTACCATTGTGTGACAATGGAGTTATGGCTTATGCCAAGGAACGACCGTCCCATCAGTGATCCAGATATAGTTCTTAGGCAGTATCACCTGATCATGGAGATGTTTGATCACCAGGGGATCGAGGTCAGGAGAGTAGACTCAGAGGACAACATGGCGGATCCACTCACAAAGGCCTTTTCCCAGAGAGAGACTTTTATGGGATGGTTGAGTATGAGATACTACAACCACTGCTATCAGATGGCCCTAGAGCAAGTGGGAGATTGTTAGTTATATGTATGCCCTAGAGGCCATTACTATACATAGGATGTATATTGTAGTGGATGCTTGGACATATATAGGGAGGACTTTCTTACTTGACATGATAGTATGCTATCTGGTTGCTCTTTACCTTAACGTGTACACTGATTGTCTCTCTGTTACATGTTGGTAAAGCCCTTAGGATGTGTACTTGACTACCTGGACTATGATGCGGATCATACTAGTGGGGACATGGTAGTCCATAAGTACATCCTTCAAGGTCCCTAGTCGTGGGTGTATCGAGACGGGGCATCGATATACCAGAGTAGACTAGCGTATACCTTCTCGACCCATACAGATGGGCGATGGATGATCCCATATCCATTGGTGTTTGACATCAGAGATGATATACGGGTGCTCAGTGGAGACTGGGTACACTGGACGGACTCGCCGAGAACTCTCAGATGGTATTATACCTTACGTCAGATGGCAGTTCTCTGGTGACACTGGTACAGGTTAGTCTGTAGACCCGAGATCGTCATAGAGTCTTGTGTGATTCCCACTGTGCTTTGATTTCCACCTTACCACGTCCAAGAGGGCGTGCAAAACGGTGGTTTTTGGGTACAGTCCCGAATCACATGGAGGCAATGAGCGATAGGAGGGGATTCGTCTCTCCCGGTATAGGGAATTGATGTTGCGCTGTGTTCGATTGGCTATAACCGGAAATCCCTGGCCAGGGTTGCTGAGATTTACTGGTAAGTGTTACCAGTAGTTTCTCGAACTGTTATAGACCTCATATCGACACGACTTATCGAACTACTGGGGTCTGACGTTTACCAGCCCTAGGCGAGATATGCGACATATCAGACGACGAGATCGGACTGTACGGTAAGTGTTACTTGTTGGATTCACAGGAGTGTGAGCGGGCTTGCTCGTTGATCTTCTGATCGCTCAATACCCGGGTGGCCGTTACGTTTAGCAGACCGCTTGCGGCTTGTGGGTGTTTGATATGATCATCACCTGCTGCCGGCGTATTGACGAGTCTTTAGAGTCCTACACAGAGGTTTCCTGGCTCAAGCGAAACGAAATAGGAGCGCATATGAAATATGTGCGGGACTGAGAATAATGCGTGTATGTGATACCGTATTCTATTCTCGCGATTTGTATCATCGGACGGTTATATAAGATATAGCCGGGTTACCGAATCAAATGTTGATTCGATATATTGATACACTTGATATTAGTCGGTTATATGCAATATGACCGGATCATTAAATCAAGTGTTGATTTAATGATTTAATGTATAATTATATATTTGATATATTACTTTACATTAACTAGTATTGGTTCACTTAAGATTGTTTTTTCTCACTAGATTGTGCACATTGTATATATGATATATGTTTGTGCACTAGTTTGTATCATGTTTGATGATACATACAAACTTGGGTGTATGTATGCTTTAAACCATGTATAGTTAATGGTTAGGGTTTTATTTTCTTTATTCATTTTGTAAAAACAAAATTGTGGCTTTTTTCTTTCTTTGCTTTAAGCTTCATGAAGCTTCTTAGCATTTTTCAAAGTCTTAACCATTTTGTCTTTATGCTTTGACCTAACCATCACCTAAACTATGGTTTGCTCTCTACATGAGTTAACTTCACCCATGGTTGCAATATGATAAGTATCACTTGATTTATTATTATTTTTCAACAATTCTTTTTCTTTTGCTTCTTCTTCTTCTTCTTCATGAAGAAAAGAAAAGCTTTCTAGAAAAATTTCAAGTGATGAAATCAAGTGAGAAATCCAAATCCAAAATGAACCCACTTCCTATTTCTTCATCCTCTACCACTTGTCATGTTGTATAGGGTGTTTTCTTCACAAGGTTCATGACCAAGTGAAGATGGAGCTTGAGTTTGAGTCGCCTCGACGTAGATCATCTTCGGCATCGAAGTCAACGACCTAGCCCGCTCATTTCTCCGATGAAACCAACGCTAGAGTCCGGGATTCCGATGATCGCAGCGGAGGGACGTCTACACGGAGCTTTGGAAGTGGAGGACCGGATCTACAAAGGTTGTAGCCCCTTTCACTTGTAGTTAAGTTGTTAACTTGCATCTTTTTCGCCTAATCTCTAGTTAACGATCTTGCATTAGGGTTTCTCGGCACATAAATTTTTGAATTAGGCATGGTAGATGCCTTGTGGAACCTCATGGGTGTGCCTAGGAACCCTACATCTTCCGATCTCTCTTTCCCGTTTTTCCGTTCAGAGGGAGGATTCCCTGAGGCACCTGTAGACTGGGAGGTTCTTGCGCTCATCAGACACTATGACCCGGAACACAAAAACCTTCACCTGTGGGGTAGGCGGTACGACTAGATTATCAAAGGTCGCCGAAGCTTCTCTTGTGCAACGCCGTCAGATCCGATCTCATCGATTTCGTATTCGAATACATCCCCGGTGAACTATGTCATGGAGGTTGTCAATTGGACTTCGGAGAGTCTACTTCAACCTTCGATTTCCGCCATACCCATGCAGCTGCCGGCAGCTTTGGATACTTTAGGGCGGCGCATATGCCAGGGCGAATCACGCGCTTGGGGACAACCCTACAACATCGGGTTGAACCCCCGACATTCGGCCGGGTGTTTGCAGTGGGCCAGGTATATTTTGTCAGCGAAGAAGATGCACCTGCTGAAGATCGGTCTATACC
Source organism: Agapanthus africanus (assembly GCA_030015575.1). Classification (NCBI taxonomy): domain Eukaryota; kingdom Viridiplantae; phylum Streptophyta; class Magnoliopsida; order Asparagales; family Amaryllidaceae; genus Agapanthus; species Agapanthus africanus. Next base: position 439,778,816 of record CM057344.1, read on the forward strand.
CTGCGGTTTATGCTTCGCTATTCCAATATTCTTCTCCTCCGATATGGTGGATTAAGGCGTTTCTGGAGCAATGGAACATCCCAACCCATATCTTTCTTCTGTTGGACAGAGAAGTCTCCATCTCCTTAGAAGAATTTGCTGAGATTTCTGGTCTGTCGGTGAGGGGGGAGCACTATGAGGAGCTGATTCCTCAGGATGAATACGTCTTTGCCACCAAGCCGGTGGTGATGGGCCTAACACCGAAGAACGCCATCCAGCACAAGTTTTCTAGTCTGATAAAGGTGCTGAATATGTACGAGAGTCTTTTCTTGGAATCCGGAGGCCGGGGGGTCAGTTTCGCAGACTTCATTGCCCGGTTTCTTCGCCCGGAGATTCTATCGCAACGAGGCGATAAATTTTCCAAGCTCGAAGATCCTTTCGGCTTTGGCTTGGACCGTCGACCAGTACTAGAAGATGATCAGAAGGGCTTTTATCTCCCCGATGCCGCGATCATCCCTCTGTCAGAAATCGCCGCTCCGGGCATCGACGAGGAGACTTTCTTTCTCGGGTTTCTCGGGCTATGGTTGTGTTAGTTCGCACTCCCGATGCACCCTCGCTATATGAGGTCGTCCGTCTTCTACCCAGCACATCAAATGGTGGCTGGAATACAAGTGGCCATCGGGATCGCCGGGCTAGCCCACCTGTACCATGGTCTTAGCGTGGCGGCGGATACAACTGAACTGGGGGTGCAAGCTGGCGACTTCCCGATACACTACTTTACTTCGTGGATGGAAATGCACGTGCTCGAAGTATTTGGTATCCATAAAAGACCCTCGTTTTTCGAGAAGTGCAAATTCCCCAGAATTATGCGGCTGGTTGACGCTTCCATCGTGAATCCGTCTCAGCGGGAGGCTAGGGGGTTGCTTCTTCGTCCGCGCACGGTCGGAGCTGGTATGTCTTTTAGACAAAGTCCTGACGATTGGCCAGGAAACTTCCAAGACGGTGCTGGCACTGCGCGATACCTTTAAGGACGGGGCCTCCGTGTTGAAAGCCCGGGAGATTCTATACCTATACTCCATTAGGCCGGGCTTTCTCGTATTCAGGCAAAATGATGCGGCGCTTTTCATGAGATATAATCCCCATCATTTTGCCCAACAGCTGAGTTATAACCAGGGGTTCCACTGGAGGCATTCTTGGAAGAACCTGCTGCCACCAGAGAGGGAATACGGAGTGCACTGCACCACTTTATGCGCTTAAATACGGGCTCCCACTTTTTTATTAGCGAGCCGAGTTTCATTCCGAGGGTCCTTAATGTACCCGGGGCCTGGTATCAACATGCGATGGGCGCTGTCATCAGAGAAGAGAGGCAACTGCTGCTCGATCGCAAGAGTGCGCCGCCTGCCAGCGATCGCAACATCCCTTTGAAGCGACGGATCGCTGTCCCCCCTCCGCTAAGAGGGGTTGCTGCGGTTGAGCCCCCATGTGTGCCAAGCCCTACACGTGGATTGCCCCATGCTCCTGTGGAGATGGTGTACGTGCCCTCGGTGCCCCGCGCTCCCGTGGAGACGGTAACCGTAGCTTCACCCGAATCTGGCGTGGGCTCGGATATCGGGACTCGCCGTCTCAAAGTGCCCACGAAACGCAAGCTGGTGGTGGCTGCGACCGGAGCTCGCTCACAGAAGAAGAAAAGGAAGTCGCTCTTCTCTGCCGATGTCGTATTTGGTCAGGAGCCTCATGCTCCTTATAGTGAGGGCTTGAGCGAGCATGGGACAAATGAGGGCTTATTCATGCCGCCAGATGATACTGATCTGGCGGCTGCCATCGCAGCTTCCGAGCGACTGGCAAGACGCGAAGAGGGGTTGACTAACTTCGCGCGATCAGGTAATCATTAGTTGTATTTTTCGCCATTGCATCATACTTCTATCATTGTTTTTTGACTAACGCTTTTCCTTCTTTAATAGGCATTTCTACCGAAGCTCTCGCTGCTTCTCTCAAGACTTTTGAGGAAGAGGAATGACTTCGAGCATCCTTAGGCCTCGGTGCATTTTGGTTCGCCATGTTTCTGCTCCCGTTTCTTATGAGTATTCTGACCCTTTCTTTGCCTTATCGCAGGGACCACAATGCCTATCTCGCAAGCTGATGCGGAAATTCTCCCCGGGCCAGCTACCGAAGTCCCGACCTCTTCGGCACTGCCGAAAGAGGCATTACTCAAAAAACCGATGACAGAAGCCTTGACGGCTCCAGAGGTACCCCTGGATGTGGATGATGACGTCCTGTTAAAGGAGGCTTCTAAAAGATCTGTTTTGACGGCTCGGGAGGAAAGGAAGCGCCAGAGGCGTGCAGCAAGGGAGCATAGTGCTGCTTTAGCTGCGGGAGCAGGTTCAAGCGCCGTTACCCCTGCTGCTACTCCTTCAGAGGAGTCTCCGGTTGCCTTGTCTACTGCTCACAGACGAACGGCACGTGCTGCTCGGGAAGCCAACGGTAACTCAACTCCAGGTAATGTGCCTTGAGGCTCTGTTGTCAAAGTTTTAAGCTATCAGTTCTCATATATCTCATATTTGCAGAGCCGAGTCTTCCCGAAGAAGTGGCAGCGACCGCTGAGCCTGAAGGAGCAGTGGAGGAGGTAGCTGCTATTCCCGAACCCGGGGCGGCGGCAGGTGACGTGGTCGCAATTGCCGGGCTCAAGGTAGTGGCCGACGAGACGGCTACCACGGTGGAGCCTAAAGCGGCGGCGGATGAGAAGGTTACAATTACTGAGACCGAGGTGGTGGCGAGCGAAACGGGTACAATTGCTAGGTCCGAGGTGGTCGCTCTTTCTCAAGAGTCGGGCACCGCTCCGATCATCGCCCTTCCCGCCTACGGTTCTTTGTTGTCTCCCGACGTCGCAAGTGTGACGACAGCTCTCGTGGAGTCAGGGGACGAGGCGACAGGAGGTGAGACCACTCCAATGGAGGAGTGAGACGCCGCTGTTGTATCGAGTGACGCCCTAGTCACGGCTCCGACCGGCGACTCATCAGGTAGATTTTAATTCACCGCCCTTCTTTTTATTCTGCAATCTCTTTTCAATTTTTCCTGACAGGGTTTATCTTGTTTCTAATGCAGGTGCGGCTAGTGCTGATGTCGCGCTACTCGAGACAGCGCCGTCAGTTACCGCCCTGACGGTGACCACCTCTCTACCTTCTCTCGCACCGTCGCAAATACTGGAAGGTATGGATTTGTGACCCATCAGTCTTATCTCTCGGCTGTATAATTCATGTACTGACGTTGCGTTGTCGCGTTTTTGCAGGAGTCCTTTTTGACCACCTGTACCAGGTGCTGCATCCCCACTTCTCCTTCTCGTCGGAGGTTGCTTCATCCAGTGGCGCTGGTGAATACAGATTTCAACTAATGCTCTTTCTTTTACCGACAATGAAATCATTTCTAATTCTTCTTTTCCTTGATTGCAGTACTACAGATTGAAGGAGAAGATGAGGGATCAGTTGCGCTGCTGGTCCTCCCGGCTTTGCCACCTTCTGCAGCTGGTATAGTAAATCCCATTTTTCATGAATCTCTTATATTTCTTGATCCGTCATCTGATTGTGGTTTGTTTTGCAGCGGTCGCTTCAACTCCGTCCTCTTTCGAATCTCGCATTATGATGCCGGCAGGCCCTTTCTCCAGGCGTCCATCCTCAAAGGATGATGTAACAAGTCTGCGTATGCTGAGCGAATACGTCGAGGAGCTTGACGCGGAGGCTCCTACATCTGCCGCAGATTTCGCTGCTGAGGTCAATCCGATGCTGGCGACGCTTGTAAATTTCCATAATGAAGGCGTCGTCGAGTCTTGGGTTGATCACTGCAGGAAGATCGAGACCTGTCTGCATTAGCTTGAACTTATGCATCTTGCCCCTGAGACTCAGGCTTTGAACTCCCAGCAGGCCGCATGGGTCGAGTAGAGTGCGTCCTTCCTCCGCCATGAACAAAAAGCGACCTTAAGGCGGAAGGAATGCGAGGAGGCTTCCGCTGAGTCTGTCCAATTGCGTGCCCAGGTCGAAGGGAACGCCGCACAACTGAGAGCTGTCTTTGACACCTTGCAGCGATGTATCTCGAACGGGCTTGTATTGAGACGGAAGCTCGACTCTATCGAGTGGGTTACGCAGAGTCGTGAAGCTGCTCGATGGGAAATCGATGAGAAGATTTCATCCTGCTTGCAACAAAGGACTCGAATCGAAGCGGAGCTGGCCGCGGCGGCTGATCATGAGAAGGCACTGAAAGAAGTACGAGAGCAGCTTACGGACTTGTTGAAAACACTTCCTTCTCAGTAGCTGCCTTTTTATCAATTATACACTTGTAATCTTTGAATAATATGTATCCATTTTTATTCTTTTATATGATGTATCTTGTATTCAATTGAGTTCATGAATAAAGCACATTTTTTTATTATACTGTTGCTTTCTTCTCCTTGCTGTGTTGTTGCCATGTGATTTTAGCAAGTGCGGTCTGTAGATAGTATATAGCTGTCAATCTTGTGCTCTTTGTAAGGTAGTGATGGCTTAGAAAATAGGGTTAGGATCTGTCACCTAAGACTTTTCAACTTTATGAGCCGTGAGAGTCTCATGAAGAATTTTCTCCCTACCGGTCGAGAGGATCCCGTAGGTGTAATTTCTCCTTAAGAATCATGAGGATTCCTAAGTGTGCTTTCTCTTGAAAGTCGTAAGGATCTCACAAGAGAATTTGCTCCCTTACGAGTCGTGAGGACCCGCAAGTGATGGGTGAAGTTGCCCTTATCCGCATTTCACGGAGCTAGGGGTTGCTCTGGATGCTTCCCACGGGTTCACTGCCGTGATCTGCGAGGACCAGGCTCCACTCTGGACATTCTCCAGGATACCGTAGTTTAAAGACATCGCGGTCGAGGTTAAGGACATCATAGTCCGTGGATTTAAGGATTCCACAGTTCGTTGTTAGTTTTAAGATATCACGGTCGAGGTTAAGGACATCATAGTCCATGAGTTTAAGGACCTCACAGTCCAATGTTAGTTTTAAGACATCACGGTCAAGGTTAAGGACATCATAGTCCATGGGTTTAAGGACCCCACAGTCCGATGTTAGTTTTAAGACATCACGGTTGAGCTTAAGGACATCATAGTCCATGAGTTTAAGGACCTCACAATCCAATGTTAGTTTTAAGACATCACGGTCGAGGTTAAGGACATCATAGTCCGTGAGTTTAAGGACCCCACAGTCCAATTTTTGCTCTGGATGCTTCCCACGAGTTCACTGCCGTGATCGGCGAGGACCAGGCTCCGCTCTAGATACTTCACACGGGGTCATTGCCGCGCTCTGCGAGGACCAGGATCCGCTCTGGGCGTTTTCTACGAGGTCAGGAGTGACATAATCCGCGTTCCACATAGCCAGGTGTCACGACCCGAAGTTCGACTCGTGACCGGCACTTAACCACGTAACGTCTACAGGCGTAACGCGACTAAGTAAGCCGAAACCCAGAAATCAAAACCATTAAAAGTAGTGAGTGTTGAAAACATTTGTTTAAAAATATTTAGAAAACCTTAAGTAGTTTAATAACATTCTTTAAAGTTAAGTTATTAACTTAAAGATTTTGGCAGCATTTCCTTTGTAAAACTAACCCCGCAATCGGGTATAAAACAAGATACGAGTAAAAATGATATACAGTGAAATAAAGCATCCCAAACGGGAGCAATCACGCCCAACGGCGGAAACAAACACTACAAGAGTAATATACGACGCCGTAGCGAAGAAATGAGCAATAAGTGAGAAACATCACAAAAAGATAAAACTGCATAAGTAAAGTCGGCTCCCACGAGCTCGACACCAGAATACAAATAATATACAACATCGTCCTCACACTGGTCTCTAAGTCAAATACATAAAAAGTAGATGGAGAGTACTAGATACAAAAGTGTGTACAATGGAAATAACCAGATACCACAACCCACCTAACAGCAAAATAGCTCACGACCAACTGCAGTGGTATATGTAGCCAAAAAAGTACAAGGAGACAGCCTGCCGCGACTACTCTGATGGGCAACCTGCAAACACTGTGGCACAACGGGGGTGAGTTGCCAACTCGTGAATAGAAAATAACATATAAAGGTAATCGCGAGCATGCACGTACTGCGCTACTCTATCATATGCCAGCAGATAATATCTATATGCGATAAGCAGTATGTGCAATAATCATGCAAGTGCTCTGTCAGGTAAAATAACTACAGGATGAGATGCATAATAATGAATGCTGAGCAGGGGATGAAATAACATCTACACGGAATGTCAACATGGAAAAATAATTGGTGCCCATCAATGCACCCAAATCCCAATAAAACTCAGGCGCTGTAATCCTCATTGGCCCTCAAATCCTGTAAATCTCTGAGAATCGTGAATGCCCAACATCGGCACTCGAAATATCATGAAATAATCGTGTCCTGTGTCGACACGCAAATCCTCATACATCGGGCTCCGTCTGTCCGGATCAGCCCACTGGCTCCGTCTGCGGAATCGGCCCTCGGCCCCAGCAGTACGGATCGTCTCATATCCATCTATCGACTCTGGTCAGTATCCTCCGGATAACCGACAGGTCCAACCAATCACCGGTAGGTAGTAATCCCACTGCCAGGCTCACCGTCTAGCTACACAGCAGATCCGTTCTCACCCCGGGGTACCATACCGGGTCCACCACGAACCCGCAAACGGATCATCCAACTCCTCGAATCGGGTTTCAAGCACACGTCTCAGAACCGAGAAAACGCGTGGTGGACGTACCAAAATATCATATCAAGAGGAACCGGGTTTTCAAAACAGTATATATTTTCTTAAACAACCCCACGGTCCTCAAATCCAAAAATCACATGAAATTCAAAGCCAATGCGTAAATCCATGCGATGTAATATATGCATCAGAAGTCGTACTATAAGTAAAAGGGAGAAACCACTTTTAGTAAATTCAGTTTTTAAAAGGTATCATGCGGTCCCCAGTTTTACCAAAAATCAACTTATCTAGGTAGGTACAGTTTGAATATGCATAAGTATGGATATGCAAATGAGTACGTGCACCAATATGGATATGTAAATGAGTACGTGCACAAATAACATAATCATGTTAAATCATATATGAGATGAGCTACAATATAATGATCATGGCAATTCTATAATGTGAGTGTATAACATGCAGATTAGTGCTCGTGCAATATGAACTGTTAGTAACAGTGCGGTGTTTTATTAATTCTAAGTTCATATATATATAGTATGGAATGCGGTATGCAACAAATAGTATTCATGAACAGTCAATGTAGGTAAATGCAATATGCTGCTACAAGGTCCTATCATCCCTAACGCATAACGTCATGCGGGCGATTTCCCCGTAGATGTTAAATCTACTCACCATAGTCTCGCGCTAAGTGTAGCCGACGACTTGTTTCCCCTTCTTCACGGCGTCCGTCGTACTCGCCTTCGAACCTAGAATTTCACAAAATAGTACACATAAGCTCAAATCTACAAAAAAACACGACATTAAAGCTAAACGAGAACCCCGGGTCGCGAACCAAACGCGTGTGTGTGCGATACACTAAAACGTGTGATTACGTGCCTGAAGCTACCCCGACACGTCGCGATACGCAGAAAACCCCAAACCCACACACGTATCATACGTGTCGCGAAGGTTAAAAGTATACGAAATAGAGTAATTGGCTCCAGATTTTTCTACAGAAGGAATTTTACAAAATTGCATATACCGTAATTCATCAAATAGCAGCAGACACCTACAGAGCAAAACCCAAACCCCACGTCCCCCATCTGGCTGCAATTTGCGGCCAGAATGAATTTTCTGGTGGCCAAGGTAGGGAGTTGGGCTCCCGTGCTTCGTGTGTGTTCTCTAAACCTAGTGTACATGCTCCGGTAAATACAATTTTATTCTGAAGCCAATGGGGTACAAGCAGATTACACAGAACCAAAAACCTAGTTAAAAAAAGCCATTTTAACACTAAATCGATACATTAAGGTATTTCTGTGAAACCTGAAGCAAACACATGGTTAAAACCACACTAATAACACATCACTAAGCTAAGCAAGCCATAAAATGTTGACTTAACAAAAACTTCACTAATCCCTTTCATTAGCACTTAAAAATGCATAAAACGATTTTTAATAACCAAAACATACAAGTTATGGATTAGGGTGATATGGTTGAGCTTGATACCTTCAAAAGATCCTAGGGAAACTCTAATTCCAGCCCTTTCCCTCAAATGCACTGACTTGCCACCAAAGTCCACAAAGAAGCCATTTTTCCAATGTTTTTGTGAAGTAAAAAGGGGTTTTTTGTGTAGGGTTGTGTATGGATTCAAGAGAAGTGAAAGAAGAAGAAAAAGATGATGAAGGGTTGCTGCTGGAGCTGCTATTTTCTGCAGGAAATTTCAGCAAGAGAGGGAGAGAGAAAGGGAGGGAGAAAGAGAGAGAGAAAATTGTCAAAGTCAAGGCTCACCATGCCTCATTAATTACACTCCATGCCTCTCTCTTTTCTCTCAATTTCAAATTTCTTTATGGATTTTTAAAAAGAAAGGAAATGCTAAATTGAAAGAGGTGAGAAAGAAAACTTATGTTACCAAGCAAGTTTCACTAATCCTCATTAGGAAAAGTAATTAAGGGAAATAATTTCTAATTAAAAGAACACTAGCTAATTTAAAATTAATAAACCCCATTTATATATATATATATATATATATATATATATACATATAAACACTTCTCATCTCAATTAGACTAGATTAAAAAGGAAGTTAAGATCTACGGGTTTTTATGAAAAACACGCATCAATGCTAACTAACGCGAAATAAACCTAAATGAATTTTCAAAGTGTTACACCAGGAGTTTTGCTCTGGATGCTTCCCACGGGTTCACTGCCGTGTTCGGCGAGGACCAGGCTCTGCTCTGGATGCTTCACACGGGGTCAGGAGTGACATAATCCGCGTTCCACGTAGCCAGGAATTTTTCTCTGGAAGCTTCCCACGGGTTCACTGCCGTGTTCGGCGAGGACCAGGCTCCGCTCTGGATGCTTCATACGGGGTCATTACCGTGCTCTGCGAGGACCAGGATCCGCTCTGGACGTTTTCCACGGGGTCAGGAGTGACATAATCCGCGTTCCACGTAGCCAGGAATTTTGCTCTGGATGCTTCCCACAGGTTCACTGCCGTGTTCGGCGAAGACCAGGCTCTGCTCTGGATGCTTCACACGGGGTCATTGCCGTGCTCTACGAGGACCAGGATCCACTCTGGACGTTTCCACGGGGTCAGGAGTGATATAATCCGCGTTCCACGTAGCAGGAATTTTGCTCTGGATGCTTCCCACGGGTTCACTGCCGTGTTCGGCGAGGACCAGGCTCCGTTCTGGATGCTTCACACGGGGTCATTGCCGTGCTCTGCGAGGACCAGGATCCGCTCTGGACGTTTCCCACGGGGTCAGGAGTGACATAATCCGCGTTCCACGTGATCAAGAAGGGTTGACTTTATCCGCATTTCACGGAGTCGGAGTTTGACTCTCGGTCATCTGTACACCGCCGAGTCATGGAACTGGGAGTTGCCGCTGTTCCGCTTTGCTTGATGTTGTGTCCGTTGTAATAAGATGAATGTTGAGATGATCTCTAGGCTGTTTATGAACCATTGAGATTTGGCATCTCCTTCTGATGAAGCTTGGGGAGAAAGGGTATGATTCCCTCTTTGTTTGCGCCCCTGGATTGTATATAGGGATTGACATGATATCACCTGTAGGGCATAAATTTCATTTCATTTTTTTATTTCTTTCCGCGATGCTCTATCATTTCAGCTTTTATATCGCGAAGGTCGCGATTGTCCAATCATTTCGGCTATTTTTCACGGTGCCCAATCATTTCGGCTACTTTTCGCGGTGCCCAATCATTTCGGCTATTTTTTTTATTTTTACTCGCTGCTTTTTATTGCGAGTTGCCCAATCATTTCGGCTATTTTGCATGCATATATATTTTTACTTGTTGATTTTGTTTGCAAGTTGCCCCATCATTACGGCTATTTCGTATGCATGTGTTGCTTGCTGGCTTTTTGCTGCAAGCTTGGAATTAGACACTGATTTCGGCATCAGCACTGCTAAAACTGGGATATTGCCAGGAGCGCATCATCATTTGTCTCTGTCGATGTCGAACAAAGGTGGCTTAGCGAACAGGGTTAGGATCCTGTCGACTAAGGCTTTTGGCTTCATGAGCCGTAAGGGTCTCATAAAGGTATTTCTCCCTGCGAGTCGTAAGGATCTCGTAGGTGTGTTTTCTCCTTAGGAGTCATGAGGATTCCTAAGCGTATGATCTCTTATAAGTCGTAAGGATCTCATAAGAGTGTTTTCTCCTTATAAGTCGAGAGGATTTCAAGGGCAGTTCACCGTGTAGACATATCCCTAGTCACGGATGGGACTTTGTTAGGGAAATGTTTATTCGCGCCCGTGGATTGTATACAAGAGTCAGCATTGAACCGCTTGTAGGGCAGTATTGAAGGTTGTGGGGGCTACTTAAGAACAGGTTCAGATCCCTGTAGCTTAAGACTTTTAAATCTTATGAGCTGTGAGGGTCCCATAAGAGAGTTCTCCTTACGAGTCGTGAGGATCTCGCAAGTGTAATTTCTCCCTAGGGATCATGGGGATCCCTAAATGTGTTGCTCCCTTGTGAGTCGTAAGGATCTCACGCAGATGATTTCTCCTTACAAAGTCGAGAGGACCTTGCAAGCATCTTTTAACGAGATTGCGCCCTTTCGGGTTTTCACAAAACTCACCGGTAGCCCTGCTGTTTTTATTCACGGAGCCCTTTCGGGTTTTCATCCGTGCACGTTTTGCTTATGGACATACCGTTTTCTTTTTCTTTGCTCTTTTCTTTTATTCTAACGAGGTTGCGCCCTTTCGGGTTTTCACAAAACTCGCCGGTAGCCCTGCTGTTTTTACTCACGGAGCCCTTTCGGGTTTTCATCCAGACCCTTTTTGCTTATGGACATACCGTTTTTCTTTCTTTTTTTTATTCTTTTTTTTGTTTTGTATCAGCTTTGGGATGCTGCAATCCACCATAGTTTATCGACATCTCGGTCAACAGCTAGTTTTAGGATATAGTGGTCCGTCGTTAGTTTAAGGACGTTTCGGTCCGTCGTTAGTTTAAGGACGTTTCGGTCCGTTGTTAGTTTAAGGACGTTTCGATCCGCTGTTAGTTTAAGAACGTTTCGGTCCATTGTTAGTTTAAGGACGTTTCGGTCCATTGTTAAGAAAGCCGGTTACTACTTACAGAGTTTAGGCTTAGGAAGATAGCGAGCGGACATAGTCGTCGTCATCTATCATTGACCTAGGCCGTGACTCGTTAGGCGTAGTATTTCTTCAGGAAGCGACCATTTATTAGCCTGAAGGGTCTTTCGCCATGCATGTCCATGAGTAGATAGGCTCCACCCTAGTAGACCTTGTCTATGATATACGGGCCTTCATAGTTCGGCTCGAATTTTCCCCGCTTGGCATGATTGGGGATCATGGGTCTTTTGACCACTAGCACGAGTTCGCCTTGGCGGAATGTTCTCGGCCTAGTCAATCTCTCGTATGAGCGCGTCATCTTTGCTTTATAAGCCTCCAGGTTTTGTTGCGCTATGAGCCAGGTTTCGTCAAGGGCGTCGAGCTCCTCAAGCCGAAGGTGAGCATTCTCTTCGTCCGTCAGCTCGTAATGAACTGCCATTCGTAGAGAGGGTAGCTCTATCTCGAGAGGGAGTACCGCTTCTATACCGAATACCAATGCGTACGGCATTGTGTTCGTGGCCGTCTTGAACGTAGTCCGGTATGCCCAGAGAGCTTCATGCAGTCTCTCGTGCCAGTCCTTTTTATTTTGAGACACCGTCTTCTTTACAATCTTCGTCAATGTCTTGTTAAAAGCCTCAGCCAGACCGTTAGCTCGAGGATTATAGACTGAGGAGTATCTCCAGTCTATGTTATGCTGTTGTGCGAAGCGGCTGATCTTGTGGCTTCTGTAGGCTGGTCCGTTATCGGAGATAATCTGTCACGGAGTGCCAAACCGATAAATGACGTGTGTCTTGAAGAAATGGAGGATATTCTCCATCTTCACCTCCCTCAGCGGTACTGCTTCTGCCCATTTGGAGAAGTAATCAGTTGTTGCCAAAATGAACCGATGTCCTCTGGACGATGCTGGTTCGATGGGGCCGATTATGTCGGTCCCCCACATTTCGAACGGCCAGCTAACCACTGTCGGATGTAATGGATTCGGATGCTGGTGGATAAAGTCCCCATGGATCTGGCACGAGTGGCATTGCTTCGCATACTCAAGGCAGTCTTGGATCATCGTGGGCCAATAATAACCCATCTGTTTGATATTCAGCTTCATCTTTGGCCCGGCTTGGTGAGAACCATAGAGTCCGTCGTGAGTTTCTTAGACGACTCTTTTTGCTTCTTCAGGTCCCAGGCATCTTAACCACAGAGAATCAAATGACCTCTTGTACAGAGTATTATTGACGAAGGCGAAAGATAGAGCTCGCTTCATGAGCTGATGTTTTGAGGACGCATCTTCAGGTGTCCGACGGGATTTGAAGTAGTCTATAAAGACTTATCTCCAATCCTCAGCCTTTTCCTGGTCTTTTACTTGCAGAGCCATTTACTCGGTCGTTCCCTTTTTCCTCAGACGTCTCTGGAAATATTCCTGCCGGTGCGAGGACTCGATGGCTTTGAACAACGATCCTCACGTCATCGAGGTTTTCGTCAGCCGGTTCTTTAGCGAGCTTGGCTAATGCATCCGCCTTGCTATTTTCCGCATGTGGTATGCTTTCCAAGGTGTAGGAAGGTATTTGGGTCAGCAGTTGCTGTACCCTCTCGCCGTACTTCACTAGTTCTGGTTTGCACGTTTGATAGTCTTCGTTTACTTGACTAACGACCAGTTGGGAATCTCCGTATATGAAGAGCTTTTCAATCCTCATGTCAATGGCGATCTCGATTCCTGCTATCAAAGCTTCATATTCGGCTTCATTGTTCGTCCTCGGCTCAGTTAAGGAGAAGGCAAAACGTATTATCCCTCCTCGTGGAGTTACGAAGATGAGGCCCACCCCTGATTTGATTATGGGGGTGTTTTGTTTGCGCTTCTTCATGAAAGATGCTCCATCGAAGTAAAGTTCCCACCGGGTACCACTTCCGTCGATCGTGTCAAACGCATGTTCGTCTGGCAATTCGCAATTCAAGGGAGAGTCGGCAGGTATCGGATGCTCAGCGAGGAAGTCGGCAATGGCCTGGCCTTTCACTGCCTTAAGAGGCTGATAGGTTATCGAGAACTCCATCAAGAGCAGGGCCCATTTAGCGAGTCGCCCTGTTAATATGGCCTTTGACATTAAATATTTGAGAGGGTCCACCTTCGATATGAGACGGACTTCATGAGCCAACGCATAGTGCCTGAGCTTCGTTATCGCGAAGATCAATGCCAGGCAGTGTTTTTCGATGGGAGAATAATTACTTTCTGCCCCCAGCAGAACTCGACTCAAATAGTAGAGCGCTCTCTCCTTCCCTTGGTCGTTCTCCTATGCTCATAATGCGCCTAAGGAACCTTCAAGGGCGGTTGTATACAGAATGAGAGGTTTTCCCTTGACCGGAGCGGCCAGTACTGGCGGATTCTGCAAGTATTGCTTGATTTCGTCCAGCGCGCTTTGGCGTTTGCGATCCCAGACGAAAGGGGTTCCCTTCTTCATCAGGTGGCTGTAAGGACGACACTTGCCTGAAAGATTGGCTATAAATCGCCGGATATACGCGAGCTTCCCTTGGAGGGACCGCAACTGCTTGAGAGTCCTCGGCGGGGGCATCTCCATAATTGCCTTGATCTTCGATGGATCTATCTCGATGCCTCGGTGTCGGACGATGAATCCTAGGAATTTGCCCGAGGAAACACCGAACGCGCATTTGAGAGGGTTCATCTTCAAGTTGTATTGCCGGAGGCGTTGAAACACGATCTTCAGATGCTATAAATGCTCCTCATATGATTTGCTTTTCACCACGAGGTCGTCGATATAGCATTCGACAATTTCATGTATGAGGTCATCGAAGATCTTCGTCATGGCCCTCTGGTAGGTGGCGCCGGCGTTCTTTAGACCGAAAGGTATCACCTTGTAGCAGAATATACCCAAAGGGGTCCGGAAAGCGGTGTGCTTCTGGTCCTCGGGATGCATCTTTATCTGATTGTATCCTGACGAGCCATCCATGAAGGAGAAAACCTCGTGGGTTGACGTATTGTCTATCATCAGCTCGGTAACCGGTACTAGGAAGTCGTCTTTCGGGCAGGCTTTATTGAGATCCCGAAAGTCCACACATATGTGCACTGTCCCATTTTTCTTCATCACCGGGACGATGTTGGCGATCCAGTCGGGATACTGTACCTCTTGGATAAAGCCAGAGTCGATTAGCTTCTTGACCTCGGCGTTGATGCTCATCTGAAGCTCGAGCCGCATTCTTCGTGGTGCTTATTTGATTGGCTTGACGTCTGGGGATATTGTTCCCACCAAAAATTTCTGCACAAAAGAGTCCAAGGTATCAAATGGCAGCGATACGCTTAAGGAAATACGAACCAGTATCTTCCGGGCTGTTTTTTGACAAACTCCCGAATGAGAAATGGATAAATTCTATTTGTATCGAAAGCGTCTCGATAAAACCTTCGATTTGATATATTATGGGCCTCATAATTCATCCGGGATCAAAAGTTATGAGCAAATGTCTATGCACATGTGATTTAAGGAAGAAGATGCGAACCAGTATTTTCCGAGCTGTATTTTGACAAACTCCGGAACGAAAAACAGCTAAATTCTGATGATATTGAAAGCATCTCGAAAAGACCTTCGATTTGATATATTATGGGCCTCATAATTCATCCGAGATCAAAAGTTATGAGCAAATGTGTTATACACGTGTAATCTAAAGTAATGCTCTACTACATGGGGAATGCATTTTTTAGTCCCACATCGGGAAAAGGAGAGCTGGCTTCTCTACCACTCCAATATAAATAAGAGGGGATACCTCTTAGAAAGGGAAGAGTAAAAATCCTCAAAGGATTCAATACTCAAAGGAGCTTAGTTCTCCAAGATAGGAGCATGCTCCTCCATAATGCGCATATGCGCAAGCGCCATGTGCGCTGCGTGCAACGCACGTGTGCCTGCCATGCGGCACTACGTGCAACGCACGTGCGCACCACATGAGAATATTTAATAATATTAAAAGGAGCTTGTTCTCCATATATAGAAGCTTTGCTTCTCCTCATAATGCGCATGTGCGCCACGTGCAACGCACGTATGCCCGCCATGCGGCACCACGTGCAACGCACGTGCGCACAACAGATAGTGCCTTGCACTTGCTATGAACCTCTGGTTCTCAGATAAATAAATAAATAAAAATAGTGCCTTGCACTTGCTATGAACCTCTGGTTCTCAGATAAATAAATAAATAAAAATAGTGCCTTGCACTTGCTATGAACCTCTGGTTCTCTGAGACAGAAAGAAAGAAAGAAGGATGCAGATTATCTGTTGTTTCTCAGATAGTGCCTTGAAATTCTGGAGAAGGAGAAAATTGTTACCGCGATGCGGTAGCGTAATTAACTGCAGGGGCTTGCGCCTACAGGGAAGAGCGTCCCCACAATCAAAAACCCCTCAAGCGAGGGGGAATCTGACAAAGTCTGCTACATCGGCCGCATCCGTCTAAACCTCCGATACACGGTGTCATAAATCAACTTGGCATCTTCGGAGAGGTAGACGGATAAAACCAAATAGCATCTGCCCCGAATCTCAGCGCCAGGACTTCGCAGTCCTGTGCGCCGCCGTTCGGAGGGGAACAGATTCTGACAGGCCAAAATAAATTGCAAGGCAATAAATGGGCAGAGCCCAAATAAATTGATGCTTTGCATCCTTTATATAAGGGCAGAGCCCAAATAAAATTGATACCTTGCATCATTCCTAAAAGGGTAGAGCCCAAAACAAATTGATACTCTGCATCCTTTCTGGGCAAGGCCCAAATAAAAATAAAAATAAAAGAAATGCAATGCAAAAGCAAATAAAATGTTGAACATTTCAACTGGACTTAGCCCAATTTTGGCCATAAGTCCTTAAATTAAATTGACTGAGCAAAATGGCTCTCCTAAATCAATCTACATCCGGTTCGAGGGTACATCTCCGAACTCCTTTGACATCCGTCGTTGTAATTCCTCAACGACGTCAAAGAGGTGACGGGTCCCAACGACCACACATCGATATGGACTGCGGGGTCCTTAAACTCGTGGACCGAGATGTCCCTAAACTAATATTGGACCGAGACGTCCTTAAACTAATATCGGACCGAAACGTCCTTAAACTAATATCGGACCGAAACGTCCTTAAACTAATATTGGACCGAGATGTCCTTAAACTAATGTTGGACCGAGATGTCCTTAAACTAATATCGGACCGAGACGTCCTTAAACTAATGATGGACCACTACGTCCCTAAACTGGCATCGGACCGAAATGTCCCTAAACTAATGACGGACCACCACGTCCCTAAACTGGCGATGGACCGAAATGTCCTTAAACTAATAATGGACCACTACGTCCCTAAACTGGCATCGGACCGAAACGTCCCTAAACTAATAATGGACCACTACGTCCTTAAACTGGTATCGGACCGAGACGTCCCTAAACTAATAAGGGACCACTACGTCCCTAAACTGGAACAATAGAGCCAATTGCTCTTTTGCCGGATCTAAACGATCCCGTTTAAGTTGATCTTAGCCCCAAATACGGCTAACGTATCCTTAAGCACTTAAATGGACTATAAAACCCTCAATCAGCTTTGGTTCAAGGGTACATCTCTGAGCTCCTCTGACACCTATCGTTGTAATCCTTCAACGATGTTAGAGAGGTGATGAGTCCCGATGGCCATAAATTAAATGAATCACCACGTCAGGTTGATCTTAGTCCAAAGCAAGACTAACGTATCCTTGACGAATGTTTAAGTTGATCTTAGTCGCAACGCGACTAATGCATCCTTAAACTAAAAACACCAAACCCAAATCTAAGTAAATACGGATTTGGACTAATCCACGCCCTACGGGCGACGGCATTACTCAGTCTCCGTATACAATCCACGGGCAGCCACAAACAAAACAAACACACACGACACGAAGTGAAATTCTGGAGAAGGAGAAAGTTGTTACCGCAAAGCGGTAGCGTAATTAACTGCAGGGGCTTGCGCCTGCAGGGAAGAGCGTCCCCACAATCAAAAACCCCTCAAGCGAGGGGGAATCTGACAAAGTCTGCTACATCGGCCGCATCCGTCTAAACCTTCGATACACGGTGCCATAAATCAACTTGGCATCTTCGAAGAGGTGGACGGATAAAAACCAAATAGCATCTGCCCCGAACCTCAGGCACGTGACGTCCTAACGTCGCAGGCCGCCGTTCGGAGGGGAACAGATATTGCCAGCTTGTGGACGGCAATCTCTGGATCTAGTCCTGGCATCTCGGAATAGTTCCATGCAAAGCAATCTTTATGCTGCATAAGCACTTCTTTTAGTGTAGCCACCTTTTTTTCAGACAGCAACTCACTGACAAATGTCGGTCGTGGATCACTTGTCGTCCCCAAATCAATTTTCTTGAGATCATCTGCAGTGGTATGTATTCCATCTTCCAGCTCTTTCGGCGTCGGTGGAAATTCCGAGATCACCTCGTCATCATTGTTTTCGAAGCACCAGGGGAGGTCATCCATATCCTCGGGCTCTTCTTTTTTCGACAGCGTAATCACATGACAGGTACGAGCTCGCTTCCAAGACTGATGTGGATCTGGTTCTACCCTCGTGGATTTGGGTTCATGCTTCTGCGGCGGGGTTACCCTCCAGCTGCTGGATAGAGTGAACCTGCCTTGTCGATATTGATCTTTGACCCAGTTCTTGAAGGTGAAGCAGTCTTCAATAGGATGTTCTATTGCCCTATGATAGGAGAAATAGTCCGGATGAGAGACTTCGCCTGCTTGCTCGGGGTGCTTGGACTCTGGGAGTATAATCATTTGATGTCCTATGGCGAGATCAAGTATCTTCCGTGTTTTGTTCTGAGGAAAAGAGTATGCTCGACTCATCTTCTTTATAAGAGACGAATCCGGATTGCTCGATTCCCGATCGCGTGGCTTCTTGGACCCGTTTTGTCGCTGTCGAACGCCTTTCCCGTTCTTTGGTTTGTTACTGCCTCTGCGTCGGGCCTTTTGTACAACGGGTTGACAGGGAGGAGCATTTTCATCTTTCGCAGCCTGTTGAAGAAGGTGTTGCGTCATGGCTTTCTAGTAGATGGCCATTTCGCGATTGTGGTCGTCTCGAACCTTTTGGCATGCTTCCCTTATAAGCTTGTCCATTTGTTCTTCGAACGACGGACTGGGCATTTTCACGTCGGGGGCTCTTTCTGATTCAGGGTTAGCATTCTCCCACTGAGCATCCCCTTCTTCATCAAAGTCATGTACGACGTAGCAGTCGCGGAGTAACTCCCGTTTCTTGGATTGAACATATCCAAGCCCGATCGTTTCCATTTTCCCGTTGGGCAACTTTCGCTGAGTTCCAGGGACGTTCCAGATCCTGTTATAGAACCGTGCTTGTCGAGCAGTTTGTTTAAAAGGTACGCCTTGGCGTCTCAAGAGTCTCCTTAGTCCGTCTGTGTAATATCTGGGTAAACGGATGGGCTGGAGCCTGTCGAGTGTGGAATCCGCGCCGTGCCAGATTTCCTTTTCCACTTTAGTTTCCCCGAATCGGTAGAATAGGATCGCCTTTTCACTTTCTCGCCTGGGAGGGACATAGAACGTCTGCAGCTCTTCCACACTGTAGGTATCGAGCGCGTCTAGTTTTTTATGATGTTTGGGCGGAACCATGGCAACTTGCAAACTTTGCTCTTCATCAGCGAATGTTTGAATTGAAGGCCAAGCAGAGAATATGGCATTGACCTCATCTTCTGAGTCGCTGCGGAAGATAAGCATAGGAGCGGACGGACCCGGCTTGTTGTACTGGGGTGGCCCTGAATAAACTATCTCTTCCTCTACCTCGGTATCACTCCCAAAGACCGGAATGGTGGTGATAGTTTTGTTCTCCGGTTTGTGACATCTCTCTGTGTCTTCAAAGTCTGGAAAAAAGTATTTTGCATCTTCGTACTTGCGGACTTCGTTCACGGAGAATGGGTTTAACTCTCCTGTCACAGTATACTCGAGACCATCCTTGAAGTATTTCATACACTGATGTTGTGTAGAAGGGATGATGTTGTACTCGTGTAATCAGGGCCGGCCGAGCAAAGCGTTATAGCAAGTCTTGGCGTCGATGACATGAAATTTAATATCTGTGACAAGTAACCCAAAGCGCAGTGTCAGTATCACAGACCCGAGAGTTTGTGATGACTGAGAGTCGAACCCAGAGATGGTGATTTTATCACGAGCGAGGTGCTGAACGCTCATTCAAATTTCCTTCAACACTCGCATGTTGAGGAGATTGACGGAAGACCCATTGTCGACCAGAATTTTGGCTATCTTGATATCGTGACAGTATCCGGAGACATAAAGGGGACGATTGTGCTCGCACGTCCCAAGGAGGAGATCTTCATCGCCGAAGGTGATATCGGCTGTGTGTACTTCTTCTAGCTCGTCCTTCATCTTTTCTTCGGCGAGGAAAGCTTGGAATTGCTCTGGCTCTTGCAGCGCCTTGATCAATGAATCTCTTGCTTCTTTTGATAGTAAAAGGGCGTCGAGAATGCTGAGCTGCGAAGGTAACTTCCTTAGGTGCGCCAGGACGTTGTAGTCCACCTTACTTTTCTTTGGCGGGTCCTTAGCGGTCAGCTCTCTCATGACTTGGTCGTCTAGGGCGATATCTTCAGAGACCTTTTCTTCTTCCTTATCTTTTCTATTTATGGGTCCGAGGTTCTTTTCTGGAAGAGTACGATTGCAGAGCTGGATATTTTCGCAAGCCTTCGGTTCTTCCTCTTTTCCCAAAGTGGACTCTTTAAAGAAAGGGCCAAGAGCCATTTCCTCGTCAGAGTCGCTCCTGAATGTGAGAACTTGTGATCCCCCAGCGTTGACCACGCGACAGTTGCTGGTAGTTCCTTTATGCTCTTCGATCGTATTTCTTTGCTCCCGGCGAGTTTTGCGTTTCATCCGCTTGAAATGCTGCCGGTGAGCAACATATCCCTGCCACCATCTTGTAAAAGCGTTGCACTCTTCGGTGGGGTGCAAAATCTTTCGATGATATAGACAGTAGCTAAAATGTGTTTCTCCTTCACCAAGAGCGTTCGCTTCGGAGGATGGCAGCTTCATCCCCATTGATATGGCTTTAGCAAACCTTTTCTTCGTCTTGGACTTGTTTTTGTTCGTGACGGATGTACTTTGATCTGGCGGGAGTGTTTCAACTCTTTAGTCCAGCCGCCGGCGTTTGGCCTTTTAAAATATGGTCATCTCACGCTCCCGATCAGCTTTACTTTTTAGAAGAGCTTTGTTTAGGAATGCGTCGATCATTTCATCTGATGACCCCGAAAGCTCCGGTTCGGGATTTGCCCCCAGTTTCTCTGTGTAAGGAGCTTCTTCATCGTTTGTAGACGAGTAAGAGATCATATGGCAACTTGCTATGTAATCCTCAGATTCATCTGATGAGTCTTCTCCATCATTTCTGTTTTCAAGGACGTGGCCGAGAAATTCCTGGAGCGTGATTGGAGTTCGCGCCTTCTGGTTATACTCTTCCAGCGCGTCGATCTGTTTCTGCAGGTTCGGGCGCTTGTCACTAGGCTTCACAGGCTTTTTGGATTTCTTCTTCTTTTTCGAAGATTTCGACGGCTGGATATGGACACCTTGGTTATCACCACCAACCTTTGGAGTTGGGTGTAGCTTCAGCATTCCTTCGATGATTTCAGGTTCCATCGGACTCTTCCACCTGATCGCCGGGCATGTCTGGAGATCATTCAATATCCTTTTGGTTTTGGCCGAAAGAACGACCTCCCATGGAGCTTCTTCAACAAAAGAGCACGTTGCCCTCGGTGTGTCCATCTTCTTAGGAGTATGCGGTTGTGGTGGGCTCACTTTCCACTTCTCAGACAGCGCAAACTTGCCTTGTAGGTATTAATCCTCGATCCATCCCTTAAAGACGAAGCAATCTTCGATTGGATGGCTTACCGTTTGGTGGTAAGGGCAATAATTGGGATTATTCACTTCGCCGGGTTGCGATGGTCGCCTTGGATTCGGCAAATTAATAAACCTATTGCACATCGCCAGCTCGAATAGTCTCTTCATTTTGTCCCGTGGGAACGAGTAAGGACGCTTCATCTTCTTATTATAATAGCGTCATCTTTCTTCCAGTTGATCCGGTAGCTTTGGGGCACTGGGCTGCTGTTGGGTGTTCGCAACGAAGATCGCCTTCCCTTTACCTTTTTCGTTCCGCGGTTCTGGCTTCGGGGGAGATGGTCTATGACCCATCTGGTCTATCTGGGCTAGCTTGTCGATTAGAGCCTGGAATGTGGTCGGTTTGAAGAACATCATGAACTGTGAAATAGTTTCATGAGGGTCTAGAGTGCCCATGAACATGCCCACCGCTGGTGCTTCTTTGATGCGCTGTTCGCACTTCGACCACAGATTCTGCCATCGGATTGCATACTGAACCCACGTCTCGTCTGGCTTCACCCTGGCATTGATCAATGCCGTTATCGGGGTGCGTTCACTAGCACTTGAGAATCGCTGGGTGAACAACAACTCCATTTCTGCGAAAGTTTTGACGGAGTCGTTTGGAAGTTCGGAGTACCACTCAAACGCCGTCTCCGAAAAACTGCCGACGAATTGGCGGAGCAAAAGCTTATCATCGCCACCAGTATTGCTACAGAGAGCCCTGAACTGAGCGACATGTTGATGGGGATTGCCTGTCCCCTTGTACACATGGAATTTCGGGATCGTGTAGCCCAGCGGGTACTTTATCTGATCATACCAGCCTGGATACGGTCGCCCAGTTCTAACAACTTGGCCAGCCGCTTCATTTGCCTGGTGAACTCTTATTTGCTGAGCGATGTAATCATCCAGGGCGGACTTGGAAATAGTTTCCTCCTTGGCTGCTGAAAGAGCTGGAGGTGGATTTGATGTTTCTCCTCTATCATCTTCGATTATTACTGGAGGATCTTCGGCTGGGGGATCCGGCTGGATCATCATGCCCACCATATCTTAGAATAGAAGGGTCATTTGCTTTATATTGGCCGCTTGTTCCGCAGTCTCTTTGTCCTTCTTTTCAAGCATTCTCCGAAGGAACTCGGCATCAGTTTCCTGCTCGTGGCATTGTTCCGAGGATGCCTCTGGGCTTGCTTTCGGTCCTGTGAGCATGGCCATAGCCATAGCAGTCATCATCTCCTGAAGCTTCTGCTGCTGCTCTTGGGCTTTTGTCACGGATCGCGTAAGCGGTCAATGACCCGTGGAGATACAACTATCCTCTTTTCCGGATGCCATATAGACGGTATGCACCACCATGCCCCCAGACTTAGGGCATTTGGGCTCGGTGCCTTTGATATTTGTTGCAGGCATGGGGATTTTCTCCGGCCTTCCCTTCTTATGAGCGGTCGAAGTTGAGGGGGCCGCTGCAATGGGCACCCAAGTAGCCGTCGTCTTTTGTGGCTTAACAGGACGGTTTTCTTCCTGTCGGACCTTCAACTTCTTCTGCCGGCGGGGATAGTCTTGATCAACCACTGACTCTCGGACTTGTCGCCAGATTTTGTAAACTTTAGAAGACAGTCGTTGGGGGGACTATTCCGGCTTCATTTCTGTGACAGTCTCCACTGACGGCGAAGATCTTTTTAATACGGCGGTAGGCGAATTCTTGCGCACCTTGTTCAGCAGCTCAAAACTGTTCCCGGTTGGAACAACAGTATTAATTTCCACCGTTGGAGCTGATGGAGTTAGCCCAGAGGGGGAGTTGCCCCAGCCTTCCTTACTCGGCGCCAGTGGCGACGTCGAGCGTGTCGAGCGGACGATGTTGGTTCGGCGATGGGGATGGCTTTGTTTTGCCCCCTGTCCAGATGAGGCACCGCGGGTGCCAGCCTCTTGAAGACTGACGTCTTTTGAGTAGCGGTATCCAATCTGTCAAAGACAGACCTTCGAGCAGGAACCGGGGTCAGGATAGTCAGTCTTGTAAAGACCGACTCTTTGGCAGGAGAATCCACCTTGACGACTTCAGGAGCAGAGATGGCTATCTTCTTTGGGATGGCCACTTCAGGTGTCATGGGCTTCTTGGCAGGCCCATCGGAGTTCAGGCTCAGTCTGGCGAAGACCGAGGAGTTGGAGCTGGACGACACGCTGAGAGGGGCCGTGGTAGCAGCAAGCCGATCGAAGACCGACTTCTTGGGAGCTTCTGGTGCGGGCATAGGAACGGTGAAGCTCGCTGGCGGGAGCATGGTCCCGAAAAACAATCCTGTGGAGGCTTGGGTGACCTGTTCCACCGGCATCGTGAACAGGGAAGCCGCCTGGGGCCCGTAAGTTATGCCCCCTGTTGAGGCAAAACGTGGGTTGCAGTTGCATGTGGAACACTTCGAGCAGGTGAACGCCATTGATCTTTGCTTTCTGCACCAAGCAAAACGCCAAATCTCGGTATCTCGAACCCAAGGGCAACCATTAGCGAACCGCGATTCGTTCGCGAACACGACACACGAAGTGTGGAGTGGAAAAAGGAAAAGGTCCCACCGGGAGTGCCAGAATCCGTTCCCCTCCGAACACAAAGACGCGACCGCGTAGGTTCGTCTTGCCTGAATTTCGGGGCAGATGCTAATTGGTGTTATCCATCCACCTCTCCGAAGATACCAAGTTGATTTATGGCACCATGTATTGAAGGTTTAAACGGATGCAGCCGATGTAGCAGACTTCGTCAGATTCCCCTTCGTTTGAGGGGTTTTTGATTGTGGGGACGCTCTTCCCTGCAGGCGCAAGCCCCTGCAATTAATTACATTACCGCATCGCGGTAACAACTTTCTCCTTCTCCATATGGTCACTTCGTGTCGTGGGTGTTTGTTTTGTGTTTGGTTGCCCATGGATTGTATACGGAGACTAAGTCATGTTGTCGCCCGTAGGGCGCGGACTAGTCCAAATCCGTATCTTCTTAGATTTGGGTTTGGGGGTTAGGTTTAAGGATACGTTAGTCTCATTTGAGACTAAGATCAACTTAAACGTTTGTTAAGGATACGTTAGTCTCATTTTAGACTAAGATCAACTTAACAGGATTGTTTAGATCCTACAAGAGAGCAATTAGGCTCTATTGTTTAGTTTAGGGACATTGCGGTCAATAATTAGTTTAACGACATTACGATCCATTGTTACTTTAAGGACATCTCGGTCCACTGTTAGTTTAAAGACATCGCGGTCGAGGTTAAGGACATCATAGTCCGTGGGTTTAAGGACCCCACAGTCCGTTATTAGTTTTAAGACATCACGGTCGAGGTTAAGGACATCATAGTCCATGAGTTTAAGGACCCCACGGTCCGATATTAGTTTAAGAGGTTAAGGACATCATAGTCCATGGGTTTTAGGACCCCACAGTCCGATGTTAGTTTAAAGACATCACGGTCGAGGTTAAGGACATCATAGTCCATGGGTTTAAGGACCCCACAGTCCGATGTTAGTTTAAAGACATCACGGTCGAGGTTAAGGAAATCATAGTCCGTGAGTTTAAGGACCTCACAATCTAATGTTAGTTTAAAGACATCACGGTCGAGGTGAGGAATTACAACGACGAATATCAAAGGAGTGAAGAGATGTACCCTTGAACCAAGATGAATTGGTTGAAAGAGCAGATGTGCTCAATTCAAAACAAGTTGAGAACTTATGGCCAAAATTGGGCTAAGTCCAATTAAAATGTTTTAACATTTTATTTTTGTTCTGGCTATTAAGACTTTATTTGGGCTCAGCCCTTTTAATAATGCTAGGCATTGGGCTCTGACATTTTTGTCTTATATTGAATGCATAGCATTTTATCAGTAACAAAATTTGTTCTGACAGTGCGCCACGTGGCGCGCCAGGCGCGTTGCGCCAGTCAAAGAGCACACTGCGCTTCTATCGGGTAGCGCAGAGGACACGTGTCGCGCTTAGCGCTAAGCACTAATTTGTTAGCGCATTGCGCTTTTAATTTATGAGCGCATTGCGCTAGTCTGTTGGCGCACCAGTGAGTGACACATGGCGCGCTTGGCGCTGAGCGCCAGCCCATGAGCGCAGTGCTCTATTTTAGAAGCGCAAAGCGCAGATTGTGTATCT
Source organism: Agapanthus africanus (assembly GCA_030015575.1). Lineage (NCBI taxonomy): Eukaryota > Viridiplantae > Streptophyta > Magnoliopsida > Asparagales > Amaryllidaceae > Agapanthus > Agapanthus africanus. Next base: position 439,804,065 of record CM057344.1, read on the forward strand.
GGTTGACACGTGGCAGGTTTTGGCGCTGAGCGCCGGTCCAATGAGCGCAAGGGCGTAATTCATGAGTGAAAGGCACTTTTCAATAGCGCAAAGCGCATTTGATCAATTTTAAGATCAAAGAACAAATTATGTTCTTCAAAGGAGGCTTTTTCCTCAAGATCCAAGAACAAAAGTTCGTGTTTTTTATAAAAGGCTCTGCCTTTATAGATCAAAGATCTGTAAATGAAGTAAAAATACTTCTTTTATTATTTTATGATTAGATCTTTTGATCTTTTCCTTTTTATTAAAAACGTTGGTCTTTTTTCAGATCTATGATCTTTTTAGAAAATGGTTCTTCTTTTTACGAGATGGTTTTATTTCTATTATCCAAGAACATAGTTCTTTTTATCTTGAAGATGAAGAAAAATCTTTTTTTTAAAAAGAGTTTTCTCTTCTTTTGCAGAGGGTTTTTCTCTCTCTTTTCTTCTCTGTATTCTCTATCTCTCTATATTTTAGACTTGAAGTTTAGGGTCTTTTATATAGGGCAAAATGATTTGTTAAATCAGTTTTGAGAGATCTTTTTCTGATTGATTTTGGAATATTTCCCACCGTTGGATCTTTGATCCTAAGGTTTCTGTTTTACAAAAGATAATATTCTTGTTTTAATAAGATTGAAAAGATCTTTTCATAACAGAATTTTAATTCTGATTAATTAATAATTTATTATTAGTAGATCTTTTGATCTGACGGTGGGGAATTTTTAATTCCAGCGCTGGCGCACCTACGTTCGCAGCGCAGCGTTAGACACGTGGCACGCAGCGCAACTGCGCTAGCGCACCTGTGTTTGACACGTGGCGCGCAGCGCAGAACGCTTGATCTGAAGCGTTGCTTCAATTTAAATTTTGAATTTTGAAACAGAGCTTTGCTCTGATTGGGGGTGCGCTGCCTAGGGTGCAGCGCTCCTGGCGCTGGCGTGTCTGCTTTTAACACGTAGCGCGCAGAATCTGAAGCGTTGCTTCAATATTTGAATTTTGAAATTCAAAACAGAGATTTGCTCTGAATGGGGGAAACATTGCGGAGCGGCGGTTACGCCTGTGAGTGGTGGAGTTGGTCGGTCGAAGGGACCGAGGAAGATCGTCTCGGCAGGAGAGCTCGGGAACGAGCGAGAGGGCCGAGATATCTTGGTCCTGCGGTAGCTCGAAGGCGAGCTGAGAGGCCGAGGATGCCAATTTGCTGGGGGCCCTGAGGTGAGCCAGCTTTGTGCTTGTAGGTCAGGTACAGGGGTGGCCTGATCGGCCCCTGTGGGCCCTCTCTTCTGAGTTCTGGGACACGTCATCTGCCACGTGTCCTGATCTGGAAGGTCGCCTATATAGAGCATCATCACATGCTCAATTCGATCGAAGCATACTTGCATTGGCAATCAGTTTCGATGCTTTAAATAACCCTTTCATGTCAAATTTTAAAGCTTAAAGGTTGGGTGAATTCATCAGGTAAAATTGTCATATCACACTTCATCCCACACTGTTTTTTCCGCCATTGTATTACCGCTAAACAACAGTTAAGGACCCAAAATGTCTTGGATTTGTTCCCAAACTTTCCCAAGTCAAAGTTAATGTTTTCCTTGGGCTTTAGAGTTATTCCCTTCAATAAAAGAATGTACCTCCTCTAGATGCTTCATGACAAACTTTTGATAAAAAAAAGTAATGTAAACAGTGTCTCACTTCTCACGTGCTAATTATTTATTCTTGAGAATCATTCACGCATCACGACATGGACATGACCCCATTGGGCCATCTCCCACACGTGCCAATCCCTCCCAAGAGCAACAAGATACTGGGCATTAACACCTCAACTCAAGATCCAAAGCACAAACTACCCTCTCTCTCTCTCTCTCTTTTTGACAAAGCTTCACTGTCGCTCTTCACATTGATAGTAGAGAGCTCTTGTGTCAAAACATATTAAGACAATCGTTCAAATCATTGAAGTTGTTGAGGACAATGAGCTCCATCATCGCCGCCGCCGTTCAAATCAGAAATCACACTCTCGATATCGGTAACTTAATTATATAGTTGTCACATAATCATAATTATATTTAATTGAATTATTTTTTTCCTTTTTGTGTTTCTCTAGGCAATTCGACTCGATTTTTCTCTCGACATTGCTTGGATTTTATCCTCGAGTCGACCAAGTATAGTGATGCGATATGGGAGCAAATACGATTGAAAGTGATGGCGCCGGTGCTCAGAGTGATGATAGTGTTGTGCCTGACTATGTCGGTGATGCTGGTGGTGGAGGCGGTGTACATGGCTGCCGTCAGTGTCGCCGTGAAAATTCTCCGGCGAAAGCCGGAGGAGAGATACAAATGGGAAGAGATTCGGGGAGATGAGGAGTTGGGGAGCTTGGCTTACCCTATGGTTTTGATCCAAATACCTATGTTCAATGAGAAAGAGGTTGGTTAGATTCAAAGCACATCTCTCTCTTTACTTTTATCTTTCTCTCAATTATACTAGGTATGAAATTGACAAGGGAAAGCTAAATTTCAAGATAACGCAATGATTTTTGTTAGAGGAAACGGGATATCAGCCAGCTGGTTAGATATAAACCGTCCCGACCGTTAAATCGAAAATCCGCTCTAATGGCCACCTTGTTCCTCATATGGAGTGATCTATGAGTGTTAAATTTTGATCGATATGATGCATAGCATTTAAAATTTAGATGGTTATTAAACACAATAAAAATGTCATATATTGGGCACACTTGATCGAAGACATAGATGGTATCAAAGTGATTAAATTTTATACACTCTAAATGTAAAACAAGGATGCCGGAACGGATCATCGATTTGATGGTCGGATTGAGTCATGTAATAGGCTGGCTGACGGTTTGATATCAGCTAGATAGTTGATAACTCGTTTTCTCTTTTTATCATCTTTTAGATAAATATTATGTACTTGTTAATTGCAAATAAATATAAAAATACACTGTTTTCCAAATAAATGCCAATACCTTTTAGCGATTTTTAGTATCATATACGATTTGGGACAAGAATACACATTTTCATAGTTTCACAAAAAGAAAAAAAAAACTGCACTTGATATTCTACTTTGAATAGATAAAGGCTTGTGCTATTTATTTGACAGACACTAAATTTAAGGTATTTATTTGTAATATTATGTATTAGGTGATAATATATTTTATGAAAAATACCGTTGGTAGATCATGGTATTTCAGTGAAATTTAGCCTAAAGTCCCTAAATTGCCGAAACCTCTCACAAATTTTAACACGTGAAAAGCTGTAAACTGCCTTTACTTAAAAAACGGTTGGTTTTTTCATCTTTATTATTATTTTATTTCCATGTGGCCATATGATTTTCAACCAAAAACATTAAAGAAAAAAACATGCCAAGCCCATGTTTGCTAAAAGAAAAGCGAAAGAATGTGAGAAAGTAAGAAAGTGGTTGAGAAAGTGGATGGAAAAGCAGTACCTCCTTTCCATGCCAAGACAACCACTTTCCGAAATCCGCTTCCTAGCCTTACAATTAATAAAGTAAATTATTTTTATTAAAACACGATAGATTCCATGTAGGATAGATTCCATGTAGGATGAATGACTACAAAAGTGTAAGGCCCAAAATTATGTTTTTGTCTCCACTCTGTAACCACACCAACCAGGTAGTCTGCGTGAAATCTGGTTGGTAGTCTGCGTGAAATCTGGTTGGTACAAAGTATTTCTCTTTCAGTTAGACAATGGATTGGAAAGTTTTTGTATATGCTTCTATTTCTTCAATATATAATTAACAAAATTAAGCATTTTAACACTTTATTATTATTATTATTATTTTATTTATTTTTTTTGGTTTTGCCACATAATTCCAATTTCATCAACTTTCCTACTTTATTTAAGACCAAACAAACAACTTCACTGCTTTTTTCTTCTTCTCATTTTACTTGCTTATTTCTTGCTTTCATTTCCAATTGTTTGGCAGAAATACTATTGTGAAAAAATGAATGATGATTGACTATAAAAGGCAAAAACGTAAAAGGTTTCATGCAATTTGCCAAAAGTTGTGTGCTTGCCTTGTAAAATTATTGACTTGTAAAAGTTATGTGATGTGGTTTAATTGTTCTGTAGGTGTACAAGCTCTCAATAGGGGCAGCATGTGGGCTCACGTGGCCAAATGATAGGATGGTGATTCAAGTATTGGATGACTCAACTGACCCTGTTGTCAAGGTAAATAATTTCAAACTAAACCCCCCAAATAGCTCAAAATCAAGTTTATTTACATCACAGGTACAAGTGCACCAAGACATGAAGGAAAGGGATCAAAATTGATGGAAATATAGCTGTACTTCACATTTCTTTACAATTTGAGCATTCTTTTTGACGGGCCTAAAATATCTCGGGGCTTATCGACATCCCGTTTGGCTTATCTTATAAGTGGTCAAACCCCACTTATAAATCACTTATAAGTTAAATTTGTGTTTGTCAATTTAACCTATAAGCCACTTATGAGAACCCAATAGATACTTGTTTTTTCAGCGCTTATAAGTTGATGCAAGTTTGACCAAATAAATGGTCAATTTGTGCCTCATTTTATTAGAAATTATCGCATTCATGGGCATTTATTAATGCTGCTATTCATCATTCCAGAAATTACCACACCCAATTATTAATCTGATTTATTATGTGATTGATCTTAATCCGTTTGCTCAATTACTTTATTAATAAATATATTCTAATTAATTTATTGATTAAATATATTATTTTATTATTAAAAACTCTTAAGTTTAATTATTTTGTTAGCTAAATATGTTATTTTATCTATTTTAGTTACTTTTTAAATTAGTTTGGTGATAATTTCAATTATTTTATTGTTATAAACTCTTAGTTTCAATTATTATTTTTATTAAAATATATTTTAAATGCAAAAAAGTGCAATTAAAATAGAATTTTATTATATAAAAATCAATAACATGTCCTTTTTGACTATTTTACATAACACATTACTTGTAGGTCAAGTTTACCAAACACTTCACTACTTATAAGTTAAGAACTTATACTCACTTATAACTCTAAAATTAAAAATAACTTATAAGTGCCCATGATTTATTGGTGATACTTATAAGCTAAGCCAAATGGGCCCTGAGTCTTGCGTATCTCAACTTAAATGTTGAGGCTTAAGTCGAGAGCGAAAAATTAAAAGGACATTTTATATAGTTTTTTGAAGACAAGAAATTATTTATTATCTAATTTTATTATTTATTTGGAGAAAAGCTTAGTGGTAGGTGTCCTGTGTGTAGTCAGATTTTTCTTCTTAGGGTAGGTAAAAATACACCTTCCTATGGACTATGTGGATAGGTGCAATGGAAGCAGGCAGTGTGGCTTCAAAGACTGCTCCCTCACTTTCCCAAAAGGGGAACATGGCATTTATGAACAAGTCTAAATTAACTTTTATATTATATAATTAATATTTTCATATGTTACAAATATCAGGTTGGTTCTCGATAGATAACAAGACCGATAAACTTTGAGGGTACGACGAGATAGAAAACAAAAGGTAATCTATGTAGATTCCATATGAGCTACACCGTTGGTGAGTGGTTATGAATCGGAGCAGATGAAAAGCCAAAAAGGCCAAATTTCATATAAATATCTTAGACTTTACATAGCAACTCCTAAAGCTGTGTGTCTAGTTGTCTATCTCTCATCAATCATCAACCCATTAGGTTGGTGGGTAAATTACTCATAGTAAAAAGGGCAAATTTGATAACCTTTTCATTGGATACCGTTCTAAAATATTTAAGCATTAATATAGGATACTCTTGTAGGATTTGCAACATCAATGGAAGTAATAATAAAGTTTTGAAGGCTTTACAAGTTAAATAATGTCACATTTATGTTACCTATAGGATCCATAGGATACTTTTGTAGGATTTGCAACAAATTCTTTTCTAGAACCAGGGTACCATGGACAAGTTTTAATTGATTGAATGAAGCCATGGAGTAACACTACTACAGGGCAGGAATTTGGCCACAGTTTAAACCGTGAACAAAACGAGCTTTGTTCACGGTTTAGACCGTGAGAACCGTGACCCAAACCCGCGTAAGCAAATATTGAGTCGCGGTTTTGACCGTGAACAAAAATAAGAAACGTTCACGGTTCTAACCATGAACGTTTCTTAGCGTGAAAAGTTAAAAAGTTGGTTAGTTCGTGCGTGAACAAAACCAGTTATGGGTCACAGTTACAACCGTGAACAAAACCTGTAACCATGACCCATAACAGAGGCCTGCTCCAGATATGAGTAATCTTTGGGTGTTGCTAGTGGATATTGCATACCCTCACAACACTTGTGAGGGGGCGGAAGCGATAAAAAATAATTTTCTTGCATGCAACACCCACATAACCCAAGATTAGTGCTTAAACCTTAACTAGCAAACTTATCAAGAGATCCAATCTACTATGAAAGCGTGCTATACCTAAGGAACCGGTCCTTTGGGTCTTCTCTTTGTTGCAACTCCGAGGCTCCTTGATGGTTGCAAAGAGCTTGATCTCCGGCCATCTCTAGATCCAAGACGATCCACCCGAGAGCTATCGAATAAGCTGCAAACTCTTCACAAGAGTTTAACTAAGATATCAAGATTGCTAAAAGTGATTACTTAGATGATGTAGAGATCAAGTAACGGATTATATTTGTCCCTTGACTTATGATTCACAACTCATGTGAAGGTTTAGGTCAAGAGGTAGAGAAAGTAGAGAATTAGGAGAGAGAATGTGTATCAGATGAATGAATGAAAAATGAAGCATGACAAAAGATATGGCTCAAAACAATAATTGAAGCATGCATTATTTTTTCACAAAAATAATGCACCATGTCTCAATAGTAAACCCAAATGAATATAAAATGATTTGAGCCATGTCTTCAACCATGCTAAGACTTTCTCCAAATTCCACCTCATCATTTCCATTTTCTCAAAATGAAAATCCATTTATGAGGTGTCTCCTTCTAGAATGTATTCTTGTAAAATTACAAGAATACCACTCACCGTATACCGTATAAGTATACCCGTATTCGAATTCCAAAAAATACGAATACAAATAATCCAATAATAAATACCGGTATCCGGCTTAAACCAAAGCCTACCAGTATCCTTCCGATCATTATTCCTGTAACACTTACACGAACATGATCGAAACCCTGCCGTAACAACTTACGGCCTCTACATCTTTTTCCTGAACCAGGAAACTCTCTGTGTGGGACTCTAAAGACTCGTCAGTACGCTGGCAGTGGGTTTAACCATAAGCACGTCAGCGGCACTAGCTGTGCGTAACGGCTACCCAGGTACATGACGAAAAGGTGGCCGACGAGTGAACTCATCATAACCCTAACAAGCCTGTAAGTAACACTTACCGTATAGTCCGGTCTCTTCGTCTGATACGTCGCATATGAAGTCTGGGTGTGGTAAATGTCGGACCCCAGTAACTTTATAAGTCATGCTGATTTACGGCCCATAACGGTTCAAGAAACTACTGATAATTCTTATCAGTAAATCTCGAGAATGCTGGCCAGGGATTTGCTGTTATGGACGATCAAGCATAGCGCGACATCAACTCCCTATACCGGGAGAGACGAAACCCCTCCTGTGAGCCTTCATGTGATTCGAGACTGTACCTAAAATCCACCTGTTTGCATGACTCAGCAGAGCCGTGGTAGTGAGGAAATCAAAGCACAGTGGGATTCACACAAGACACTATGACGATCTCGGGTTTACAGACTAACCTGTACAAGTGTCACCAGAGAACTGCTATCTGACAATAGGTATATATACCATCTAGGAGTTCTCGGTGAGTCATGTTCGGTGTACCCATTCTCCAATGAGCACCTGTGTACAATCTTTGATATCAAACACCAATGGTTGTAGGATCAACCATCGTCCCCAGGGTCAAGAAATGTACACACTAGTCTACACTGGTAATATCGATGCCTTGTCTCGATATACCCTCGACTAGGAACAATTAAAGGATATGCTTATAGACTGCCCAGGCCCCACTAGTATGATCTACATCATAATCCCAGTAGTCAAGCATAATCCTAAGGCTTCATCAACATGTATATAAAGATATGAAATACAACACATCATACGTAAAGATGAAGATAAAGCAGATAGTATACTATCATTTCGAGCAAAGATTGTTTCTGTACATATATATGCCTAGCATCCTATACAATACATGCCTCTAGAGCATACATATCTAACACCCTGGCCAGAGCTGCTGCCGAGAATTACTGATAAGTATTATCAGTAGTTTCTCGAACCGTTATAGGCCAGACATCGGCATGACTTATCACGTTACCGGGGACTGACGTTTACCACCCCTAAACATGATATGCGACATATCAGATGAAGAGACCAGACTGTACGGTAGTATTACTGATAGGCTTCATGGAGACTGTGGACAGGCTTGCTTGTTGATCTTCATATCGCTCAATACTCGGGCAGCCGTTACTTCCAGCTAGTACTGCTGACGGCTTGTAGGTGACTGATATGATCATCACTTACTGCTGGCGTATTGACGAGTCTTTAGAGTCCCATACAGAAGATCCCTGGTTCAAGTGAAAAGAAGTAGGACACATATGTGATATGTGTATGGGCCTGATTAAATACGAGTATGTGATACCGTATTGTAATCTGACAGTTATCTGTTATCGGTTCGGTTATATGTGATATAACCAGATTGTCGAATCAAGTGTTGATTTGATAATGTGATATACAGATAAATGATATTAGTCGGTCATATGTGATATAACCGGATTATTAAATCAAGTGTTGATTTAATAATGTGATATATATTATATGTGATATAATCATATCTTAACTAATATCATTAGCTCACTAATTATTCTTCATTATATATATATATATATATATATAATGAAGCATGGCATATGAATTTCTATTTTGTGAAAATAAAATGAGGTGGAAAATGAAAATATGGTTGGAAGCATGGGATTTACTTTTGTTTATTCATCTTGACTCACTATTCAAGCATGGTTGCAATTTTATATTGCATAATTCCATGCTTGAATGAGTGAGGGGTCAAGAGTTGCCATTCATTCTAGCTCATTCTCAACACTTAGCCATTTTTCTTGAGTTGCTCCCATGGTTGCTCTCTAGCTTCTTCTTCCTCCTCATGCCATGGTTCAAGTTTCAACCCTTACATGTGATGTGAACCATGAAGGTTGAACACAAACTTGTGAGCTTTTAACATCCTCTATTTCACCATCTTACACTTGACTAGCGATCGAGTATAGCGTGTTTCCTACGCTAAAGTGTTTAGTGTAGAGGTAGCTTGAGTTGGATGGACTTCGCGTGGATCATTTTTGGCACGAAGGTCATCGGAGGAAGCTCGTCCAATACCTCAAGTGGAGCCTAGTGGAGTCGCGGGACTACTACACGGAGTATATGAAGTGAAGAACCGGTCTACAAAGGTTATATTCCTTGTTCACTAGATGAAAAGTTATTTACATTCTTGTATAATCTAATTCTCTAGTTAAAATTCTAGGGTTTGGGTTGTTTAGCATGGCAAATCTTTGAAAACGGCATGGATGATGCCTCCCGAAACCTTGCTGTCGTGCTAGGCAATCCAACACTTAGTAGATTTTTACCTCCTCAATGATTCACCCGGATTAATGACCGTTTATTCCTAAGATACAAAGAAAACCCCGTCAAGATAAGTCTTCACGCCATGCACTCGACGATCCGACCGGTTAATGCGATCACAGCTTTGCCCAAAAACACAGAGAAAATCACTGCAAAACCAATGGATTTTGGTGGAAGGAAAAGCAGAGAAATAGTTCTCAATTCTCTCCGATTTCTCATGGTCTTTTTTCCGAAGAACGCTAGCTCTCATAAAGCATTAGATCGTTGGAGAAAGCGTAACGTATGAAGGATTTTCCGCTCATGGTCCCATCAATTATGCTCTTCCATATTTGCACGTCCGTAGATATTTGTCCATAAAATCCGGGATCATTAAAACATAATACCACGAGTTTGTGACCGGGTCTTCCGAGGCTCGTGAACCGCTCGATAGCTCGCACAACAGCTGAGCTCGCATAATTGACGATCCGACCGGTTAATGCGATCACAGCTTTGCCCAAAAACACAGAGAAAGTCACTGCAAAAGCAATGGATTTTGGTGGAAGGAAAAGCAGAGAAATAGTTCTCACGGTCCCATCAATTATGCTTTTCCATATTTAAAACATAATACCAAAAGTTTGTGACCGGGTCTTCCGAGGCTCGTGAACCGCTCCATAACTCGCACAACAGCTGAGCTCGGGTACCGCTCGGTTCGGCAAAAACTTAAATACAAAGTCTGAAACTTGAAGTGGCAAAATGGAGCTTAGGCATGACTGTAAAAGACCGAAGTAGCACAGGGACCCACCTATACACATTAAGGTTTAGCGGATCGGCCGACACCTATTTCCCTCGGGCTCGGCTCGTACAGACGCATGCCCAACACTACTTCCAGTCACAAACTTATCAAGGAGTGAGACTTCATATATAACAACATGAAATCCCAATCACATTTCCAATGTGGGACTAAAAGAAAGGGACTTTCTTAGCCAAAACACATGAAACCCATCAATGAAACTCAAAACTCCATGAATGTTTTAAAACTTTGATTCACAATAAAGTTTTAAAGCCAACAAATATGACACTGGTCTCTTTTTGCCACAGCAAGGTGGACCATAAAACCATTAGCCTCTTTCGCATAAGCTAGACGGACTCGTCTGAAAGTCGCTTTCACTAAAGTTGCCGAAAATAAGAAAGGGAATGTTACCGAGAAATATCGTAGAAGAAAGGATTGCACAAAAGATCTTGGTGGAGGCAGATGAAAATAGTATGATTGGATATTTTTCATATTGATTTTTTGTTTTGTTTTGAAAAACTAAGTTATTGATGGAAAATATAAATAGATTTTGGATCAAACCATTGGCTCTGATACCATGATGAGAAAGCAGTAAACTCGATCATTTTATTGTCAAAGAAGCCAACTCAATCTATACAACTCATATAACAAAGGATAACAAATTATCCAAACACTATATCTAAACTATCACAATCTCAACATACCAAATGATAACGAAACTTATCTAATATAACTATATCTAAACTATCACAATCTCAACATACCAAATGATAACGAAACTTATCTAATATAACAAAAATATCAAGACAGTTACAGTGAGATATATCATATCCTAACAATCTAGTTATAGTTTAGTTCGGTTCGTAAGAAAATAGTTTCGGTTAAACCCAACCGAATCGAAAGCCAACCATATTAATTAATTAATTTTTTTATATTATAAATACATATATAATTCCAAATTATACTATCATTTTTGTTGCCTAATTTTTAGAGATCCTATATTATAGATGGATTTTAATTAAAGAAATTAATCAATTTGGTCGACTAATCTGAAGGGAGAATTCTCTCAATATTTAGCACTAATCTCAATCTACACTTACCAATTTCTCTTCCAATAATTGCGGGCTGTTACAAAAAATGCAAGCATAATCATTTTGGTTCTTTTCCTTTTATGCAAAATTAATATGGTAGGACATCTATGTAATATTTATTATTAACATTTTCTTTATTTATGTTGGGCTTTTCCTTTTGAAATTTTAGTTTTAATTTGGTCATTCAACTTTATGAATGGTTGAATATAGTGTAGAGGTATGACTTTTTTCATCCTAAGTTTTGATATGTACTTATTCTAATTCATCTTTGTTTTTTTCCTTGCAATTTAAAAATTTGTGCATAAATTGTAGATTCAAGTTTTATGGATTAGGAGAAATTGATAAAAAATTAAATATCATAGGAAACCCAATATTTAAAACTGAACCGAAACGAGTAAATTCAATTCATTTCGAATAGGTTTTTTTTAGGTCATTCAATTCGATTAGGCTTGGATATTTTTGCCAAAAACTGAACCGAATCAACCGGCTCTCACCCATAAAGCTTGTCCTTTTTTGCGCTTTTTCCCGCAAGGTATTTGTCCCTTTAGAATATCAAAAGCACCGTTTTATTCTTTACTTCTATTATCAATGCACTTTAATGTGTGAAAGAGAAAAAAAGACAAGTATTGTGAAACAAAGATGGTATTGAACTCTTATGTGCTTGTCCTTTCCTTGTTCATGTATATATTTATTGCACGTCCTGGATTTATTGCATGCATGAGAAATAATGATCGGATACGCTGTGAGTTCTTGTGACAAAATCTTTAACCCTCAAATTGCTCTATTATATTTTTATTTTTGAAGAAAAGAGCAGGGTGGAAACTTGCCCGTCTCAAATTAACTATATTAAAAACTAAATGTAGTGTAGCAATACAAGAAAAAAGAAAATAACCACCCAGTACATCCTCACAAACTCAACTACAATGGATCTGGGATGCATGCTATTATTTCATAATAGCATTGGTGCTATTATACTCATTCAATGATGGGTGTGAGTGGAAAACATGGAGGCCCATGGGTGTTGTGTTTGCTTGATGGGTGATGTGTGGCTTCGATTCTCCAAGTATAGAAAATAATAGCACCAACCCCCAATCACAACTATATGATCCACTTGCCCCTAAAGATTTAGCCGTAGGGGCAAACCGTGGCCCTACGGATCCCTAGGGGCATAAAATAGCTCCGTAGGTCCAAAGGCCGTAGGTAAAAGTATTTGTCCTAAACATGCCCCTACGGAGTAAATATTGCCCCTACGGCGTAATCCGTATGGGCAATTGGCCCTACGGATTATTCTATAGGGACATTATATCTAGTTTTTTTTTTAAATAGGCTTCCTGTTTTTTCTCCGACCTGTGCACAATAATATATATATCGTATAGCCAAATACAAAAATATTCATAAACAACATCTCACGTATAATATATAAAAGAAATAAACAAACAGAATATGAAATCAATCTAAAATCATCGTAAAAATCCAAACAACCACCGATATCGTCCAAAACATACAATATGTATCAAATAAGTACATCCATCGTCAAAAATATAAGTAAACTTATCCTAACCCGGTCCAGCTCCTCCACCTCTAATAATCGCCGTAATCTAGCACATCTGCTCCTCGGTGCAGCCCTAGGTCGTCAAAAACTCGACTAATGAAGGAGCGGTCTGTGCAGGAGTATGAGTGGTCTTGCAGGAGTCTGAATGGGCTGTAGAGCTATAGGAGTGTCCTGTGCAGCCGCAGCCGAGATAGTAGCTTGTGGAGCCACAGTCGAAGGAGAGGCATGTAGAGCCGCATCCGAAGTAGCCTACTGAATCTGTAAAATTTTGTGTTTGTGTGATAAACGAGTAAGAACGGTGTATTAGATTTTAGTCGAATTCGTATCATTATCGGATTATTGTGGAACCATAAATTTATATATCCTTTGTTGAGATTCCACACGTTCTGTTGAAATCATATGTTATGTATAAGAATTTATACATGTTGAATTCCACACATTCAGGGCTTTTCCCCCCAATCTATGAATACTGACTTAGGCCTAAATTTGGGTATCTAATTTGGAAAACCGTAGTTTATTTTAAGTGGAGTTAGAAATAATACTTATCTAACTTGTAAGCTCATATCTGTCCTTAATTGTTTAGCTTTGATTAGATACTTGGTTTTGGAGTTATCTAATTTCCAAAGCAATGTTTTCTTCTCAAGTTTTAAGTTTAGATAATCATAAATTTTTAAACTCCAAAATGAAAAAAGATGTGGTTTGGTTATGATTGTAGAGTTCAGTTTAATTAGATAGTTTTATGTAAGTCTGATTAATCAAGCTTAAGTCTAAAGCCAAAAAAGCTCAGGCTACTAATATTGCATATGCTACTATCTATAATGTGATATAATATTTTACTAATAAGTAATATACGTACCAATATCTCCTTCAACTCCTCAACGGTGGTCTTCAATGCTGCAATATCATGCTCTAGACGTCGCTCACAGGGTAGGGGAAGTAACCGCTGGAGGGGAGACCAACTTCATATGGGCCTTACTAGGACCAAGTCCTCGGCCTCTCTCCCAACCTCTGTGGTGCCCTCCATATGCGGCGTTTAGGACTGGAGTCAGTATAATCGGATCTGTCTGTCTACTGAAATCGATCTTCGATGCCTTCGCCTGCTTCACCACTCGCTCCTACACCCACGTTAAGTATTAAAACATAAGTATATATCATTTAAATTTGAACTTAACAAAACACAAATTTCATTTGAATTAGAATAAATATCAACACTTACGGAATACTCCTGGGTAGCAGTGTCGGGAAATGGAAACTTTCCCATGGCGGGATCTGTCGAGGTGCCGGGGACGACAAGATACGCCGTAAACACGCTCGGTGTACCATCCTGCACCAGGATATGAGCTCTCTGCAATTCACCAAAAATTACATATATTATAAAATAACTCTTAATATTGCATTATGTCAAAATAGATCTATTGTAATTTACTGATGCCTTCATGGCACGAATAATGTTCCTCGAGCCACCTGTGTAAATAGAGCGATCCGTCTTCGCCGACTTCCTATTCTTCTTATTTTGATCGGCCTGTTTCTATACAACACAATCAGATTTAGTTTTCTAATTAAGCAACACAAAAAATAAATTATATAGTAAATAATGAATTACATTTAAATTGCAAACCTGTTTGCGCTCAGACTCATAATTACGGCATAAGAAGCCATGTATCTATGTCGACTCTGGTAAAGGCCGAAGAATGTAGGAGAGCCGCTCTTTCCGCCTCGAGGGTCGCCAGCCATAGCATGTAGCAATTGATATTCAACTCGTTTCTATTATATCGGACCTTAGATTGCATGTTCTTCATGAGGCTCAGATAAAAAGCGTGAAGATCGAGCACTCTGTCAGGATGATCAGGGTCGGGTACAGGCTGAAAGTCGTAATCCAACTGCAAATACAAGAAAATAATGTATTTAAATTATAAGTGTTAAATAATAATAAAATAATTTGATACGTTAAATGAAAATATATATTAATACCCGAACCTGATCCCAGAAGAGGGCAAAGGAGCGTCGGTGTTGATCGCCCCACTCAACGTGAAGAGAATCCTTTTTTTGGATGCGGCTTTCATCCCCCATTTACCGGTCGAACCTCTCGGCATAATCGCCGGTATAACGATAATTGGGGGTAAATAAGAGATGGAATGGTGCCTCCCTCCTAGCTTTATCGGGCCTCATCCTGTGAGACTGATTCGGCCCCATCGTCCTTTCAGGGTGGGGCCGTCCTACATCTACAAGAAATATCAAGACAAGCAATATCAAGACAAAACGGTATTTAGAAATCAAGAATTAACGAAAATTGAAGTGCGATATATACCTCTGGTGACGGCAGCACGAGCCTAGGTCCGGGCAACAGCATGAGCGGGACGATAGTTTCTCCGGTAAAGAACAGCCGGTGACCCGGACGTAGACACATCCCCTCCAACTAGAAAATAAATATTGACGATAAAATTACATGAAGTTCATGGTTATTCTTAGAGAATATGTAAAATGAAAAAACTATTTTTCATAAAAATAAAGGCCGACTAAATCCACCAAAAAGGTAAAACTAATTGAGAGCTTAAATCATTTGCATTTAGGCCATTTGGATAAGCTACTGTGTCCAAGTCATCGTCTCTTTTGTGAAAAACAGTTTATATTTAAGAATACTAACCTGTAGACTGCATGGAGGGTACGGAAGTGGCAGAAGTGGCCTCTGCGCCAGATGTGGATGCACCACTTACAATTAGACAATTAAAAATAAATTATATAAGTAATTGCAAAAAAATGTGTATATCTATAATATAACAATCTAAATCATATGCATGCAATATAGGATATATAAACATACCTGCAGGTGCGGTGGTGGCCTCTGTCCGGGATGTGGAGACACCACACAATCAAAATTGATTATATAAGTAATTGCAAAAAGAATGTGTATATCTATAATATAACATTTTAAATCAATATGTATGCAATATAAGATATATAAACATACCTCCAGGTGCGGTAGTGGTCTCTGCCTCTAATGTGAACGCACCACCTACAGCTAGACAATTAAAAATTGACTATATAAGTAACTTTAAAATAAATATGCGTGTAAATCTATAATATTACATCCGAAATGAATATGCGTGCAATATACCTGGAAGTGTGGCAAAGTCCATACAGAAGGAGTCATCCGAAGGGGATACGGATCGCGGTGCAAGCTAGCTCTCTGGAGCTCCCTACGCAGCTCCCCGGGCGGCAAAACCGCTCTGCCTCTAGCCCTGCCCCTGCCGTTGCAGCTGCTGGTGCTCCGCCGTCCCTCGCTGCTCCTGGCATTGTCATCAGACCTACATAAAAGTACAATCATTACATATGCATGCGATATATGTATAGATCGTAAAAATGTGAAGTAATAATATCACATTACTGATAACCTTTTTCATTTTGTAGACGCATTAGACATATCCACTTGGATTTCATCATCAATATCATTCCTAACCAATGAAATTTCACGATCAGCCGAAGACAACCCGTCTTTAGAGACAGACGGTCGGAGCACTCTAAGTTTTCTCTCTTCTTCGTTCTCACCGCTGTCCTCCATATGATCCTCGAATTCTGAGACATCGTAAACATCCCCGAGTTTCCAATGGCATAAGACACTCCACCCCGGATGCTTCAAGCACTGTGAGTAGTATACTTGAAACGCTTGTTGCGGAAAGATAAACTGATCGTCCTGACCGTAAAATCGAAGTGTGTTTACACTAGTCAATCCATATTCATCTTTCCAAGTTCCGAGATTGTTTCTCCATTTCTCCGTATCGGTTCGTGTATCGTACAAAATACACTGAAATATATAAAACGGTTCTGATCGTCCGGGATATTGGATGCCACGTATGCAATTTAAGTATCCATAATAAATCACACCATCCGATCCTACGGTCGCAATCCCACTATTCTGGATGGTTCGAGATATTTCTATGTTCTTAACTTCAAATTTGTATCTAAGGACACCGAATCCTTCATAGTATGCAACCTCCATGTTAGGAAACTGAGCTAAACATTTTGAATCTCTCTCTAATGATACAAAAAGTTCAGATCGTGGATCTAACAAAACAAATTTTACGGCAAATACATAACGATATAAGTTTAGGTTAAGACAACCTGTCGCAATAACATGTTATTTGAACAACTTACATGATTAGCAATCCAATCGCAAAAATTATCCTGATGATATTTTTGCAATCGTTCATCATTCCAATCAGGATGTCCCTCGCGTACCTCATCAATATGAATTTTGTTCTCAACAATAAATTATGACATCAATGAATAAAGATTTTATATTATAAACCATCATTACAACGCATATGTGTTTGCATCGTAATTCTCTACACCATCAATGAATAAAGATTTTAACCCATTGATCAGAGCTCGGAGATAGACGTCGATATTGTTTTCAGGTGAGTTTAGTTCGTCAATAAGGAGAGGCATTATAAAGTAAGATTTGATTCATAGCCAACCAAGGCAATAGATTATAAACCATCATTACAACGGGCCATATGCTGTGGCTTCCAACTATATAGTCGAATGAGCAGAAACCATCACTAGCCAGTCCGAGCATGACATTACGAGGATCACTACTGAATATTTGGTGCCTCCTATCGAAATCCTTCCATACCGGTGAATCTCTTGGATGACTCATTTTTCCATTTTCGCTTGGAGCAGCACGGTGATACTAAATCATTATCTCGACTGTTTTCTTGCACCTGGATAGCCTGTACAGCCTCTGTGTTATGGAAAAGTATCATGCTATCTTGACAGGTATATCAGGCTTATCAGATTCTTTCGGTTTATACCTGGTATCTCCGCACGTTGGACACTCTTTCAAATCTGAGTTCTCTTTCCGGTATAACACGCAATCTTTGGGACTTACATGAATCTTCTCATAGTTCAGACTCAAATCAGACATTATCTTCTGGGTTTCGTATCGGCTCTCAGGCACGTTATTTCGAAGGGGAATAAAATCTTTCAGGAACTTTAGAAGTATCGTGAATGACTTGTTGCTCCATCCATGTATGCACTTAATCTGAAAAAGTTGGACGAACCATGATAGGGTGGAATACTTTGCATTCTCATAAATTGGTATTCTAGTATCATTCATGAACTTTTCATACTTATCTGCATGCGGTTCTTGACCGGAAAGAATGTCTTCTTCGGTAGGATTACTATCACGAGGGCAGCCTTTACCATATCCTCCATTTCATCTGCTGGAAAGAAATTATTGTCTTTTTCTTCCACCGCATTACCGTATTCTCCTTCTTCCGCCGCATTACCGTTTTCTTCTTTTCCTTCCTTGTAATATAGCCAAGTTGTATAAAGTCTAGTAAAACCATGTTCAACGATGTAAAGCTCTACGATTTCTACTTTCTACCAGATCTTATTCCCACATCTGTCGTATGGACAAAGAATCTTCTTTAACAAGATCTTATTATGTGTGCGTACAAATTCAATGAAAGCAACAACTCCTGCGACAAACTTAGATTGCATGCGTTGCCAATCCACGTACACCCAGTCTTCAGCTCTGATGTATTCATTGACCATCTTAAACTGTATAACATATAAATTGTAAGTCATGGTGACTATATTGAGAAATCTAAGAACGAGATGGTTATTGACAAAGAATAAAATCCGTAAGGGCAAGTTTTTCGTTGAAAACGATAAATTACCGATTAACAAAATTAGGTTTGAAGATACCCAAGTATGAGTTGTATTCTGTGTATGTATTTCAATTTATGATTTCACATAGGTGTAGGGTTGTTAGTATGTATGTGCTTTATGTGTGCATGTGTTATGTATTCGTATTGTATGTGTGCGTTTCGGCTGTCGGGGGTAAGACTTCCATCTCTTTAAGAATATATAGAGTAGACACCCATTTGCTTGTGTTTTCACTCGTTTTGAGTAAATTTCGGCAGCACCTCCCCACCGTTCTCCGAGTACACTGTAATAGAATAGATAATTATTTCAATGCTGTGAAACTACATTGAAATAATCTAATCTATCTTTGTATACGGAGAACCAGCGGAAAAGTACCGACGAAATAACTCAAAACGAATGAAAACACAAGTGATTGTAGGGGTTTGCTTTATACATTCCTAACTTGTCCAAACTGGACAAATCTATTGGTTATCATACGATTGAATTTTCTCGTCATATAGACTACACGACGGTTGTTAGCACCGAACGATATCGCCCGATATTTAACAACTTTCGTATAGTTTTATGTCACGACGAATATCGAACATATATTAACCGATAGACGGGAACTAAGCCGCGCTTTGATTTTCACATATGACGATCGATGAGCATATGAAAATTTCATATTATCATCGATTATCATATATACACTTATTATAAGATTTAACTTGAATTGGTTTTACGTTTACGTTTCAATTTCAAGGGTTTTAAGTTTTTAGTTTAGGGTAAAGTTTTTTAAAGTTAAGGGGTTTTTTAATCAAGTTTAAGATTTTAGGTTTGGTTCTGGTGTTAAGTTGAAGATTTTGGATTTAGTTCTGGTGTTAAGTTTAAAATTAGGATTTGGCCTTGTTTAATATGAGAGATCAATATTATCATCATCACAAACACACATATTATCATCAATATTATCTCTCTCACACACTTACGCTAACACTAGAATACCCTAGCCATAACCCCCACCCTTAACTCTAATCCTAATTATCTTAATCCTAACCCTAAACCTAATTAACCATAATTACCTTAATCCTAACCCTTGACCCAATTAATCCTAATCCTATACCTAATTACAGCGTAGCCGCCGCCACCACAGCCGCCCACATCTCCAAACCACAACCGCCGCCGCCGCCCACCCACCACCACAGCCATCACCACAATTCAAAATTCCCAAATTGAATCCCTACACACCAAGTTTAATTTACGAAAATAAAAATTTAAATTTATCAATAAATTAACTAATCTGTTGACAATTTTGATGGTGACGAGGAAGCCGTGGAGGAGCTCGACGTTGATGAAGAGGGCGGCGCTGGAGGTGATGGAGACGGCGCTGGAGGTTGTAGGAGAACAAAGAAGACGACAAGGGAGGAGACGACACAGTCACAGGAGGTGACGAGGTCAGAGGAAGGCCAAGAGCTCGGAGGAGGTGACGAGATGTCGGAGGAAGCGACGAGGAGGGAGGAGGCGACGAGGAAGGAGACGCAGAGGAGGTCGGAGGCGACGAGGAGGTTGGAGGTGACGAGTGATGAGGGAGGAGGCGACGAGCGCGCGCGGGGAAATTTTGGGGGGAATTAGGGTATGGTGACGGGTACGATAAGCCTTGGTTTTTATTTTTTTAATCTTTAAATTTGTCCCTACGGATATATCCGTAGGGTTTTATCTTGCGACACCGTAGGGGCAATTGCATAAATTAAATTTTAACAAATTTTCATTTATGCATGTCCCTAGGGTGTTATCTGTAGAGGTATTAGTTGTCCCTATGGATTAATCCGTAGAGACATTTTTTAATTGCCCCTACGGATTTTATTATCCGTGGGGGCAAGCCATCTTTGTACTAGTGAATGCGTTTGCTTGATGGGTGATGTGTGGCTTGGATTCTCCAAGCATGGAAAATAATAGCACCAACCCCCAATCCGGAAAGTAGAGGATCTACACTAAACAGCTCAAAGTAGGCGATCCTTAGCAATGCTTCAGTGCATCAAAACAAGAAAAAAACCGCAGTTACTGTTTATCAAGGGAAACAAGGACAAAACAAAGCAGCCTATAAAAAAGGGAAAAAGGTAAAAATAGTAGCAAAAGGAAGGCAAATTATTGATGACAAGAAACAAGAACCAAGAACTAGAAGGAAGTAAGCATATATAGAACTGGAAGGGAACCCCCACATATCCCCTGGTTTGTATATTTGCCTCGGAAATTAAAAGGGAACACTGATAAATAACTGTCATGGATCCTTAAAGAAATTATAAAAGCAGAATTAAATTAATGACATCAAAACTAACAAGGCTGCTCCATTGTTGTTTCAGTAAAGCCAAACAAAAGAATAGCAGAACCACATCATACTAGTAATTTTTCAGGGATATTTTAAACATAATTAAGTACTAAAAGAAATATATCTGGAATTCAGTGATTAGGAGTCTAGAACAACAACAAGATGTTTATATATATATATATATAACAGAAGCCTGCAGCCTTCCAAACCTGAGAAGCTACACCTGAGAAGATTAAGCATCATGCATACTAAAAGCCATCACAGAGCTCTATCTTATAGTTGAAATTAAGAAGATGGAGAAACTGTGATTTTAGTGTGTGTAAAGACACTAACTTGCTTGCGGTGATTTATATTTCTTATTTTAAATACGATATTGTTAATGGCTTATAGCTTTCTTCATCTTTTAAATTTTTCCATATATACAGGAACTCGTGGGCATAGAATGCAAAGTGTGGCAAAGCAAAGGCATGAACATAGCCTATGAAGAGAGAGACAACAGGAAAGGGTACAAAGCAGGAGCTTTAAAGAAAGGGATGGAGCATGGTTATGCACAGCAATGTGAATTTGTTGCCATCTTTGATGCTGATTTTCAACCTGATCCTGACTTCCTCTTGAAAACAATCCCTTTTCTTGTTCACAATCCCAAGATTGCCCTTGTTCAAGCTAGATGGGATTTTGGTAAGCCCTCAAAATCTTTTACTCTTATAATAAGCTAAATTGTAGCAAACCCCTTCCACTTTTCTCCTATAACAAAAGACTCGAGCAACTTTTTAAAACATGTTGCTTTAGATCGATTTTTCCCCCTCATTTTTTTACACTATCCATTATTGAAAAAAATGGGAGAAAATTAGAGGCAATGTGTAAAATAAAGGGCAAATTGTCAAAACCCCCCAAGCACTTCCCAATGTCAAAAAACCCCGGCCTCGAAGTGGTAGTCAACCCCCAAGCACTTCCCGATGTCAAAAACCCCCGGTCTCGAAGTGGTAGTCAAAACCGCCCCAAAAAGTCTCTAGTTGTCAAGAAACCCCTTACCTGCGATATCTAGTAGTTGCCTTGTATATATAGTTTCCTACCATATCTAAGCAGTTGCATATGATATCTAAACCATTTCCTGCGATATCTAAATAGCTTGTATAAATTGGTTAGGTATAACATGCTACTATGTAGATACTGTTCGAAAATTTTCAAGGGGTTTTTGACTCCCCCTTCGAGGCTAGGTGGTTTTTGACAGCGGTAAAATGCGCTTAGGGGTTTTGAAAATTTACCCTAAAATAAAATGACAGAAACGGAAATACTGACACACAAGACCCCAGGTGCTAAGAGAAGATTCTTCAATGTCTTAGATGCAATTCTCTGAAATTAAAGACAATACAATAAAAAAAAACCCTCAGCATTTGATAATACTCGATATTGACGACCTCCAAGATCGGGACACGTGGCGGATGACGTGTCCCAAGGCTCAGAAGAAAGGGCCCACAAGGGCCGACCAGGCCACCCGGTGCCCGACCTGCGAGCACAAACTGCCCACCTCGGGGCCCTCTGCGAATGTGCCTCCTCGGCCACTCAGCTCACCCCGAGCTGCCGCAAGACCAAGATGCCTCGGCCCTCCCACTCTTTCCCGACCTCGCCTACCGAGGCCATCTTCCTCGGTCCCTCCGACCGACCAGCTCCACCGCTTACAGGCATAACCGCCGCTCCGCGAATCTCGCCATGCGCAGATTCTCCGCCAGCAACATCCCACGTTCCACGCCATTACGATCCCCATTAACGGGCGATCCGCTTATCAAGCGGGCGTGACGTCGGGAACGTAACTGCCGGCGAGATTCTCGCGTCTGCCACTGCGTGCTGCCGCCACTATATAAACCCCCATCATAAAGGGGTCAAGTAAGCCATTCTTTACACTTACGCCGTTACTCTGCTCGGATATTGTCACTGACTTGAGCATCGGAGGGTCCTCGGTGGTACCAAACCGTCCCGGGACTTCTTTGCAGGTACACGGCGGCAGCCCTCTCATCCCACCTTGTCCTCACAAAACCCATTGAGACCCACACGTCACAAAGGACAATCGGCCCAATTTATCTCGAGATCAACGGAAGACAACATCTGACGGAGGCCCGAAAAAGAGCTCCATCAGTTGGTGCCGTCTGTGGGAAAACAATTTCCCAAAATACAAAGTTGACCTTCCTATCTCCTCTCTCATGTCGAACGGCCATCCTAAGGATCCCGGTACCAGCCGTCGCCTTCCGCTCACCGAAGGCGAGGACGGACCTTTCCCCATGACCGTAATCAGTGCCCTCGCAGGCCGGATAGATCGCCTGCAATCCCTCGTAGAAGCCCTCGTCCGTGTCCCTACGACTGCGCCCGGGCCCCAGGTCGCTGCACCTCCACCGCCAGAAGGCCCCGCCCCTGTCTGGATGGCCAACCACCAGCAAGCTGCATCCCCTCGCCACCGGTCCCTCGAACCGGTGCTCCCTGAGGCCCGCTGGACGCCCCAGGGCTCCACGCCGAGATCCGCCGCCAAGGAGCCTCGGTCCGAGCCTCCTCGCTACCCCTACCCTCCTGAGGAAATGTCGGTCACATCTCCTAGCAACGAGCGTGGCCGACCCCATCGTGGTCGGCAGAAGCGCATGGGAGGGGCTCGCCCCGGCGACCCAAAGGCTTCCCCGTCCCGGGACCTGAGGCACCTCATCAGGAGAAACCGGGACCGCTCCCATGCGCAGTCCGCCTAGAGTGGGGCCCGGGAGTCACAAGGTGCCGATTCCTCAAGGTACCACGGTCGGCTCGACGCCCTCGAGAAGAAGATTGAGGGCATGCGCCGGGAAGCCCACTCCTCGAGCGACGGAGCTAAGTACGCCTCCGACTCGCTCACGAGGCCATTCACCGAGGAACTGCTCGCTGTACGCGTCTCCTCGCGCAACAAGCCCCCGAAGGTCTCCCTGTTCGACGGGACAACTAACCCGAAGGACCACTTGGACGCTTTCACCGCTGGAATGAGCTTCCAAGATTACTCCAACGCTGCCCAGTGCAGGGCCTTCCCGGCCACCCTCATCCGCGCGGGTTGGGACTGGTTCCGGGGGCTCGAGCCCCGCTCAATCTCAACCTTCGGCGAGCTAGCCACCCAGTTCCTCGGCCACTTCGTGGGGAACCGTCGACAGAAGCGCACTATCGACTATCTCTTCACGGTCAAGAGCGGGGAAAAAAAAACCTTCAAGGCCTATATTGCCCGTTTCTACAACGCCCTCCTCGAAGTGCCCGAGCACCGGGACGAGACCGTCATAACGGCACTCAGATCAGGTCTGAGGCACAAAGAGTGGTTGCGTTCCTTCACACTGGCCCAGCCTAAGACCATGGACGAAGTCAAAGCATGGACCGAGCGCGAGATCCAGCTGGAATCCGAAGTAAATGCCAACCTTCCCTGGGCGGATCGGACCGACCAGAAGAAAAGGATTCGGGAGGACAGGCCGGAGCGTCAGCAACCCTACCACCCGAAGTTCTAAGAGTATGCCCCCCTCAACGTCTCCCTCGCGGTGTTGCTGGAGGAGTCCAAGAATGAAGAGTTCTTCAAGTTCCCGCCGGTCCCACGCCAGGCCGCTAAAAGAACCCGGGGCCCCTACTGTGCTTTCCACCGGGTACTGGGCCACGCCACGGAGGACTGCAAGCAACTGAGGGACTATGTCGAGGAGCTCATCCGGTCCGGGCACCTCGCCACCTACCTAAGGGACAAGCGGCCGGCCGACCGCGAGCGAGAGCTGCCCCACCCTTCCGTCCGCCAGACTGTCAGCCAGATCATGCTCGTCTCGGGGAGCAGCCGTCCCGGGGCCAAGGGGGCTGACAGCCCTTCGGGGAACTCGGCTCAGGCCGACCAGGTCATCCTTTAACCTGTACTTATCCTTCCTCTTTCCCTTTTCTAAAACAATGTAAATTTTTCCTAGGATCTACTGTTGACTGAATAAAAAGATGGAGGGAACATTGCAAAAAAGAAAGATCTTTGTTCATTCAAAGGGTATTATGGGCTCCCAGCCATACAAAAAATATATAAAAGAAAAAGGGGGGTTACAATAACGGGGGCAAGTGGTGCGCCGAGCACTGCTCGTGGTGCTCGGCGAAGATCTCCACCAATCGGGGACGCGCAAGTTCCAGTCTCTGCTCCCGATTCCCCCCACGGGCGTCTACCCCGAGCCTTAGCTCGTAGCATTCCCGGATGAGCACCTCTGAGCGCGCCAGTCGGTTTGCGGAAATTAAGCCGAAGCGCCTCAAGGCCCGCAGCTTGCCCACGGCCTCGTCGAAGAGCTGCTCTGACAGGGGGTTGTAAAGCCCCGGCGACGCCTTCCAGATGGAATACAGCAGCAGCAGCTGCAGCAAGGAGGAACGCCTAGGGAGCAGCCGGCCGAAG
This sequence comes from Agapanthus africanus, assembly GCA_030015575.1. Classification (NCBI taxonomy): domain Eukaryota; kingdom Viridiplantae; phylum Streptophyta; class Magnoliopsida; order Asparagales; family Amaryllidaceae; genus Agapanthus; species Agapanthus africanus. Next base: position 439,829,482 of record CM057344.1, read on the forward strand.
TGCTCCTCAATGCGGGCAACCACCAACTGCACCGTGTCCTCAGTGCAGCCGCGGTCATAGAGATACACGTCAGCGGAATTAATGATTTCGGCGATGGTGAATGGGAAATCTTCCATTTTAATGGCCTACCTGCGAAAGGAAAATAACGGTGCCCCTTATATAGCCCGCTGTGCATCCTAAAGGCCGCCACGCGGCGCCCCTCGAGCGTTCCTCGAACGAAGCAAAGCGGCGCGCCACGTGGCGTCCATCGCTGGTTACCCGGGGGAAACGAAACGACGCATTCCTGCCGCTTCACCTCCCTCGGCGTTCAATGCGCTGGATGCATACGCCGTTGCCCCGCCCGTCCCCACTCCCCGCATGTGCAGCCAGACGACCAGGTCGCACCTCGTGGAAGATTCGACTCAGCAGACACCCCGGGCAGCTTCACTGCCGCAAGGACAGAGATCAAAAAGCCCTCATACTGAGGCCCCGAGCAGCTACCCTGCTCGGTCAATCAAAGAAAAGGAAAAAGAGGAACCAAAAAGCCCTCCTATAGGTAGTCAGGCGCGAAGTTCCCTCGCTCGGCTATCCCCGGCGGGCAGCCTCCCTGCCGCAACGCCGGGGATCAAACAAGCCCTCCCAGAGACAGTCGAGACATGAGGTTCCCTCGCTCGGCTATCCCCGGAGGGCAGCTTCCCTGCCACAACGCCGGGGATCAAGCAAGCCCTCCCACAGACAGTCGAGGCACGAGGTTCCCTCACTCGGCTATCCTTCAGGACAAAAGCCCTCGTCAAGAGGCACCGGGCAGTAACCCTGCCCGGCCAAGGGTCCTTGGTGGCTCCCTACAGCCGTATAGCTTTCCTCGTGCCAAGGGCCAAAGTCCTCCCAGAGGCAGTCGGGTCATTGCCCGGCTATCCCCAGCTGGTAGCTTTCTACCACAACCGACAGGGATCAAAGTCCTCGCCATGAGGCACTGGGCAGTAACCCTGCTCGGTCCCCGTCCTGAAAGATCAGAAAGCCCTCCCAGAGGCAGTTAAGGCCCGAAGTTCCCTCGCTCGGCTATCCCCCGCGGGCAGCTACCCTGCCAAAACGCCGGGATCAAAAAGCCCTCATACTGAGGCCCCGAGCAGCTACCCTGCTCGGTCAAAAAACAGGGCACCCGCAAGGGATCAGAAGGCCTCACAAGAAGCATCGGAACAACTACCCCGACCGCGCAGCTACCCTGCCCGGCTAACCCCAGACGACGGCCGACACTCTATCTAAAAACCGAGGACATGGCAGTTCTAATCTAAACGATCTCCCCTCGACTCCGGGGCCCATAGAGATACCTCCTCGGAAACGCTCCTCGGCAAGCGATTGCAGTCAACTCGACGGACGATCGTTAGACAGAAGGTCGACCTGACAGGAAAGCACGATGGTGCAGGCAAGAATAAGTAGCATTCTTCACAAACAGGCAGAACATGGAAGCTAAGGAAAAACTTCATCGCTACCAACAAAAACAATTTTTGATTGTTTACAAAGGGTATTTTCCGGCTCCCCAGCCTTACAAAACTCAAACGAAAACAAAATAAAGACACGAGAACGGGAGCTCTACGCCTCGGGGCCGGGCGCGACCTCGAGGTCCTCGATCTCCACCACCGGGGGCGCCGGGTCTTCGGGCATCTCCTCGCCGGGGACTTCTCCCCCTTGCTCGTCGGCGCCCATGAGGAGGAACTCAGCCCGCAGGTCCGCGTCGTCGAACTCTGGCATCCAGGACTTGACGGCATCAAGGGCGTCGTGCCAAATACGGGTCGTGGCCACGGCCAGGTCATGGTAAAAATCCTTCGACCCCTTATCGGACGCCACCGCCTTCGACTCGGCAGACTTAACCGCCTCGGCCGCCGCCCCCAGCTCCTTCCGGAGGGTCTTCATTGTCTTCTTCAGGTTGCCGACGAGCACTTGAGAGTCCTCGAGCTTGCCCTCAGCGATCACGGCGGCCTCGTGATGCCGAGTGGCCTCCCTTTTTCGGGCGTCCACCTCGCCCTCCAAGGCGGCGATGCTCGCCGACATCGCCTCCTGCTCCCGCCTGGAGCTCTCCTTCAACGCGGTGAGCTGGCCCGCGGCCTCCATCGCCGGGGCTACCACCTTGGTCTCTATACGAAGGGCGAGGGCCACGTGCTGGAGAGTCTGGGAAGACACAAAATGGGGAAGGATAAGGAATATGGAGGAGGACACTAAAATCCTGCCGCGAACTGGGGGCTTACCTGCACGGCTTCTTGGGCGATCGACGCCAGCTGGGCCTTGAAGGTTCCCCCTGGAACCCGACCTCCCGCTGAGGTTTCTATCTCGTGGAGGAGGCTGTCCGCGACCAACAGCCCGGATGGCACCGTGAACTGGAGCCCCCCTTCCTCTACCATGGTCGGCGAAGATTGACCCCGGGAAACTCTCCGATGGCTCCTCCTAAGCGGTTCTGGCGGGGAGCCGATCTCCTCTTCGGAGGCCATGTCCTCCACAATCAGGGCCCGCTTCCGGCCCGACACCCTGCTGGGGCCCGAAGCGGGATCCACCGCCGAGCGCCCTCGGGGGACCGCCACCGGGGCGGTGGGAGCGGGGCTGCCTGTGCCCGGGAAGAGCTGGCACCCCCGGCAGGCTGCCTCGGTTGGCGCATAGCATCTCGGAGGACGCCGAAGTCCATGGATCCTGCATAAAACAAACATCCCACTCAACAGCAATGCGAGTAAAACATAAACCCAGGAAGTAAGCCTAACTTACCGACGAACTCGACGGGGCTGAGCCCGGCCCAGCTCAAGACCCTCTCGGACAGCAACACATCATAACGGGGGATGGGCTCCCATGACGCCACTCTTACCGCAGCAGGGTCGTTGGACAGGTTCCCGGGCAGGCACTTCTCCCTCGACCATTTGGTGGGCACTGGCCAGTCCTCATCCTCGGGAGGGGAAACGAAGAAAAATTTCTTTTTCCAATCATGAATGGAGGAGGGCAAGGCCATGACACCGGTCCCGGCGGCAACCCCGGGCCGTTTCCTAAAGGCAAAGTACACCCACTTGGGGTCGCCCGCTCGACCGCCGGGTGACTTTTGAATACAAGGGAGGAATCGAGGAGGGAAAGACTAAAGGGAACCGCCTGCAGCCTCAGGCGGATCAAGAACCCGAGGAGAATCCTCCATGAATTCGGCACTAACTGGCCGGGGGCCAGACCGAAGAAGTTTAGAGCGGCGATGACCTCGGGAGAGAAGGGCAGGCGCATTCCGCCCCAAAAAGCTTCCAGGTACAGGGCAATCTCCCTGCCCCACACCTGATCGGCCCTCTCTCCCTCCTTGGCCAGACGAAGCGTGAAATGAGGGGGAATGTGGAAGCGAGCCCGAGCGTTGGCGGGCTCGTCCTCATGCCTCACCCAGCACGGGGTGCTGGGGGCCACACCTACCGCCTCCTCCCTGGAGGCGGCCCCCGCCTCACGACCCCGGGGAAAGGGGCCAGCCCCTGCTCCCCTGGAAGACTCGAGCACATCTAAAGGAACCCTAGTACCTACCCTTACAACATCTACAGAAGAAGAAGACATCTAACCTTGGAAAAGAAATTCTGCAAGGGTTGGAGCAAAGGAGGAGAGACGAGCGCCGAGCAGCTGGGGCCCGAGAAAGGAAAATATGAAGGAGTAGGGACCCTAGGCTGGGCCCCACCCACATTTATCACCGCCTGCGACCTCATCCAACGGCACCCGTCGTCTCCCGCCAAAACGGCCCATTGCGCCCAGCGACTCAGATCGTTCCACGTGGCGGCCCCGCGATTGACTGCGTCCCATCAGACGCCGCAGACCTGCACGCGTCACGTCAGCCGATTGGTGCCTGACACGTGGACCGTCATTTCGGCTGCAGAGTGCACGAACCGGCGCACCTTCTTTAAATGCAAAGATCTCGCCCTGATTCGCTAGCGGAAAAGACGACCGACGGCCCGAGGACTAGCCCCGATGAAACCCTAGAAGGGATCTCGCCTCGGGAGGCCCGGCTGTCCACTCCTGACCCGACCCGCTAGCTGGTCGGGACAAGAGTGGGGGGCTAATGATAATACTCGATATTGACGACCTCCAAGATCGGGACACGTCGCGGATGACGTGTCCCAAGGCTCAGAAGAAAGGGCCCACAAGGGCCGACCAGGCTACCCGGTGCCCGACCTGGGAGCACAAACTGGCCCACCTCGGGGCCCTCTGCGAATGTGCCTCCTCGGCCACTCAGCTCACTCCGAGCTGCCGCAAGACCAAGATGCCTCGGCCCTCCTGCTCTTTCCTGAGCTCGCCTACCGAGGCCATCTTCCTCGGTCCCTCCGACCGACCAGCTCCACCGCTCACAGGCGTAACCGCCGCTCCGCGAATCTCGCCATGCGCAGATTCTCCGCCAGCAACATCCCACGTTCCACGCCATTACGATCCTCATTAACGGGCGATCCGCTTATCACGCGGGCGTGACGTCGGGAACGTAACTGCTGGCGAGATTCTCGCGCCTGCCACTGCGTGCTGCCGCCACTATATAAACCCCCATCACAGAGGGGTCAAGTAAGCCATTCTTTACACTTACGCCGTTACTCTGCTCGGATATTGTCGCTGACTTGAGCGTCGGAGGGTCCTCGGTGGTACCAAACCGTCCCGGGACTTCTTTACAGGCACACGGCGGCAGCCCTCTCATCCCACCTTGTCCTCATAAAACCCATTGAGACCCAAACATCACAAAGGACAATCGGCCCAGTTTATCTCGAGATCAACGGAAGACAACATCTGACGGAGGCCCGAAAAGGAGCTCCATCAGCATTGTTCATATCGTTACTATAGTGGTGCTGGCAAATGCAGGAGGTAAAATAGAATAAACAGTATTGTCAGCTCTTAACAATGAACTAATTAAAGAGCAACATAAAGTGTAAGTGAAAGACCTATATATAATGACTAATGAATGTTAGATTGCTGATAAATACAAATCTAGAATTATTAGTTAATGTTACTCCCTCCGTTTTATAATATTTTTGGCCTCTTGAATACTTGCTACGAAGGGTAATACTTTACTAAAATTTAAATGTAATAATAGAAATTCCTACTATTATCTTATGGGACGAGCTATTTTAATTCTCATATAGCTTGCATAACCATAAGGAAAAGAGATATATATTATTTTCATAAAGGGTTTTTTTTTATTAAAAAGCCCTCCTATACTTCGCTAATTATTAAAACACCCCCATACTTTGTATTTACTTAAAAGACTCCCTATACAAGTTGCACGAAAAATCCCCCTCACTAGTTTTACATCCAAAGTTAGCGTCCCGTTAAGAAGATGAAGCTGAAACTTGAGTTTGAACCGCTCTCTTACCTTCTCAGCATATAAGCAGATCCTTCTTCAATAAAAAGAATCCACGTTCTCGCTTAGTTGAAGATTGAGATTTAGCGCAACTAAATAATCACTTTCCTTTTGTATGAGGTTCCCACCAACTCGAAACTTGTAATTGAGGGGACAACGGCATTCGATAAGTTCATCGTTGTAGAAGATTGAGAAAGATGAGTCGGTTTCCATTCTCAATTAAAAGAGATTTTTGATCGAAACCCAACCCTAAAGCTAAATTGGGGGAAAAATTATGAATTTTAAGAGAAGTGGGGTTGGGGTTTTTTAAACCCTCCGATACTCTGCATTACCCTCCTAATGGAGTAATGAAAGATGCAAAAAAATCTTATTTTGGTATGTTAAGGTTTTTTTGTGCAACATATATGTATGTGGGTCTTTTAAGTAAATATGAAGTAGGAGGGGGAGGGGGAGGGGGAGGGGTGTTTTAGTAATTAGTGAAGTATGAGGGGGCTTTTTTTTATAGTAAAAAGCCCTAAATACTACCAAAAAACACATTCTATGGTAGCATATTCTCGCCTAGTTTTTAGAGATAATTTTGGTATTCTATATTTAAGGTGCATTAATTTTAGAAGCATGGAGAAAACATTCAACTTGAAATCCTAAAACAAATACCAAAGACAAAAACAAGCTTGAAACAACCATTGAATGGTTTTCCCAATTATTTATAGGGTTAATTGCACGTTGACCCCCATAACTATATGGGGTTGGACACTTATACCCCATGAATTATAATAATAAGCACTTACACCCCATCCACATGGTTAATAGATATTTTCCTAATACTCATTTTACTCCTCTTTTCTTATACTATTAAAAAAAACAATCTTTAATCCTACCAATATTTTAGTCCTAATCTAAAAGCTTGATGTTGTCTTCCATTACATTTCCAAACTTTTTTCCATTATCTCGAAGGTACTTAAGTTTTTAACTCTAATTTAAAAGCTTGATGGAAAAAGAAATTCAAGATGAGTATTTTCCGATTTTATTTCTTTAGTTGATTTTGCAAAGATTTTCTTTTCATTGGATTATTAGGATTCTTTTTTTGAGGAATAGATTATTAGGGTTATGAGTTCATGCCTAAAAAGGGAGGTGAAAGAGATATAATGGGAATTAGAAAAACAATTTTCAATCAAAGGGGGTAAAAACGCTTATCATGATACTTCAAGGGGTATAAGTGCTCGATTCCCCATAGTATATGGCGTGTATCCGCAATTAACCCTTATTTATAAACAAAGACAATGACCAAACTGATTATAAACAGGATTGGATCATTTTATATTTGGTTGGTGTAAAACATTTGTTGTTTCAAAGACCTAAGTGTTTATAAACAAGATAGCTGTTGTGTAGGTCAAAGTGTTTCAAAGACAGACCTATTTATAATTTTATATTTGGTCTTTGTCTTTCGAAATGAACTATCCCTACACAAACCTATCTCTACACGACACTTTAGTCATTGATTTTAAACAAGCTTGGATAGTTTTATATTTTGTCTTTGATTATAGACAAAGATACACCAGTAATATCCAACCAATTTTATGTTCTTTGTTCATAAAAAAGAATTTAACATTTTTCTTATTTCAAGTTTGTTTATAAATAATTGAATTTTATCAATAAGTGGATCCACGTTCAACCATGACCTTGGAGACATAAAACTGGTCTAAATATAAACAACCTTGAAATAAGACAAATACAAAATTTCCAATCTAATTGTGTAACTCAATCAATTGTTTTTTACCCTATCTCAGCATTTCTTTTTTTTTTTCCAGCCAACCCTAGAGAGACCAAATATATAACAAAAAAAAGAGAAAAAACACGCTTATGTGTTTTCCTGATATATTTATTTTTGAAATTGACAGGAAATTGCTGGGCGATTTTGCAGTTAACTATGATGAATGCTTGATGACAAGGATGCAGAAGATTACTCTTGACTACCATTTCAAAGTGGAGCAAGAGGCAGGCTCATCCACTTATGCCTTCTTCGGCTTCAACGGTAAAAACAAACCTTATCTCCTGGCTAAAATTAATTTTTCATGATTTTCCAGCATTTTTTTAGATAAAAACCATCTACTTTGTAAGTTGTAAATCCATGGACTTAGTGTTTTCGATTGTTACCATGAACATTCGGCATTTATTCCATTTTCTGCGACAGCCTTCTTTTTCTTTACAGCTGCGAAGAAATTGGAGTCGTTCTGTCACAAGAAATAGTGTTGTTGATGATGTCTTGTCCATGGAGTTATCGGCATCGGCAGTCTCAAAGCAATGGGTATTCCTGTATTTCCACCATGTCCATTAGACATATCTTGATATGACTTGGATTTGGACTTTGTCCCGTTGTTGTTGTTCCTTGGTTCCTCCACTTACAGACGAGCCAAACCGAGTGATACGTTTGTTTGGATGCTAGAGGACTCACGTATCCCTGTCATCTCCTAAATATCTCACAATAGTTTCGAAATCGGTGGCATGATCCAATAAGGTGGTCATTGCCCTCACAAAGAGCACGCATCTTGGGTCTATGCAGTGGGGGCTTAGTGGTATATATGCACCCACCCCTGTAGTTTATACAATGTTATAGGCCGTCTTGGTATCGCAATTTTTCCGGTTAGTAGGCTCATATACCATTCGCCTGTTTTGTTTTGTCGGAGGTATTGCACGACTTCTTCCATCAGCGTGTCCCGTAATTATACCCTCTGCATTTCGGTTTTTCAATCATTCGTGGATTTGGCCAAGCCTCCTAGCTATACCTTGGTGCGGATGTTTAGTTACTTGTAACTTGTAAGCGGATACTTGATTAATGGTTGTTCTCGAATCCTTCAGCCATTCTAGAAATTTTGTAGCGTTTCTCCATCTAACCTCCCACCGGATTCGGCCCTTGATATGATTTAGCGCTTTGAGAATTGCCCGCCATGTCCACAAAGCAGTTTGTTTCGCTCCACTCCTGTCTGAAGTACTTTGTTGTCACCATTCTAACCCAAGGGTTTGTTGTGTTCCATATTTGCTTAGACGCTTGTTTTGCCGATTAGCATCTCATATAGACGCTGTGATTTCCCAATACGCATTCCTCGCTGTACCGGCCGGCAGACCTGATCCCAGTTAAGTGTGTGGAACTCGTTGGTCTTGCCCATAAGAAATCCCTCATAATTTTGTCCATATAATTGAGGATAGATTGTGGTACAAAGGTAGCTCGAAATAGGAATGATGGAAAAACATTTATAGTATGGACTATATTACCGTAATATGTCCTGGTAGGGAGATTCTGTTTGACTTCCATAGGGCGAATTTCCCTTTCATTAACTAAATAAAATGGAGAAAATCTTTTACTTCCACATGGCGAGTTTCCCGTCCTTCGCTCAATAAAAGGGAGAAAATTAGTTCTGGTTGATCTTCACCGAACTATTGGTGTGGCGAGATGCATGAAATAATGATCAATTATGTAAAGTCCCAAGTTAGATTTTTATAGTTTGAACTTGTAAATTTGGAGCTTAGCACGTTGGACAAGGTGATTGACCAATGGCAACGGGCAACCTTCCTACATTATGCCAGCTTTGTTATTTAGATCGCAACCTACGGTACAAGATATTAAACTGAAAAGTTCCAAAAAATTATGTTATTTACTCCTTTCTTTTAAATGCCAAGTTCATGGTTTTTATTTTCAAAACATAAAACACATGGTACTTATCTAAAAATGCTGAAACTTCATAGAATTTTAGTGAAATCCAGCCTTTTATTATTCTCCTACTGTTGTTGTGTTGTTTGGCATATCTATAAACTTTCTTTAAACATGTACGGGACGGAACATTATACAGCGTTGGATATTTGTCCAACAAATCTGAACTGTTTATTTTAACCGCGGTTTAAATAAACGGTTCAGATTTAACCGCTACTTAAAAGATAGGTTAAAATATTTAATCGCTGCTTAAAGTATCGGTTCATATTATATAAAAGAGGAACTGCCTCAACAGTTTCAGCGGTTTAGGGTTTTGAGATTGAAATTGGGTGATTTTTGCTATGATTTGAACTGCGATTCTTGCTTGGTATTCCCTTGATTCTTGGATCGATTTCATAAGGTAAATTAATTACTTTAATTATTATAGGTTTTGTTATTTATTTAGGGTTTTTTGTTAGGGTTTTCTAATATAATTGGGCGTTTTTTCATGTGATTTGAATTGCGATTGTTGCTAGGTATTCTATTGTTTCTTGGATCGATTTTATAACATAAATCAATTAGTTCTATTGTTTCTTCATTTGTTTCCATTACTAATCTTTCTAATTCAGGGACAGTCCACTCATAGGCTAGATTAATAGACATGATAGCTTATGTAAACATATAAATAAAAATACACCATACCCACTTCGAAAAATCTGGTTGAGAAAGACGTAGAGGTCATGTGGAGGAAGATAGAGTTCGAAAGTTGAGAGGTGATATATTCCGTAACCGCTTGAAAACAAAATTACTTAAGCAGCGGTTAACTTTTAATTTAACAACTACTTTAAGTGGAGGTTAAATAACAACCGTTAGATTTAACCGCTACTTTAAGTAGCGGTTAACTCTGAACGGTTTTGATTTGTTGGATAAATTAACTTTTGATTTTAACTCAACTTTAAGTATAAGTTAAATAACGACCGTTAGATTTAACCGCTACTTAAAGTAGCGGTTAACTATAAACGGTTCTGATTTTTTGTATAATTTTTTATCCAACGTTGATGTTAATCACTACTTTAAGTAACGGTTAAATAACAACCGTTAGATTTTAACCGTTTCTTTAAAAAGCGGTTAACTTTGAACGGTCCTGATTTGTTGGATAAATTTTTTATCCAAAATTGTACCTGGGACCGAACCCAAACATATATCCCATAAACTTTTTACATATGTTATTAATTATTAATTCTTCTTTCAGGAAAAGAAACCATAATATAGCCAAACTCTTTTTGTCCCTAATTTTACTTGTCAAATGAGGATCATCTAGTGCTTTTCTTTAGGCGACTAGGGCTTCGAGGGCTTCTTCGCAACTAATCCATGATCGTGAGCGAGCAACTAGGGCTTCTTCTCTGGAGAAGGGCCAGTGGCTAGGGCTTCTTCTCGGGCGAGGTCTTATTCTCCGGTGTAGCAGCTAGGGCTTCGACGAGGCGACCAGGGCTTCGAGGGAGCAGCGACTAGGGTCGGTGTCACGTTTCGCTTCCCAAAATACGGAATACGAGGGGTGATTAGGCCAGCCATGTTCCTACGGTCAGGGAATAATCTCTCCGTAGTCACACTTCGGCTTCTAGCATTACATGGTAGTCAGTAAACAGTACTGGAGTAAAGGAAAATCACAGTTCATGACTTTATTACATTGCAATAAAAGTTCGAAATACATTTATTTTGCACAAGGGAAAAACTAACCAACGAAATACTGGGTGCTTAAAGCAAAAGAAATGGCGCTGATGATGCAGTAAGGACCTCCACGATCTTGAATGGCAGGTTCTGCTCCTGAGATGGATCCACTTCGTCCTCTGAGCATGCATACTCAGGTCGTCAGGGAAACACATATAGCAATAATTATATAATGGGTGTGCAATGTTATTAAACATGAAAAGTGCAACAGAATGCAGAACATGAAAATAATGAACATCATTTGCATATGAACAGTGTGATATAAGTATCATATCACTAAACTAGGCAATATATATGTCACTACTTATCAGTCACTAAGTCAATAAAATCAATTGGTAGAAAGGATGCTCGTGTTTAACAAGGGTCTCGTGCATGCCCGAGACTACGGTCCACTGTTGCCCGGGACATAACCCTGCAGCCGTGCCCTAGGCCCACGACCTAATGTGTGTGTGTATATCACTGATAGCGAATGATCATCCTCTAAATCACTGTACCTCGCTAAATACGAGTTCAATTCCACCTTGATTTCCCCATTCCCCAGGTTATAGTATGAATTCAAGTATTAGATAGGTTGTGAACAAATACGTATCGCTTTCACTTTCAATCACGTTTCCACTTATCAATATCACTTTCGTATTTGCCACAACCCAATCACTAAAATTTATATATCGACAATGCAAAACAATCGCTACGTCTCGATGCAAACGATCACTATGCAGCAGGTATAAAGTAAGCACAAAATAGGCAAAAATGCACTGAACAGACATTCATTATATTATGACAGCCAACGCCATATAACTTGCATAATTTACCATAAAACACGTATAAAATCATCTAAAACAATATAAAAGGAGTACGAAGTACACTTGATTATCTAAGCAATAAAATTAATTTGATATCAAACGGAACTCAGGTTAGGGACTTATCATCATTTTAAATTAGCGATCAATTGCTGGAATTTCAGTTTCAGAACTGGAAGTCCAACTTCGCGCGCAGTTTACTAGGAATTATGTTTAGATTCAGATGTTGGCCCAGTTGAATAAAATACAGTTCTATCTGTTGGGTTTTCAACGCATCAAACGGATTAATAATAGCCTTTCTGTACTAGAAGTTATGTCCTGTTTAATGTGAAGGTGTAAGAAATGCCACTGCAGAAACTGCAGAACACGTCGACATTCTAAAATACAAACTAAATATCAAACGACTGTGAAACTGCACGGGACCAAATTCATGTGTTAGCCAACTAAATTATCTACGCGACTATATGGGAATCTGTGCATTTTCTGTCTTAAGTAGGGACATGCAGGTATTCAAATTCAGGTATCCTCGTGGGATGCTGCCCGGACTGCAGTCCAGAGTCGCATTCCCAGCAAAATCTCGTTACAGTAATCTATCAATATCAAAAAATAAACTATAGATGGTTATGTATAGGCATCAAGTGAAACATCCGTTCTCATTAACCGATCCAACTTAGGTTATTCAATTTGAATGCTATAATGATATTGACATGGGATGGTAACTCTCAATATAATCGAACGAAGTGGTTTGCTATAAAATTAATTGATTATTAAACATCAATATCGCTATACACAAACATTTATACCATATTATGTAATATTGTTATTTCAATTAACTAATACGATTATTAGCATGAGTAAGCAAGGGAAGAGGGTTCCACTTGCCTAGTGATCGATGACAACACGACAGTGGACGATGATGGACGGCACGAGCTCGACGCATGACAAGGCACGACATGACAATAGCTTAGGCTCGGCTACTCACTGCGGAGCTTGGCTTAGATATGAGGGGTCGGGGAAGTTGCTGGTGCGGGGCAAAGACGATGAGGTCGTGGCGACGATGGTCCCGGCGATGGGGCCGCGGCTGCTGTGTCAAAGTGGGCGATAGGGGTCGCTGCAGGTGCTATTCGTGAAGGAAGGAGCTCAGTCGTCGACGAGAGGGAAATTGAGGCTCGTCGGGGTGTCAAGAGGGTAGTCGGAGATAAGGCTCGAGGGTCGACGACGACGGTGGTGACTGGTGCTCGTGGCAGTGAGTGTGGCAATGGGCTTGGGCTTGGGCACAGCGAGTCTGGGCTCGGTGTTGGGGAGGAGAGGAGGTGGCCTCGAAGATGCTGGTGTTGCTGGTAGTCGTCGGTGATGGGAATGGCCGCGAGCTTGAGAGAGTCGGTGGTTGTTTGAGGTGGGTCGTCGGCGAGGTGGAGCTTGGAGCTTGGAGATGGTGGAGTTGAGTTGGGGAGTGTTGATGGTGACGATGGGAGGAAGTCGGCGGTGATGACGGAGGCTGTAAGGGAGCTTGAAGTCGGCAAAGGTTGAGTTGTGCTGAGACGACGTTGGTGGCGAGGAGGTGTAAGTTTTTGGGTGGCAGTGGGTAAAGAGAGGAGATGGGGTTGCAGAGGAAGTCGGCGGTGATGACGGAGGCTGTAAGGGAGCTTGAAGTCGGCGAAGGTTGAGTTGTGCTGAGACGACGTTGGTGGCAAGGAGGTGTAAGTTTTTGGGTGGCAGTGGGTAAAGAGAGGAGATGGGGTTGCAGAGGGGGAAAGGAAGGAGCGAGAGGGAAGAGATAGGGCGGGAGACGTTAAGAGGAGAGAGAGCCGGCGCCGATATCTCGGGGAGTTATTGGGGAAGAGCTCGGTTGTAGGTTGAGCGAGTCTCGTGGCGAGGACGAGAGAGGAGGGAAAGTCGTTGGAGAGAGAGGATATAGTGGAGGAGATTGCGGGGGAGTCATTGGCAGGGTGGTGTGTTCGTCGCGGAGGGGCGCGAGAAGAGGGGGAGAACGTTGGAAATAGGCGGGAAAAGAAAAGAAGCGAGGAAAAAGAAGAAAGGAAATGGGCGTGAGGGAGTCGGGTCGGGTATTAGGGAAAGGGTTGGGTTCGGTAGATTAGGAAAATAATCTAATAAAAAATATATATATAAAAATGGAAAAAATAGAAAAAAAATAGGGGGAAAATACAGAAAAATACGGAAAAATATATACACGGAAACTGGGGATTTACAGTCGGTGATCCCCATGGCTGTAATCCTCCGGTGGTGATCTAAGTAGAGGCGAACACGGCTTTCCAGCTATGGGTACCACGGTGACCTTAGATTTTTTAATGGCGTCTCGTAATTTGAGAAGATTCTCGGACAGTTTTTCGAGCTTAGAAGGACGTAACCCTACGAATTGATCACTACGGCGAAGGAGTAGGTCTCTGGTTCGACTTGATCGGGGTAGGTCCCCATCTAGGGTACATCAACAGGATGGTGATCGCTGTGGGGGTGGTTTCAGGTTCATGGCATGAAGGTTGGTGCCCAAGATCATGGTGACGATCATCGCAGGGGTGGATTTCAGGATTATGGTGCAAAGGAGGGCGGTCGACGCGGGGGTGGTTCTTTGGAGAGTTAGATGCAGGGCAGGGACAAGGGTGCAGATCGAGGTCGAGATCTTGGACGCGGAGGGAGGCGGGTCGTTTTGAGGAGAAGTCATGGACGGAGCAACGTATGGAGGGGGGTCAAGGGCGGTTGTTGGAGAGTCGTCTCAACATAGAGGGTAGAGGGTATGTGTTGGGGAGTCGCTGCAGCAGGGAAGAAGTGGGGATAGAGGAGATGAAAGGGATGGTGGGGGTGTGAGTTAGAGGGAAGAAGTATGAGAAGGAGTTTCTTAACTTGGTGGAGGAGGCAGCCGTTTGTTGTAGGGGCGGGAGAGAGACCCCGAGGCTTTCAAGGGATCAATTTCCCTAGAGGGGTGTGGTTGGTTGATAAGGATGGTTGGGACAGAGTTCTAGTGGATATCAAGAACGGGGCAAATGTCGTTAAGAGCTTCCAATATTGGGTCGCCGCTGAAGGAATATCATGGAAGTTGCTATACTTTGCAGGGAATGGGGTTATATGGCGAAGGATTTTCAGTTAGGCATTATATGTTACAATTGCCAAGGAAGGGTCACATTGCTAAGAAGTGTCCACTGCCGGAAAGGGAGGACAAGAGGAGGGGTAGAAGCAGGAGAAGAAATACAGATGACCAAGAGATCATAGTGCCTTATAATGAAAAGGAGGGGCAGAGGACGTTGGCAGCAAATCTTGGGGTGATAAGAATGCTCAATGCAAAGGATAGGATGCCGCCGGCGAGGTTAATAGTGGCAAAGCTTCGAGAGCGGTCATCAAATTATAAAACACATCAATGAGCGCTTGTGCCACACCTATTAGGATATATGGCTTATTTTCGAGATACGACGTCGGTTGAGATTCTCTGTAATTGTCCGAGTATTGAAGATGACATAAATCACTTCAATTTTAGAGTTTGCAGATGGACAGGATACGAGGGGTCTAGCATCCATCGTCATCATTCCGAGGTATGGTTACACATTGAAAACCTCCATGTGCATGTTTGGGGTTGGCATGTCATTGAGGAGATAGTGAGGAGTTTTGGGGTGCCGCTAGAACTCGATGATGAGACCGAAGCGAGAAAGTTAAGCAATGTGACTCGAGTGAGAGCAGGTTGCGAGGGGAGTCAATTTGTCTCGTGAGAGCAGATGGTACGAGTTGCGGGAAGAATTTTTAAGGTTACCTTTTCAGTTGAGGGTGGAGAGTCGATCAAGAGGGTGCCGGCGGTGAATTTCAAGGATGATAAGACGGTCGGAACTGGAGGCGGGGATTTGATGAGGAAATTAGTGTCACGGCCTGGAAATGGCCCGTGACCGGCACTTAGATCACGTGAAGTTTATAAGACTCCACCATAATCCAAGTAATCCGAAAACCCAAAAATCTAAACCTTCTTAGTAAAATATCCGAGGTGGAGTTTTGAAAAGGGGTATAATTGAAATCAATCTCTTTTTAAAGTATATGTAAAGTTCATTTGAAATGCAAGTAAATTATATACTATAATTTGAAAATATTTTCGTGATTTGAAATTTGGGCAGAACCTCCTTTGTAAATTTTAATCAAAAACCAGCACATAACAAGTATAATATGGCATCCCAAGTGGGAGCTAGCTCTTCACCAATTGGCGGAAACAACTACGCAAATACGAATATACGACGCCCAAGGCGAAGATCAACACAGAAAAGAAAGTAAGGAAAACCAAAGCATCATCAAACCCAAAATAAAGAATAATACACATATCTCGCTCTAAGTCTGAAAGAATATACAAGTCTCTGGTTTCTAAGTCTACCAAATATACATGGTCTGGTTGATGGAGCTTTTAACTAAGATACAAATGAATAATAAATGTATACAATGGAGGTTACGATCTGAGGAGTAACCTACCTACCAATGCAAATCATCCAGAAGAAAAGATGTGCCAGCAAGCCGCTATTGATCTGATCGGTCGATCCTGCAAGAAAATTATGGCACAACAGGGGTGAGTTGCCAACTCGTGAGTAGAAGATATCAGCAGGTAGAAATCGAATGTATAACGATCTCCAAGGTAAAATTGTAATATAATAATATCATATCGTGTGGTATCTAGGGTGATCGTGTATACATAAGTGTAATAATAATAATAATATCGTGCATGTGTCAATATATGGTACAAAGTCATCTATGTCATATGTTTGTATATACGTGTATCATCCAACGTGTGTCCATCAACGACACATCAATCATCATAAAACCTGAGTGCCCAGCATCGACACTCAAAATCATCACAAAACCCGTGTCTAACATAAACACGTAAATTCTTATATCTCAGGCACCATCTCATCAGATCGGTCTTCATATCCATCTGTCTCATATCACTCCGGTCGGTATCCTCCGGATATCTGCCGAGTCCAGTACTGTCATCGGCAGGTAGTGTTCCCCTGCAGGGCTCAACGCCTTTCTATATATCTTCTTGCCCCGGGGTACCGTACCGGGTCAACCATGTACCCGCAGACGGTAACTCACTCCTCGAATCAGGTAATCATCATAGCTCAGCACCGAGAAAACTCATGGTGAACGTCGAAATATCATATCAAGAGAAACCGCGTTTTTAAAACAATCATAAGTTTTTAAAATGTATCTGCGGTTTCTCAAATCCAGAAATCTCATGAAAACAGAATCTAATAAGCATGTAACAATGATGGAACAATATGTACAGGCACAGAACCGTACTGTAAAGTATAGCAAGTGTTTTCATATGAATGTGTCGTGTAACTAGGTAAGGAAGTGATAAATCTGAACTGGTATGTGTGGTATTGGATACTAAACAATAACTAAAATTCTACAGTTATAAGGCGATACAGTGACAGCGATTTCTAATGTGTACGTGGTATGGCAATTACCGATGATGTGTGTGAGCTGGCGAGTATATGTACGTGCAACATGCGCATCATCGATAATGGTACGTATGTCCTAGCAGACGAAGTCGTATAAAGATAAGTACACGAAACTAGTATATATGTTGTAAATGAAAATAATACGAGCGGATGCGGAAATAAGAAATCGTAGCGTGAAAGTATAAAATACGTAACCACATATGAGCATACAGTTATAGTTTAAAATAGTCCAAATCGTTGTTTTTGAAAATAAGGGCTACGATGTTTTTGAAAAAGATACCATTTGAAAATCCGTATCATCCCTTGAAGTTATCATTTAAAAGTGCATAACGATTCGTTAATTTTGAAAAATAGGTATGACTCTAAATATAACCTAATGTCTACTTAAGTGATTTTAAAACAATATTTCTTGAGTCGATATATATATAAGTCGGTGATCCATCCTCATCATATCATGTACGGTATAATTGATCTTACGATATCATCAAATCAATAGTACAGATCTATAGTTGCGTACATCATTTCATATCATGTGTCATATCGTATCATATCATACCATTTCATATCATATCATATAACATCGCCTCATGTCATCATATCCAATCATATCGACTCGTCTCATCATAACATAACATATCCTCATCTCGTTATGTTGTATCGTAATATCCTCAAATTTAAATATACACATATAGGTCAAGGCTAAGAAAGATAGAACTAAGGACATACCTTCCTACAAGTATACTACTATTGCTTGTAGTACCCTAGAACCCTATTAGCTAGATATACATATCTAATATCTATGTAATATACGTATAACTATATATCCTAATTCTACGGTTGCGAGGGTGCTATACGCCATCCACCCATAGATATACATCTACTCACATACTACGCCTTTCTCTAGTCAATCCCGACAGATGCCTTGCCCTCCTTCGTCGTCCCGGAAGTCCACGCGCTTGTATCTACAAATTAAGTCCATAACCAAAATCTAATGAAAACCCGAATTCATAGAAATCCATATCCAAAACGATACAACAAGCGAAAGGCACATAGGTTAGAACCTATGGTCAACGCATACTAAAACAACAAAACAACCCCCAACGCTGACATACGAATGCCAAACGACCGAGTCAAAACTCAAATATCAAAAACAAATTTTCAAATGTCGGAAACTATCGACAGAAAACAAGTAAAATGACTCCAGATTCTACCTAAAGTGAAATTAAACTTTTTTGCATACATGATAGGTCTAGTTATTTAATAAGTGAGTTACAAACCAAGTTTCAGACCCTAACTCCAAAATTAGGCGGAAAATTGCGGCCAAATTGAATAAAACGGCGGCCTCAACATTGGGGTTTGCGCTCGGGTTTCTAGGGTGGCTTCTTATGTGTGTGCACATCTCACAGTATCTGCACATCTCACAGTATCTGCTAATAAATTTTCAGAATTTTAAAGTCATCACAGATTCCATTTGAACATCAAAAGTCAATGAAAAGCCGATGTCGGAAAATTCTAAGTTCGACTTTGAACATTCTAAACTCATTCTAATTCATGCTACCACCACCACTAGGCCAGTAGATACTCACTAAACCTCTACTACAACCTCCACTAATATCTACTACAAGTTTTATCCACTAATTCTCATCCTAGAATTTTCCAAGTTCACCAAACCTAAATATCTTAACTCTAAGCTAATACTTAAGGTTAGGAAACTTAAAACTTGACTAAAACTTAGAGTTATACCTTGTAGAAGTAACCTAAGAAAATTCCTAATTAGCCAAAAGTGTTCAAAACTTAAGCTTGATCTCACCATGATGTGTAGGATGATCTTGTAAACAATATTTGTGAAGGTTTAAAGGGATTTTGATGTGATTTAGAGGTATTGTGTGATGGTAGAGGAGGTTGGAGGTGAAGGAAAAGGAGATGAAGAAGAGAATGAAGGGATGAGGTGAAGAAAACTAGCTATGATTATGATCATGGCTTCTCTCTCTCTTTCTCACTCTCATTAAATGCACCTTGTCACTTCATGTCTTCCTCTCTCGTTTCTTTTTCTTTTTCTCTTATTTTCTCTTTTCTTTAAAAACATACATAAGACCATGCATCACAACAAAATGTGTCATGGCACTCAAAACATGGTTAACAAAAATGGATTTGGTTTAATGCATAATTAGTAATATACTAATAAGTTTAACATTCAACTTGTATGTAAATAATATATATTAATTTGTAAATGCCCAAATCATATAAATGTTTTCATAAATAATAATTCATTTTAAATTTTAAATTATTTTCCAAAAATATAGGTATATAACTATACCATTCTATGAAAACTCAAATTCATACTTGTATAATATTCATAAAATTTATTATTTTATTATTTAAATTCCAAAAATATTATTTTATATTTTCTGAAATGTCACAATTAGTGTCTCTTGAAACCCAAGAGCTGGAGACCAAACACCACCGGATCGAATTCTAAATCGGCACATGTTCAAGGTGAAACTAACCAATCAAGGGGCACCTCGTTGATGGACACTTATGGATGTGAGGAAAGCGAAAGGACCCGCTTGCATGGAATGCGCTTAGATCGAGGAATTCATCCTTCGGGTGTGAAAACCCAGGAGGTGACGTGGAAGAGAAGATTGCGAGCGAGATTTACGCGTGAGCAGTTATCAAAAGTCAAAGGGAGGAGATTTAGGCCGGGCTGGGACAAATGAGTGGAGGGTTGTGGGAGCTGGGGTTACATAAAATAAACATGCAGCGGATCGAGCATTGAAGGAAAAGAATGGGAGAAGATAGCAGAAGATAACTTTGAAAAGGCGGCGAACTTGGACGGTCCGTATGGGGACTTCACAGCGGAAACGAAACGCGAATTGGGAAAACACTTAAGAAAATCTAAAGGCGATATTAGAGGACGATCCTATCTCGAATGGAAATAGTTATTGTTCGAAGAGAGATGTGTTTGGTGTTGTAGTGGCAAATTACGAGATAAATGAAGGTTCTTATAAGGGTGAGCTTCAGGCAAGAAAAAATGGGAAGGAGGTGGATCAAATGGATATCGGTATAGAGAAAGTTGACAGGATGGTTGTAACAACGATACAGGCGATGGTCAAGCGTAAGCTAGAGGATGCTTTTTCGGTCGATATGCAGTCCATCATCAGAAAAGGGATAGAAGAGGCGGTGGAAAAAATGACGATTAACGGAGGTTCTTTGTTGGAGAATGGTGCAAATTTGAATAGTCGGGAGTTATGAGATAAAGAGAAGATTCAGGATAACGACGGCGTAGGAGAAGAAAATCATGAAGGTGAAAAACATGAAGAGCCAGTGTCGGAGGATAGTTTGATGACGGGGGGTAAAAAGAGTGGTAGGATACAAGCTAGGCTGGGTGTGAGCGTCAGAAAAGACGGTGCTGGGATAGCAAAGGCAAAGGAAGGGAAAAAGAATAAATCAACTTCATCATGTACAAATTTAAATGCAGTAGTTGTTTTTAGTAATTTGCTTGATAGTCATTTAATTCAATATTGTGAGGCGTCTGGCGTAGACTTAGGTTTTTCTATTGAGGTTGTTGATGCAAACTTAGCTTTAGTGAGAAACCTTGAACACGATAGAGTGGGCATCAATGCTACCATTCTGGAGGACACTGGGATGCACCACGATGGGGGTAGTGAACTATGGCTTGTGAAGCTTCGTTATGCGGGGTAAGGGTAGATATCATAGTTTTTATGAATTGTTTTTTGGAACGTCAGAGGTTTGGGGCAGTCTATTAAAAGAAGAATGGTAAGGGAGGTTATTTGAAAAGGTTGTTTCAAGATAATGGGTTTATCGAAAAAAACTAGGTAGTCCTTCGACTGGAACACAGCTTAGTTTACGAGCTAGGGCTAGGGCTGAGGTTAAATGGATTGTAAAGGAAGCAGAAGAGGCTCAAGCATTTTGCTTGGGATCGATGAAGGATGGATGCACATTGAGGACACTTTTGTTTGGGGCTTCTCAGTAACAGCTGTTATTAAGGACAAGATTGATGAGTAGAGACAAATGGTTATGGTTGTTTATAGGCTGTTTAAAAGGGAAATGAGAGAGATTTCTGAATGAATTGAGACATATAAGAAGGAAATGGGACGTTCCTTGGGTAGCAGGCGGGGATTTCAATGCGGTCATGTTCGTGGATGAAAGGGTGGGAACGTTAAATGATAAGGATAGAGATGTTCAATCAGGCTATCTTTAATATAGATCTTGTGGAGATTCCGGTGGCGGATATTGAATTTACATGGTTGAATCATAGTTTTAGGGCATGCCTGGCGAAATTGGATAGATACTTGGGGTCAATAGATTAGGAGAGTCGATATCCGTTTGCGTATGCGAGATCGGACTCAAAGACTACATCAGACCACATGTCGATCCTATTGTGTGATGGGACGAGGATAGACTCAAAGGGAAAGAGCAAGTTTCGGTTTAAGAAGAGATGGTTAGGGGAGGAGGAAGCGTATCTTTTGATAAGAACAAGCTAGGTATGTCTGACGTCTAGCTCGGATGCTGCTAGTAATCTAGTAGCTAAGTTGAAACAGTTGAAATGAGTTTTGCGAAAATGAGATAGAAAGAGATTTCTTTTGGAAAGGCAAAGGAAAAAAGAGGTGATCGAGTATATTGACGAAATGGAGAGAAGAGAAAAGAGAGTGATTTGTCAAAAAGGGAGTTTAGTCACTTGTGCAAGTAGAGAATGGAACTTAAAGAAATATATCGGAAGGAAGAGTGGAAACAGAAGTCAAGGGAATTGTGGTTGAGGGAAGGGGATGAAAACAAGACTTCTTTTCACAAGATGGCGAACACTAAAAAGCGATCTAACTGTATTCAAAGGATTAAAAGTATAGGCCAGGTGCTTACAGAGATTGCAGATATTAAGAAGGCGGCAAGTGAATTTTATAAAGATTTAATGGGGAAGTCTAAGGATAAAAGGTGGAAGATGTGAGAATTTTTTTGGGAAGATAAAGATGTTGGCTATAGTGCCCTCAAGTCAATTATTGGATCGCAGGCACATGATTGCGGTGATTGAGAAAGGACTTATACCGGTAGAACAGTCTTACTCGAGATGATGGTATGCTATCTGGTTTGTCTTTATCATCGTGTACATGCTTCAGATGACATTACAGATCACTATTACATGTTGATAGAGCCCATATGATTCTTGCTTGACCACCAGCAGTATGATGACGATCATATACATGGGAGTTGGGTGGTCTATAAACACATCCTTAAAATGTCCCTAGTCATGAGAGTTTCGAGACTGGGCATCGATACTCCAAGAGTAGACTAGTGTATACGGATCGAGACCCTAACGAGGAGCGGTGGCCGGTCTCACAAGCCATTGATGTTAGTTGGTTCACCTAAGATGTATACATGTGCTCATTGGGTTATGAGTACACCGAACGGACTTGCCGGGAACATGCTAGTTAGAATTATACCTATTGTCAGATAGCAATTCCCTGGTGACATGTGTACAGGTTAGTCTATCGACCTGAGATCGTCATTTGTCTCGTGTGAGTTCCCACTGTGCTTTGATTACTACCCTACTACGGCTCAAAAGAGTCGTGCAAACAGGTTTTAGTTGGGTACAGTCCCGAGCCACATAGAGGCAGTGAGCGGATCATCAGGGGATTCGTCTCTCCCGGTATTGGAGTTGATGTCGCGTTGTGCATGAGTGGTCATCACCAGAAATTCTCGACCGGGATAGACGAGAATTACCAATCTAGGATCGATAGTTTCTCAGTTAGTAATAGGTTTCATGCCGACACTAAATGTCGTGTTATTAGGGGGTTTGACTTTATCCACCCCCTAGGCTCGATGTGCGATACTCATAGACGAACGGACCGGACTGTACGGATATTGTCACTGTCAGGCTCAGCAGGGTTTCAGGATGAATTTGTTCATCGGCTTCCCTTTCGCTCAATACCTGGGAAGCCGTTACGTACAGCTAGTGCACTGACGTGCTTGTGGTTAAACCCACTGCCAGCGTATTGACGAGTCTTTAGAGTCTTACACAGAGCGTTTCCCTAGTTTGGGAGAAACGTTGTAGAGGCCGTATGGTTTTATAGCAGGGTTCGATCATATACGTGCACTTGTGCACGGATCATGATCGGGCGGATAATACCAGTGGGTTTTGGTTTAAGCTGGATCCTAGTGTTATATTGTTGGATTATTTTCGTCTCGTTGTATTCGTATTCAGTCGAAATACGGATGCGTGTATGTATATACAGATGAGGGGTATTCTTGTAATTCGTTACAAGATATCTTTAGGGTTGCCATTTCTTTCATTTTGTATTAAACATTTAGAGTTTTTTAAATGTTTAATATTGTGTTGAGGTGGAAAGTGTAAGCATGGATTTTGGTTTGGACATTGATGAGGCATGGGCTCTTGGTTTTGTTGTTTTGTGATGAGCGAATTTAGTGGCTGTTACATTTTGGGTGAGGGAATTAAGTGGCTGTTGATTTTTTGGTGAGGGGAATTTCGTGGCTGCCATTTTAGGTGGAGTATTTTTTGTGGCTGAATACTTTGTTTCAATACACCCTAAGTTGCTCAACACATGAGACATGTTATGATGGAGGTGAAAGAGTTGCCATTGGAGTAAAGAAAAATGTGATGCATTGGTTTTGGCCAAGTCTAGAAAAGAGAAAGAAGTGGCTCTGTGGTTGAGGTGGCTATTCTTGTGAATGTAGTGAGGAATTTTTGTGGGTTTTTTTTGCTACTCAAGAAATTTTTTTCCAACACCAAAAATCAGCCACCAAAAATACCCTCACCCAAAATGGCAACCACGAAATTCTCCTCACCAAAAAATTAACAGCCACTTAATTCTCTCACCCAAAATGTAACCGCCACTAAATTCTCTCATCACAAAACAACAAAACCAAGAGCCCATGCCTCATCAGTGTCCAAGCCAAAACCTATGCCCACACTTTCCACCTCAACACAATATTAAACATTTAAAAAACTCTAAATGTTTAATACAAAATAAAAGAAAAGAAATGGCAACCCTATAGTTATCTTGTAATGAATTACAAAAATACCCCTCATATGTATATACATACCCACATCCGTATTCCGACTGAATACGAATACAATGAGACAAAAATAATCCAATAATATAACACTAGAATCTGGCTTATACCAAAGCCCACTAATATTATCCGTCCGATCATGATCAGTGCACAAGTGCACGTATATATTTGAACCCTACCATAAAACCATACGGTCTCTACAACGTTTCGTCCGAACCAGGAAAACTCTCTGTGTGGGACTTTAAAGACTCGTCAATACGCTGGTGTAGGGTGATTTTCGTCACCCCATTGAGATGGGAATACGCGCGCGCTTGTCAGGCGCATTACAGATTCCCCCTGCCTAGGGTAGGCTGGGGTTTATTGATTGTGGGGATCCGAATCTCCGGCAGCCGCGGACTAAGCTGCCGTTAATTACCCCCCGCATTTGCAGCGAGAGAACCTCCGATTGATGGGTTAAACTGGTCATGTGAACTCAATGTGCAGTGTTGTGTTTTGGAGGGGTTTTGGATGTATCGGGGACCCCGCAGAGTTTTTACGGAGGCCCGCTACCCGGATAGCAGGCTGGGGGTCAAGGGGGCTAGCAGCCCCCTTGCGGGGTGCGGGGTGCGGGGCAGCGTCCCGTTAGAAATTTTTTCCAACAGAGACGGTGTTGTGGAGAGTGTGTGTATCTATACATGTATACATATATATAAAAAGGGGAAAAGCGCCCAAAGAACGCGCGGGGCCAGCACCTCACGTGCCTAGCACGCGAGCACTGGGCGCTTGAGCGCTAGCGCACCACGTGTTCGACACATGGGCGCTGTGCACTCAGACGCCGGCGCACCACGTATCCAACACGTGGGCACTGTGCGCTTGAGCGCTGTGCGCTTAAGTGCTGGCGCACCACGTATCCGACACGTGGGCGCTGGGCGCTCGAGCGCTGGCGCACCACATGTCCGACACGTGGGCGCTGGGCGCTCGAGCGCTAGCGCGCTACGTGTCCGGCACGTGGGCGCTTGGGCGCCAACGAGGAAAAGGGGATTTTAGCCCCAGAAATAGGATTTAAAATCCCAAAAGAGGATTTAAAGTGGCGTTAAACTCCTAAGATGTTTTAGAGTTGATGAAAGGGGTTCTTCTTTGGAGCCCTGGGTCTTCCCAAAAATGGGGTTTTTGGAGATGGTCCTCCTTCTTCCTCCTCTGTTGGCAGGATCTTGAAGATCAAGAGATGTGGGATTTTAAAAATCTCTTCTTTTTAAGATTTGATGGGAGATCTGAGCTCCCCTTTGTGGGTTTTATGGTGAAAAACTATTTAGTTTTTGAAAAGGAAGAGTAAAACTCTTGATTTAATTCAAAAGATAGAAGAAGGTTTAGAACCTTCAGAAAGAGGAAAGAGGCACAAACCCTAGATTTTGAGGGGAATGAAAAGTCTATGCTTTATTCATCGTCATGTTGCCTTATATAGGCTTACATATTTACATATAGCCCCTTGGGCTTTACAAAATGACATTTTGCCTATCCCATGGTTCATGTACCATTTCTTTTTGCATATAAGCCATGGGCTTTACAAAAATTTGGCTTTATGCCCATTTTGCTTACATTCATGCACAAAAATTACATCAAAATTATTTGTTACATGATTTCTATGTTGGCATGGGTAGGCTGGTCGCGGGCTCGACTTGGGCATGGGCCCGCTTGACCTGGGCTTGGGCCCACCTGGTTTGGGGTTGACCTTGACTTTGACTTGGTCAACCGGGGTGCAAATTTTGACCCCAACAAAGTGCCTCCATCAATGAATGCACACCGCATGCATGAGTTGTGTGCACGAAATTGATGGATCTTGAAGTTGGATTTCGAGGTGGAACATCATTCCAGGGGCGGAGCATCAACCCGGGGAGCTTGATTCCCGGGGATCGGAGCATCATTACGATTTGCGGAGAATAATTCCAGGGTCGGAGTATCCCTCGGGGAGCATGATTCCCGGGGATCGGAGCATTATTCCAATTTGCGGAGCATAATTCCAAGGTCGGAGCATCCCTCGGGGAGCATGATTCCCGGGGATCGGAGCATTATTCCGATTTGCAGAGCATGATTCCAAAGATCGAAACATCATTCCGAAGAGCGGAGCATGATTCCAGGGATCGGAGCATCATTCCGAAGCGTGAAGCATGATTCCAAGAATCGGAGCATCATTCCGAAGCGGAGCATGATTCTAGGGATCGGAGCATCATTCCGAAGCGCGGAGCATGATTCCAGGGATCGGAGCATCATTCCAAAGCGGAGCATGATTCCTGGGATCGGAGCATCATTCCGAATAGTCGAAGTATAATTCCGAGGGTTGGAGCATAATTCCGGGATCGGAGCATCCTTCCGAAGCGCGGAGCATGATTCCAGGGATCGGAGCATCATTCCGAAGCGGAGCATAATTCCAGGGATCGGAGCATCATTCCGAAGAGTGGAGCATGATTTCAGGGATCAGAGCATTATTCCGAGGAGTCGGAGTATAATTCCGAGGGTTGGAGCATAATTCTGGGATCATAGCATCCTTCCAAAGAGCGGCATACATTCTGACCGAAGCATAATTTCGATGCAGAGGTTGATTCCTAGGCGAAGCATAATTCCGATGGGGAAAGCAGATAATCCGATGCGAAGCTTGATTTCGACACGGGGTGCACATTCTGAGACGAAACATGATTCCGATGCAGAGCTTGCCGGTTGACTTGATTCCGAGGCAGAGCATAATTCAGACGAGGAGGTCGTTGGTTGATTCCGAGCCGAAGCATATTCCGACAGGGAAGGCAGGTACATCGAGGCGAAGCTTGATTTCGACGCGGGGTACACTCTGAGACGAAGCATGATTCTGACGCAGAGCTTGCTGGTTGATTTGATTCCGAGGCGGAGCATAATTCCGCCAGGGAAGGTAGATATCCCGAGGCGAAGCATGATCTCAACACGGGGTAAATTCTGGGACAGAGCATGATTCCGCCGCAGAGATTGTTGGTTTGATTTGATTTGGGTTGACATCAGCATCGTAATACTGGAATATGGTACCAGGAGCGAATCATCATTTGCCATGAGTGGATTTGAGGATTTCGGTTTTTGTTTGGCATTTGCATTACTGCACTGGAATAATGCCAGGAGCAACTCATTATTTTCTCCGGGAGGATTTGGGAATTACTGGCTTAGGAGACAGGTTTAGGTCCCTATCACCTAAGACTTTTCAATTTTGTGAGCCGTAAGGGTCTTACAAAGCATTTTCTCCCTACGGGTCGTAAGGATCCCGTAGGTGTATTTTCTTCTTAGGAGTCGTGGGGACTCCTAAGTGTGTTGCTCTTTTGTGAGTCGTAAGGATCTTACGCGGGAATTTTCTCCTCACAAAGTCGAGAGGACTTTGTGAGTGCATTTCATATCTTTTTCACGAGTTTGCGCCCTTTCGGGTTTTTACAAACTCGCTCGCAGTCCTGCTGTTTTTACTCACGGAGCCCTTTCGGGTTTTCATCCGTGCCCATTTTCCTTGTGGACATACCATTTTTTTAATTATTTTTTTTATTTTCGGTGGGACCTTGAATGTGGTCTCACCGATAGGACTTGAGAGAGATTGGGATTGTTTTACGCCCGTGGATTGTATACGGTTTTGCAGGATGTATGATCCAGACCGTAGGGCCGGAAAAATTTCGGGACTTTGTTGGCGTCTGCATCGCTGCACTGGAATATGGTACCAGGAGTGACTCATCATTCGCCATTGGGGTATGGGATTTGGAATTTGGTTGGCGTCTGCATCGCTGCACTAGAATATGGTACCAGGAGCGACTCATCATTCGCCATTGGGATTTGGAATTTGGTTGGCGTCTGCATCGCTACACTAGAATATGGTACCAGGAGCGACTCATCATTCGCCGTTTCTTTTTTTTGTTTTTGTTTTTTTTTTGTTTTACCGCGATTGCTCTTGTTAGGTCCACGTTACCCATCCCGGTTCTTTCGGGAAGGCGGAATAGGTAAAAATCAAAATTTTCTCACAAGATAACATGGACCACCCATGAAGGATTTTTGCTAAACAAAAACTAACATACTAACTACAAGTTCTAGCTACTATGTAGAATGGTTATACCTAGGTCTTGAACTCCTTCTTTTCTTGTTGTGGTTCTCCTTCTTGCTTGCTCCTTATAGTTGCGTAGACGACTCCTCCTCGTCGTCTTCTCTTTGCCGAAGATAGATCCACCCGAGGGCCTCTACCTTGAGCTCCTACCTCAACCAAGAGATAACTAGAAAGCTTAGTTTGCTAGACAAAGAACCCTAGAAAGAGTAGAGAGATGTTTTGATGGTTTTGTCTCAAAAGCTTTTGATTTTCAATACATGAAAGATTAAAGCTTTGAGAGGAAGAGGGAGAGCTAAAAAACATGAGAGAGAAAGAGCAAGAGAGAATGAGAGATAAATCAACAACCATCTCTAATATGAGAGAAATAATAATAATAATAATTATTAAGGAAAATGTGATGGTTAGTTTTGAAATGACCATTATCATTTCACATTAAATGAAATTTGCAAGAATCAAGAAGTATCTTTCATGTGAAATGATGATGGTCAAAATGTCAACAAGAGTCAACCGGTCAACCAAAATCAAAAGGTCAACAAAAGTCAAATGGTCAACCTAACCATGGCACAATTATCCTTAATTAATATCATTAATCATATTTCTCATTCTCATTAGGGTTTGGAAAAAAGTCAAAAGTCAACAACCATAATGAGAATCCTCTGCCTCTGTCAACTGTGCATACACACCTGTATCCGTGCTCCGAGAAACACGAACACAATGAGACAAAACCAATCCCAAAATAAATATTAGGATCTGGCTTAAACTAAAGCCCGCTAGTGATGACTGCCCGGACACCAAATGTGCACAAGTGCGCGGATATGAACGAACCCCGTCACAAAACCATGTGACCTCTCTACTCTGCTTTACCCAAAGGCGAATAACCCTCTGTGTGGGAATCTAAAGGCTCGACACTACGCTGGCAGTGGGTTTAACTACAGGTCGCAAGCGGTACTAGCTGTACGCAACGGTCCCCAGATAGATGCTGATAAGAAGACCGACGAGGTGAACCCATCCGAACTCCTACTGAGCCTGAACGTGACCATCTCCGTACAGTCCGGTCTGTTCGTCTGAGAGTATCGTATGGCGGGCCTAGGGGGCGGTAAACGTCAGTCCCCTAATAGCGGTACAAGTCATGTCGGAGTGTAGCCCAGAACACCCTGAGAAACTACTGGAAACACTACCAGTAATTCTCGCTTGCCCTGGCTAGGGACGACTATGCGTAATGGCTCTCCTAGACACAACGTGATATCAACTCCCAATACCAGGAGAGACGAATCCTGTCTAACCGTCACTGCCTCCAAGTGCTTCGGGACTGCACCCAACTACTACCTGTTTGCACGACTTAATAGAGCCGTGGTAGGGTAGTAATCTAAGAACAGTGGGAATACACTCGAGGCGAAGTGATAGTGTCAAGTCAACGGACTAAGCTGTACTCATGTCACCTGAGAACTGTTAACTGACGATAGGTATAATACCAACCAACAGTTCCCGACGAGTCCTGTCCAGTGTACTCATAACCTAACGAGCACCTGCATACTATCTCCAGTATGACGTACTGATGACTGTGGGACAGACCATCTCCCCTGCTGGGATGAGAAGCGTATGCACCAGTCTACTCTGGAGTATCGATACCCTGTCTCGATAATCCTACGACTAGGGACCAAAATAAGGATGTGCTTATAAACTATCCAGCCCCCACTAGTGTGATCGCCATCACAACGCCGGTAGTCGAGCAAAGATCCTAAGGGCTCCATCAATATGTTTTTAGCGATATGTTAAAAGAAACATATACACATATTAAGATAGAAACAAACCAAGTAGCATAGTACTATATCGAGCAAGACTGTCGTAAACCCATATATATATCCCAAGCTTCCAAAATGTATTATACAAACTAGTACTATACAATAATGGCCTCTAGGGCATACATATCCAACAATCTCCCACTTGCACTAAAGGCCGGTAATTGGTGTATCGCATACCCAACGTATGCACTAAGGCCAGCTGCTGGCGTATCGCATACCCAATAGCTCAAAAAGTTGCTCGAACTATGTTTGAGAGAGGGTCTTTGTGAATGGATCCGCCGTGTTGTCTTTTGTGTCCACTCTCCGTACCTCGATCTCCTGGCGATCAATGATCTTCCTGATCAGGTGATACCGCCTCAAGATGTGTCTGGACTTTTGATGGGACCTTGGTTCCTTCGCTAAAGCTATAGCCCCATTGTTATCGCTATACAAAGATATTGGGTCAACAATGGACGGAACCACCTGAAGTTCACTAATGAACTTCTTCATCCAGACCGCCTCTTTTGCGGCATCGCTTGCAGTAATGTATTCAGCCTCCATCGTCGAGTCTGCGACGGTATCCTGTTTGGAACTCCTCCAACACACCACCCCTCCGTTAAGGGTAAACACAAAACCCGAGACAGACTTGCTGTCATCCTTGTCACTCTGGAAGCTTGAATCGGTAAAGGACTCGACTCTGAGGTCTCCATTACCGTAAACCAGGAACATCTCCTTAGTCCTTCTCAGGTACTTGAGAATGTTTTTCACTGCCGTCCAGTGGTTCTCACCTGGGTCTGACTGATACCGGCTCACCACGCTCAGCGCGTAAGCTACATCTGGTCTTGTACATAGCATCGCATACATTTAAATCCTACCGCCGAAGCGTAGGGTATAGTGCTCATGCGAACCCTCTCCTCGTCAGTCTTAGGAGACATCTTCTTGGAGAGGGTGATTCCGTGCAATGCGGTATATTACCGCGCTTGGAATCTTCCATACTAAATCTCTTTAGTACGGTCTCTATGTACCTGGACTGCGAAAGTCCCAGTAATCTCTTGGATCTATCTCTGTAGATCTTGATCCCCAGAATGTACGAGGAATCACCCAGGTCCTTCATGGAGAACCGTTATGACAAGAATAGCTTGACCGATTGTAGCATAGGAATGTCATTTCCTATCAAAAGAATGTCGTCCACGTACAAAACTAGGAACACGATAGTTCGTCCTACAATCTTCTTATAGACACAAGGTTCATCTTCGTTCTTGATGAAATCAAATTCCTTGATTGCCTCATCAAAACAGATGTTCCAGCTCCGCGATGCCTGTTTTAATCCATAAATGGATTTAAACAACTTGTACACCTTCCCGCTGCTCCTACTGTCTACGAAACCTTCTGGCTGATCCATGTAAACGCACTCTTCCAAACAGTCGTTTAGAAAAACCGTTTTTACGTCCATCTGCCAGATTTCATAGTCATGGAAGGCAGCAATGGCAAGTAGGATCCGAATGGATTTGAGCATAACCACTGGAGAAAAAGTTTCGTCATAGTCCACACCAGGTCTTTGACGAAAACCTTTTGCAACGAGTCTAGCCTTATAGGTTTCCACCTGCCCATCTACACCAAGTTTCCTTTTGTAGATCCATTTGCATCCAACAGGTTTTACCCCAGGTGGAGCAATATCCAAGGTCCACACTTTATTGGTATACATGGACTCCATTTCGGATTGCATAGCATCCAGCTACTTATCAAAGTCCCTACTGATAATGGCCTGCCTGAAACTGGTAGGGTCATCTTCTTCCAAGATGCAATCCTCTCGATCTCCGTCTAATGAGAAAACCGTAGTATCTCTCGGGCGGATGAGAAATCCTACCGGATCTGCGGAGTGGCTGAGGTTCGTCTGGGGTTATTGAATCTGAGGTTCTGTCAAATCTTCAGTTTCAGTTTGTGGTCGCTGAATTTCTTCCAATTCTACCGTGCTCCCACTAATTTCTTTTGCAAGAAAGTTCGTTTCTAAGAAAACGGCATGCTGAGCAACAAACACCTTCTGTTCCTCGGTGTGGTAGAACAGATATCCATAACCATTCTTTGGATATCCCACAAACTTACATAAAACTGACCATGTCTCTAGCTTATCTGGTTTATGCTTTTCAACATAAGCCGGACAACCCCATATCTTAAATCTTTTAAAATATGGCATTTTTCCATTCCATATCTCGAATGGAGTCTTAGGCACTGATTTAGACGGAACACCATTCAATAGATATGCTGCTGTTAAAAGCGCATGTCCCTAAAATGAAAGAGGCAACTCGGCACTACTCATCATGGAGCGAACCATATCCAATAGGGTACGATTCCTCCGTTCCGATACACCGTTGTGCTGTGGTGTATAAGGAGGAGTAAGCTGAGAGAGAATTCCATTCTCTTTTAAGTAATCTAGGAATTCCGTGCTTAAGTATTCCCCTTCCCTATCCGATCGGAGGATCTTGATATTTTTGCCAGTCTGGTTCTCTACTTCGTTTCTGAATTCCTTGAATTTCTCAAAAGGTTCAGATTTGTGTTTCATCAGATACACATATCCGAACCTAGAGAGATCGTCAGTGAATGTGATGAAGTACGAGAACCCATCCCTTGCATGTATAGACATCGGACCACATACATCACCGTGTATGAGTCCCAAGAGCTCTGTTGCTCTTTCTCCATGTCCGGTGAACGGAGATTTGGTCATCTTTCCTTTGAGACAAGACTGAAAAGTTTCGTAAGATGAAAACTCGAACGTATTCAATAGTCCATCTTTATGCAACTTACTTAGCCTTTTCTCTCCGATATGACCAAGTCTACAATGCCACAAGTAGGATTCATGCGTATCTGAACTCTTCCTCTTGCGTGTGTTTTGTACATTGAGAACTGTATTCTGATTTAGAATATAGATACCATTACACAGTGTACCTTCTGCAACCAGTACCTTATGAAGGTAAATGTTCATGATATTTCTATCAAGAACAAAGTTATATCCATCTTTATTAAGTAAAGACACTGATATTATGTTGCAAACTATTGAAGGTACATAGTAGCAATCGTTCAAAATCATAGTATTGCCATTTGGCAACACTAGGTGATATTCACTGACGGCTGCAGCATTAACTTGTGCTCCGTTCGCTATCCTGAACGACATATCACCATGTACAACTTTCCTACTTTTTCTCAGTCCCTGCAATAGATTACAGATATGAGATCCTGATCTGGTATCAAGTACCCAGGAGGTAGGGCTGACCGTAAAGCAGTTCTCAATTACAAGAACACCTGAAGTAGATGCAAAACTATGCTTCTTCTTCAACTGGGTATCCTTGGAATCCATACAATCCTCTTTCCCTTGCTC
This sequence comes from Agapanthus africanus, assembly GCA_030015575.1. Lineage (NCBI taxonomy): Eukaryota > Viridiplantae > Streptophyta > Magnoliopsida > Asparagales > Amaryllidaceae > Agapanthus > Agapanthus africanus. Next base: position 439,862,726 of record CM057344.1, read on the forward strand.
ATACTTGTGACTGTTGTCATAAGTTAGAGCCAAACCGACGTTCCCCAGCCCCGAATAAGAATTCGGATCGGTCAAGCGATACATTTTATTATCTTGATTAGGGCGTGAAATGGTTGCTACCTGGAGAGAGAGAAAAGAAACACTCAGCGTGCGCTCTTGCAAGATTAGATTGGTTTATTAATTTATCTAATCAGGATGGCTCCCACTGTTTCCTCAAATTCTTCTTCAAACCCTAAAAGAAGAACTAGTCAGGATTAATCGCACGTCACAATACTTGCTTAACCTTTCAGCCATGTTAGTGTTGGTACTTCGAGGGAGGTTTTCCAACGCTTTCGCGAAGTTCCTTAATTAAATAACCTCTTTTCCCTGAAGGCGTAGCCCCCTAACACCGTTCTAGACACCTACTTGGTTTATAGCATTGATTGTTAAGTGAAATAATCTCCCGAGAGTAATCCAACTCATCAGTGGGATCGGGATCCAACTATCATTGTGCGATGACCTAGATGGAATCCACTCTGGTCACCACACTCCAGAAGGTATGCTAAATCTGTAAGTTTCAGTTTCTTTAGAAACTCCCGATGTGGATTTTTGCCCCTAACGGTTTATGACCTTGACTAGGTCAACAAACCATAAACCGCTAGTCAAGTTCTACCCGTCATTATCTTGATTGCATTAAACCCACCCATACGTGCCCTTGACTAGGTCAACAAGGCCGCACGACTGTCCTAACCAATCACATTTGCAATGCACAGAAAAATATCACTTAGCTACCATTCACTACGCCTTGACTAGGTCAACAAACGCAGTACGAATACTAAATAATACCAATCCGAAATGACGGAGGGCTACGGCTGGGTTTTTGGCGAAAAATCCGTTAATGTAATGAACTTGATATCGTTGAAGGAACCTAATTGCCCTTTTTTTTTAAAATATAGTGGCGAAAACTTTTGCTAAAGAGGTCACTCCCTGTGAAGGAATCTTGGCTCTTTCCTCGTCGAATGAGGTGCATGATATTCCAAACTGAATACCTCGATGCAAAGCAAGAATAATCAACTATAGTGAAGTTATTACCCTGACGTAAAATTTTGTCCAAGGGGTCACTCCCGATGAAGGGATCTCGGCCCTTGCCTCGTCGAATGAGGTGCTGGGCATTCATAACCGAATACCTCTATGCAAAACAAAAGAGAACGTCCTTGCAATAACAGCTTTTTGAAAATTGTTCCAACGTCTTTTAGGTTTGTTTTTCTTTGCATTAATATAATGTGTCCCATCAGTTAATCCTACCATTGCAGAAAACAACGAAAATATGACATACGCTTATGCCATCCGCATTCGCCACGGGGCCCGTCATCACCCGTTAGGTTACTTAACTAACGACAGAGCGGGAGCTGGATTAGCGCGGATGCAAAACATAAGCAACGACTACTAGATATCATATATAGATATATACATTCGTCAGATGCAATGATAGCCATTCCAGATCACAGATGAACATATTGGATATGCTAGGAATCCGCGTTTCGTTCGAGCCTGCAACGAAAGACGGATTACACGGTTGCGATGAATAGCCAAACCCTACCCTAGACCCCTACGGGTACGGCAAACTACCCGCCAAGTACCCGAAGCGAAGCAACCTCCCTCAACAACGTGAGTAGGCCACTCGACACTTCAAAATACCCGGTAGTTTATGCACCCCACTTTGGATCTATCCTAGGAGCAAAAACAGTAAAAGAAATAATATACAATGGCGGCTACAACTTCATCCCGGATGTGCGGCCATAAAAATAATATTACATCAATTTACATATTACATCAAAGGAAAGATAAAGAAACTCTCATCTCACAAACCCCGGCTATTCATCCGCGACAATCCAACAAGTTCATATACACAATCCAACAACATTACAGATCACAAATATGCATAACCCCTACTAATCGACGTATAACGATTAGTCGACGTTCAGTGCATATATCACATTACAGATATAACCATTTAGCTAAAGTTTATATAATTTCGATCAATAACTGTATTTGAATCTACCCCAAGTAAAATCCAGTACTTAGATAAATCTGGGCAGAAACAAAAAATCCCAGAATACACAAAACCACAACAGAGAACCCCAGAAGAATTTTGGCGCGCTACCGAGTTAACTCGGCCATGGAACCGCGGAGGATCGCTTGGATCGGCCGCGGATCCGCGGTCCAATGAACGGTTCAGGCGCCCAAAATTCTACAGATTTCTCAGAAAACCCTGCTTGTATTTGTCATGTCCGTGGAAATATTTTTAGGCCAGTTTTGAAATTCGACAGAAAATACAATATTTTGGTGTGTTTTCGGGATTTTTTCCGGGTCGAAATTCTAAACACTTTGCTAACAGTTAGTTGTTGTTTAACTAGTCTCTGATACCACTGTTTGGTCCACGTTACCCATCCCGGTTCTTTCGGGGAGGCGGAATAGGTAAAAATCAAAATTTTCTCACAAGGTAACATGGACCATCCATGAAGGATCTTTGCTAAACAAAAACTAACATAGTAACTACAAGTTCTAGCTACTATGTAGAATGGTTATACCTAGGTCTTGAACTCCTTCTCTTTTTGTTGCGGTTCTCCTTCTTGTTTGCTCCTTGTAGTTGCGTAGACGGCTCCTTCTTGTCGTCTTCTCTTTGCCGAAGATAGATCCACCCGAGGGCCTCTACCTTGAGCTCTTACCTCAACCAAGAGATAACTGGAGTGCTTAGTTTACTTGACAAAGAACCCTAGAAAGAGTAGAGAGATGTTTTGATGGTTTTGTCTCAAAAGCTTTTGATTTTCAACACATGAAAGATTAAAGCTTTGAGAGGAAGAGGGAGAGCTCAAAAACATGAGAGAGAAAGAGTAAGAGAGAATGAGAGATAAATCAACAACCATCTCTCATATGAGAGAAATAATAATAATAATAATTATTAAGGAAAATGTGATGGTTAGTTTTGAAATGACCATTATCATTTCACATTAAATGAAATTTGCAAGAATCAAGAAGCATCTTTCATGTGAAATGATGATGGTCAAAATGTCAACAAGAGTCAACCGGTCAACCAAAGTCAAAAGGTCAACAAAAGTCAAATGGTCAACCTAACCATGGCACAATTATCCTTAATTAATATCATTAATCATATTTCTCATTCTCATTAGGGTTTGGAAAAAAGTCAACAGTTAACAATCCTAATGAGAATCCTCTGCCTCTGTCAACTGTGCATACACACCCGTATCCGTGCTCCGAGGAACACGAACACAATGAGACAAAACCAATCCTAAAACAAATACTAGGATCTGGCTTAAACCAAAGCCCGCTAGTAATGACTGCCCGGACACCAAACGTGCACAAGTGCGCGGATGTGAACGAACCCCGTCGCAAAACCATGCGACCTCTACTCTGTTTTGCCCAAAGGCGAATAACCCTCTGTGTGGGACTCTAAAGGTTCGACACTACGCTGGCAGTAGGTTTAACCACAGGCCGCAAGCGGTACTAGCTGTACGTAACGGTCCCTAAGTAGATGCCGATAAGAAGACCGACGAGGTGAACCCATCCGAACTCCTACTGAGCCTGAACATGACAATCTCCATACAGTCCGGTCTGTTCGTCTGAGAGTATCGCATGGCGGGCCTAGGGGGCGGTAAACGTCAGTCCCCTAATAGCGGTACAAGTCGTGTCGGAGTGTAGCCTAGAACATCCTGAAAAACTACTGGAAACACTACCGGTAATTCTCGCTTGCCCTGGCCAGGGACGACTATGTGTAATGGCTCTCCTAGACACAGCGCGATATCAACTCCCAATACTGGGAGAGACGAATCCTGTCTAACCGTCACTGCCTCCAAGTGCTTCGGGACTGCACCCAACTACTACCTGTTTGCACGACTCAATAGAGCCGTGGTAGTGTAGTAATCTAAGAACAGTGGGAACACACTCGAGGCGAAGTGACAGTGTCAAGTCAGCGGACTAAGTTGTACTTATGTCACCTGGGAACTGTTAACTGACGATAGGTATAATACCAACCAACAGTTCCCGACGAGTTCTGTCCAGTGTACTCGTAACCTAACGAGCACCTGCATACTATCTCCAGTACGACGTACTGATGGCTGTGGAACAGACCATCTCCCCTGCTGGGACGAGAAGCGTATACACCAGTCTACTCTGGAGTATCGATGCCCTGTCTCTATAATCCTACGACTAGGGACCAAAATAAGGATGTGCTTATAGACTACCCAGCCCTCACTAGTGTGATCGCCATCACAACGCCGGTAGTCAAGCAAAGATCCTAAGGGCTCCACCAATATATTTTTAGCGATATGTTAAAAGAAACATATACACATATTAAGATAGAAACAAACCAAGTAGCATACTACTATATCGAGCAAGACTGTCGTAAACCCGTATATATATCCTAAGCTTCCAAAATGTATTATACAAATTAGTACTATACAATAATGGCCTCTAGGGCATACATATCCAACAGCTCTATCATTTCAGCTTTTCTTATCGCGAAGATCGCGATTGCCCCATCATTTCGGCTTTTATTCGCGGTTGCCCCATCATTTCGACTTTATTTTCATCTTTATTTTACTCGCTGATTTTTATTGCGAGTTGCCCCATCATTTCGGCTTTCCTTTATTTTTCTTTTATTTACACATTTTTTGTTTATTTACATATATATATATATATATTTACATTCCCAGTTTAACGACTTAGAGGTCGACTGTTCCCAGTTTAATGACGTGGTGGTCGATTGTTTTCAGAGAAAGGCAGATGTCTGAGAGAATCAGTTTCACGAAGAACTTCGGTCTCCGTTTGTATGAAATTGGCGGTCGCAGCTGGACTGTTTGTTAACACGCCTTTAGATAGTTCTATCTCTCCTGTCTTGTATTGCTTTTCGACCCAATTTTTGAAGACGAAGCAGTCCTCAATGGCATGACCTATCACTCTGTGATAGGGACAGTATTTAGGGTCGTCGGTCATATTCGCTTCCTGCAGTCTTTTTGACTCTGCCAGTTGTAGACCGTTCTTCAGGGCGTCTTTGAATATTTTACGAATTTTGTCCTTTCTAAAGGAATAGACCTTATCTAGCTTCTCTTTGAGTGGAGATTCTTCTCCCTCTCCGAACATTGGCTTCCGAAGCTGGTTGGCATTAGGCCCGCTCAACCCTTGCTTATTTCGGTTAGCCGAGATATTGAAAGATTCAGTATCGTCAGAATTTTCGCCTTTGCGATTTTCGTCCTTTCGGTTTCTCCAGGACCTATTGTTATTTTGGGAGTCAGAGGAGGACTCCTGCTTTGAGCGTTCCAACATCTGGACTTTCCTGGTCAGCTCTTGGAATGTTTTGAGACCCGCGGTGCATAGAAACGGGGCCATCCAATTATTGAGATTTCCGACGAGGAGACTGACAGATTGGTCCTTCTCTATCGGCGGTTCACATTTGACGGAGAGATTGCGCCATCGGATTATAAAATCCGTGCTGCTTTCGTTCTTTGGCTTGGTCCTTACGAGCTCGGCAATGGTGATCTTATCGCCGACGCTCATGAATCTCTACCGAAACAGAGACTCCATTTGGACGAAAGTTGTGACGGAGCCATCCGGTATGCTCGCGTACCAGTCGAAAGCAACATCGGTCAAGCTATCAACGAACTGGCGGAGGAGAAGCGCATCATTGCCCCCAGCATTCCCGCATGAAGCTTTAAAATAGGCGACGTGCTGATTCGCATTTTCCGCCCCATCGAATTTTCCGAATTTTGGGATGACATAGCCGCTAGGAAATTCAACCAGATCATACTGAGCAGGATATGGTCTCTCGCTACTGCTGATATCTATTTGCGCTTCGGCTTCAGCTACCAATGTTTTAACTTTATTGGCAACCAAATCCATGATTTGAGGTTGAGTTAGCGGGCTACTGTCATCGGTAGCCAAGACATTTCCCGAGATAGGATGCGACTGACTTTCATGCGGTCCGCCCACCTTTGGATTTGAGCGAATAGGCGTCGGCTGTCTCGGGACACCGTTTCCCAGTTCATGAGCAGAGCTATGCGCTTGATTGGGCGGCTGAGAGGCAAGTTGGGCCGTAAGCCGTAAGACGACATTTGTCAAGTCGTCGATTTTTGAGTAGAGCTTGGCCATCTCCTTGTCTTTGCTTCTGAGCTGTTTTCGAAGCTCTTATAGAAGTTGCTGCTCTGCGGTCTTAGGATGGAAAGTTGGCTCATCTTCGCTTTCCGAGCCCGACTCCTCATGAACTGAGGGCTCTCTCTGCCTATCAGCCTCACTGGGAGGATTTTCATCACCCTCCGGAGGATGCTGGTCTTGAGAAATGACAGCTATATTCACACCAGGTTGGATTTGAGATGTGGTGGCCCCATCCTTGCTTTTGCTGCGAAGGTTGTCGCTGGGACGAGTGCCCACCACGTAGACGGTGTGAATAACACATTCAGCCATCCCCTCATCTTTGGCGAGGTAACCCTGTTCCTCGAACCTCATGAGGTTCGGCCCAGCAGGAGCCCTAGCCCTTTTGTTGGCTCTATATATGAGACTTTTCTGCCTTAGCTTCTCAATTTTAAGGGCTTGGCGGGCATCAGTTTCATGAGAAGCCACCGTGAGTCGATTAGCGGGGAGCTTAGAGAAGACACCAGATCGAGCAGTTGTCAGAGGCACCGCCGGAGCTTGCTCGAGACGCCTTGTTGCTTTGTTGGTGTTGATGGCCTTGTCCTCAGCTGGGGCCAAGGGGAGCAGCTCAAACACCGACTTGCGTTTGAGTTGGGGCGCCTTCGAGACCACCACATTTAGCCTCTTGCCTTTCGAGACCGGTTTGTCTGTCACCGGGGATTGAGGAGCTGGGATGGCATTAGCTGACATGAATAGAATAGAGCCGAATGGTAGCAGTGGCTCTTCCCATTGTCGTCCAAGACTGGCCGGGAGGACCGTCCCGGCGTCCATCTTCATCGTGTAGGAGATGGGAGCTGTGTCGAGAGCTGAGCTGATTCTTGGAGACATCTTTGCTGCGTCCGAAGATTGCAATTGGAGAACGCTAACCTGCACAAAAAAACATGATTTTAATACAGGCAATTGATATGCATATTAATTGAGTTCGCATGAAAGGTTAACCCAAAATATGGAAGGAGAGATAGGTCCCACCGGACGTGCTAGAATCTGTAGGGTGTTTTTCGTCACCCCATTAAGATGGGAATACGCACGCTTGTCAGGCGCATTACAGATTCCCCCTGCCTAGGGTAGGCTGGGGTTTATTGATTATGGGGATCCGAATCTCCGGCAGTCGCGGACTAAACTGCCGTTAATTACCCATCGTATTTGCAGCGAGAGAACCTCCGATTGACGGGTTAAACTGGTCATGCGAACTCAATGTGCAGTGTTGTGTTTTGGAGCGGTTTTGGATGTATCGGGGGCCCTGCAGAGTTTTTACGGGGTCCCGCTACCCGGATAGCGGGCTGGGCGTCAAGGGGGCTAGCAGCCCCCTTGCGGGGTGCGGGGCAGCGTCCCATTAGAAATTTTTTCCAACAGGGACGGTGTTGTGGAGTGTGTGTATCTATACATGTATACATATATATAAAAAAGGGGAAAAGCGCCCAAAGAACTCGTAGGGCCAGCGCCTCACGTGCCTAGGCGCGCTAGCACTAGCGCTTGAGCGCTAGCGCACCACGTGTCCGACACGTGGGCGCTGTGCGCTTAGGCGCTGGCGCACCACGTGTCCGACATGTGGGCGCTGAGCGCTAGGCGCTTAAGCACTAGCGCACTACGTGCCCGGCACGTGGGCGCTGGGCGTAAGGCGCTAGGCGCTCGAGCGCCAGCGCATCACGTGTCCGGCACGTGGGCACTGGGCGCTCGAGCGCAAGGCGCTCGAGCGCTAGCGCGCCACGTGTCCGGCACGTGGGCGCTTGGGGCGCTAGGCGCTCGGGCGTTTGGGCGCCGGCGAGGAAAAGGGGATTTTAGCCCCAGAAATAGGATTTAAAATCCCAAAAGAGGATTTAGAGTGGAGTTAAACTCCTAAGATGTTTTGGAGTTGATGAAAGGGGTTCTTCTTTGGAGCCCTGGGTCTTCCCAAAAATAAGGTTTTCGGAGATGGGCCTCCTTCTTCCTCCTCTGTTGGCCGGATCTTGAAGATCAAGAGATGTGAGATTTTAAAAATCTCTTCTTTTTGAGATCTGGTGTGAGATCCGAGCTCCCCTTTGTGGGTTTTATGGTGAAAAACTATTTAGTTTTTGAAAAGGAAGAGTAAAACTCTTGATTTAATTCAAAAGATAGAAAAAAGTTTAGAACCTTTAGAAAGGGGAAAGAGGCACAAACCTTAGATTTTGAGGGGAATGAAAAGTCTATGCTTTATTCATCATCATGGTTCCTTATATAGGCTTACATATTTACATATAGCCCTTTGGGCTTTACAAAATGGCATTTTTCCTATCTCATGGCTCATGTGCCATTTCTTTTTGCACATAAGCCATAGGCTTTACAAAAATTTGGCTTGATGCCCATTTTTCTTACATTCATGCAAAAAAAATTACATCAAAATTATTTGTTACATGATTTCTATGTTGGCATGGGTAGTCTGGCCGCGGGCTCGACTTGGGCATGGGCCCGCTTGACCTGGGCTTGGGCCCACCTGGCTTGGGGTTGACATTGACTTTGACTTGGTCAACCGGGGTGCAAATTGACCCCAACAGCTGGTAGTAAGTTTAACCACAAGCGTGTCAGTGGCACTAGCTGTACGTAACGGCTACCCAGGTATTGAGCGAAAGCGAGGCCGACGAGCAAACTCATCCTGAAATTCTACTGAGCCTGACAGTGGCAATATCCGTACAGTCCGGTCCGTTCGTCTATGAGTATCGCACATCGAGTTTAGGGGTGGATAAAGTTAGACCCCTAATAACGCGACATTTAATGTCGGTATGAAACCTTTCACCAACTGAGAAACTATCGATACTAGATCGGTAATTCTTGTCTATCCCGGCCGAGGATTTCTGGTGATGGCCACTCGTGCACAACGCGACATCAACCCCAATACCGGGAGAGACGAATCCCCTGATGATCCGCTCACTGCCTCGATGTGGCTCGGGACTATACCCAACTAAAACCTGTTTGCACGACTCCTTTGAGCTGTGGTAGGGTAGTAATCAAAGCACATTAGGAACTCACACGAGACAAATGACGATCTCAGGTCGATAGACTAACCTGTACACATGTCACCAGGGAACTGCTATCTGACAATAGGTATAATACTAACTAGCATGTTCCCGGCGAGTCCGTTCGGTGTACTCATAACCCAATGAGCACCTGTATACATCTTAGGTGAACTAACTAACACCAATGGCTTGTGAGACCGGCCACCGCCTCTCGTCGGGGTCTCGATCCGTATACACTAGTCTACTCTTAGAGTATCGATGCCTAGTCTCGAAACTTCCACGACTAGGGACACTTTAAGGATATGCTTATAGACCACTCAACTCCCACTTATATGATCTCCATCATCCTGCTGGCGGTCAAGCAAGAATCCTATAGGCTCTATCAACATGTAATAGTGATCTGTAATATCACCTGAAGTATGTACACGATGATAAAGACAAACCAGATAGCATACTATCATCTCGAGTAAGACTATTCTACCGGTATAGGTCCTCCCTCAATCACTGCAATCACGTGCCAACGATCCAATAATTGACTTGAGGGCACTATAGCTAACAATCTCCCACTTGCACTTAAGACTAATTATTGCGGTGTCGCATACTCACAGCCCGTGTGATACCGAACACCCAATTTCTCTACTAATCAGTTTCACAAAGCTCGTTTGTAAAACTATTGCGTTCGAGAAATAGCCTCAGTGAGTGGATCTGCTCCAATGTTTCTTTCTATGTCTCTCTTTATCTCAAGTTCGCGGAGAAACCCATCTCCCGAAATGAGCAATACCAGTCTTAGAATATGTCTAGATATCTGATGGGACCCAGTTCATAAATGAACTCCAAATCCAGTAAACTTCTTAGACTGTATCGTCAACTGAATTTAATCGGTATCCTGCACCATGCCTCCCTCAGTATCCGCTTGGACCACCTGTCCAAACTACTGCCCCTCAAAAGAAAGAAAACTATAACTCTGACAGTCATTCTGTCATCCAGGTCACCTTAGAAACCTGGAATGATAACCGTCTCCCGAAAGAGGCTCTCGTTACCATATCCCTAGAACATCCACTTATGTCCGCAAACTGCTTCCGGACGTTTCTCCAGGATTGGATTAATATAAAAACTTATTGCATCTAGTGCAAAAACATCTGGTGTGGTGCTTGATATCTCATGATTGACTCAATTGCCTAAGCAAGTGATATGTATATCATGCATATCCTTCCCCTCTTTAGTCTGTAAGACACTTTTAGAGAGGGTGACTCCATCACCTGCAGGTACACCATGCCAGGAGTCGTCCATTCTAAAACACCTTTAGAATACCGTCTAAGTACCCAGATTGGGAAACTACCCAAATCTAGATCTAAAACCATAGATCTAGTAACCAGAATGCCTGATATAACATCTATATCCTATGTGGAGAAACCACCGTGTGACAACCACAGTATAACCGATGGTAGTGTAGGAATTTCACTTTCTACAAAGTGTATGGCATCCAAATACCAAGACATCACACCTTACTACCTTCTTAACAGATCCATCTCCTATTCTGATGAAGTCAAAACCTATGACTATCACATCAAAATTAGATGATCTATCTCCGCTATACTTGCTTTACTCAATAAATAGACACAAGCTACTTATCTACTATGCTCCCACTGACTACAACAACCCTCTGGCAGAGTCATATACACGTGCACTTCTAAAGCTGGTTTAAAACGACGCTATACTCATCCTCCTGCCGGGTCTCATAGTCTAGAATAGCAGTAATGGCAAGTCTGGGTAAACAAGAACCTCCTTGTCACCGTTTTTGAGGATACCGAAGTACCTCTCGGGCGCCTGAGGTTACCAACCATATCTGCGGAGTGGCCAATGGAATGTCAAACCCGATTGAATGTTTAGATTCTATTAAATTTTCAGTAATCGTTTGTGGTTCTGGAATCACTTCTAGTTCTACTATTCTCCCACTACTGTTTTCTGAAAAAAATCCATTTTTCTAAAACTGTGGCGAGTCAAAAACATTATCATTATTGATCTTCCAGATAGTAGAAAGTTAACCCTCGTCATAGCCCGGGATAACACACAAACTGCCATTACAGAAACGTGCCTTGAGTTATTCGAGTCTGGTTTTAAGTATAAGCCAGACAACTCCATATACCTTAACATCTTTAAGATATGAACCATTATATATCCAATATAGAAACAGAGGCACTGATTTAATTGGAACCAGATTCAAATCATGCAGCTGTCTCCAGTGCATATGAACTAAATGGAAAGAGGCCGATCAACATTACTCAACTAGGAGTGCATCTAGATATGAGTAATCTGAAAGAGAAACAAGTTCTTAAAAGCCATTATTTTCAACTGAATAATAAACACAAGTATCTACATTTTCGATCACCTCGAAGACTCCTGATACTTGCAACCCATGGTTCTCTACTTTATTCTTGTACCTATAACTTCTCAAAACTTGGACCTTGTATTTCTACGAAACACTTATCTAAAACTGGAGAAGTCACAAGTAAACAGAATATAGTACGAGCACCAATCCCTTTGTCTTAATGGACACTGGACAATATACAATACTTTGTATAAGTCTCCTGAATTAAATAACTCAAACCCTGTACGTTGTAGGATGAAAACTATACTTATGGCTAAGAAGAATTACACCGCTGTTGAATGCTCGTTATCCAATCATCAACTGATATAGATAAATGTCATGGACATAATTTTAAAAAGTTATATCTCACTTTATAAAATAAACGTACAGATATATCAGTTTGAAATTAGTGCATAACAACGGATATTCAAAACTAAATATCTGCCATCAGGCAAAACTCCAGGTGATTTCCTCAAATATCACCAATTACAACGAATTCCGATATAATGAGGATATGATCACCTAATTCCCAATAACTTACTCACTCATCATTTATAAAACTATACAAATGTAAAAATCAAATCTGGTAAATACATACCCTGGAGTAAGGATCTAATTAGGAAATCAGTTTTTAATTAATAACGCATAGTCAAAATGAAACATGAAAATGTTTCGAAGGGATAGCCGGGTAATCCTAGTAATACTTCTTCCATTATCCAGATTCATGACTGCAACCGTATATTTCTTTGCCATCTCTCCAAATCCCTTTATTTGTCTTTATTATTACCTTTTGTACACCACCCTTAGGCTAAATGGTTTTCTTCCTTCCCTACCGTTCGGCACCAACCTATGGTTGGAAGAAAACTATCCAATAAACGTAATAAGTGTACTCTCCTAATCCTAGGAGTACTCGTAACTGGAGAGAAGGTAAAGATAAAAGACAACTGAATAAGTCTTTTTCCATTTCTCCTGAACAAGAATCCATTTCTGGAACAAGTTCCTTTGAGTTCGTATATAACTATACGATGGATTATCCAATAAATGTGGATTTTCGTAGTGATACGGGGTGTCCTGGAGAAATGCAAAGCTGAAGTAGGAGTGGCGATGAACTACGCGGTTTGGTCGTGAATGATAGCAACCACAATTTACTTTACCCTCTTTCTAATCCCTTTATTTGTCTTTACTTATTACCTTCTGCACACCACACTTAGGCTAATTGGTTTTCTTCCTTCCCCACCTTTCGGCACCTGCCTATGGTTTGGAAGAAAACTGTCCAATAAGCGTAATAGGTGTACCCTCTCCTAATCTTAGGAGCCCTCAGAACCTGAGAGAAGATAAAAGGAAAAGACAACTGAATAGTCCTATTCAATTTCTCCAGAACCGGAAACCATTCTCGAATCTGAAACAAGTTTTTTCGAGTTCGTATGTAACTATACGATGGTCATATCCAAAAAATATGGATCTTCGTAGTGATACGGAATGTTCCGGAGAAAATCAAAGGGTAAAAGTAGAAGTGGCAATGAAGTATGCAACTCTGACAATCCAAAAGCCAGTGTGTTTTAAGAAGATTCGGTTAATTTGGTCAATGAGTTCTAGTCTAGGGTCGGGACATGGACGCTGCCAAAGAGAGAGAGAGAAAAGAAACACTCAGCGTGCACTTTAACCTAAATCAGAATGGTCAATCACTTTATCTAATCAGGATGTTTCCCACCGTATCCTCAAATTCTTCTCCAAACCTGAAAGAAGAATTTGTCGGGATCATCTAAAATCACCCGAGGAGTAAACCAACTCATCGGTAGGAATCGGGATTCAACTATTATCGCATGATAACCTGATGGAATCCACTCAAGTTATCACACTCCAGAATGTATGCGCATGCCTGGCAAGTTTCCTGTATGTTTGAAACTCCCAATGTGATTTTTATCCCATGTTCTTATGACCTTGACGAAGGCCAACATATTATAAGTCACATGTCAAGTTCTACCCGTCATTGTCCAGGTTAATTTGAACACACGCATACATACTCTTGACGAAGGCCAAAATAGTAGTATGACTGTCCCAAACCAACGCATCTATCTATACAACAGAAAAGTAACAAATAGCTACCATACACTATGCCATGACGAAAGCCAACAAACATAGCATGAATACTAAGTGCTACCCGTCTGAAATGACGGAGGGCTACGAATGGTTTTTGGTGAAAAACTTTTTAACGTAATAAACTTGATATTGTTGAAGGAACCGGATAGCTTTTTATAAATATATAGTGGCGAAAACCTTTGCCAAAGAGGTCACTCCCGGTGAAGAGATCTCGGCTCTTTCCTCGTGGAATGAGGTGCAGAATATTCCAACTGAATACCTCGACGCAAAGCAAAAAGTAATCGAATATAGTGAAATTATCACCTTGACGCAAACTTCTGCCCAAAAGGTCATTCCCGGTGAAGGGATCTCGGCTCTTGCCTCGTCGAATGAGATGCTGGATATTCATAACCGAATACCGCTGTGCAAAACAAAAGAAAACGCTCCAGTAATAAAAAAAATTTAAAATTGTTCCAACAACATCAAATAGGTCTGTTTTCTTTGCATTGATCTGAATCAACGCAGTCCCATCAATTAATCACACCAGAAAAGAAAGAAAATATGATGTACGTATATGCCATCCGCATTCGCCACTGGGTCCCGTCATCACCCGTTAGGTTACTTAACTAACGACAGAGTGGGGAATGGACTAGCGCGGGTGTAAAATATATACATCTACTGGTATATATAACAATATATAATAATCGCTCCAGGTATGATAAATACATCACAAATAAGCAATAAGCAACACATAACAATACAGATAATCTAGGAGCTCCGGGTTTTACTTGAGCCGCAAATGAGACCCGACGTTCCCTGTCGTGTGGATAGCCTGTGCAATGATAACCTAGACCTCTACGAGCGCGGCAAGTTACCCGCTAAAACCAGAAGTGGGGCAACCCCCTTCAACAACGTGAATAGGCCATCCAGCACTTCACGGAATCCGGTAACTTGAGCACCCCTCCGTGGGTCAACCTATACTCCCCACGAGTGCGGCGAATAGCCCGCCAATTCTAGAGTAAGGTCCCCTCCGTCTCAACGCCATGAGATGCGGACCCGTTGCCCTTGTTCTCCACCGAAGGACGCGACCGGGACGTTGGGACCTCCGGCCTGAACTTCGAGGGCATATGCTATTTGGTGCTATCCGTCTACCTCTCCAAAAATGCCAAGTTGATTTATGACACCATGTATCGAAGGTTTAAACGGATGCGGCCAATATAGCAGATTTCGTCAGATTCCCCCTCGTTGAGGGGTTTTTTATTGTGGGGACGCTCTTCCCTGCAGGCGCAAGCCTCTGTAGTTAATTACGCTACCGCATCACGGTAACAACTTTCTCCTTCTTCAGATGGTCATTTCGTGTCGTGGGTGTTTGTTTTGTTTTTGGTTGCCCGTGGATCGTATACGGAGACTAATTTATGTTGTCGCCCGTAGGGCGGGGATTAGTCCAAATCTGTATCTTCTTAGATTTGGGTTTGGGGTTAGGTTTAAGGATATGTTAATCTAATTTTAGACTAAGATCTACTCAACAGGATCATTTAGATCCAACAAAAGAGCATTTGGGCTCTGTAAGTGTAAGGACGTTATAGTCCGTGAAGTTTAAAGACATCATGGTCTAGTTTAGAGACATCATAGTCTGTAAAGTTTAAGAACATCATAGTCCATGAGTTTAAGGACCCCACAGTCCATAGAGTTTAAGGACATCATAGTCCATGAGTTTAAGGACCCCACAGTCCATGGTAGTTTAGAGACATCATAGTCTGTAAAGTTTAAGGACATCATAGTCCATGAGTTTAAGGACCTCACAGTCCATAAAGTTTAGAGACATCATAGTCTAGTTTAAAGACATCATAGTCTGTGTGATTTCGGTTCCACCGTTTGGGGATGCACCAAAAGTTATTGGTTATTGGGACCCTCCACCTCTCTGAAAACGTTGAAGGATTACAACGACATGTATCAGAGGTATGAAGAGATGTACCCTTGAACCAATGTCCCGATATGGGGAAATGGGATGAACATCAGTTTAAATGTCATCTGTTGGGAGCTTATTAGCTGTTTTGAGATCGGCTTTGGAAACCCTGAGCATGAAGGGCTCAATTGATGGTCCTGAGAACATTTGGTCTGATTCTGGCTAATGTTAGCCCTTCATAGTGTTCAGCCCTAACATGTTTATTCAGCGCTCACGTGTTCCCACGTGATACTCTGAGGCAGTGTGAAACACTGGAATTTGAGAATGCTCACGTGTCGCACGTGATGCATATAAGTGTTAAACACTTTGGCCATTACGTGTGAGCACGTGAGGCGCTTGAGATAGTGTTAAACACTAAAGATTTGAAGCGCTCATGTGTGGTCACGTGAGGCGTTTGAAGTGGTGTTAAACACTGAGATTTGGAGCACTCATGTGGGGTCACGTGAGGTGTTTGAAGTTGTGTTAAACACTGAAGATTTGGAGCGCTCACGTGGGGTCTCACGTGGGGTCATTTGAGGCGCTTAGAGTTGGGCGCTGCCTCTTTGATTCTCTTTTGAAAAGTGCTACGCACTATTAAGGGGTCACATGATGTCACGTGAGACGTCCTAGGTGAGAACTGTTCTCTGGATTTTATTCCTCTTTCATTTGTAAGTGCTAAGCACTTAGTTCATCAAACAGTCACGTGCAGACATGTGAGGCGCCTTCAAAATGCGAGCGCTGTCTTTGGAATTTTCTCTCTTTTATACACCACCGTTTGGGGGTCACGTAGGAACACGTGAGGTGCCCCCAAAATGGGAGCTATCTTGTGTTTATTCCCTTTTCCTTTTTCTGAGTGCTAAGCACTATGGGGTCACGTGAGATCACGTGAGGCACTCTGAAGAATGAAAATTGCCTTTGTTTTATTCTCCTTTTCTTTTGCTGAGTGCTAAGCACTATCAAGGGATCATGTGAAGTCACGTGAGGCGCCCCCAAAATGAGATGTGTTTTAGATTTACTCCCCTTTTGAAAAGCTTGTTCGGTGGTGTGCCGAGAGTTATTGGTTATTGGGACTCTCCACCTCTCTGAAGACGTTGAAGAGTTACAACGACATGTATCATAGGTGTGGAGAGATGTACCCTTGAACCAAATGCCAGATTGAGAAGGAATGGGATGAACATTACTTTGAATACCATCTGAGATCAATTTTGAAAGACTTGGCTATAATTGGAGCTCGGGAGTTGACTTTGGGAGACTTGGCTGATTTGGGCTAAGGTTAGCCTCTCGTAGTGTTAAACACTAGTGTATGCTCAACGCTCACGTGCTCCCACGTTTACGTTTGAAGTAGTGTTGAACACTAAGAATTGAGGCGCTCACGTAGGGTCACGTGAAGCGCTTGAAATAGTGTTAAACACTGAAGATTTGAAACGCTCACGTGGGGTCACGTGAGGTGCTCGAAGTAGTGTTAAACACTGAAGATTTGAAACGGTCACGTGGGGTCACGTGAGACGCTCCAAAAATAGGATTTATTCCCTTTTCTCTTTTATAAGCATTGAGCACTTCTCAGGGGTCACGTGATATCACGTGAGGCGTCCCAAAAATAGGGTTTATTCCCTTTTCTCTTTTATAAGTGCTGAGCACTTCTCAAGGGCCACGTGGGGTCACGTGACTAGATCTCATTCTTTCCCTCTTTGTTCCTCAAAGGTGCTCACGTGGGATCACGTGAGCTTTTATGTAACGTTTGAATGCTAATGAATCATCAGGCTGTTCTTCTATGGTTCCGAGGGATCACGTTCTCCTTTGTTCTTTGCAGGGATTAAATTCTTTTTAAAAGGTTAAACCCTAGTTCCAGAGGAATTAAATTCCTATATGTTTTGTAAGAGTTAAACTCTTTTGGATTCAGTTCTTTCCCCTAGGTTTTGAATCTGCATGACAGAAACTCCCCGATGAGAATTAAATTCTCAACTTGTGGGAAGATCTGCTTCTGCAGATCTTAACCAGTGGAAGAACTAAGTTCTTTTAGAAGAGTTAAACTCTTGTTCTGAGAATTAAATTCTATTTTTGTGGGAGCTTTTGGGAGGGGTTCATCTTCTTTAGAGAATTAAATTCTCTTTCTATTTTTCTTCCCCTCTCCCTCTGTCTGTGTATGTGTCTTCCCTCTTTTTGAACTTGGAGTTTATCGGGATCCCTCTGTTATTTGGAAAGAGAGATCATTGGTCGTTGGGACCCACTATCTCTCTGACGACGCTGAGAGATTACAACACCATTTATCGAAGGTGTGGAGGGATGTACCCTTTGAACCATATCTCACTTATCAGGAGGAAGAATATGTTGAAGCTTAAACTCCTAACTACTACCTCTTTGCGTTCGCGCACGTGCGTCGGATGTGGCGGGCATACGTGCGTCGCACGTGGCGCTTGCACATCATGGGGGCAGCTAAGGCCATAACTTGGAGAACTAAGCTCCTATGGAGAACTAAGCTTCTTTGAGAATTAAATTCTCCCACGTGCGTTGCACATGTTTGGCTCACGTGCGTTGCACGTAGCACGCATGTACCGGGTGTACGTGCATTGCACGTGGCGCGCATGTAGCGGGCGCACGTGCATTGCACGTGGCGCACATGGCGCTTGCGCATATGCGCATTATGGGGGGCAGCTAAGGCCCTAACATGGACAACTAAGCTCTTTTGAGAATTAAATTCTCCCACGTGCGTTGCACATGTTTGGCTCACGTGCGTTGCACGTGGCGCGCATGTGGCGGGCGCACGTGCATTGCACGTGGCGCACATGGCGCTTGCGCATATGCGCATTATGAGGGAGCAGCTATGGCCCTAACTTGGAGAACTAAGCTCCTTTGAGAATTGAATTCTCTACCTTTTCTAAGAGGCATCCCCTCTTATTTATATGGGAGTGGTAGAGAAGAGATCTCTCTTTTTCCCGATGTGGCACTAAAAATGCATCCCCATGTAGCAGAGCATTACTTTAGATTACACGTGCGTAGCATATTTGCTCATAACTTTTGATACCGGATGAATTATGAGGCCCATAATAAATCAAATCGAAGGATTTTTCGAGACGATTTCGATACCATCAAAATTTAGCTGTTTCCCATTCGGGAGTTTGTCAAAATACAGCCCGGAAAATACTGGTTCGCATTTTCTTCTTTAGATTACATGTGCGTAGCATATTTGTTCATAACGTTTGATCCCGGATGAATTATGAGGCCCATAATATATCAAATCGAAGGTTTTTTCGAGACGCTTTCGATACCATCAGAATTTAGCTATTTTTCATTCGGAAGTTTGTCAAAATACAGCTCGGAAAATACTAGTTCGCATTTTCTTAAACGTATCGCTGCCATTTGATACCTTGGGCTCTTTTGCGCAGAAATTTTTGGCGGGAACGGCCCTCTAGAACTCGGCTGTCCGTGCATTCTACCGTGGGGTAATCCTAGTATAGAAAAGAAAAGAAAATATACAAGGATGACATCAACCTCAACCCGGTCGTGCCCCAAACGAATAATATACAAACTGGCAGTGACGGCAGTCTACATGTCGGACGCTCGCCCCGCAATATCAAATGTACAAATGAAACTAAACTGTACTATCATTGCAACCAACCTATCCACTACGACGGATCCGCAACAAACACAACACAACACAGAATATTAACGTGAATGTCACGTTCGCAAACCCGTTTAAAAGAACTATAGCATTAGACAAGTTGTACCGCTCTAATGATATTCACGGTCGCAGATAGAAATGTATGTATCGTAAACTTTAAACAATGTTAGAAATATCGAGTTCGAAATAACCCCAAATAGCCCTAAACTACTAGATAAAACCATGTCAAAACTGGGCTAAACAAGCAATACCACTGAACAACATTCCATAGACCAGACCACACACAAAATACGAAGTACTTACTCAATCATATGGCCGGCCGGCTCGGAATTTCTTGTGATGTGGCCGGGTCAAATGGGGTGGAACTGGCTCGTATTTGGTGTGTGCTCTAGTGGTCGCCAAGGTAGTCTTCTGCAGTTACTAAAATATTTTTAGAAGACTCGGAAAAAATTGACAGAGAATGGAATATGGGTTGGTGTTGATTTGGAGTTATTTTGGTTTCGATACATTAATATCGTCTAAACAACTAGTATGCGGTTAATGGGTTGGCTCTGATACCATGTAAGGTTACGGCAGCGTCCCGACACTGTGGCCAAACACGGAACAAAACCTTTTAAAACCCGGCGCTAACGGAACCCGATTCCTGGATCGAACCATTAATCCTATACTAGTTAACTGTAAAAGGAGTTTAAGAGATTATACCGATTGATCCATGTCTTTCGGTCTTCAACCATTGCCCCAAACTCGTCGCGGCTTCCTCGATCAAGTTCGCTCTCCGGTCTCCCTCGTCAAAGACGATCCACGTCGAGAATTAGTAATACGGGCTCCCGCTTCAAAACCGAAGCAACTCGGGCATCCAGTTTGCTAGCCTAGATATCCAAAATGAAGTAGAGAGACAAACTATTCACACACTATCTCTACTTCATCTTGGGTATCTAGGCTAGCAAACTGGATGCCCGAGTTGCTTCGGTTTTGAAGCGGAAGCCCGTATTACTAATCCTCGACGTGGATCGTCTTCGACGAGGGAGACCAGAGAGCTAACTTGATCGAGGAAGCCGCGACGAGTTTGGGGCAGAGGTTGAAAATCGAAGGACACGGATCGATCGGTATAATCTCTTAAACTCCTTTTACAGTTAACTAGTATAGGGTTAATGGTTCGATCTGGGAATCGGGTTCCGTTAGCGCCGGGTTTTAAAAAATTTTGTTCCGCGTTTGGCCACGGATTGATGGCCGGGGCACTGCCGTAACCTTATATGGTATCAGAGATCATCTATAATAATAGGTTTTACAGAAGAGGAGGTTAAAAAGGCGATTTGGGAAATGGGAGCAGATAAATCTCCAGGGCATGATTGGTTTCCAATCCTTTGTTATCAAAAGTTCTGGGATATTATTAAGGAAAATGTTATGAGGCTGTTTGGTGTTTTAGAGAATGATACCTTAAGTTGGGAGACTTAACTTTTCTATTATTTTGATTGCTAAAAAGAATGATTCGAGGGGACTTAAGGATTATCGTCCAATCAGCTTGATCAATTGTTCTTGTAAAATCAAGTCAAAGGTATTGGTCAATAGATTGCGGGGAGCTGGATATAGCGAGTCCCGACAGGATTTGTGCCAGGAAGATATATTATGGATGGGATAGCGATAGCTAACGAGGTGATTCAGGATTCAAAAAGGAGGAATGGATATGTGTTAAAATTGGACTTTGAGAAGGCCTATGATATGGTAGATTGGAGCTGCATATTGAAGTGTTCGGATTTGAAAGGTTTTTCCCCGGTTTGGAAGCGTTGGATTGGGAGCTGGTTGAGATCTGCTTCCGCGAGTGTCAGTGTCAATGGGGAAAATACTAATGAATTTATATATAAGCGAGGACTCCGTCCAGGTGATCCACTGTCTCCACTGGTGTTTACTTTGGCAGCAGATAGTTTATCAAATATGATACACCGATATAAAATGAGGGGTTTGTTGGAGAGATTAGGGCCTGGTGATTCACGTTTAGAGGTGATTAACTTGCAATATGCGAATGATACTTTACTTTTTGGGCGTTTTTGTGAAAGAAGCATGAATACTAAAGTGGATATTATATTCATTTGAGATGTGGCTGGGTTTGAAGATAAACTTTCACAAAAGTTCAGTGGTGTGTTTAGGTGATAGTGGTGATTGGATCAAAGCGACTAGCTATACTCTTTAACTGTAAGATGGAAGACTTTCTAATAAAGTATCTTAGGCTACCTTTGAGACCATGGAAATTAAAGAAGATAGACTGATTGTCGTTGCTAGATAAAGTGCAGGCTCAACTGGAAAGGTGGAAAGGGCGGTGTTTATCAATTGGAGGAAGAGTAATGCTGTTGAATTCGGTTTTGTCAGCAATTTCCACATACTACATGTCGTTTTATCTTTTACCGGATTGGGTTGTAAATCGGATCGATCAAATACAGAGAAGGTTTCTTTGGAGAGATACTTTAGCTGAGAAAAAGAAATATCACCTGGTGCAATGGAGAAATGTTTCCAGACCGAAAGAAGAGGGTGGTTTAGGGGTTGAGAACATTAAAAACATGAATATGGCTCTTCTTGATAAGTGGCGGTGGCGTTAGTTGGCCGGTGATAACAAAGGTTGGGTTGTAAGTATAAGGGCAGTTTATGGGAATAAATGAGGGAAAATAAATGCAATTAATAAAAATATATCATCGGTATCGGGATTTTGGAAGGGGGTTATGAATGTAAAGGAAGAGTTTTTAGGGTGATTTCTTATATAATATGGGGCGGTGCTGTGATCAATTTTTGGCAAGATAATTGGTGTAGGGAGTAAAATTTACAAAAAAGATTCCCTAATTTGTTCACTTTGGTAATGAATACGGCCTCATCGGTTTTAAGCCAGTGGAGAGGGACCAAGTGGTGGCCCAATTTGCACAGGTTTTGACTAATCAAGAGCGTAAGGATCGTCGATTATTGATTGCACATTAACAAGGTTGAAGCCGATGGAAATGGGAGGGGTGGATAAGATAGCTTGGAAATGAACGGCGAGCAAGGTCTTTTCAGTAAAGTCCTATGTAGTTCTGAATTACGGTGGAGTGACTTCACATGATTAAAATATGATATGGAAGTTCTCTGTGCCTTTAAAGGTTAAGATATTCATGTGGCTAGCCTATAATAATACGATCTTAACTGAAGGCAATTTGTGTAGAAGAAAATGGACGGGTTTGGTACTTTCTGGTATTTGCAGGGAGAATACGGAAATCGTCGATCATTTATTTCTGTTGTGTTCCGGGGTAGACATATTTGGGATAGATTCGGAAGGTGATGATGCTCAATATTGGCGGTCTCCAAGATCAGGACACGTGGCAGATGACGTGTCTCAGAACTCAGAAGAAAGGGCTACAGGGGCCGACCAGGCCACCCCTGTACCCGACCTGCAAGCACAAGCTGGCTCACCTCAGAGCCCCCTGAAATTTGGCCTCCTCGGCCCCTCAGCTCGCCCCGAGCTGCCACAGGACCAAGACTCCTCGGCCCTCTTGCTCGTCTCTGAGCTCCCCAGCCGAGGCCATCTTCCTCGGTCCCTCCGACCAACCAACTCCACCACTCACAGGCGTAACCGCCACTCCGCAAATCTCGCCACGCGCAGATTCTCCGCCAGCAACATTCCACATTCCATGCCATCACGATCCCCACTAATGGGCGATCCGCTCTTTACGCGGACGTGACGTCGGGAGCGTAACTGCCGGCGAGATTCTCGCGTCTGCTGCTGCGTGCCGCCGCCACTATATACCCTCCATCACAGAGGGGTCAAGTAAGCCATTTTCTATTCCACTTAGCCATTACTCTGCTCGGATCTCATAATAACTTGATTGTCGGAGGGTCCTCGGTGGTACCAAACCACCCTGGGACTTCTTTGCAGGTATTCGGCGTTAAACTCCTCAAATCACCAATCTCCTCAATACCCATTGAGACCCACACGCAACAGGAGATCACCTTCCAAATCCACCGGGAGATCGACGGAAGACAACATCTGAGGGAGACCCAAAAAGGACCTCCACCAGTTGGCGCCGTCTGTAGGAAACGCAGACTCCACAAAAAACAAAGTTGGCCTTCCAATCTCCATCCACATGGCGAGCGACCACCCTGAATATCCAGGTACCAGCCGCCGCCTTCCCCTCACCGGAGGCGCGGATGAACCTCCCCCGGCAACCATTATCAACGCCCTTGCCAGCCGAATAGATCAGCTACAGTCCCTCGTGGAGGCGCTCGTCCGTGTCCAGATGACCGGACCAGGGGCCCAGATCTCCGCTCCTCCGCCTCCAGAAGGCTCTGCCCTCGTCGGCACGGCTGACCATCAGCAGGCTATGAACCCTGGCCACAAATCCCACGGGCCATACTTCCTGAGGCCCGCTAGGCGCCCCACGACTCCACACCAAGATCCGCCGCCGGAGCGTCTCGCCTCAAGCTTCCTCGCGACCCTTACCCCCTGAGGAGGTGTCGGTCACCTCGCCTGTCAACAGGTATGATCGACACCCCCTCCCTCGATGTGGTCGCATAGAGGGGGCTCGCTACGACGGCTCAAGGGCCACCTTGCCCGGGGATCTGAGGGACCTCATCGAGAGGAACCGGGGCCGCATCCAGACGCAGGTCTCCCACAGCAGAGGCCAGGGATCACAAGGTGCCGAATCCTCAGGGTGCCGCGGCCGACTCGACGCCCTCGAAAAGAAGATCGAGGGCATGCGCCGGGAAGGTAACCTCTTGGGCGACGGGGCTAAGTACGCCACCAACTCGCTCACCAAGCCGTTTACCGAGGGACTGCTCGCTGTCTACGTCTCCTCGCTTAACAAGCCTCCGAAGGTCTTTCTGTTCGACGGGAAAACCGACCCCAAAGACCATTTGGATGCTTTCACCGTGGGGATGAGTTTCCAGGACCATTCCAACGCCGCCCAGTGCAGGGCTTTCCCAGCCACCCTCATCCGCTCTGGTCGGGACTGGTTCCGAGGACTCGATCCTCGCTCAATCTCGACCTTCGACGAGCTGGCTACTCAGTTCCTCAGTCATTTCGTTGGGAACCGTTGGCAGAAGCGCATGGTCGACTACCTCTTCACAATTAAGAGCGGGGACAAGAAGACGTTCAAGGCTTATGTCACCCGCTTCTACAACGCCCTCCTCGAGGTCCCCGAGCACCGGGACGAGACCGTCATCACAGTGCTTAGATCTGGTCTTAGGCATAAGGAGTGGTTGCGCTCCTTTACGTTGGCACAGCCTAAGACCATGGCCGAGGTCAAGGCATGGAGCGAGCGCGAGGTTCAGCTGGAGTCTGAGGTGAACACGAACCTTCCCCGAGCAGAACGGTCCGACCAGAAGAAGTGGGCTCGGGATGAAACGCCGGAGCGTCAGCAGCCCTATCACCCGAAGTTCCAGGAGTACACCCCGCTCAACGTCTCCTTCGCAGTGTTACTAGAGGAGGCCCAAGGCGAGGGGTTCTTCAAGTTCCCTCCAATCCGGCGTCAGGCCTCGAAGCGAACCCGGGCCCTTATTGTGCTTTCCACTGGACGTTGGGCCACGCAACAGAGGATTGTAAGCAACTCCGGGACTACATCGAGGAGCTCATCCGATCGGGGCACCTCACCGCTTACTTAAGGGACAGACGGCAGGCCGACCGCGAGCAGGAGTAGCGTCCCCCTCCCGAGCTGACCATCGGCCAGATCATGCTCGTCTCGGAGATGACCAGTCCGGCGCTCGGGAAGCCCCGTACCCGGTGCTGAGCACTGAGACCAACAAGCCTCCGGGGAGCTCGGGCCACGCTAATAAGGTTATCTATTAGCATGTACTTTTCTTTTGGGGTAATGCAAACTCTTCTTAGGGTCTATTGTTAATTTAATAAAGATCAACGGAATATTGCGAAAAAGAAGAAAAGATCTCATTTATTCAAAATAAAGGGTATTATGGGCTCCTCAGCCATACATACAAAAAGAAAAAGAAAATTACAACAGCGGGGGAAGGGGGTACAGAGAGCACTGCTCATGATACTCGGTAAAAATCTCCATCAGCCTAGGCCTTGCGAGATCCAACCTCTGCCCTCGGTTCCCCCCTCCCCCCGCGCTTGACCTCGAGCCTCAACTCGTAGCATTTGCGGACGAGCGCCTCCGAGTGAGCCAGCCGGTTCGCGGAGATCAGGCCGAAGCGCCTCAAGACCGCAGCTTGCCTACGGCCTCGTCATAAAGCTGCTCAGACAGGGGGTTGTAAAGCCCGGCGACGCCCTCCGGATGGAGTACATCAGCAGCTGCAGCAGGGAGAGACGTCGGGGGAGCAGCCGGCCGAAGTGGTCCTCGATGCTTCCATATACCAACTGCACCGTGTCCTCGGTGCAGTTCTGGTCATAGAGGTATACGTTTTCGAAGTGGATGGTCTCGGAGATGGTAAAGGGGAAGTCCTGCATTCTCGACGCTCTGTTTGCGAGGAAAGAAAGGACTAGTGCTCTTTCACCTTTATATAGCCCGCTGTGCCCCAACGGAACTCAACGGTCGCCCGCTCTCGCCCAAGAAGTCGCTGCCACGCGGCGATCATCGAGCCTTCTCTGACAGAATCGGAGCGACGCGACCCTGGCGCTTCGCCTCCCCCCACATTGAATGCGCATGCTACGCGCACACCCACCGCGACCGTTCCTGTTCCCCATACCTGCAACTGGATGGTCGGGCGAAAACCTCATGAAGATTCGGCCGAGCAGCTTCATTGCCCGATTATCCTTAGCAAGCCTTGAATGGCCCCTCCAATGCTAAGGATCAAAGTCCTCCGTAGAGGCAGCCGAGCAGCTTCTTTGCTCAGCTATCCTTGGCCGGTACCTTCCCTACTCGCAACGCCAGGGATCAAAGCCCCCGCCAAGAGGCGACCCAGCAGCTACTCTGCTTGGTTATCCCTGGCGGGTAGCTTTCCTATCGCAACGCCAGGGATCAGAAAGTCCTCCCAGAGGCAGTCGAGCCCGACCCTCGCTCGGCTATCCCTGGCGGGTAGCTTCCCTACCGCAACGCCAGAGATCAGAAAGTCCTCCCAGAGGCAGTCAAGCCCGACCTTTGCTCGGCTATCCCTGGCGGGTAGCTTTCCTTCCGCAACGCCAGGGATCAGAAAGCCTTCCCAGAGGCAGTCGAGCCCGAGGATCCTTCGTTCGGCTATCCTTCAGGACAAAAGCCCTCGCCAAGAGGCACCGGGCAGTAACCTGCCCGGCCAAGGGTCCTTGGTAGGCTTCTTACAACCCCTCCCACGCCAAGGACTAAAGTCCTCCCAGAGGCAGTCGAGTCTTTGCTCGGCTATCCCCGGCTGGTAGCTTCCTACCACAACCGACAGGGATCAAAGTCCTCGCCAAGAGGCACTGGGTGGTAACCCTGCTCAGTCCCTGTCCTGAAGGATCAAAGCCCTCGCAAGAGGCAACTGGGCAGCTACCGTGCTTGGTCATCTTCGGCTGGTAGCTCCCTACCCATGACGCCAGGGATCGAAGCCCTCGCAAGAGGCATCCGAGCGGCTACCCCGCTCGGTCATCCCAGGCTGGTAGTTGCCTACCCACGACGCCAGAGATCAAAGCCCTCGCCAAGAGGCAACCGCGCAGCTTCACTGCTCGATCATCCCTGCTTGGTTATCCCTGGCGAGTAGCTTTCCTACCGCAACGCCAGGGATCAGAAAGCCTTCTCAGAGGCAGTCGAGCCCGAGGATCCCTCACTCGGTTATCCTTCAGGACAAAAGCCCTCGCCAAGAGGCACCGGGCAGTAACCCTGCTCAGTCCCCGTCCCGAGGGATCAAAGCCCTTGCAAGAGGCAATCGAGCAGCTGCCCTGCTCGGTCAACTCCGGCTGGTAGCTCCCTACCCATGACGCCAGGGATCGAAGCCCTCGCAAGAGGCATCCGAGCGGCTACCCCGCTCGGTCGTCCCAGGCTGGTAGTTGCCTACCCACGACGCCAGAGATCAAAACCCTCGCTAAGAGGCAACCGCCCAGCTTCACTGCCCAGTCATCCTTAGTGGGCTTCTTACAGCCCCTCCAACGCTAAGGACCCAAAGTCCTCCCAGAGGCAGTCGAGCCCGATCCTCGCTCGACCATCCCCAGCTAGTGGTCGTTGCTCGCAGCGCCAGAAATCAGAAGCCCTCGCCAAGGGGCAACCGAGCAGCCTCCCATCCAGCCTCGGCACAAATACGGCGGACAACCCTCTGCCCATCACATGCAGAGGATCCGAGCCACCAACAAGGGGCATCAGGTCTATCCAGGTCTTGAGCGATCTCCCCTCAACTTCGGGGCCATGGAGACGCCTCCTTCTCAGCAGTGCTTGGCAAGTAATCGAAGTCAACTCGACGAACGATCGCTAGACAAATAGCCGACCTGACATGGAAGCCCAACAGTGCAAGAAGAGAAATTTTACGAGCATTTTTCACGAACCAAAGAAAAAAGTTTTATTACCGAAGGCAAAGTCTTTACAAAGGGTATTTTAGGCTCTCTAGCCTTACAAACTGCCCGGAGGTTTACAAAAATTCCAGAAACAGCAAAATAAAGGAAAAGGAAGACGGAGGCTTTAGGCCTCGAGGCCAGGCACGACCTCGGGATCCTCGACATCCGCCACAAGACGAGCAAGGTCCTCGGCGACTTCCTCGTCAGGAATATCTTTTCCCTGCCCCTCGGCGTCCGCGAGGGGGTATTCGTCCCGAAACTCTTCGTGAACGAACTCTGGCATCCGGGCCTTAACGGCGTAGAGGGCCTCATGCCAGATGAGGGTTGTGGCCATGGCCAGATCATCATAGAAGTTCTTCGACTTCTTGTAGCCCTCCACCGCCTTCACCGCCGAGAGGTCGGCCAGCTTCGCCGCTCTTAGGTCGGCCGACTTCGCCGACTCGGCTGCCGCCCCTAACTCCTTCCGGAGGGTCTTCACCGTCTTCTTCAGGTTGCCGGCGACCACCTGAGCGTCGTCAAGCTTGACCTCGGCAGCCACGGTGGCCTCGTGGTACCGGGCAACCTCCCATTTCCAGGCTTCGACCTTGCCCTCCAGGGCGGCGACCCTCCCCATCACCGCCTCCAGCTCCCGCTTGGAGTTCTCCAGCGAGGCGAGCTGGCCCGCAGCCTTCATCGCCGGGGCTATCACCTCGGCCTCCATGCGTAGGGCGAGGGCAACGTGCTGGAAAACCTGAAAGATAGAAAAGAGATTAGAAAAATGAAGGAGGCACCGAATCTCACAAAAAACCAAACGCTTACCTGCACGGACTCCTGGGCGATGGACACCATCTGGGCCGTGAAGGTCCCCCTGGGGATCCTACCCCCTGCCGACTTCTTTATGTCGTGCAGCAGGCTATCCGGGACTGATACCCCTGAGGGCACCGCGAACTGGAGGCCCCCTCCTCCACCATGATCGGCGAAGGCGGGCCCCGGGAAGACCTTCGGGAAGACCTCTTAAGCGGCTCCGATGGGGAGCCGATCTCCTCCTCCGAGGCCGGGTCCTCCAGAATTCGGGCCCGCTTTTGGCCCGGCGCTCTGCTTGGCCCCGGGGCGGGATCCGCCCCCGAACGCTCACGGAACGTGGCCACCGGAGGAGAGGGAGCCGGGGCAGGCTTCGCACGAGAAGAGCTGGCGCCCCCAGACTTCGTGACCTTCCTCGGCCGACGCATGGAAGCTCGAAGCTCGTCCATATCCATGGGTCCTGCACAAACTAAATGCAAAGAAGTCAGCGACACGAGCAATATAAAAGCCGAAAGCAAGCCTAACTTACTGACGAACTCAACGGGGCTGAGCCCGGCCTAACTCAGGACCCTCTTAGATAGCAGCACATCGAATCGGGGG
Organism: Agapanthus africanus; assembly: GCA_030015575.1. Lineage (NCBI taxonomy): Eukaryota > Viridiplantae > Streptophyta > Magnoliopsida > Asparagales > Amaryllidaceae > Agapanthus > Agapanthus africanus. Next base: position 439,891,673 of record CM057344.1, read on the forward strand.
ATGGTCTCCTATGACGCCACTCTTACCGTGGCGGGGTCATTGGACTGGTTCCCCGGCAAGCATTTTTCCCTTGACCACTTGGTAGGCACGGGCCAGTCCTCGCCCTCGGGAGGCGAGACGAAAAAGAACTTCTTTTTCCAGTCGTTAATGGAAGAAGGCAGAGCCACAACCTCTGTCCCGGCGGCGCTCCCCTGTCACTTTCTAAAGGAGAGGTAGACCCACCTCGGGTTGCTCGCTCGACCCCCAGGATGATTTTTGAAAACGAGAGAAGAATCGAGGAGGGAAACGCTGAAAGGAACCGTCTGTAACTTCAGGCGGATCAGGAACCCGAGGAGAATCCTCCATGAATTCGGCACTAGTTGGCCAGGGGCTAACCCGAAGAAGTTCAGCGCTTTGACGACCTCGGGAGAGAAGGGCAGGCGCATTCCACCCCAAAAGGCTTCCAAGTACAGGGCGATCTCCCTACCCTGCACTTGGTCTGCCCTCTTTCCCTCCTTAGCCAGACGAAGCGTATAACGTAAGGGGATATGGAAGCGAGCCCGGGCATTGGCGAGCTCATCCTCATGCCTCACCCAACACGAGACGCCGGGGGCAGCATCTACCGCCTCCTCCCTGGGGGCTGCCCCCGCCGCACGATCCCGGGGAGAGGATCTGACCCCTACTCCTCGGAAGGACTCAGGCTCAACTAAAGGGTCCCTAAAACCTACTCCTACGACATCTACTGACTCTACAAAGAAAGACATCTAACCTTGAGAAGAGGGATCCTCGAGAAACGAAAGCAGAAGAGAGAAGACGAGCGCCGAGCAACCAGGACTTAGAACGGGAAGATATAAAGGAGTAGGGGCCTGGAACGGGCCCCACCCCTATTTATCACCGCAAGCGACTTCATCCAACGACGCCCTTCATCTCCCGCTAAAACTCCTCCTTGCGTCCAACGGCTCCAATTGCTCCACTTGTCGTTCCCACATTAGACCGCGCCCCGTCAGACGCCGTAGGTCTGCACACGTCGCGTCGGCCAACCGACACTCGACACGTGGACCATCGCTTCAGTGGCAGGATGCACGAACCGGCGCACCTTCCTTAAATGCAGAGATCTCGCTCTGATTCGCTGGCAGAAAGGATAGCTGACAGCCCGGGGACGCGTCTCGAAGAAACCTTAGGAGGGAGCTCACCCCGGGCGACCCGGCAGTCCACTCCTGACCCGACCCGCTAGCTGGTCAGGATAAGAGTGGGGCTAATGATGATACTCAATATTAGCGGTCTCCAAGATCAGGACACGTGGCAGATGACGTGTCCCAGAATTCAGAAGAAAGGGCCACAGAGGCCGATCAGGCCACCCCTGTACCCGACCTGCAAGCACAAGCTGGCTCACCTCAGAGCCCCCTAAAATTCGGCCTCCTCGGCTCCTCCATAGGACTAAGAATCCTCGGCCCTCTTGCTCGTCTCCGAGCTCCCCAGCCGAGGCCATCTTCCTCGGTCTCTCCGACCGACCAACTCTACCACTCACAGTAACCACTGCTCCGCAAATCTCGCCACGCGCAGATTCTCCGCCAGCAACATCCCACGTTCCACGCCATCACGATCCTCATTAATGGGCGATCCGCTCTTTACGCGAGCGTGACGTCGGGTGCGTAACTGCCGGCGAGATTCTCACGCTTGCTGCTGTGTGCTGCCGCCACTATATAAACCCCCATCTCAGAGGGGTCAAGTAAGCCATTTTCTATTCCACTTAGCCGTTACTCTGCTCGGATCTCGTAATAACTTGATCGTCGGAGTGTCCTCGGTGGTACCAAACCACCCCGGGACTTCTTTGCAGGTACTCGGCGTTAAACTCCTCAAATCACCAATCTTCTCAAAACCTATTGAGACCCACACGCAACAGGAGATCACCTTCCAAATCCACCGGGAGATCGACGGAAGACAATATCTGAGGGAGACCCGAAAAGGACCTCCACCAGAAGGAGAGATTTTAATGTGTTACCCTTTGGGGCTTTTTCTCATATGAGTCAGTAGGGGGGCTTTACAAGACATCATGGGTATTGGGATATTGTGGTCTCAGCTATATGCTGGGGTATTTGGTGTGAGAGAAACGACAGAGTCTTTAATAATGTTAGAAATACTGTTATGCATGTGATAAATGGAATTGAGTCAAATATTGCATTTTGGTCAGGTGTAGCAGCTGCAAGGAGGCTAAGCTCAATACAGGAACAAGTGATGGCTGAGGAGTGAGGACTGAGGTCGTCGGATACAACAGATGAGAGGGAACGGGATGCGAGGACAACGGATTAGGTCGAATGTAGGAAGTCGAAAGGAATGATCTTTCAAATTTGCAAGGAGTTGGATTTGTTTTTCTTTCTTAGTTTTGTTGTCGTTTAGTTTTTTTTATTTCTGCTTTGCTTTTATTTTCAAACTGGGTTGATGTTTCGTCAAAATTTTCATTTAATGAAACACGGGGCATTTGCCTTCGTTTTGATCCAAAAAAAATTTTACTTGTCAAATGGGGATACCATAAACATGGTATCAAAACTATGACAATTCTTGCACTGAGACTATAATCATTTCCCCCCCACATATAACACAAATTAAACCTACCTATAAAATATATGTAGCTGCAATTATTTCACAACAAAAGAAACACAGATCAATGCAACAAAAGAATATACAGATTTCAAGAGTATGGGTATGAATTACTCAAAACACAAAATGCAAAATGGTGGCATTTGTGATGATAATTGTTATAAAAAAATCCATTTCAGAAAAAGAAAAAAAGAAAATGATTTATTGAAACCAGGTTTTCTAACTGCATTAATAAAATTTGCAGGAACTGCTGGTGTTTGGCGAATATCGACCATCAACAAAGTCGGAGGCTGGAAAGATCGAACTACTGTTGAGGACATGGACTTAGCTGTTAGAGCAAGCCTTCAAGGATGGAAATTCTTATATGTCGGTGATATTAAGGTATTATTTATTTAATTTAATTGCAATCTCAGAATTTTTATAGATAAGACATATCGTACAAAACGACTTAGAATTACTTGGTAAATAATTCACCACAGGTTAAAAGCGAACTTCCAAGTACTTTCGATGCATACCGACACCAGCAGCATCGATGGGTTTGTGGCGCCGCAAATTTATTCAGGAAAGTAGCATGGGAGACGTTGATGACAAAGGTGAGCTTATACGAAGTTTCGCAGGGGTATGTATGTAAGAAAGGGTACATAATACTAAAATACCATGAAATGCCACCTTTTTTGAGATAAATATGACGAACTTCATAAAGTACATTAAATTACCGCAAACTACCCCTACTTGCATTAAAAAGCAATCGCTTTTATGTTTTCAAAACCACAAGTGCAGGAGTCATTTGAGTATCAGCTGACGGATATATCACTATTTTATCTTTATAAAGGAGATGCAAGGCTTAAAGATAAATATATTAGTCGTCCAAGGATCACATTACTTCTACATTATCTGTTTCAGAAAAATAACAGAGGGATCATACTTTAATGTAAGTAGTTCATGGTATTAAGTGTAATTTTCCGTATATTAAACCCTGTACCTCTGATATTTTCACTTTCATTTGTGTATCAGGAAGTATCTATATGGAAAAAGCTATATGTGATCTACAACTTCTTCTTCGTGCGAAAAATTATATGCCATGTCGTCACATTTACTTTCTACTGCATCGTAATTCCAACATCGATCATAGTTCCAGAAGTTAGGATTCCTTTATGGGGTGTCATGTACATTCCTACAACAATTTCAATCCTCAACGCCATCAGAAATCCAAGATCGATTCACATAATGCCATTTTGGATCCTTTTCGAGAATGTAATGTCGATGCATCGGATGAAGGCGATGCTGATGGGCTTAACTGAAATGGGAAATGTGAACAAATGGGTGGTTACAGAGAAATTAGGCGACACACTAAGAAACGGTGTCCCTGAACTTACTTTTACAAGGCCAAAGAAACGGTATGAATATTAAGGGCTGATTAGACTAAAATACCATGAACTTTCATTGTTTTTAAGATAAAGTACATGCGTTTTAGTAATTATATTTAAATTTTATGAACTACCTCTGGCTGTTGAGCTAAAATACCATGATTTCTTATCTTTTGAAATCATTAATGGAGAAATTATGTGAACGTCAACTGACCAATATAGTTTCTTTTCAACATTGAGCTTCTTTTAAAACTCATTTTTTTCTGTGTTATTTTACTTCTTTTAAATAAAGTTCATTGTAGTTATCTCAAGAAATTATGAAAGTCCATGGTATTTTAATATAATTTGTCGGAAGACTAAGTTTAAGATGAACAGATCTATTTCAAATGAAGAAACTAATTAATGTGTTTGTATATTTTAGGGTGTACTGCTCGGAACTAGGGTTTGCAGTGTACCTCATCTCTTGTGCAACCTACGATCTTGTCTTTGAACAGAACTACAGCTACTTTTACATTTATCTTCAGGCCATTGCTTTTATCGTCGTGGGCTTCGGTTATGTAGGAACCTAGATTGCGAACTCATAGCCACTTTTGTTAGATTTGTTTTGGGAGTTTTAAGATTTGTAGCAGTAATATTCTTCAACAGGATAATTTGGGTCAAGTTTTTTGATGGCCCTTTCAATTTGATATGTATTATGTTCTGGTATCATAGAAAGCAAAACCATATTGTCCTATATGGTTTAACTCTTGATTTTGTTTAACCTGCATGCTTAGCTATGTGCGTGTCACAACCCAGAAGCGGCACGTGACCGGCACTTGAATCACATGAAATCTATATGATCCCACTGTAACCCAAGTAAGCTGAAAACCAGGAATCTAAATCTTTTAAGAAAATAGTGGAGGTAAAGTTTGAAAAAAGGGTATAAAAGAAATCTAGTTCCTCTTTTTTACTGCATAAGTAAAGTTTGTTGAAATTGCAAGTGGGTTACAGACTAAAGTTTGAAAATATTTTCGTCGTTTACAATTTTGGCAGCACCTCCTTCGTAAATTTCGATAAAAACCAGTACATAAGCATAAATATAATCCGTATGCTCAATCGGGAGCTATCACATCGCCCATATGACGGAATCACAACCACACAATATATATACGACGCCTAAGGCGAAGATCAACTCAAGAAAAAAGTAAAGAAATACCAAAAGCATCATCAACTCGACATATAAAAAATTACATACAAGTCTCACCTCTAAGTCTAAAAGAATATACAAGTCTCTAAATCCATAAAATATACATTTAAGTCTGGTTGATGGAGTTTTTAACTAGATTACAAATGAATGTAAATATACAAGCGGCAGTTACGATCTGTAATGTAACCCACCTATCAAGCAATCACCCAAAAGAAGAACGTGCCGGCAAGCCACTACTGATCCGAGCGGTCGATCCTGCAAGAAAACTATGGCACAACGGGAGAGAGTTGCCAACTTGTGGGTAGAAGACATCATCAGGTAGAAATCGAATGCATAACGATCTACCAAGATGATATTGTAATAATAATATCATGCTATATAGTAACGAAAGTGAACGTGTCTATATATATATATATATATATATATATATATATATCATCCAATGAGTGTCCATCAAAGACATTCGAAATCCTTATAAAATAACTAAGTGTCCAGTATTGACATTCGAAATTCTCATAAATCCCGTGTCCAGCAACGGCACGTAAAATCCTCATATCTCAGGTGCCGTCTCATCGGATCGGTTCTCATATCCATCTGTATCATATCACTCCGGTCGGTATCTTCCGGATATCCGCCAAGTCTCATACTGTCACCGATAGGTGGTGTTCCCAGCCAGGCTCAACGCCTTTCTATATGATCTTCTTACCCCTAGGTACCGTACCGGGTCCACTATGTATCCGCAGATGGTGACTCCTCACTCCTCGAATCGGATAATAATCATGGTTCAAAACCGAGAAAACTCATGTTGGACGCCGAAATATTATATCAAGAGAAAACCACATTTTTGAAACATTCACAAGTTTTATAAAATCATATCAGCGGTTTTTCAAATCCAAAAATCCTATAAAAACACTATCTCATAAAAATATGGCAATAATGGAACAAGATGTAAAGGCACAGAAAAGTAATATGATGCATGCTGATATGAATTGAGCAGCAATCTAAGGTACTGGCAGAAATATAATATGGTAAGTGTGTTCGTATAAGCAATGTAAAGAAAGTACAATATCCGGAAAAGTACGTGGTGCTGGGTACTAAACAGAAATCTATACTGCTAACAGGGTATGGTGCGATATGGGTGACATAACAAGTTCTATATGTGTACGTAGCATGGCATTTACCGATGAAGTGTAGGTGTAACATGCGAGTATATGCACGTGCAACATGAATCATCGGTAATGGTGCGCGTGTTCTAGCATATAAAGTTAAGTAGAGTTAAAGGTATGAACGTAGTATATATCGTAAATAATCGAAGTGCAAGCGCGTGCAAAAATAAGGAAAACGAAATGCGAGCATATACAGAATAATGAAATCGTTACTTGAACAAATATTAAACTATCCAACTATGTGTGAGGTATACAGTTATAGTTTAAAAGTATCATGAAACGTTGTTTTGGAAATAAGGGACTACAATATTTTTTGAAATAGATATCATTTGAAAAGTCACAGCGCACGCTTGAAATTATCATTTAAAAATACGTAACGAATACATATGGTTCTAAACATCTTATAATTTTCCTTTTTATAATTTTAGTAAGACTCCTCAAGTCAAAAATAAATATCAGCCGTATTCGGAAATCAATTCTCATCATATCACGTACGGAATATCTTTCGTACGATGTCATCCAATCAATATAGTACTGATCTATAGTCGTGTACATCATCTCATCTCATATAATCTCTTGTCATCTCATGTCATGTCATCTTATATCTATTCTCATGTCATATATAACTTCTATCAAAATTGTTGGATATGTATAACCTAGAGGCCATTATTGTATAGTACTAGTTTGTATAATACATTTTGGAAGCTTGGGATATATATACGGGTTTACGACAGTCTTGCTCAATATAGTAGTATGCTACTTGGTTTGTTTCTATCTTAATATCGCTAATACATATTGATGGAGCCCTTAGGATTTTTGCTTGACTACCGGCGTTGTGATGGCGATCACACTAGTGGGGGCTGGGTAGTCTATAAGCACATCCTTATACAGGTCCCTAGTCGTAGGATTATCGAGACAGGGCATCGATACTCCAGAGTAAACTGGTGCATATGCTTCTCGTCCCAGCAGGGGAGATGGTCTGTCCCACAGCCATCAGTACGTCGTACTGGAGATAGAATGCAGGTGCTCGTTAGGTTACGAATACACTGGACAAGACTCGTCGGGAACTGTTGGTTGGTATTATATCTATCGTCAGTTAGCGGTTCCCAGGTGACATGAGTACAGCTTAGTCCGTTGACTTGACACTGCTACTTCGCCTCAAGTGTGTTCCTACTGTTCTTTGATTGCTACCCTACCACGGCTCTATTGAGTCGTGCAAACAGGTAGTAGTTGGGTGCAGTCCCGAAGCACTTAGAGGCAGTGGCGGTTAGACAGGATTCGTCTCTCTCGGTATTGGGGGTTGATATCGCGCTGTGTCTAGGAGAGCCATTACACAAAGTCCCTGGCCAGGGCAAGCGAGATTTACTGGTAGTGTTTCCAGTAGTTTCTCAGGGTGATCTGGGTTACACTCCGACACGACTTGTACCGCTATTAGGGGTCTGATGTTTACCGCCCCCTAGGCCCGACATGCGATACTCTTAGACGAACAGACCGGACTGTACGAAGATTGTCACATTCAGACTCAGTAGGAGTTTGGATGGGTTCACCTCATCGGTCTTCTTATCGGTATCTATCTGGGGACCGTTACGTACAGCTAGTACCGCTTGTGGCCTGTGGTTAAACCCACTGCCACCGTAGTGTCGAGTCTTTAGAGTCCCATACAGAGGGTTGTTCACCTTTGGGCAAAACGAGATAGAGGTCGTATGATTTTACGACAGTATTCATTCACATATGCGTACTTGTGCGTGTTCGGTGTTCGGGCAGTTGATACTAGCGGGCTTTGGTTTAAGCCAGATCCTAGTATTTAGTTTTGGGTTGGTTCGATCTCATTATATTCGTGTTCCTTGGAGCACGGATGCGGGTGTGTATACACAGTTGACAGAGGCAGAGGAACTTCATTAGGGTTTTGACCATTGACTTGATTAAAAGCATAATGAGATGGAGGAAATTGATTAATGAGTTTTAATTAGAGATAATTGTATCATGGTTAATTGGTTTGACCATTTAACTTTGTTGACCCATGTTGACTTAGATATTTTTGTGAGCATGCTTAGCATTAATTGTGACATGATAATGGTCAAATCAACATCAACCATGACAATTTATCCTAATTAAAATTATCATTATTCTTTTTCATCATATGAGAGCTATCTTCTCATTCTATCATGATACATTCTCTCTATTGCAACCTCTCTCATCTTCCTCTCTCAAGGCTCTCTTGTTTCATGAGTTGAAAATCAAGAGTTTTGTGAGATCTAACCACTAAAACAACTCTCTGCTCACTCTAGGGTTCTTAGTCTAGCACACCAAGCACCTTAGTTACTTCAAGATAGAGGTTGGAGCTCAAGGTAGAGGCCTTCGGGTGGATCTTTTTTTGGCAAAGAGAAGACGGTGAGGAGGAGCCATCTACACCACTCCAAGGAGCTCACAACAAGGAGAAGCAACACAAGAAGAGAAGGAGTTCAAGACTTAGGTATAACTTTCTATCATAGTAGATAGAACTCTTCTTTTGCTAGTTAGGTTTATGGTAAAGATCCGGGTTTAGTGTTATTCTAGCGCCAAGTTTATGTTCACTATAAAAAATTTTGTTCCGCATTTGGCCACGGATGTTGGCCGGGACGCTAGTGTAACCCTTCATGGTATCAGAGCCTACCCATAAACCCTACTAGCTAGTTTGCACAAGCTTAAAATCTCGATTGACAAATTTTTCCGGATCACGAATCTATGTTCATGAGCTTGCTGCCGATTTTCGAAGTTGTCCTAAATTTTTTTTGAGTATCTTAGAATTACATGCAGGCGAAATTATAGCTACAGAAAAAATTTGGGGGCCTAACTCCAAAATTCCGCTGCGGAAAGTGAGCAAAATGGCGCATTTTGCGGCCCTTCCGTGGCGCTTTTTGGGCTACAGTACCCAAATTTTTTTCTGGGGCTCTAGTTCATGAAAATATGATATTTGTGATATATAGTTTTGGCCCAGGTTTATTTGAGTGCTGGATTTGCTTTTGGGGCCTATTTGGAAAAGTTTAGTCGATCGAAATTTTAAATGTGTATTTTACAGTACATTCACTTTTATCTGCGACCGGGAATGTCACTCGATCGGTAAAACTCGTCTGATTTCTATATGTTCTTTTAGACGGGTTTTGCGAACGTGACATTCGTGTTGATGTTGTGTGCTTGTTCTGTGGTTGTGGTTGGATAGTCGTGTTGGATAGCATGTGATGAAATGTTAGTGGTGCAGTTTAAATTCTCTTGTACATTTGTTATTGCGGGGCGAGCGTCCGACATGTGGACTGCCGTCTTTGCCGGGTTGTATATTATTTTGGGGCACGACTGGGTTGAGGTCGATGTCACCGTTTGTACATATTATTTTCTTTTTCTGTACTAGGATTACCCCGCGGTGGAGTGCACGAATAGCCGGGTTCTAGAAAGGCAGCAAGCTCGCATCTCATGGCGTTGAGACGGAGGGGATTCTTTCTCATGGTGTTGAGACGGAGGGGGCTTCATTCTAGAATTGGCGGGCTATTCGCCGCACTCATAGGGGGTACTGGTTTTCATTGCGTAGGCTATCCACACGATCGGGAATGTCGGGTTTTATTTATGGCTCAAATGGAACCCGGGGCTCCAAGATTATCCACCATTCTGTATTGTTGGCTGTGTTTCTGTGATGTTGTTTACTATCATGCCTGGGACGAATGTTGTATATACTTATATATATATATACTAGTAGATGTTGTATATGTTTTGCACCCGCGCTAGTCCAGCCCCCGCTTTGTCGTTAGTTAAGTAACCTAACGGGTGATGACGGGGCCCAATGGCGAATGCGGATGGCATATACGTACATTGTATTTTCGTTCTTTTCTGGTGTGGTAGGTTACATTGATGGGACATCATTAATTTTTATTAATGCAAGAAAAACAAACCTAAAAGATGTTGTTGGAACCAAGTTTTAAAAACAGACATTACAGACGTTCTCTTTTACTTTGCACAGTGGTATTCAGTTTGGAATATCTAGCACCCCATTCGACGAGGCAAGGGCCGAGATCCCTTCATCGGGAGTGACCCCTTGAGTAAAAGTTTGCGTCAACGTAATAAATTCACTACAGTCGATTATTTTTTCTTTGCATCGTGGTATTCAGTTTGGAATATCCTGCACCTCATTCGACGAGGAAAGAGCCGAGATCCCTTCACAGGGAGTGACCTCTTTAGCAAAAGTTTTCGCCACTATATATTTATAAAACCACTCAGGTTCCTTCAACGATATCAAGTTCATTACGTTAACGGGTTTTTCGCCAATAACCCAGCCGTAGCCCTCCGTCATTTCTTACAAGTAACACTTAGTATTCGTGCTGCGTTTGTTGACTCCGTCAAGGCGTAGTGTACGGTAGCTGAGTGGTGCTCGTTTGTAGCACTATATGGGATTGGTTATGACAGTCGTATAACCTTGTTGACTCCGTCAAGGGTTATGCGGGTGGGTTTAATGCAATCCAGATAATGATGGGTTGAACTTGACTAGGACTCTTTGATTTGTTGACTCCGTCAAGGTCACTGGGGTCCTAGGGGTAAAAACCATATCGGGAGTTTCAAATATACAGGAAACTTGCAGATTTGGTATACCTTCTGGAGTGTGGTGACTAGAGTGGATTCCATCTAGGCCATCACACAATGATAGTTGATCCCGATCCCACTGATGAGTTGGATTACTCTCGGGAGATTATTTCACTTAACAATCAATGCTATAAACCAAGTAGGTGTCTAGAACGGTGTTAACGGGGCTACGCCTCCAGGAAAAATAGGTTATGTAATTAAGGAACTTCGCGAAAGCGTTGGAAAACCTTCCTCGAAGTACCAACACTAGCCTGGCTGAAAGCTTAAGCAAGTATTGTGACGTGCGATTAATCCTGACTAATTCTTCTTTTTAGGTTTGAAGAAGAATTTGAGGAAACAGTGGGAGCCATCCTGATTAGATAAATTAATAAACCAATCTAATCTTGCAAGAGCGCACGATGAGTTGTTTCTTCTCTCTCTCCAGGTAGCAACCATTTCACGCCCTAATCAAGATAATAAAATGTATCGCTTGACCGATCCGAATTGTTATTCGGGGCTGGGGAACGTTGGTTCGGCTCTAACTTACGACAACAGTCATAAGTGTGAGCAAGGGAAAGAGGATTGTATGGATTCCAAGGAGATCCAGTTGAAGAAGAAGCATACTATTGCATCTACTTCAGGTGTTCTTGTAATTGAGAACTGCTTTTCGGTCAGTCCTACCTCCTGGATACTAGATACCGGATCAGGATCTCATATCTGTAATTTATTGCAGGGACTGAGAAAAAGTAGGGTACTTGGACCTGGTGATATGTCTCTCAGGGTAGGGAACGGAGTACAAGTTAATGCTGCAGCCGTCGGTGAATATCACCTAGTGTTGCCAAATGGCAATACTATGATTTTGAACAATTGCTACTATGTACCTTCCATGGTTTGCAACATAATATCGGTTTCTTTACTTGATAAAGATGGATATAACTTTGTTCTTGATAGAAATATCATGAACATTTACCTTGATAAGGTACTGGTTGCAGAAAGTACACTGTGTAATGGTATCTATGTTCTAAATCAGAATACACTTCTCAATGTACAAAACACACGCAAAAGGAAGAGTTCAGATACGAACGAATCCTACTTATGGTATTGTAGACTTGGTCATATCGGATAGAAAAGACTAAGTAAGTTATATAAAGATGGACTCTTGAATACGTTCGAATTCTCATCTTATGAAACTTGTCAGTCTTGTCTCAAAGGAAAGATGACCAAATCTCCTTTCACTGGACATGGAGAAAGAGCAGCAGAGCTCTTGGGACTCATACACAGTGATGTGTGTGGTCCGATGTCTATACATGTAAGGGGTGGGTTCTCGTACTTCATCACATTCATTGACGATTTCTATAGATTCAGATATGTGTATCTCATGAAACACAAATCTGAAGCTTTTGAGAAATTCAAGGAATTCCGAAACGAAGTAGAGAACCAGGTTGGCAAAAGTATCAACATCCTCCGATCTGATAGGGGAGGGGAGTACTTGAGCACGGAATTCCTAGATTACTTAAAAGAGAATGGAATTCTCTCTTAGCTTACTCCTCCTTATACACCACAGCACAACAGTGTATCGGAGCGGAGGAATCATACCCTATTGGATATGGTTTGCTCCATGATAAGTAGTGCTGAGTTGACTCTTTCATTCTGGGGACATGCACTTCAGACAGCGGCATACCTACTGAACTACGTTCCATCCAAATCTGTGTCTAAGACTCCATATGAAGTATGGAGTGGACGAAATCCATATCTTAAGCGATTTAAGATATGGGGTTGTCCGGCCTATATGAAAACACAGAAACCGGACAAGCTAGAGGCACGGTTAGTTCTATGTAAATTTGTGGGATATCCTAAAGATTCACTAGGATATCTGTTCTACCACACTGAGGAACAGAAGGTGTTTGTATCTCGCCATGCTGCCTTTTTAGAAAGGGAGTTTCTTGCAAATGAAACTAGTGGGAGTTTGGTAGAACTGGGAGAAATCCATGAACCACAAAATGTAACTGAAGATTTGGAGGAACCACTAGATTCAATAACCACAGACGAACCTCAGCCACTCCGCAGATCTGGTAGGATTTCTCATCCGCCCGAGAGATACTACGGTTTTCTCATAGACGCGGATCGAGAGGATTGCATCTTGGAAGAAGATGATCCTACCAGTTTCAGGCAGGCCATTATCTGTAGGGACTCTGATAAGTGGCTGGATACTATGCGATCCGAAATGGAGTCCATGTACACCAATAAAGTGTGGACCTTGGATATTGCTCCACCTGGGGTAAAACCTGTTGGATGCAAATGGATCTACAAAAGGAAACTTGGTGTAGATGAGCAGGTGGAAACCTATAAGGCTAGACTCGTTGCAAAAGGTTTTCGTCAAAGACCTGGTGTGGACTATGACGAAACTTTTTCTTCAGTAGCTATGCTCAAATCCATCTGGATCCTACTTGCCATTGTCGCCTTCCATGACTATGAAATCTGGCAGATGGACATAAAAACGGCTTTTCTAAACGGCAGTTTGGAAGAATGCGTTTATATGGATCAGCCAGAAGGTTTTGTAGATAGTGGGAGCAGCGGGAAGGTGTGCAAGTTGCTTAAATCCATTTATGGATTAAAGCAGGCATCGCGGAGCTGGAACATCTGTTTTGATGAAGCAATCAAGGAATTTGACTTCATCAAGAACGAGGATGAGCCTTGTATTTATAAGAAGATTGTAGGACGAACTGTCGTATTCCTAGTCTTGTACGTGGACGACATTCTTTTGATAGGAAATGACATTCCTATGCTATAAACGGTCAAGCTATTCTTGTCACAACGGTTCTCCATGAAAGACCTGGGTGATGCCTCGTGCATTTTGGGGATCAAGATTTACAGAGATAGATCTAAGAGATTACTGGGACTTTCGCAGTCCAGGTACATAGAGACCATACTAAAGAGATTTAGTATGGAAGATTCCAAGTGCGGTAATATACCCGCATTGCACGGAATCACCCTTTCCAAGAAGATGTCTCCCAAGACTGACGAGGAGAGGGTTCGCATGGGCACTATACCCTACGCTTCGGCGGTAGGATCTATAATGTATGCGGTGCTATGTACAAGACCAGATGCAGCTTACGCGCTAAGCGTGGTGAGCCGGTATCAGTCAGACCCAGGTGAGAACCACTGGACATCAGTGAAGAACATTCTCAAGTACCTAAGAAGAACTAAGGAGATGTTCCTGGTTTACGGTAATGGAGACCTCAGGGTCGAGTCCTTTACCGATTCAAGCTTCCAGAGTGATAAGGATGACAACAAGTCTGTCTCGGGTTTTGTGTTTACCCTCAACGGAGGGGCGGTGTGTTGGAGGAGTTTCAAACAGGATACCGTCGCAGACTCGACGATGGAGGCTGAATACATTGCTGCATGCGATGCCGCAAAAGAGGCGGTCTGGATGAAGAAGTTCATTAGTGAACTTCAGGTGGTTCCGTCCATTGTTGACCCAATACCTTTGTATTGCGATAACAATGGGGCTATAGTTTTAGCGAAGGAACCACGGTCCCATCAGAAATCCAGACACATCATAAGGCAGTATCACCTGATCAGGGAGATCATTGATCGCCAGGAGATCAAGGCTCGGAGAGTGGACACTAAAGACAACACGGCGGATCCATTCACAAAGGCCCTCCCTCAAACACAGTTCGAGCGACTTTTTAAGCTATTGGGTATGCGGTACGCCAGCAGCTGGCCTTAGTGCAGACGTTGGGTATACGGTACACCAATTACTGGCCTTTAGTGCAAGTAGGAGATTGTTGGATATGTATGCCCTAGAGGCCATTATTGTATAGTACTAGTTTATATAATACATTTTGGAAGTTTGGGATATATATATAGGTTTACGACAGTCTTGCTCAATATAGTAGTATGCTACTTGGTTTGTTTCTATCTTAATATGTGTATATGTTTGTTTTAACATATCGCTAATACATATTGATGGAGCCCTTAAGAACTTTGCTTGACTACCGGCGTTGTGATGGCGATCATACTAGTGGGGGCTGGGTAGTCTATAAGCACATCCTTATACAGGTCCCTAGTCGTAGGATTATCGAGACAGGGCATCGATACTCCAGAGTAGACTGGTGCATACGCTTCTCGTCCCAGCAGGGGAGATGGTCTGTTTCACAGCCATCAGTACGTCGTACTGGAGATAGAATGCAGGTGCTCGTTAGGTTACGAGTACACTGGACATGACTCGTCGGGAACTGTTGGTTGGTATTATATCTATCGTCAGTTAGCAGTTCCCAGGTGACATAAGTACAGCTTAGTCCATTGACTTGACACTGCTACTTCGCCTCAAGTGTGTTCCCACTGTTCTTTGATTGCTACCCTACCACGGCTCTATTGATTCGTGCAAACAGATAGTAGTTGGTGTAAGTCTACGGTAGCGCCCCGGCCGTCTATCCGAGGCCAAAATGCGGAAACGAAAACTTTTCATAAACTAGAAACCGGTGCTATCGCAGACTTTAATCCCGGATCGAACCATTAATCTATAACTAGCAACTAGAGAAAGGTTAGAAAAGCTATACCGATCGATCCGTGTCTTTCGGTCTTTAGCCACCATCCCTAGCTCCTCGCGGCATCTTCGATCTCCGGTCTCCTCGTCGAAAAAGGCACTACATCTTCGAGTCTTTTTATGGGCTCCCGCTTCGTCTGAAGCAACTCGGACACGAAGTTCGCTAGCCGACGTGTCCAAGGTGATGTAGAGAATGTGTGTGATAATTTTGTCTCAAGCATTCATTGATTCTCATCACATGAGAGTGTATGGATGGAGGTTGAAGGTGATGCCATTGGTGGAAATGGTGAGCTCAAGAAGCAAGAGGAAGAAGAAGAAGAGGAGCCATTTTCTTTCTTTTGTTATCCATGATCAAATGAGAGAGTGTAAGCAAAATAATACAAGAGCAAATTCTATCATGGCTGCCCTTCTCTCTCTTCCTCTCATTTCAAACCATAAATCAATCACATAATGTGACATTAGCACAAGAAAAGAGACCATGAGTCACTATGTCACATTAATTGCACCTCATGATGATTTCCACTCACAATTTCCACCATTTGTAAACATTAACCCAAATGTTTACAACAATAAAAAGATACGGCAAAAACTAAAGTAAACTCGTGACGGATCACAAGGATACCCCTCACCTGTATATACATACCTGCATCCGCATTCTGACTGAATGCGGATACGATGAGACTAAAGTAATCCAACAAATCTAATACTAGGATCCGGCTTAAACCAAAGCCCACTAGTATGATCCGCCCGATCATGATCCGTGCACTACTGTACGTATATGATCGAACCCTGCCATATATCATACGGCCTCTACAACGTTTCGCCCGAAACTTGAGAAACTGTCTGTGGGGGACTCTAAAAACTCGTCAATACTTTGGCTGTGGATTGAACCACTAGCACGTCAGTGGTCCTAGTTGTACGTAACGAACTACCAGGTATTGACCAAAAGGGAGGTCGATGAGCGAACTCATCCTGACACCCTATTGAGCATGTCAGTGACAATATCCGTACAGTCCGGTCTGTTCGTCTATGAGCATCGCATGTCGGGCCTAGGGGGTTGGTAAAAGTCAGACCCCTTAAAGCGGTACAAGTCGTGTCGGAGTGTAGCCCAGAACACGCTGAGATACTACTGGAATACCTACCAGTAAATCTCCTGCCTTGGCCAAGAACTTCGTGTAATGGCTCTCCTAGACACAGCGCAATCTCACCCCCAATACCGGGAGAGACGAAACCCCTGCCAATCCGCTCACTGCCTCCATGTGGCTCGGGACTGTACCCAACTAAAACCTGTTTGCATGACTCGTTTGAGCCGTGGTAGGGTAGTAATCAAAGCACAGTGGGAACTCACACGAGACAAATGACGATCTCAGGTCGATGAACTAATCTGTACATATGTCACCAGGGAACTGCTATCTGACGTCAGGTATAATACCAACTAGCATGTTCCCGGCGAGTCCTGTCCGGTGTACTCATAACCCAATGAGCACCTGTATACATCTTAGGTGAACCAACTGACACCAATGGCTTGTGAGACCGGCCACCGCCCCTCGTCGGGGTCTCAACTGTATACACTAGTCTACTAATGGAGTATCGATGCCCAGTCTCGAAACTCCCATGACTAGGGACCACTTTAAGGATGTGCTTATAGACCCCATCTCCCATGTATATGATCGCCATCATGCTGCTGGCCGTCAAGCAAGAATCCTATGGGCTCTATCACCGTGCAATAGTGACCTGTAATGTCACCTAAAGCATGTCCACGATGATAAAGATAAACCAGATAGCATACTATCATCTTGAGTAAGACTGTCCTACCGGTATAGGTCCTCCCTCAATCATTGCAATCACGTGCCTGTGATCCAATAATTGACTCTGAGGGCACTATATCCAACAATCTCCCACTTGCACTCAAGGCTAATTATTGTGATGTCGCATACTCACATCCTGTGTGATACCGAACACCCAACTCCTCTACTGATCAGTCTCACAAAGCCCATTTGCGAAACTTATTGCGTTCGAGGAACAGCCTTAGTGAGTGGACCCGCCCTAATGTTTCTTTCTATGTCTCTCTTTATCTCAAATTCGCGGAGAAAGCCATCTCCCAAAATGAGCAATACCTGTCTTACAATATGTCTGGATATCTGATGGGACTTAGTTCATAAATGAACTCCAAATCCAAACTTCTTAGACTGTATCGTCAACTGAACTTAATCAGTATCCTGCGCCATGCCTCCTTCAGTATCCGCTTGGACCTCCTGTCCAAGCAACTGCCCCTCGTCAGAGGAAAACTATAACTCTGACAGTCACTTTGTCATCCAGGTCACCTTGGAAGCCTGGAATGATAACTGTCTCCCAAAAGAGGCTGTCGTTATCATATTCCTAGAACATCCACTTATGTTCTAAAACTGCTTCCGAACGTTTCTCCAGGATAGTATTAATATCAACTTATTGCATCTAGTGCAAAAACAACGTCTGGTGTGGTACTTGACATCTCATGATTGACTCAATTGCCTAAGCAAGTGATCTGCCAATCATGCACATCCCTCTCCCCTTTAGTCTGTAAGACACCTTTAGAGAGGGTGACTCCATTACCTGCAGGTACACTACCGTGCCAGGAGTCGTCCATTCTAAAACACCTTTAGAATGCTGTCTAAGTACCCTGATTGGGACACTTCCCAAATCTAGATCTAAAACCATAGATCTAGTAACCAGAATGTCTGATATAATATCCAAGTCCTTTGTGGAGAAACCACTGTGTGACAACTAAAGTATAACCGATCGTAATATAGGAATTTCACTTCCTACTCTGTGTATGTCATCCAAATACCAGGACATCACACCCTACTACCTTCATAACAGATCCATCCCCGATTCTGATGAAGTCAAACCTATGACTGTCACATCAGAAATAAATGAGCTATCTCCGCTATATCTGCTTAATTCCATAAATAGACATAAGCTACTTGTCCACTAATGCTTCCGCTGCTCCCACTGACTACGACAACCCTCTGGCAGAGTCATATACACGTACACTTCTAAAGCTAATTTAGAACGACGCTATACTCATCCTCCTGCTGGGTCTCACAGTCTAGAACAACAGCAATGGCAAGTTTGGGTAAACAAGAACCTCCCTGTCACCGTCCTTAAGCATACCGAAGTACCTCTCGAGTGCCTGAGGTTACCTACCATATCTGCGGAGTGGCTAATGGAGTGTCAAACCAAATTGAATCTTTAGGTTCTTATTAAATTTTCAGTAATCGTTTGTGGTTCTGGAATCAGTTCCAGTTCTACCATACTCCCACTACTGTTTTTCTGAAAAAGTCCATTTTACTAAAACTGTGGCGAGTCAAGAACAATATCACTATTGATCTTCCAGATGGTAGAAAGTCAACCCTAATCATAGCTCGGGTCAACCCACAAACAACCATTACAGAAACGTGCCTTGAGTTATCCAGAGTCTGGTTTTAAGCATAAGCCGGACAACTCCCCGTACCTTAACATTGTTAAGATATGAACTATTCTATATCCAATATAGAAACAGAGGCACTGATTTAATTGGAACTAGATTCAAATCATGTAGCTGTCTCCAGTGCATGTCAACTAAATGGAGAGAGGCCGATCAGTATTACTCAACTTAGGAATACATCCAGATATAAGTAACTTGAAAGAGAAGTAAGTTCTCATAATCATTACTATCAACTGAATACCATACACAAGTATCTACATCTTCGATCACCTTGAAGAATCCTGATACTTGCAATATCCGATTCTCTACTTTATTCTTATACCTATAACTTCTCAAAACTTAGACATTGCATTTCTACGAAATACATGTCTAAGAACTAGAGAAGTCACAAGTAAACAGAATATAGCACGAGTACCAACCTCTCTGTCCTCATGGACACTGGACAACATACAATACTCTGTATAAGTCCCCTGAGTCTAATAACTCATTCCCTGTGTGTCGTAGGTTAAAAAATGTACTTATGGTTAAGAAGAATTACACCGCTGTTTAATGCTCCTTACCTAACCATCCACTGATATAGGTAAATGTCATAGACATAATTTCAAAAAGTTATATCTCACTTTATAAAAATAAACGTACAGATATATCAATTTGAAATTTGTGCACAACAACGGATATTCAAAACCAAATATTTTCCGTTCGACAAACAACCCAGGCGATTTCCTCAAATATCACCAATTACAACGAATCCCGATATAATGAGGATGATCACCCAATTCCCAATAACTTACTCCCACTCATCATCTGTAAAACCATACAGATGCGAGAATCAAACCTGGTAAATACATATCCTGGAGGAAGGGCTAATTGGGAAATCAGTTTTCTTTTAACAATACACAGTGAAACTGAAACATATAAATGTTTCGAAGGGGTATCCGGATATTCCTAGTAATGCCTCTTCCATTATCCAGATTTACAACTGTAACCGTATATTTCTTTGCCATCTCTCCAAATCCCTTTATATGTCTTTAGTCATTACCTTCTGTACACCACCTTTAGGTCAAATGGTTTTCTTCCTTCCCTACCGTTCGGCACCAGCCTACGGTTTGGAAGAAGACTATCCAATAAGCATAATGGGTGTACTCTCCTAATCCTAAGAGTACTCATAACCTGAGAGAAGGTGAAGATAAAAAAAACTGAATAAATCCTTATTCCTATTTCTCCTGAACCAGAGTCCATCCGCGAACTGGAACAAGTTCCTTTGAGTTCGTATATAACCATACGATGGAGTATCCAAATAACTGTGGATCTTCGTAGTGATACGGGGTGTTCCGGAGAAATACAAAGGTGAAGTAGGAGTGGCGATGAAATACTTGGTTTGGTTGTGAATAGCAGTCGCAATTTACTTTGCCCTCTTACTAATCCCTTTATTTGTCTTAACTTATTACCTTCTGTGCACCATCGTTAGGCTAATTGGTTTTTTTCATTCCAACCGTTCGGCACCTGCCTATGGTTTGGAAGAAGACTATTGTAACACCTTAGGATGTGTTTAGTAGCTAATTATATTTTAATATATGGTTTTTAATAAAAAGTTTACCAAATTGATTTTCAAATATTTTATCCTATTTAATGAATATTTTATTAGAATTTTCCTAGGTTTGCACATACTTGTGCATGTAAACTAGGGTTTAATTTGGGGTTAAACCATGATTAGCAATCATGGTGGATTAACCCAATCGCCTTAATTTAGTTTAATAGTTTTATTAAGTGTTTTGGGTTTTAAATTTGTATGGTTGTTTTTAAAAGAAAAAGGAAAAAGGATTTGAAAATGATTTTCTTTGTTGACAAAGAGAGAGAGAGAGAGCGCATGGGGCTACATGGAATGAGCCATGCCTCATTAAATGATGAGAGAGAGAGAGAGAGGGAGGGGTTTTTGCCTTGTGTTCTCACTCTCACTTCTTACTCTCATTTCTCTCATTCTCTCTCTCTCACACACACAAGCAGCAGCACCAGCAGCCTCAGCAGCAGCTGCAAGCAGCAACAACAACAACAATAGAAAGCAGCAGCAGCACAGGCAGCAGCCGCAACACAAGAAGCAACTGCAGCAGCCCTTCTTCCTCTTCTTCTCCTTCTCCTTGTGCCTAGGGTCGTGAGTGAGGTATAATCTCTGAACACATTCCTAGCTTGCTAAACTTGTGTGTTATTTAGTTTCGATTAGTGTTAAAAAGTTAGTTTTTATGCTAATTATGGTGATATGTGTGAGGTTTTGTCCAAGTGATGATTTTATTGGTTAACCTAGCAAATTTGAGTGTTATTAGGGTCACCTTAACTGAGATTAACCCCAGATTTCACTAAAATACCATAGGGTTTCCATTTTGTGCAATATTAGTGTTTTTAAGCGATATTGTAGTTTTCCGTGATCTTCTTGTGATTCGGCTCTCTCAGATCAAAATTGAGGAAACTGGAGCATGTACACTAGGTCTAGACCATATCATCTGAGCACGAACCCCTAATTCCTTCCCATGGCCGCCAATTTAATCATTCTGGCCGTAAATTGCGGCCAGGTAGGGGGCTGGGGTGCTGGGGTTTTTCCTATGGTAGTCTGCTGTGTTTTGGCATGTGCAATTTTGTAAGATTTTACCTGTATCAAAATCTGGGACCATATATCGCTTTTCTAGTACGTTTTGTTTGTGTGATACGCGCGATACGTGAGTGGGTTCTGTGATCCAGCATGTCGCGACGTGTCGGGGTAGTTTTGACGCGTATACACACGTTTCAGCGTATCGTACACACGCGCGTTTAGTTCGCGACGCGAGTTTCTCGTTTGGTTTCGATATCGCGTTTTGCGAGATATTTTGCTTATATATGGATTCCTTGTGTAATTTCCAGGTTCGCAGGTGGGTACGTCGGACGCAGCAAAGAAAGAGAAGCAGGTGGTTGGCTACGTGTAGCATACGACCAGGTGAGTAGATTTAACATCTACAGGGGAATCGCCCGCATGGCGTTATGTGTCTGGGCTAGGAATGTTAATACCTGTCGCATATTCTATGTTATATTTAGAATTGTGTATTTACCCTATTACTTAGATGTTGTTGTGCTTGGACTAGTAGCTATAGGACACTGCACATATTATTGACGATTCATGTTGCACGAGCACTGATTGTATGCTACACACACCGTCAATAATTGCCATGTCACACACAAACCACTTATAGGTATTATATTGCTTGGTTAGGGATATTGTGACATTGATTCATATTTCTTATCACATATGACATTTAGCATATCTGTATACCTATAGAGTATTGTACCATTAGTGATAGGTACATACACACTTTACGATATAGCTATAGGTATACCTTGCTCACATATTCCACTTATACCCGGGGGGTATACTACATCATTTCTTATAGGTAGATATCTATACCTTGCTATACCTGTATGTTACACATATATCAGTTATAGCTACATATTTACCTTTACTTGATGTTATTTAGAATTGGATAAAATAGGAACCACATGATATTTATATTAACTTGTTGCAGTCAATTAGCGGTTTTTCCTTTATATGCTTGCATTTCAGTTAAGCCGCACATATTATATTCATGGATTTTCGCATTGTTATATGGATTTTTCATGATGTTTTCTGGATTTAGGAACCGCGGGAGTTCATGAAATTATGCATTATTTGAAAAACCCGGTTTCCTTGATATGATATTTCAGCATCCACCATGAGTTTTATCGGTTCTGATATATATATTTATACCCCTATGAGGAGGCGTAGAGGCCTATGAGGATACATGGTGGGGCCTGGAGGTACCCCGGGGCAAGAAAGGGATGTCGATGCACCACGCCGATGAGCCCGGCAGGGGAACCATACACTCCGGTGACATTACCTATGACTCGGCGGTTATCATGGGGATACCGACGGGAGTCATGTACGTATGGATACGTCGAAAGGAAAGTGTCAGAGCTAGGCACTCGAGCTTTCGGTATAGCGTATAATACGTACCTATCAGGGTGCCAGTCTTGGTGACAGCACCTGATAGATCAGTATTTCTTTGTTGATGCTTGGTACATTGGTTTCATGATATTTCTTTTTACTCATATGTATATATAACAGTGGGTTAGGACGCTGTTATATATGCCCTTACACCAATATTAGTGGAATGGGACGCTAATATATGTGTATTGACATTAATGTATATACCTTATCATATTTATTCACACAATATACCAAGGTTATAAGAGATTCACTGGATATTGGATTTAGGACATATGATTATTTACTTGAGATTTGATAAAGGACATACGAGACTCACATGATTTTGTACATTCGGGATATAAGAGATTTATTCGATATTGTACCTTGAGGAGATGTGAGACTTATATGATATGAGAGCCAATTTGGGGGCTGATTTGAGGAATTGGGATTTTGATTGTCTTGATGGATTGTGATCCTACCGCGATGTCAGGATTCCGTGGAAATGACATATTTCTCTCCATACCTCATATTTATTGTTTATGCAATGCACTGTTTCATGTATTAGTAGTACCTGTTAATGTACTCTTCATGATTGTTGTATATCTACATTTTCATATCATTATTGCACGATTATTGCATACTGATTGTCCTATTATTATTCTTCATGTATTAGTTGTACTTGCTAGTGTACTTTTCATTATTACTGCATTCATATGACCTGTTATTACTGTTAATTGCATATCTTAGATTCACGCTGTACATGCATACTTGCGATTACCTGCATATGTTATTTACTATTCACGAGTTGGCAACTCACCCCTGTTGTGCCATAGTTGTTTTGCAGGGTGTCTCCCCAGAGTAGTCGAGGCTGGCTATTCATCTATCTGATCATCTTTTGCTACGGATACCGCTTCAGCTCATAGTGTGCAGTTTTGCTTAGGTGGGTTTTTGTGGTTATCCGTATTTTGTATTGTATATTGTTGTATCCTTGTACTCTCCATCTATCGTTATTTTGTTGACTTAGAGACTTGGTGAGGATGATATTGTATATTATTTGTGATTTGGTTGTCTTTTATATACAGTTTCCTTTCTATTGTCTTTTATTTCTTCGCTACGGCGTCGTATATTTGTTGTGGTTGTTGTTTTCCGCCTTTGGGCGTGTATTTGCTCCCGTTTGGGGATACTTCATTTATATTTATGTTGTACCCATCTTTGGGCTAGTTTTTATAAAGGGGGTGTTGCCAAAATTTTTTAAAGAAAGAAAGTTGGACTTTTAAAGAATTTGGGTTGTGATTTCAAATGTTTCAAAACTGCTATTATCTTTTCTTGTCTTTTTAATGGTTTAGATTTCTGGGTTTTTGGCTTTCTTTTACTGCGTTACGCCTTTAGACGTTGCGTAGTATTAGGGCCATCACGTGCCAATTTCGGGTCGTGACAACTATCCAATTAGCCTAATAGGTGTACTGTCCTTATCCAAGGAGCACTTGCAACTTGAGAGAAGGTAAAAGGAAAAAACAACTGAATAGTCGTATTCATTTTCTCCAGAACCAGAAACCATCCTCGAATCTGGAACAAGTTCCTTCGAGTTCGTATATAACCATACGATGGTTTTATCCAATGGAAGTGGATGTTCGTAGTAATACGGGGTGTTCTGGAGAAAAGGGTAAAAGTAGGAGTGGCAATGAGGTATGCAACTCTGACAATCCAAAAGCCAGTGTTTTAAGAAAGTTCGGTTAACTTGGTCACTGAGTCATAGTCAAGGGTCGGTTCATGGTCGCTGCCAAAGAGAGAGAGAGAGAGAAAAGAAACACTCTGCGTGCACTCTAACCTAGATCAGAATGGTTATCAATTTTATATAATAAGGAAACCTCCCACTGTATCCTCAAATTCTCTTCTAAACCTAAAAGAAGAATTAGTCGGGATCACCCGAAGAGTAAACCAACTCATCAGTGGGAATCGGGATCCAACTATCATCGCATGATGACGTGATGGAATTGACTCACGTTATCACACTCTAGAAGGTATGCGCATGCCTGGCAAGTTTCAGTTTCTTTAGAAACTCTCGATGTGTGTTTTTACCCCTAGGACCCAAGTGACCTTGACACAGTCAACAAATCAAAGAGTCCTAGTCAAGTTCAACCCGTCATTATCCTGGATTACATTAAACCCACCCGTACGAGCCCTTGACACAGCCAACAAGGCCGCACGACTGTCCTAACCAATCGCATTAATATGCCACAAACAAACACTACTTAGCTACCGCACACTATGCCTTGACACAGTCAACAAACGCAGCACGAATACTAAGTAATACTTGTATGAAATGACGGAGGGCTACGGCTGGTTTTTGGCGAAAAACCTTGAACGCAATGAACTTGATATCGTTGAAGGAACTGCATAACTTTTTATAAAAATATAGTGGCGAAAACCTTTGCTAAAGAGGTCACTCCCGGTGAAGGGATCTCGGCACTTTCCCCGTAGAATGAGGTGCAGGATATTCCAACTGAATACCACGATGCAAAGCAAAAAGTAATCGGCTATAGTGAAGTTATTACCCTGACGCAAACATCTGTCCAAGGGGTCACTCCCGGTGAAGGGATCTCGGCCCTTGCCTCATCGACTGAGGTGCTGGATATTCATAACCGAATACCACTGTGCAAAACAAAAGAGAACGTCCTTGCAATAACAGCTTTTTGAAAAATGTTCCAACAATATCAGAATAGGTTTGTTTAGCTTGCATTGATCCGAATCAATCCAGTCCCACCAATTAATCACACCACAAAAGAACGAAAATATGATGTACGTATATGCCATCCGCATTCGCCACTGGGTCCCGTCATCACCCGTTAGGTTACTTAATTAATGACAGAGCGGGGACTGGACTAGCGCGGGTGTTAAAACATATACAACATCTACTAGTATATATATAGCAATATATAATAATCGCTCATGGCGTGATAAATGCAACATCATAGAAATGTAATAAGCATCACAGAACAATACAGATAATCTGGGATCCCCGGGTTTCATAGAGCCGCTACTGAAACCTGATGTTCCCCTGGTCGTGTGGATAGCCTGTGCAATGAAATCCTAGACCCCTACGGGCGCGGCAAGTTACCCGCCAAAACCTGAAGCGAGGCAGCCCCCTACAGCAAAGTGAATGGACCACCCAGCACTTCACGGAATCCGGTAACTTGAGCACCCCTCCTTGGGTCAACCTGTACCCCCTACGAGTGCGGCGAATAGCCCGCCAATTCTAGAGTGAAGCCCCCTCCGTCTCAAAGCCATGAGATGCGGGCCCGTTGCTCTCTAGAACCCGGCTACCCGTGCACCCCACCACGGGATAATCCTAGTACAGAAAGTAAAAATATATACAACGAGTACATCGACCTCAGGCCGGTCGTGCCCCAAAAGAATAATATACAAACAGGCAGTGACGGTAGTCCACATGTCGGACGCTCGTCCCGCAATATCAAATGTACAAATAATACCAAACTGTACTACCATTGCATCCAGGCTATCCACCACGACAAATCCGCAACATCACAGCACAACACAGAATATCAACGTGAATGTCACGTTCGCAAATCCGTCTAAAAGAACTATAGCAATTAGACAAGATTTATCGCTCGAATGACATTCACGGTCGCAGATATAATGTAAGTACTGTAAACTAACATATTTAAAATTTTCGATCGACAAAATTTCCTGAAGTGGGCCCCAAGTACAACTGCAACACTTAAAATAATTTGGGCCAAAAATAAACATTCCAGAAACCCCAATTCCAATTCAGAGACCACTGTAGAAAAATTGGTGGACTGATGCTACAGTAGTGCGGCGGAACCGCGGCCAAAAAAAGGGTAATGCCGCGGTTCCGCGGCGCTACAGTGAGATCACTTCACAAAATTTCAGCAGTTGTCTTAAGTAAGCCTGGCTGATTTTCTGCAATACTCAAAATAATTTTTTGATGACAAAATAAATTCGACAGAAACTTTAGTATTGGAAATGCGGTTTCGGAAATTTTGTCTGATCGATGTTTTAAATACGTTAGAACAAGCTAGTAAAGGTTAATGGCGTGGCTCTGATACCATGTAAGTCTACGGTAGCGCCCCGGCCGTCTATCCGAGGCCAAAATGCGGAAACGAAAACTTTTCATAAACTAGAAACCGGCGCTATCGCAGACTTTAATCCTGGATCGAACCATTAACCTATAACTAGCAACTAGAGAAAGGTTAGAAAAGCTATACCGATCGATCCGTTTCCTTCGGTCTTTATCCCCCATCCCTAGCTCCTCGCGGCATCTCCGATCTCCAGTTTCCTCGTCGGAAAGAGCACCACATCTTCAAGTCTTTTTACGGGATCCCACTTCGTCCGAAGCAACTCGGACATGAAATTCGCTAGCCGACGTGTCCAAGGTGATGTAGAGAATGCGTGTGATAACTTTGTCTCAAGCATCCATTGATTCTCATCACATGCGAGTGTATGGATGGAGGTTGAAGGTGATGCCATTGGTGGAAATGGTGAGCTCAAGAAGCAAGAGGAAGAAGAAGAAGAGGAGCCATTTTCTTTCTTTTGTTATCCATGATTAAATGAGAGAGTGTAAGTAAAATAATACAAGAGCAAACTCTATCATGGCTGCCCTTCTCTCTCTTCCTCTCATTTCAAACCACAAATCAATCACATAATGTGACATTAGCACAAGAAAAGAGACCATGAGTCTTGAGTTATCCAATAAAGAACAAAAATAAGGATGTACGTATATGCCATCCGCATTCGCCACTGGGTCCCGTCATCACCCATTAGGTTACTTAACTAACGACAGAGCGGGGACTGGACTAGCACGGGTGTAAAACATATACAACATCTACTAGTATATATATCAATATATAATAATCGCTTAAGGCGTGATAAAATGCAACATCACAGAAATGTAATAAGTATCACAGAGTAATACAGATAATCTGGGATCCCCGGGTTTCATAGAGCCGCTACTGAAACCCGACGTTCTCCTGGTCGTGTGGATAGCCTGTGCAATGAAATCCTAGACCCCTACGGGCACGGCAAGTTACCCGCCAAAACCTGAAGCGAGGCAGCCCCCTTCAACAACGTGAATGGACCACCCAGCACTTCACGGAATCCGGTAACTTGAGCACCCCTCCTTGGGTCAACCTGTACCCCCTACGAGTGCGGCGAATAGCCCGCCAATTCTAGAGTGAAGCCCCCTCCGTCTCAATGCCATGAGATGCGGGCCCGTTGCCCTCTAGAACCCGACTACCCGTGCACCCCACCGCGGGATAATCCTAGTACAGAAAGTAAAATATACAACGGGTACATCGACCTTAGCCCGGTCGTGCCCCAAAAGAATAATATACAAATAGGCAGTAACGGCAGTCCACATATCGGACGCTCGCCCCGCAATATCAAATGTACATATACAACCAAACTGTACTACCATTGCATCCAGGCTATCCACCACGACAAATCCGCAATATCACAGCACAACACAGAACATCAACGTGAATGTCACGTTCGCAAATCCGTCTAAAAGGGCTATAGCAATTAGACAGGATTTACCGATCAAATGACATTCACGGTCGTAGATATAATGTAAATACTGTGAACTAACATGTTTAAAATTTTCGATCGACTAAATTTCCCCAAGTGGGCCCCAAACACAATACCCAGTACTCAAAATAAATCTGGGCCCAAATAGAATATTCCAGAAACCTCTTTTTCATGTCAGAGACTATAAGTCCGCGGCGACGCCCCGGCCGTCGATCCGACGCCGGAAACGCGGAAACAAAAACTTTGCAAACTAGAAAACCGGCACCACCGCGCACTTTTACCCCGGATCGGGCCATTAACCTAGCAACTAGCAAACTAAAAGACGGGTAGAGAAGTATACCAAGCGATCCGTGTCCTTCGGTCTTCGTCTCCACTCCGATCTCCTGCGGAATCTCCGTCCGTCACGTCCTCGTCGGAAAGGGCACCACGTAGCCAAATACTTTTACGGGCTCCCACCTCTGGATCGAGGCAACTCGGGCGCGAAGTTGGCTAGCCGACGCGTCCAAGGTTTGCTGTAGACTAGTGTAGAACCATGTCTCATTTGGGGTTTAGTTGCCATGATAGAGGAATGAAGAACTTCGGAGAGGGTTTTTCTTTTGTTGCATGAATGAATAATGAGATAGCAAAAATGAGAACAACAATAATCTCTCATCCTCACTTTAGTGGCCGGCCCCCTTTTTGATCAAATGGTGGAGGAAAATACAAAACATGAAGGGAGGTGATAGTAGGAAAAAGGAGAGGGTGACCACAACCCAAAGTGATGATAACAAGATCAAATCAATTCATATCAACTCTAATCACAAAGAAATGATGTATAAAGCATCTCATGATGATAGAAGCCACAAATGCAAGAAAACCCCTCCACAATGTGTTAACTTGCAAATAACCCCTTCCACGAGAAAGTCCGGCCGCGAAGGAACAAAGGAAAACCGGCCGGAACGGAATGCAAACTGGCAACCTCAGAAAACTGATCCCGTAATAAATTACGGGAAAACCCCGCTACTGCATATACATGCCCGCATTTGTATTCCCACTGAACACAAATGCAAAGAGACAAAATCTACACTATCTAATACTAGGATCCGGCTTAAGCCAAAGCCGGCTAGTAAAAACCGTCCGATCACGATCCATGCAATACCGCACGTATCTGATCGAACCCTGCCATATCTCCATACGGCCTCTACAGCGTTTCGCCCGAAACCTGAGTAACTAAGTGTGGTGGACTCTAAAGACTTGTCAATACTATGGCTGTGGATTTAACCACTAGCACGTCAGAGGTATCAGCCATACGTGACGGGCCACCAGCTATTGACCAAAAGGGACGTCGATGAGCGAACTCATCCTGACACCCTACTGAGCCTGTCAGTGACAATATCCGTACAGTCCGGTCCGTTCGTCTATGAGCATCGCATGGCGGGCCTAGGGGGTTGGTAAAAGTCAGACCCCCAATAGCGGTACAAGTCGTGTCGGAGTGTAGCCCAGAACACCCTGAGATACTACTGGAATACCTACCAGCAAATCTCCTGCCTTGGCCAAGGACTTTTCATGTTCTGGCTCTCCTAGACACAGCGCGACCTCACCCCCAATACCGGGAGAGACGAACCCCTGCAGATCCGCTCACTGCCTCCATGTGGCTCGGGACTGTACCCAACTAAAACCTGTTTGCACGTCTCCTTTGAGCGTGGTAGGGTAGTAATCAAAGCACAGTGGGAACTCACACGAGACAAATGACGATCTCAGGTCGATGAACTAACCTGTACACATGTCACCAGGGAACTGCTATCTGACATCAGGTATAATCCCAACTAGCAGGTTCCCGGCGAGTCCTGTCCGGTGTACTCATAACCCAATGAGCACCTGTATACATCTTAGGTGAACCAACTGACACCAGTGGCTTGTGAGACCGGCCACTGCCCCTCGTCGGGGTCTCGACTGTATACACTAGTCTACTCTGGAGAATCGATGCCCTGTCTCGAAACTCCCACGACTAGGGACCTTTTAAGGATGTGCTTATAGACCCCAGCTCTCATGTATATGATCGCCCTCATACTGCTGGAAGTCAAGCAATAATCCTAGGGGCTCTATCAACGTGTAATAGCGACTCGTAAGGTCACCTGAAGCAGTACACGATGATAAAGATAAACCAGATAGCATACTATCATCTTGAGTAAGACTGTCCTACTGGGATAGGTCCTCCCCTCAATCATTGCAATCACGTGCATGTGATCCAATAATTGACTCTGAGGGCACTATCTCCAACAGAGACCTACTGTAAAAATATGGTGCAGCGAGGCTACTGTTCAGCGGCGAAACCGCGACCAAAATGGGGTTACGGCCCCAGTTCCGCGACAATACAGTAAGATCATTGTACCAAATTTTTGCAGTGTTCTCTGAAAACCCTGCACGTATTTCTGAAGCATACCAAATAATTTTTAGAGCAAAAACAGAATCGGCAGAAACTGATGCTTGAAATTGTGGTTTTTTGAATTTTTGGTCGATCGAAGTTCTAAACACGTTAGAGCAAACTAGAAAAGGTTAATGGCATGGCTCTGATACCATGCAAGTCTACGGTAGCGCCCCGGCCGTCTGTCCGAGGCCAAAATGCGGAAACAAAAACTTTTCTTTAACTAGAAACCGGCGCTACCGCGGACTATAAACCCGGATCGGACCATTAACCTACTACTAGCTAACTAGAGAAAGGGTAGAGAGGCTATACCGAGCGATCCGTGTCCTTCGGTCTTCGGCCACCATCCCGATCTCCCCGCGGCATCTCCGGTCTCGATCTCCTCGTCTGAAAGGGCACCACATCACCGAGTCTTTTTACGGGCTCCCACCTCTGAACCGAGGCAACTCGGACACGAAGTTGGCTAGCCGACGTGTCCAAGATTGCTGTAGACTGAGTGTAGAACGCTATATCTCAAGGGTTTATGAAGTTGCCAATTTATGGAGTGGAGAAGGAGATGAGCTTTGGAATGGCTATGGAATTTTATGCAAGATCAAAATGAATCATTTTCTTCCCCCACACCAAAAAGAAAGTTGCTGCCTATCTATATGTGGCCGGCCATATGGGAATCAAGCGGGGTGAGCATAAGGAAAGAGTATATGGTGAGCATAAGAAAAGGTGGTGATAAAGAGGAGATATGGTTGTTAGTTATGTATATGCCCTAGAGGCCATTGTTGTACATATGATGTATATTATAATGGATGCTTGGATATATATAGAGAGAACTTTCTTGCTCGACATGATAGTATGATATTTGGTTTCACTTTATCTTAACATGTTGACTTGTATTGGTTTACTGTTTTTCTCTCACATGTTGATAAAGCCCTTAGGATCTGTACTCGACTACTGGGACTATGATGAGATCATACTAGTGGGCCACGGTAGTCGATGAGTACATCCTATAACTGTTCCTAGTCGAGGGTATATCGAGACAGGGCATCGATACACCAGAGTAGACTAGCGTATACGCATCTTGTCCCATATGATGGGCGATGGATGATCCCATATCCATCGGTGTTTGACATCAAGGATGGTGTACGGGTGCTCAGTGGAGACTGGGTACACTGGACGGACTCGCCGAGAACTCCCAGATGGTGATATACCACACGTCAGATGGCAGTTCTCCGGTGACACTGGTACATGGTAGTCTGTAGACCCGAGATCGTCATAGAGTCTTGTGTGATTCCCACTGTGCTTTGATTTCCACCTTACTACGTCCAAGAGGGCGTGCAAAACGGTGGCTTTTGGGTGCAGTCCCGAATCACATGGAGGCAATGAGCGATAGGAGGGGATTCGTCTCTCCCGGTATAGGGAGTTGATGTTGTGCTGTGTTCGATTGGCTATAACTGGAAGTCCCTGGCCAGGGCTGATATAGAGATTTACTGGTAAGTGTTACCAGTAGTTTCTCGACCCGTTATGAGCCTCACATCGACACGACTTATCGGTTACTGGGGTCTGACGTATACCACCCCTAGATTTGATATGCGACATATCAGACGAAGAGACCGGACTGTACGGGAGTGTTACTGATTGGATTCACAGGAGAATGGACAGGCTAGCTTGTTGATCTTCTGATCGCTCAATACCTGGGTGGCTGTTACGTTTAGCTGACCGCTTGCAGCTTATGGGTGTTTGATATGATCAACACCTGCTACCGGCGTATTGACGATTCTTTAGAGTCCTACACAGAGGTTTCTTGACTTAGGAAAAACGGAGTAGGGGCACATATGTGATATGTGCAGGACCGAGGATAATGAGATATGAGATACCGTATTATATTCTCGCGATATTTAGATATGATCCGGGTCATCGGATCAAGTGTTGATTCGATGAATCGGTACATGATATATTAGTCGGTTATATTCGATTTAGCCGGATTGTCGGATCAAGTGTTGATTCGATGATTTAATGTATAATAATATATATGATATATTGTATTATATTATCTAATATTGGCTCGCTTTATTATTTCATTTTCTCACCGGGTAATACATTAATATATATGCGATATATGTTAATTGTATTATTTTCTTTTGTTACAAATATATAATATATATGTGATATATATTATTGTAACATGATATGATTAATGATGAAACATGTTTAGTGGAGATTAAACAAGGTTAGGGTTTGATTTGGGTTAGTTTCTTCTTGCACCTTCTAGAAGGAATTTCTTTTGACATGGTTAAGATATTATTGTTGATATTTTCTCATGACTCATTCTTTAACCCAACCAAACCCTAGCCCTAGTTAATTCTCTACAAAGGTTATCCTTGTCATCCTTGACCATGGTTCCATGAGTAATCATATATTCATTTCATTATTCATCACAAAAGGATTATGCATTATTTCTTCTTCATCTTCAACCTTGAGCTTTGAGAAAGCTTACTAGGTTTTCCTTTTGTGATGTTTTCATGTGAGAATTTGATATAAAAAGAAAGCATAAATACTACTCCATCATCCTCATCTAATCTAGCCGATTAGATTAGGGTGTTCACCTCATTAGAGTGAGAGAGCTTGAGTTATAGCAACTTCGACGTAGATCATCAGAGAAAAGGAACACTACAAGCTAGCATGGATCGTTCGAATCATGGAGCCTCTCTTGAGTCTGGGAGATCGTGGATCGTGGCGAAGGGACTTCTACTCGAAGCTTATGAAGCGAAGGAGCGGACTACAAAGGTTGTAATCTCTCACACTTAGTTGTAAAGATGTTTACCTGCATGTTAAACCCTAATAATCTAGCAAAGATCCCGGCTTTGGGTTGTTCGGCACGTCTAAAATTTTATTCGGGCATGGTTGATGCCTTATGAACCCTTACAAGAGTGCCCAGGAACCCTACAGTGGTATCAGAGCCTAGCTAGAGTATTAGGCGACGTGTATACGAAGTTAAAACTCCGAACGAACCCCGAAACGTCAAAATGAACCCCTCTCTGGACATTTTTTAAAACTGTGATTTTTTCTGAATTAAAAATACTTAAAAATACCAGCAGGGAAATATAAGAATAACTGTGGAAAACGAGGGAATAATCCGTACAAACCGCCGTGGAACCGCGGCCATAGCACCCCTGTGCCGCGGATCCGCGGCCGTACAGAAGCATTAATCACTCGTTTTGCCACAGTTATATCCGTAGGTGATTAAGTATTTTCTGGGTATTTTTAATCTGACTCAAGTGTTGAGTGTTCTGGGGATTATTTTGTATTCGTTGATTCGATCGGAAAATTTAATTTCGTTATATTTTCCGGATATTTAGAAACTGTTAAAATGTTCGAACGGATATCATTAACTCATTTTTTCCCGGCACGAAAAACTTTCAAGTGTTGAATTTTTCTTGGGTTTAAATCTTTCGGAAAAACGTGCAAGTAACGCAGCGGTCCCTCTAGAAGAACACAAACCTTAACTCGATTATGTGACCGTCTGAACCGCCTCTAAACCTTAGGTTTGGGGCAGTACGGCGTGCCACATGTGAGGCGTTGGCTTGACCCTTCTACGGCTGGACCACGGTACTGCGACATATTCTGGGATTATTTGAACTCCGCTCAAGTGTTGAGCTATTTAGGAAATCTTGGGTATTTGATTATCCGATCGGAAAGTTTAATACTGTCTATTTATCTGGAATGTGATACAATATATGGAATTCATATAGTTAGGCATGAAATGCAAAGTATGTGATATTTCGGATTTACGATGTCTAAAGTGATTGTGGATTCCAAATGTTGTAGTTTTACAATTTCTTTTCTGTGACCGTAAGTGTAGTATGTAGTTGTATTGCCGGTTTTCGTTGCTATACATCAACGACGATCGGTGTATGCATACTTACTTACGTTGATGATATGTGATATTATGTGTTGCTGTGATATGTTATATTGGATCGTCGTGTTCTGAATAGCCGGGGTTTTTATGTGAGATGAGGGTTTTTATTTTCATTCATGTAAAATTCATTTGTATGTAATATTCTT